>CM076652.1:4984346-4995018 GCA_038496675.1 Rachycentron canadum
GTTGAGGCTGTTTCAAGGTGAAGTAGACGTTGGCTCACGCTCACTGCTTCATAGGACCCTTAATGGAACAGGGCTCATTAGTGTTATTAGTTCCACATGTGTCTGGATGTTGCTGCCAATGTGAATAAAGAAAGAAATAAAGAAATTAAGGAGCTAGTCAACTCAAATCTAAAGCTTTACTAAAAGGGAACCACATGCACCAATTCACACTAATTTACAATGAGAGTGAAACACCATATAAATACAATAAATACAATTGTCACATGTATCACTCTAATCCCACTAACAATATGTCAAATATTCATAATGTCTTAAACCCTGAGAAGAGCCACTCTCACTATTTTAAAGCTTATTCATGTGAGCTGTAATAATTATGTAGTAATTATTCTGCAGGTTTCCCTTTAGTTCCTGTAAAGTGTCACTAGAGGGAGCCCTGTTCCACAGACGTGTCCTTTTACAGCCTATTGAATGTCAGTCCAACAGTTTCCTATTGTTTTCGACCGGCATCAACACCAAGAGTTGTTATAAAATTGTATCTATGAAAGGTCACTTCCTGTTGCATGTGAAACCAATGACTATTTATATATATTACATATATACAGTATATGTTTTAGAGATGATCTTTATAATCTTTATGAATCACAATTAAACATAACTTTTTAAGAAGTCATAAGTCAAAATGTTTGGGAACCATGGTTTTAAGGTACCTGGACTTACTAGATTCTCACATATCTACAATAGGTTGTGAAACTAATATTAGTGGATAAACAATATGTGTTGAATATCAAGATGTAGAGGAATTAGAGTTAAAAAATACCATATTTGGGGGAAAAACAAGATCTGCATGGTCATAACAATGAGTGTCTTCCTCCATGTGATATTCATCTCTGCTTGGTGGATGTCCAGCATGTGTTGTGTTCACTGGCATATCGACACACTGGTAAAATACATACACAACTAACATTTTTACTATAACCCTTGATCTTGGTAGATTATAAAATCAACTTAAATAAAGCTATATTAAACACAAGTAAACTGCAATGTTACCAGTTTACGTATGTTTACAGTCCATTTTATTTGAGAGACTGAAATTTGAGGGTGTAAATTTATCCACTATAAAGCTACAGTAGTGACCTCAAAGGGTCAATAATAGAAGAAAATAGTTGTGTTCAGAAAAAACTACTTTTGAGCAACAATCCCACAATGACCTTTGACCTTTTTAACAACACTCGTACAAACGCTAACATTACGCTATTATTTTGTTTATGCTAACATAACTGTTAGTTACTTCTATCTGCCAAGACTAGTGTTAGTGTTACTTTTTGAATGCTAAAGTTGCTTTTCTTCATGCTAACATTACTTTTGTTTATGCTAACATTACTTTTGTTTATGCTAACATTACTTTTGTTTATGTTAACATTAGTTTTTAATGCAAACTGTGCTGTTGCTTATGCTAACATGCTCTTAGCCCGTGCTGCTTGTTGATGGCTTGATACAATCATACATTTGTGCCAAATTGTACCAAACACAAAACAAATTTCATGGACATGGCTTTTTCCCACATACAAGATTTTTTTAGCCTTTGGTTCGCATTATAACCACGACTCCATCTGTTGTTTTGGCCCTAAAACATGGTTTTGAAAATGTGCCACTTACACTTACTTCTATAGTGAAAATAGTGAAAATGACCCTATATAAGATAACCCCTGCTGCTGTTAGCATTACACTTCTGCATGAGTTGATTCACAACTCTAAAGGCATGAGAGCCTTCATCTTAATGCATCAAAGGGCATAATCAAACAAGAAAAACCTGTGTAAGCTATATTTATTACATTTATACATATATTTAAATATGTATACACATATATATGTGTATGTATATATATATATATATTTTTTTAAATTTCATAATATTCTTCACTTAGTAAATAGTAAATATTATATATATATAATATTTTATATCTATTTTCCAATTTAGATTTAAGTTAATACCTTTAGTACTTCCTTTGTCAACACTACTAACTTCTTCCAAAACAAATTCCTTACATTTGAAAACAGACCAGGCACTTCTGATCCTGATCATTATTTCTACATGACTCCAGCCCGGGGTTGTTTTTGGTTTTAATATTTTCTAAATTTTCAGTTTTCACTGACACACTTACAGACACAAGTGTGTGTAGTGTAGAGCAGTTTCCTTGACTGCGTCTTAACTTCTCTGAGTCATTGTTGAGCAGAGTTTCCAGTTTCACAGTCTTGGCACAAGAATCAGAGAGAGAAAGCCTAAACAAAGCATCTCAGCCCTGAGGGAACTGGGTGTGGTGAGGGTGAACCCTGGAGACACACACACACACACACATATACACAAGTTTACAACAAAGATGGACGGTGTTGTCAAACACAGGAGGGAGACAGGAAAGTGTCCGATGAAGGGGACAGTATTGGAGGACGCTGACTCCTTCAGTTGGAACTTGAGAGAAATTCACATCTCATGAAAAAATACTGCCACTCTTGTTATGTGGAAACCCACCAGACTATGTAACCCAGTTTGACTCCTAAGTCAAAGAGTATAAAGAAACACAGATTAATAATAAATCGCCGTGGAACAGTAGAAGAGAAGGAGAATAGCATGAGAGTAGTTCACAGAGGAAATGAGAGAATGTTTTCTTTAAAGGAAACAGGCAGCCGTTGTCTCTGGTTGGAAAGAAGATAAGCAGAAATGTTTGTCTAATGGATGTGTTCAGGAGAGTCCGGATCCAGAGGGTGTGGACGAGGATCTAATATAAACTACAATGGGTTTCGCTGCTGCAGGTTTTTGCATGGAAGCTCAAAACTGATATTTTGTGTCAGTGCAGTTGAGAAGTAATCTTCATCCTTTCCTGAACAGTCCACACCAACATCCAGAATAAACAACAACAATATTGCCTCATTGTCTTAACGCTGAAGCTGTGACTTTTAAAGTAGCTGAAAATGGAGCTGACAAAAGCACACAAGTCTACAGCGTGTTGCAGTGACAGAAGTGAGATTTTCTCCCCCCCATAGCGTCATGGACTGAATTATACCTTGGTATCATTTTTGGAACAGCTTGCACTTAAATAGTTAGAAAAAAACAATCTGTATTAAATGTATTTTATACTCAAAATATGATGCATTCACAAAGACGGATGTGTTAAAACCAGTACTTGGGATTATGGGACTATGATCTTAGTTTTAAGGAACATAGCTGTAAATATATTGTTGAAGGCCTCTCACATCTCAGTTATAACTCCAGTGTTAAATGTCCCACCGCTGCTCTAAATGCCACTTAGGCTGCTCTGAAACCCACTGGACACTTAAAACTATCTGAAGCATTTGTTTCTATAGATTCTATAAATCTTTTTTTTTTGTCATTTTTGATTGTGATCATGAGACAAAGAGAAAGATTTCCTTTTCTTTTGTGTAAGTGTAATTCCCTCAGGGAGTTGACTGAGCCACATGTTTACCACTGGGTGCTGCTGAGACACTGCAGCAGCTGAACTTTCAGTGCCATGGACTCAGGACTCTCGTCACTGGCCTCTTTCTAGATCTTAAGTCAACGCATTAAAATACAAAAGAGAGTTATGAGGATGAAAAGATTCAACAAACCCCAACCATATGATATTAGGTGTTGCTGGTCAGCTGTCAGATCATCCTGAGGACCTTCATCATGGTGGAGGTCTGTAGAAAACAAGGGGAATTCAGCGTTTGCACATTTAAATTAGTCTTTAGTTATTATTATTATTATTATAGTTTTATCTTAGTGTTAGTTTTAAACAAGTTGGGCTTGGTGTTTCTAGTATGTTTAGTAGTGATGATATCAACACCACACTGTGTCCAAGGCTCGACTGCATTAAATTCAACTAATCAAATGATCAAATCTTATGTCAAATTAAGTTTTATGTGGCAAAAGACAACAACAAAAACAACAATAACAATAATAATAATAATAACAACTATTATGATGAGGTCAGTCTTTGGTTAAAGTGCTCATAAACATCATAGGAAACCTGGGACTAGGTTCACAAGCCAAAACAAGCCACCAAGTGCAAATGCCAGTAAACAAATGGTTTCCATGGAAACTGCTAGATTTTACTGCTGTAAAATCTCTGTCATTGCTGTAAAAATGTTTTTTCCTTAACAAAGGAGATTCTATGCAATAATGTTAAGTAACTCCCTCAGATAAGGAGAAATTCAACCTTATGTGTTAAACCTAAATAGAAAACTTAAGGTGAGCTCCGCACACACACACACACATGCACACATACACACTATGCACATACCTGTTTGGCTGATGAATGTTAGCTCAGCCCTGAAGCCTCTGTGTGTGATGCTGCTGTCTGAGCTGAACTGAAGCACCATAACGCTGCTGTAGGACAGGACAGGAGGAGGAACAGTGCCACCACACAGCACCGCTACAACAAAATGAACCTCTTACTGCTGCAGTGCAATGTTATTTTTGAATTTAAAACAATACAAAGGCATTGGGACGGAGTGTTTTTGATTGAGCTCTGTCATCCAGCTCATCCATCCTACCTATCTCCTCTGTTTGCTCCACGTCTCCCAGGACGGTGAGGGAGTCGTACAAGCATCTGTCTGACTCCTCCAGCTTAATATCAGCAAACTCCAGCTGAAACACAACACGATAATCTGCCTCTGATTACTGAGCAGTGTGGGATAAAACTACATGATAATGTCACGTTTAGAGGACAAGCGTCACCTTAACAACGTGACCCTGTGGAGCATAGATGACCCAGCGAAGGACACAGTCATTACTGTAGGATTGTGGGTAATTTGGGCTGTGGACAACAGTCTGATTTTGAACTAGAACAACTGTCCCGCATCCTGATTTCACACACACACACACACACACACACACACACACACACACACACACACACACACACACACACACACACACACACACACAGAAGGCAAACTAGTTTATCACAAATACACACACTGAGAATAAAAGACTCATAAATAGCAGTTGCATTCATTGTCTCTACTGCTACTCAGTACATATCTGTGTGTGTGTGTGTGTGTGTGTGTGTGTGTGTCTTGTGCAGCTCATTATTGCATCATGGGACCTCAGCCTGCACAACTCCCAGGTTGCTACAAGAGCCACAATCAACAGACACAACAGAGGGTGACACTGTGTATGTACGATATATGCATATGTGTATATGTATATGTATATGCTGTGTATATACAGCATAAAGTGTGCCCATGCACTCTAAGCAGAGTGTGTGTCAGGCTGCTAAGTACACAGATATACTGCGTTTGTGTGTGCTTGTATTGTGTGTTGTGTTTCCCACCAGGATCAGAGTGTCCCTGAACAGCACGATGCCTAATAACAAAGCCACTTCCGGCTCTGCTCATGTCAGAGGAGAAGAGAAGTGTTGCATTCTGGGATGGAATTAGAAACACTGGGGTGCTTGGGACACGTCCACAAAATATTCCTGTAGAAACAAAACAGAGGAGGATAATACATGGTGTCATTCAGTGTATTTTAGTTTTTGTAAACAGCTCTTAAAGGAGTAGTTCAACATAATAGGTAATTCACTTAGTACAGACCTGGAGTCAGCAAATGTTAAAAAGGACAGATTGTTGTTTTAGGGGGAGTCATGTGCTGGAGTTATTTCTTAGAAAAGAGCAACAACACAGTGAATCCAAGGTGTTGTTGTCAAATGAGTGCATCGCAATTGTGTTTGTACAGAGATCAAAACCAAACCAAACAACACACACACAATTTTAGCCTGAAAAGAGAAAAATCCACATGCTGTGACTAATGCAGAAAATACTACTGAATGCATTAACTAACAATATACATCTGTTTGTTGATGAATGGATTCGTTCGCAGGCTGTTTCCCCCCTGAGTTCAGTCTTTACACTAACCTGGGTTGAACATGTTTGGCCTCCAGCTCCGTATTTACTATAACGTTCAGACATGAAATTGATATGAATTCAATAACATCTTTATCATCATTATTAGAGTAAGCTCACCAACAGGCCTGTGGGTCCCGACTGACACAGTGAGTCGATCGTAGCGGCAGTAAGAGTCATTCTCCACATCGAAATGCTCAAACTCCAGTAAAAGACTATGACCTGGAGGAACGCTGAGCCTCCACACACACAACCTGAGGACACACACACAGAGTTAAAACTGAATGACATTTTTATTTAAAGGTCCCATATTATATAAAAACATAGACCTCCATGTGGTCTTTGATAATAAAGCAGGTGTAGGTTTTAAAGGTCTCAGTCCACAGAGAAATGAGCCTCTATTTAGAAACTGAGCCTTAAAACAAGCTGTCTGGACTTCCTGAACTTTATGATGTCACAATGAAGAAGTCACCACCCTCAGCCCCCAAGCCCCGCCCACCTGGACCCACCATCCAACTTCGCAGGATTTGGCTTCAGTTTTTACCTGAAATGCTTTTTTTTTTTTTTTTAAATCCAATCAGTCAATAAACAGTCAGCCAATCAGAGGAGAGGCTCAGATCCTCTCTTCTGATTGGCTGACTGAGCTGTTGCTGTTTGAGCTCCAGAGAAAAGCCCAAGAGAGAAGATGTAAAACTACATTGATTTGTTTTTTTTTTCTTAAAAACACAAATATACATTATCTTCTTATAGATATCATCACTTCAAATAAGTCAACACTTCAAATAAAACAGGAAAAGTGTCAAATATAGGACCTTTAAACTGATATAATCAATAGGCACATGTTGATCTTTGCGTCTCAATATTCATGTTGTCACTGTAAAGGACAGAAATGACAAGTTTTTGATGTTTAGCTACAGTTACAATGATTTATTATCACAACTACTTTCTACTTCCTGAGGTGTCACTCACTCGTTATTGTCATAGTGATCACCGGGGATGGCGGGGTTTCTGATCACTCCTTCACTGTCGGTTACAGGCCCATCTCTCACACTGCAGAGCCCTGGCACACACACACACACACACACACACACACATCAAAGGAGCATGTGCACATGATAAAATATAGATGACTTAGAGTTGCTGCAATAAAAGGAAAAACAACTCACTCAATACGCTCACTCCCTGCTGCTGCACATCCACTAAAGCGAACACAGAGAGAGATGAAGAAGAAAAGAAGAAATCTTTATTTACCATTAGATACATTATACAGCACATTCAGAAAGTATTCAGACCCCTTGACTTTTTTCACATTTTGTTATGTTGCAGCTTTCTGTTAAAAGTTTAAATTCATTTGTTCCCTCGTCCGTCTACATTTGATCCTTAATAATGACAAAGCCAAAACAGGAGGAACAAGCATCACTGACATTAGATCTTATCAATGTAATGACACTGTTGTTTAGCTCAGTTGTAAAATAAGAGGAAACGTTTGAGGCTACAATCCCCACTATGTGTTAACACACTAAGCTAACAGGGGAAGTGAATATAAAACAGAGGCTCATGAAAGTGTCACTCGCCTACATAACACACATTACAGTCACTTCGTAGTTTGTTTGTATCAGCATTGAACTGTCCAAACAACTTCTGGACCAGCACTTGTTTCAAAAAACTAAACAAACTCCGACAAAATCGTGGTCAAAAACAATCATCATCTTGTGATGTGCTTATGTAACGACTGACACATTCATCTTGGCTCATCTAACGTTAGATTTATCTTACTTACCCTCTCGCAGTATGCGTTTGATCCAGGGCAGCAGCAGCCTGACATCAGTGAAAACCCCTGGAGAGCCTCTCTTGGAGGGGGGGCGGCTGCCGTTGTTTCCCCAGCTCCGACCGCATCCCTTACCCCAGGAAGTTACACCCAGGGCCACCCAGTGACCCCCGCCTGATGCTGCTGGACATACGAGAGGACCCCCTGAGTCCCCCTGGGTAAAGGATGAAGGAGGTGGGGGTGTGGCGGGATCGGTAACTTGGGCTGAACTGGGCTCTTTTACTAAATCCTTGCAGATTTTTTTTCCTACCTGACAGGCATCCCTCCCTCCTCTCTCCGGCCCGGCACACAGGACTGTCATAGCTGGCTGAGGACGGACTGGTCCACGGTTCAGAACCGAACCTTTGACAGTCTGGAGGACATATCTACACCTGGCTGGATCCACCAAGTCCAACCGGACCTCTCTCAATACCACAGGAAGACGACCTTCTGTAAAACAACCGTATAAATCACCTTAGAAGAAACACTCCAGTCTACTTTAACAACATCTGGTGGGAGTGAGAAAACAACATACTTTCCTTCATCCTGCCCCATCCACCCACAATGCAACTGGTCTGAGGAAGGATTTTCTCATCAGGCAATGGTAGACATATTGGCTGGACATGGACCCCTGTTGCAAAAGTCACATTTCAGTGACTTAATAAAATGTGCGTAACGTTTCACCATCACTTGGTCAAACTAGTTAATCATCAGAAATGAAACCTGCCCAGTTTGATGTCTCGATCCAACTTGACCAAAGCTATGTCATGACTCATAGGTGAAGCATGATGGTACTTCTCATGCACTGAGACCGTCTTGATGCGAAAGACCTGCTCCTCTTCATCATCCACGCTGCGATCAAACTCCCCCACAGCCACTTTCACCCCACTGAGAAACTCCCTGGACAGAGGAGGAGAGGATACCCTCACCGGCCACTTTATTAGGTACAACTGTTCAACTGCACGTTAACACAAACATCGGCCAATCACACGGCAGCTCCTCGATGCATTTAGGCGTTTAGACACGGTCAAGACGAGCATCATTTCAGAAACTGCTCATTTAGTGGGATTTTAACACGCAACCATCTCTAGGGTTTAGACAGACTCATCCGAAATAGAGAAAATATCCAGTGAGCCCTCTGGACCAAAATGCCCTGTCAGAGGTCAGAGGACAACGGCCAGACTGGGTCGAGCTGATAGAAAAGCTACAGTAACTCAAATAACCACTTGTTACAACCAAGTTATGCCGAAGAGCGTCTCTGAATGCACAACACGTCGAAACTTGAAGCAGATTGAAGCAGTGTCAATATGAACCAAAATCTCTGAGTTGTTGAATGTTTCCAGCAACTTGTCGAATCTATGCCACAAGAGTTAAGGCCAGTCTGAAGGCAAAAGGGGTCCAACCTGATACTATCAAGGCGTACCTAATAAAGTCAAGTCAATATGATGTTCACACAAACAGGATTTGCACCAGTGGGTAAGGACAGTACTCAGAGACTGATGTGAAGCAGTGTGCTGCAGTCATTATCCAGCGGTCGGTCAGGATGGCCCCTCCGCAGAAATGAGAGCCCTTGAGCCGAAGGGAAACCTGTTCGTAAGGTAACACAAGACAGAAATTCAGCATTTGCTCACCTGAAATCAGACACATAAACTACAGAGGTCAAAGGTCGTCAGAGATAAAAGCATGATGTAGGAGAAAAACCTGGATGAAAATGAATTAGCATTGATCAGTTCAGGAATAATGGTGTTTTCTACATTAAAAAGATCCTCATCGTGTTTATCAGGATAATGACAACTACTGAAGCTATTGAGCTAATAGTGTTTAACATCATACACACAATTCATATTTAGCTAGTGATAGTTAGCATGTTAGCATGCTACTGTAGAATAAGAACAAGCTGAATTCTTAGCTCTAGCAAATAGTGAGTTGGCTAAAAAGTCAGCGTTATTATTCAGCCTCTGCAGCCACGTTATTTTTCATATTATTAATTTTTATTATAATTATTCATTATAATAATATTGTGGTAAAACTCGAGCAACTAAATAATGTACGGCAACATTTATAAGCATTTAAATGTCTTTATTTGTCTTTAACAGTCAGCCATTGTAGGCTTACTTTTTGTTTCTATTAGACAGGAAATACCAATTACCAACAAGAGCAGTAAACTGTGGTTTATTTGTGGTGAACAGAGCTGGTGGCCAGTTTGCATGACAAGTGATAAGCATCAGTGCTGAACAGATAAAGAAACCAAAACATCTGCAACAGAAAATGCAAATAAAAGTGCGGCGATAGATGAGCAGAAACATTACAACCAACGGCTGCTTGGCATAAAAATACTGGTTTAAAAGAATTAAAGAATGATAGACCACTGACCAGCCATGGGTGGGATCCATATTGGGCCTCGTTCCCCCCAACAACCCTCAGAGAGGGAACCATCGGGCTCCACACATGAGGAACTCCACACTTTGAATCTGACAAGATGGAAACTTCTCAGACCTCACACACGTCTTTCTGTTCAGTGTTGTGTCATCCTGACATGCGTAAAGACAAGTTCGCCCTATTTTGTAGGTGTCACTCTCACTCCAAGAGTTCAGTTCACCTCATAACAACCCTCACATTGTTAGACAGTGTCTCACTTTTTAGTATCTATTATGTTTGTGTCTACATGGAGGCAGCTTTATCCTCCGGAGCCTGACTACACAAGGTCTTACAGATAAGGATGCAGGGAAACGCACAACTCAGAAAGAACTGTCCAGTCAGAGATCTAGTCAAGGAATAATTGAGTGGGGGAAAGGACACGACACAAATAATATCAATTAGGTAAGAGCATGTGACAATGTGTATTTTGGGGTCTGTTAAAAGTGTGTAAGATATGTTGAGCCTTATTTGGGGTAAAGTACAAATGGTTGTTCTGTATTATATATATATATATATATATACACACACACACACACACACACACACACA
>CM076652.1:4997993-5022758 GCA_038496675.1 Rachycentron canadum
CATATATATATATATATATATATATATGTGTGTGTGTGTGTATATATATATATATATATACACACAAACACCCACACACATCCTGCTACACAAGAAAGGAAAGTAGTGTAGCATTAATGATTCACATGCTGGCTGTCATCATTTCATCTTTGGTGCCAATAAGCTTACAATGAATCTCTGTCTGAGACACCCGAACTCCTGCTGATCATCTTCGTCTGCACAATGCACCAGGAAGGTTGTATCTCCCGTTCGATATCCACTCTGTCACTTACCTGTTTCAGCAGCATGGATGGCAGCGTTTACCCAAAAACAGAGAGCGAGCAGAGCAGCAGTGGTCCTCATCCCTGATGCACACAACAAGACTGGGTCCTACGGAGGAGACATAATGGTTTAAAGACCCTGACGTGTGTGTGTGTGTGTTTGTGTGTGTTTGTGTGAGGAGATACTATTTAACAAGCCAGAAACCCCTGGCAGCGGGAGGTTGGTGAGGTTCAAACGTCAACCACAAAATGAACTGCAGCGTCTACTCAATGAAAGCTCCCTGTCAAGGTCAACTGTGGCGTGGTGTGAGGAGTCCTGCCACAAAGACACAAACATCCCAGCCGCTGTAAAGCAACAGTCATAAAGTGCAGACAAAGGGAGGCTCGCTATTTACCGCTGCACACGTTAACACACACGCTGACGTAGATGCAGATCGAGAGTAAAAGGAGGAAGATAAAATCAGTTTTAGACTTTAGATTACATTTGTTCACAGCTGTAATTTTTCACCCTGAGCTCATAGTGAAATATATATATTATATATATATATATATAATACCAGCCAATTGGTGTTAGTGTAACCTTTGAGGGAAAGTTTTATGAGACAGGATACAGGGAACAGATCCCGCAGCACATTCACTTTGTGATAGTTGAACTGCTCTGTCTGCGTAAAGAATGAGTCAGACGTGCGGCTGAAGCAGGGATGTTAACAGGTTTGACCGCACATGTTTAAAAACACCATTTGTACTTTTGACTTTGATACATTTGACTTTTCGGGACTTTTCTTCAATTCATCTGTTTAAATTTAGTTTTAGTTCACTTTTTTAGTTCTGGATACCTGAGGGTGTGGCCACTTTGAGTATGTTTGTAACATAGACTGTATATAAAGATAGATGTTAACTCAGGGGGCGAGTCCACTGGCTGTAAAAAAAAAAAGTCAGATTGTATTGAAATCAATGGGAAAATGGCCCTGGTTCCCAAGTGACTTGTTTATGGTCTCAGTCTGTACTTATCCATAAATAATAATAATAAATCCATAAATTATGGTTTCAAAGAAAAAAAGAAAGCAACGGCCAAACATTAACCCGAATTGAAAACAGCAGTTGACAAACCAATCAGTGATGCTAGGGTTGGTTGCCACAGGCTACGTCCATGTTTATTTACCATCTATCAACTCAGCTGTATTCCTGAGGAAAGTATTTGGCTCTTTATCTGACAGATGTTTGACTTTCTCCACAAGCTAAATGCTAACTTTGCCTGCTGGTGGGGGGCGTGTGGCGTTCAGGGGGTCCACCTGATCTTTACCAGACAACAGTTCTCTGACTGGAGACACTGAACCAAAACAATGAGCTGAAGGAAGCGTAAAAGCTCTTCACGTTTGAGAGGAGCTGTGGGTTTGTCACGGACCCACCTTGTCGTGTTACACACAGTCATTTGAGCCATCGCTGGTGTGAAACACCGTCAGGTGCAGCTTTAAGTATCAGTGCTGTAAATCTGCTTCCTGACCATTAACGTATAGATATTCAGCAAGATCCTGCACGAGTCTGTACGCGTTTGTGTTTTCTGCCTCGGGGCTCCAACACTAAGCCTTCTAAGCCCCTGGTTCCTGTTTACGCAGCCCAGTGGCCCTGGCCCCACTGGGTGTGCACGGCTGGTTGTGACTCAGTGCTTGGCACGGTTGCTGGGCCACAGTTGCCATGTGGCTGTTGCCAGGTGTTGCAGGGAGGAGCGTAAAACACAGAGGGCTCCCGTCGCTGCAGGACTGTGATCAGCGTCTAATGGCCCACGAAACAAACGGCCAGCTGTTAACAGATCGTTCAAGCAAGTCGTTGTCTTTTTCTGTTTGTTTAGAGCTACACGAGAGAAACTCAGATGACTGAGTTGTGAAATGGCTAAAAATCATGCAAACCCAAAGCCTTGATATTTAATGATTTTATGCATTTCATCATTTTTTGATTTATCATTAATATTTTTTCATCTTTCCCAGAACAAATCCAGTTTCCCTGCTCCTGATATCTTCAGTTTTAACCCACCAAAATAAGCTTTGGATGATGACAGAGTAGGAAACTCTTGCTCTTTTAAAGAAAAAAAGAAAAGCTTTGATAGCTGTTGCCCTCAACCCTCTTCACTTGCAGCAAGAAACAAAAATAAAAAAACTCTCCAGTGTGAAACAATATCCACACAATCTCCAGCGTCATTTTGCTTGGCAACCTGAGTCAAGTGAGGACAACAGATCCATGTCCCTGTATGAGTTTACTCCATTCAATAGCATCATGTGATCTTCAACAGGTTTTGTGTGATAAAGGCAAAAATCCAGTTTTTTGTTTTTTTTTTGACACCGAATATGAAAATGTCAGGAACCTAAAGGTCACTGTGGCGCTCATATAATCTTCCTCAGGGGAATTACCCTTCCAGTCATTTCTAGAAAAATCAAAAGTGAGCCATGCGAAATGAGGACAGGACAAACCATCCATTCATGGAGTCGAGTGTAATCCTGAACGGCTCCATTAAATCTTAATGGAGCCGTTCAATAGCCTCCACTTTAATCTGGCTTCCAGATAGAGCGCATGAAGTGGCAGCACTGATCTGTTACACACCACAGGAAACAGGTCAGCTGGACAGATTGAGACTAATGGTTCACTTGTCTCACCGTCGACTCAATGACTTCACCTCAGGCTCAAAAGAAATCAAACATCTGCAGCTGGAGGGGATTAAACACCGTTTATTCCTTCTTTTTGGTTTACAAACAAAAGGCACCATTGATTTGTTTTTTTTTTTGGGAGTTTTACATTAACACCGACAGTGGCAAGAACCCCTGTTCCTCAACTCTGAGACTCAGCGTGGTGGCCTGTAATCATGGTCGACACTATGCAATCACAACATCAGCCTCAGCGTCACGTGTCGGTCACTCAAACAGAAGCGAACATAACCTTTGAGCCGTGGAAACAGGAAGTAGGAAAATGAAAAGACGCCATTCCTACTTTGTTGTACGTGACAAACGCAGAGGCCATCAAATCTGAAACATCCACTTGGAAAAACCAGACAAACATTTCTACTTCATGAAAACAACAGTGCATCAAACACAGGATTAAAGCAAGAAAACTGTTTTTTTTTTGTTTTTTTTAAATAACCGTAACAAAAAGCATCAAGTCCGACAAAAAGGCTGAAGGGGGAAAAAAGGAAAGTAGATTATTATTTACATAAACCAGTTTAAGTGCCAAATCCAGATGAGGTTTCCAACAGCTGTGATCCAGTTTCCTTAAAAAAAAGCTGGAAACTCATTTTGTCACAACTTTTTTTCTTTTTTTTTTAAACTGAGACATAGGGTTCAACATGAGAACAACATGTTCTGCCAAAGCTGTAAATCTGGTTATTTCTCATAACATTTACACATTTGTTTTTTTCTGTTTGTGCTCTCACTGATTTGACAAAGGGCAGGACAGGTGACCCCCCCCCCCCAAAATCTACAAATTTCAATCCACTAATGAAGACTTTGCTGCACCTGAAACCCAGGCCACAAAGTGTCATTGAAATCTGATCAAACCACACCTGAGTCGTGCAAAGCAAAAGCAAAGGTTTTAGAGTGTTAAGGTGATATCTGAACAGATTGGGAAATATATAAAAAAAAAAAAGATGAGAAGACTGATACTGCTCATGTCTGCGCTATAATTATGGACGAACCAGTTTCCACCTCATGCTTCATAAAAAGGTAACAAAAATCCACCCCAGCACCTCCCGACGCTTCCCAACACGTCGTCTCCTTTGAGCTGCACAAAAACCAAAGTGTAAACACATTACAGTGTTGATGTGTCAGACTAGTTCTCAGCCTGGTGCATTCACTTGTCACGCAGACGCCAGTTAGCTACTAGCTGATAAGGCAAGTTCATTAGTGAGTTTCACAGGTGCTGATAGTGGGATTATTATTTGTTTTTACCTTTGGACAGGGCCAGGCTACCTGTTACCCCCTTATCCAGTCTTTATGTAGCATCATATTTACTGTAAGAATCTTCTCATCTAACACCCAAATACATGCATTTCTCAAACTGTTCCTTTAACTCTGATTGTTGTGCATTTCATAATGAAATTCTAAATGTTACATGAAAATACATTACAAGATTTGTGTGTGGGGGGGGGGGCTTTAATTATTTTTGTAAAAAAGGATCAATGCGACTATTTAGGATTTATTCCCAGCAGAATTCATGCTGATGTTAGCTGTGTGTAATGCCCTGTTTGAAGGACTAGTCATTGGTAGATTCAGTAGTTCCCGACGTGAAAAGGACCCGTTCACCCGTCTCACTTCTCAAATCACAAGAACAAGCTTGAAGAAAACCCTGAATTAAACATGCCCCCGCTCCCATCATCACACTACACAAGCATGACACCAGCCACTCACCACCACAAAACTGACCTTCACACTCACACCATCACAAGGAAATGGAGTTACAACAGTGTCAACTCATCGCAGAGCCCTCTGATGTACAAACACTTGCTTGATATTTAACATACAGGCAATTATAATATTGTTAATTAGTTTTTTTTTTTTTTTTCAGAAGTCAGAGGAAGATTACAGCTGTGCAAAGTCAGGCTGAGTTATTCTCCTACATTCAGAGAGAAAAAAGGTACATGTACATACACAGCAACAAACATCTGAACATACTGCACTTATCTTTACATATTTACCTTTTTTAAAGTTCTATTTACAGCAGATGAAGTTGGTTCAGTTAGCTTTGTGTCAGTAAAACAGCCACGCAATGTCATTAGCACAAAAATACATTGTTATACTTTGAAATCTGACTAAATAGAGCTGTACACAAAATAATTATAAAACAAAAATGCAATTACTCTTTTCACATTGTTAGAGTGTTGACAAAAAGTTCAGGCACGATTCTCACCTGCACACATCTTTTCTAAGTGTGCACCCCCACCCCCCCCTCACTGATAACATGATCCTAAAAAAAAAAAAAAAGCTCATGCTGAGAGAGTGAAAGCCACATTCTTCAATGACTGCTGGACATTCATAGGACAAACTGAGGTGTTTGAAAGTTGCTTTAGCTGAAGACGCTGAGAAGACACATGCAAGCACAACCGAAGATCAGCAAAGGGCCACAGTCGGCTTCATGTTTGTTTGTTTTTTTTTTTGGGGGGGGGGGGGGGCTGATCATGGCTATAAAAACTTGGATGTATGAGGATTTTAGATCGTTTCCAGCTCTGTAACCATCTGTGGTCTGAAAAAGGCAAATCAGAATGATGAAGGCAACTGAATGACGCACAAATGACAGATCCTGCATAACGTTACAGAAGTGACTGACATGAGGATGAACCAGTGTCGAGATAAGTAATGACCCATAAAAGTTACTTTAACATTTACAGAGGAAAATGATCAAGGTACATTGATGCTGGGATTCAGTTCCTAAATTCACTAAATCCACTATAAATCAACTCTGGGTTTGACTCAAGATGTTAACCAGTAATGAAAATGTACATTTCTAGTCATACAAGAGAAAAAGAAGCTCAATGTGACATTATTTCTCCTCTCAAGTCCACCTGTCTCATCTTCCTCTCAGCTATGAGTCAGTTAGCCAAGGGGTATTTTGGCAAAGAACGCTTTGAGATTGTCACCAATGATTTTCAAACATGACAAAAAAAAAAAAAAAAAAAAAAAAAGGAACCTGTAGAAGGAGCAGCTTGATTTGTAAGATCTGCTAATGCAAGAACAATCTGGAGGCACTGCCTAAAGACATCGTATTATGATTTAGATTGTGCTTGGTTGAAATTAGGGAAGCAGCCACTGGTGTCCACTGGGGACACACGAGGGTGTGTTTGCCAAGCAGCAGGGGGGGAAGAAGGCCAAAGACAACTCTTGATGAGAGAAGGGTCAAAATGTCTTTACATTGAACTGTCAGAGGAGCCGTTATAAACATTGGTTGAAATGGCTTTGGTTTTGGGATCAGGGGTTGGGAGGGCAAGACAAGAGCCTGAAGAATGAACCTTAGGCCAGAATCACTCTTCAGCTGCCTCTGACCAAATATACAAAAGCAGCTACAATTCCCCAGAAGCTGAGTACAGTTATGGTGTCCAATGAAAACCTCAGAAAATCCTGCTTATTATAAACAGGTTTTTCCATTTCTGTAGGACCTACCACCATGAAAATAACAAGAGCTACACAAAAAAAGGTAAAGGGGGAAAAAAAATAAATAAAAAAAATCGAGTTGTGTTTTCAGATGACAAATGTAATATACAGTGTTTGAAGTGGTTCCTTTGTAATGACAGATTCCATGTACAGAAGAAGACCTACAGTACAGGAGATGAAGCCTGGACTGACTCAAAACCAGCTGAGGATCTTTGCAGCAGAGCATCATCCAATGCATAGCTGTTTAGCAGGCAGGCAGCCAGGCAAGCAGACAGACAAGATGGAGCACATTAACAGGAAGTGCTCCAGAGTAAAGCTGGCACCAGGAAGGTACTGGAGATGAGTAGAATCAGGGCATGTGGTCCTCATTCTTTAAGTCCAGGTGCTGTTAGTCTGAGATAAATCCATGCTCTCTGCATGAAATGCTAGCGATCAGGCTAGATAGATCTGAGATATGCAACATTTAGAGGTTTGTCCAGTAGCTCGGTCTCCACGGTGTTTAATGCTCCTGTTTCATCTTTGAGTGTGAGGGCAAACACGGGGCCAGAGGCAGACAGTGTGGTACCATTTTAAGGGCTTTGAGCTCCAGTTCCTTTCATCATCCAAAGCCAGTATTTTCTTCACTCCTTCCCTCCACCTCGCCATCCGCCACAGTGTCCCCGGCTCATTATCTCATGGTGGAGGAAGCTCTGAAGTAGGAGAGGAATTTGAAGCAGAGGCTCACCACAAAGTACCAGATGTTTCTGGCCATCTGGGATCGGGCAATGAACACGCGCCAGATGAGCACCACCAGGATGGTATTGAAGGTGTAGCGGATGTTCCTCAGCCTGGAAAATGTGCATAGAAATGATGGGATTCAAAGAGAGAAAGATAACTTTACAACACAATCCTTACAGTCTCTACTTCTATACTGTTGTGTGGTATGTGCCATTTTTAATAAATCCACTTGAATTATTTACAGGAGCCTTGTTAAAATGGGAAAAGTTTGGCAGGATAAAACTCATATCCCTGACAAATGTAAAAGACATGAGTGCCTAATGGAAGGATCAAGTGAAGTATTTGAAAATCTAGATATGTGAGTGCTAATGCAGAGATTTATCTATAGTGACCTAGATGTAAAAAGCCTACTTCCAACAGAGCACGGCCAGCTGTCGGAGCATATCACAAACTGAGTCTACATGTGCTGACACAAACACATATGTATTCCTACTTGTTGAGGTGTTTGCGTGCAGCAGGGAGGCCTGACAGCTCTTCATTCAGGACGTATTTCTTGGTGCCCATACAGTAATTCTCCATGTACTCTGCCCAGTGCAGCTGGCGCACATCAAAGTTAAACATCTACAGAAAGAAACAGTCAGTGCACTCTGAAAACCTTAAAATGTGAAAATTAAGAACATACAACAAGGGTTTAATTCTGACACTTGATATTAACTGAGGTGAAAATATTTTTCAATACATTTTGTATGAAAAGGTGTTTTACTATCAAACGTATGGTGAATATAATTACCTTTGGATGTGAATCAAATTAAAAACCAACGTTTAAAATAAAAATACAGGTCCAAAGGACTAGGTCTACAGGTCTACTGTGTAGACAATGCTAATGAGCTGATGCTTTGCGGGTAACATTTACCCAGTTTACAATCTTAGTTTAGCCTGTTAGCATGCTAACAATTGATAAGTAGACTTTGAGGACCTGAAGCTTCCTTAAAAGATTCATGGTGTATTTTGAGGTCTGCGTTGGCTCATTGTCCAAACAAAAACATTAACTTTACTTTAGACTTAATGTACAGAACTAGGTCATTTTGTCTTCAAACATGTTTCTGTCAGTAGAACAAGGAGCAAATGTGAGTGTTGAGTATTACAGTGTAAAGTTTTAAAAGGACCAACATGCTCAACAATTTCAGCCTTTTTTCGGACAGTTACTGAACAACAGCCCCTTTCACGACAAACTGACATCAGCAGTGAATGAATGACTCACTCTGTTGCACCCAGTTCACTACCAGACATTAACACAGTGATAAATCTGTTAGGCATCCCAAGAGTGTTAATGTCTGACGTGTATTGTGGGTGTTGAAATGGACAACAGAGGGACACAGTGGGAATTATGTGAAGCAGAATTTATTTCCATATAATGAGCTCACTGCCACGTGTTCCTACCTTCTTGTCCTCAGCGCTCATCTGGGACATCAGCATGGTCATGTTGTCAGTGTTCCACGCCCAGGAGTGACTGGTGAAATACTCCAGGACCATCATGGCTTTGTGGAGGCGAGTGATCGTCTTCATCATCCTTAGATAATCGAGCGAGGGAAGTGAGGAGGAGGAGGCAAGAAGGTGGAGGAATGATGAGAAAGGATCAAGAAGATGATTGACAGACAGCAAAGGGATGATTCAAGAGTAGCAGCAGAAAGAGGATTGTGTTAAATAAGCAGAGGAGAGAGGTGGTAGGATCAACAAAGATAGGACGGACAGAGAGAAGGGGGGCAGGATAAATGGGGCCAACTAAACTGTTGTTACATTATGAACCTTCAGAAAATTTCTAAATTATATAAAAGATTTATTTTCCAAATTTCCCAAATAATAAAAGAGGGTTATTCAGATGATTGTGACGATTTCTTCCCTGGAGACAGTGACTCATACTAAATCAATTGAGGAATAACTGGATTTAATCTGTGTGCAAACCAGGAGGACAAATGGACTCATGAAGCAAATTTAGGTCATATTACCAAAAATAATTAGGACTCATTAATAATTAGCCAGTTTCATGGACAGACATTTGTTGTGTTCTGACACTTGCTAGGGCATCATTATAAATTTGATCTTAATGTCTTAGCTGGTAAACGTTTAATAAATCAAACAAATTTTCATCAAAAGTTCATCTAAACTGTCCTCCTGTTAACACAAATCAATCCAGTTAATATATTTCTGTCAGTTCTGATTCAGTGGGTCATAATTTGAGTTTAAGTGTTAGGGTGAGAATGTAAAAACAGCTGTACTGATTTACTGTGAGGATTATATGAGGATATCTGAGTCTTTAAACTGCACTTTGTTATTACAAACTGTATCTGAACTGCATGGTTGTAACTAATTCATTTTTTTTCCCCCCCGAATCAAATTTGGCTGTGCTCCAATGACAGGCTCGTTACAGTTGGGATGAAATGCTGTCATTTGAGCATTTTAACTAAAAATTCAGGCAGATTGAGATGACTCAGATTCCTCCTGCGAAGGTGAATGATTCAGAGGACATGACGAACATGCATGGATGATCAGCACATAGAGGCAGAGATGTAATTACTTACAGCTGGTGACAAACCCAATTATGATCAAATCACACCCCTAGGATGTATGTTAGCTATTGAGCAAAAGGAATTTCAGACACCTAAACACTGTAATTTGGCTGAATACACATTGTATTGTGAAATATGTACAATTTGGTTCTGCAAAACACAATGTCTGAAATACCTCTGGCTTGGAAGAATGCAGTAGGAAAGAGTGAAAGGAATGCATAAATCTAGATGTCAATCAATTCACATGCAAAGGGATTATTTTCAGTGGGACATAAACCGTCTTCGAATCAACTCAACTTTCTAGACTGACCAAAAAGTCCCATGGTGCCTCTGGATTTTCCATGATTGGGTGAGGATTGGGGTGACGATAATGGATGTCATGTTCACACAGCATGGATTGTTCGCAAGAAGAAAAGTCTTCTTTGAATAAAAGTAGTTTTGGAAAGACATTCCCCCCCAAACGTGAGCAAGGCTGAAAACGTGCTCCAAAAGAAACCAAACTGTGTTGTCATGACACTCGTCGTTAAAGTCCAATGGACGCCAAGTACATACACACAACTTTTGTTTCTTCAGCTCCGTAACCTTCCTTTGTTCCCACCATCTCACACAATTGGTCAGTTAAACAAACAACAACAACAAAAAAAAAAAAAACCCTAAAACTTAGTGAGGGAGGGTGGGTGTGTGGGAACAAGTGGGAAAGGTTGGGGCTGACTGTGAGCGGGAGAGGATGCAAAAGAGATGGGGGGCAGTTGCAACCTTACCGGGGCTTGCGGCCTGTCAACCTGAGATAGCCATCATAGAGCAGGGCTGGCAGCGTGTGGCTGACAGTGGTCCAGTACTGATTAGTAAAGGGGTTGGAGCGCAGATTGACATTGGGCCTTCTGAAGGCCTGCTCTAAGGGATTGGTCTTGAAGGTCATGTTTATACAGTACTCTGTAGGAGAGAGATACACATATGACAGGACAAGGGGGACACAGAGAGGAGGAGGTGAAGAGTGGCCGCGGCTAGCCTGTCGTTAGCACCGTGACATCTGAAGGGACCTGCATTGTTAAAAGGTGATGGGTGCAGGTAAATGAACTCATTGTTGAGACATTCAGCAGCAGCTAGAGTTTTGTTTTTGTTTTGGAAAAGGGCCAACACCTGGGTTGGGTTCCCATAGGCATCCTCAGACTGAAGTACACCATAGTCCATTTATCAGCTGGACTGAGATGATGTTCAGACATTTTGGGAACTCAACTCAAAACACTAACATCGCAAGTAGCAAAATGTAAAGAATGCAGAACCCATCAGTCCCCTGTATGAGCAGGAGAGCAGCTGGGTTATACATTCTTCAACTCCCAACAAAACCGTACACAAGCGCCTTTATTAGCATCACAGCTACAACGTTAGCCTACTACACTAAAAGAAAGGTGACAGGACTAAAGCAGCAGAGGTGTGTGTGTGTGTATATATATATATATATATATATATGGAGAGGGGCGTGAAGGAGGGGTTGGCGTTAAAACAGCAGAGATATGGCACGTCTAAATCGGCGATGATGAGGTTACCTGGGCTCTCGTCCAATCAGCCTGAGGTACAGATCATAGAGGAAGGCCGGAGCCTTGTGGCTCACGGCGATCCAGTACTGATTGATTAGGTGATTGGTTGTGAGATTAACATTGGGCCGACGGAAAGCCTGCTCGAGGGGGTTCCTCTTGAATGTGGATATTACATGGTACTCTAAGAAACAAAAGGTTGTTCAACACAAGTCATCAATGAGCAGTAAAGGATTTCTAACATGTTTTTTTATGCATGGCTGAAAGGTTTGGTCCTTTTGGGTAAATACATCTTTCAAAATTGGTGTAAATGTTCATTATTTCTGCTATAAAATATATTTTACATTTAATTATGATTAAATAAATAGTAAATATTGTAATAGTAAAATGGCCTCAAATGTGTATTTGACTTAAGAAAAATCAAATTAAACAAATATTTCTGATGTTGCAACAAAATACTGAATGATATGATCAAACAGCTGTTAAAACTGACCTTGTGGTCAAACTGTTTTGTCACCTTAAGTTTCCAAGATCAAGAATGAACTTAGATGTCAAAAGGAATTGAAGGATTATATTTGATTGTAATTTGGTCAATGCCTGAATCTCCAAAGCTGCACTACATAAGTTCTGAGGGCGTCAAAATAGCATCAGTGCAACTATAAATCAATGACTGTTTAGGGAACACCAAGAATCAAATCACTGAATAAAATGTGTTTTCATCCTGATTCCACAAATCAAAAGCCAGACTTTCCTTCTTCTGTCATCATTTCAACACTATGTGTTTTACACAAAAGTCAAGCCCTCCTGCTAGTCAACCATTTCATTCCTGATGTGAGTAGTAACATGATTTACAACTACACCAGTGTTCAGATTTCATTTCACTTTCAAACCAGGTCTATATTAATAATTAAGTATCAGTATAGTTTATAGTATAATTTAGGATCCTTCCACAATCCTTTTACAATATTGAGGGATATGTCCAGGAGTCACCTCGAAACAATGTGATTTCTATCTAAACATGGGATAAACTGAAAAAAAAAAGTTGTGGCTTTCCAGCTCTAAACTGGGATTCATAAGGAACAGGTGAACACAAGCTCCTAGTTTGGGTGTGACAGCGGATCACATTACAATGTGATCAATGACAGGTTATGTCATTGGTCACCACATTGAAAATTCCACTCTCAGGGGCACTCTCAGAGACTGTTTAGGTAAGATGAAGGAGAATGCCATACCGACTTCACCCCAGTGAAATGGGTTGATCCCACCGGTTGTGCAGTTGTACACCAGGATGTTTTTGGGCCTGTAAAATAAATAATGAATATTTTACATTTCATTGTCCATGAAATGCCAGAAAAACATTTTGAGACAGGTTGACAGAGTCACAATCCTAAAGCCCAGAGGATGTTTAAATAAGAACTTAAGGCGTGCCTGCACGATTGTGATCCAGAGTACCAAGCTGCAGCCAGCGTTGCATTGATGACCACGTCCACAGGCACCAGATCGGCCACAGCGTCGTTCGATGCTCTCATCGTGCGCAGGATCCCCTTGCCAGCCTTCAGAGAGTGAGGCACAGACAATTAAGACACCTGGCAATGTTTCTTGGCTGCCAGATCAAGACCCAAAAACAGGCCAGTACAAACTGTACAAACCCTGCAACACTGGAATCACACCCTTCAATTATTTCAAGCCACACTAATATGTAATATGTTTCAGGATTTAGGCCAATAACACTGCTGTACCAGTGTTAATTAGTTGATCAACAGAAAAGTGGCAAATATCTTATTTTCCAAGTAAAAAGTAATTTTAAGCTTCTGAATATTGAATATTCTATGGTTTGAACAGGTCATTGTGTTCTTTGGGAAATTATTATCTAACTACAAGTTTATTTTTAACTACTGCCTGACATTTTACAGACCAATTCAATTCAGTAAATTATACATTTTTTTTTATTTGTTCCCCAACAAATAACAATATAGATTTGTATCAGTAAGTAAAAACAACATGGATTAGGACAAGTGAAACACAGACCTTTGTTAGACAACCTAAACTACCTTGTACTTACTGCAATGAATATTCCACTTGGTCCATTGAAGTTGTCAATCCAACCCTGCAAGAGCAGTAAGAGGAAAGCAGCGTATGTTAGTACTGAAACATTAAGAAACAAAATGTCCTTTGTCTTGATAAACTGTCCTCTTAATAAGTGACTAAGAACCTTTTAATTTTCTCCAGTTCTGGGACATCTTCAGATTAAACAGCATAAACATTGATATTGTTAGGTGCTTAGATACACACCAACACACACTTCTATCTTTGTGATGCCTGAGCCCAGTCCTTAAATCAAGTCTTGGGTCTCAATAATCCCATGGATTAAGTGAGCGCACACATGCACATACTGCTGTTAGGAGTCATTCTGAGTATGAATATCTGAAAGGGACATTTCAGTTTTCATACAGGAGCCGTCTGTGTCACTGAAGATCTCTTTCCCAGACCAGAAATCCAAAAATCCCTGTTTTCCACAGGTGTAAAGGTGTGCAGAGCTTCTTTACGCCACATTCCTCACATTCCAACTCTAACAGTCATTGTATTTACTGCTCAACAGCACAGAGCAGCTGAGTATTGGCAACAATCAGCGTTGTGCTCTCAGAGAAGGAGAATCAGATCTGCGCTGATAAAGGGACTTTCAGTTGCATAGCTGGTGTTAAACACTCCCCAAAAACCATGACCACACAGATTCTACCTGTGGTACATTTATTATCTATACTGATCTCTACCAATGAGTTCATCTTATATTCTCTCCTTTTACTGTGACAACAGCTTCTTACCCTACATTAAAGGAGCTCTAAAATATATGCACAATTTTATTTGACATGGCCTTTTTCTAAGAAAGTACATTTCTTCCTCTAAGACTTTTAAATGCATTAAAAATTCCTGCTGTATCACTGTTCTGAAACCAGGACAAACCCCAAAAAGCAGCAGACCCCTCGCTGCGATTTGCTTTCTTCAGTATGCCTTGCTGTTTCTTTCTACATTTCAAACAGCAACTATAATTACTCTGGGGTACAGTGAAGAATTTCTCTTCAACAGTTCTTTCCCTGGTATAAGGTTTAAAATAAATAAATGAACCCAATGCAACACTAATGCCCTGAATCACTCACTGGGAAAGGTTCTTTCCAGCTGGCTCCAACTATGGAGGGTCTGACAATTGCTACGTTGAGGTCTCCGGCCTCCTGCTGCACCAGATACTCCGCCAAGGCTTTGGTGTAGGTGTAGGTGTTAGGACGCTCTCCTATCAGCTTGGGAGTTAGTGCAGATACCAGCTCATCATCCATCCAGCTGGAGAAAAACAAAACACAATCAATTTTAAAGGCCACTTAACCTTTTACAGAGCCAATATGAAACAGTGAACACATGATCATATTCTGTGACATGAACAAAGCCAAAGCTACATTGGTGAACAAGTTAAGATGAATTCAACATTACTGTAACATCGCTGCTTCGCAGTGACCATTGTTACATGTCAGACTTCCATCTACTCATTTCCTGACTGTCGCTACTGACTTCATGTGTTCCAGTAAAAAGGAAATGGTCCAAATCTTTTCTTTGTCCTTCAACTTCCTGTCTACACTGCATGAATGTGAACATGTTGCATTGTGAAACTTGACATCTCTGGTTGTGTTTTTGTAAAACAGTCATGTGATCTGAATGTGTTGGGCTTAGTGTTTTTAACAATGTATTAGTTGTCTGACTGGCTTTTTCAAAACATGTTTCCAAAACAATTAGTTACTGGGGAAACATGTTCTAAATTCTAACATTGAAGAAGACAAGATCTAAATGTCTAAATTACACAGTTAATAGACGAGATCAAGGTCTGAATGATGTGTAAACAAAGCTAAAACCTCCACGAAATGAAGCCAGTAACTGCAGTTCTTTGAATGGCCACTTGAGTCTGGCTATGCAAGTGAGTCCGTCCCCAACTTTACAGCAGGAATAAACAAGTTTACAGCCACTTTGAGCTTCAAACTCGTTCCTCGGACACCAAAGGTTACACTACAGTATATGGTGCAAACACAGTCATGCCGAACTACCATGGATGTGAAACTTAAAAAAAAAAAAAAAACAAAAAAAAAACAAAAAGCCCTCCACCTGGAGACTCAGCTCAAACATCCTGCAACACCTAGATACCAACCTAAAGCAATTAGGTCTGTTTAACTGTGCATTATCAAACAAACACTGCATTTCTGTTTCACATACACACAAAGTTCCTTTAAAAAGCTCAACATTATCATACATACAATCCCTCAGAACCACTCTACTATAATCTCCCCTCCCTCTGCGGGTTTCTAATGCTTTACTAATCTTGCTTGACAGCCGAGACTGGCAGCCTCAACATTAGTGCTACTAAGCAGCCATTTACTGGGCTGCCATAGATAAGTTGGCATGCTCGGTTTATCACTGACATTAGTCTTGATAATACCTTCCCACTTCCCTTTTATGCATCAAGTAATCCAAAAATGTACAGAAAAAAATCCTCATAATCCCAGGCTACTGTATCTAATAACAACTGGTCCATCCCCAAATCCATCTACACAAACCAGACCATTAGGCCATTTGTTGTTTGTGCAGTAGTGGTGCATTGAAAACACATCAGCTTACTCCAGAGTGTCGATGAGTCTGCGGTAGTCTATTGGGGGAGGGTAGACCACCTCTTCAATGAGCTCTCTGTCACAGTTGGCGTAGGCTGTGGAGATGTGGATGAAGATCTCTAGGTGCTTCATCCTGTGGGCCAGTGCCAGCATCTTCTGGGTGGCCAGGACATTCAGCTGCATTGCATCTCTAAAAGGGAAAGAGAATGGATAGTCATTTCATGTAGCTCAGACAAAAAGCAGCATGTGAACCACTTACAAACAAGCAAGTGGGCATTCCAGGTGGATGAAGTCTAATCTGAACACTGTAATTTTGCCATCTATCTTGAAATCATTGCAATTAAAAGGTGAAACATCTGTTGCCATGATCATTAAGACCCCATCTGCATGTTTTACAAATTGCTGTTCTGTGTTTTGGCATCTCATAAAGCTTTTAAACACTCAAGTCTGTTCCTTTATCTGTACTTCCTGAAATGCATTTGCACACTCCCACCAACGCAGCTCCTCGCATTGTTGAAATGCAGGACGCGTGTCTGTCTGAATGTGGCTGCATCCTGTCAATTTATTTTCTCCATTCTCTGAACAAAGGCTTTGTCAGGGATCAGGCTGGTGTCTAATAGACAGTTAATCCTGGTTTCTCACATCTTGCAGCTCCTGCAGTAAAAGGTCAAGATTGTTCCATGCATTGAAGCATCTTCATTTTGCCTTGGTTTGCACTGCTGAGGGCCGACTGCAGCTGCACCACCAGTCTCCCGTAGCTCTGTCTGCAGAGCTTGATGGCTTGCCGTCAGTAAACAGTTAACATGAGACTCCATTGGTGCCCTCAGTCTCTCTCTCTCTCTGCATGTTTCACTCCCTCTTCTGAATTCTCCAAATTTCTTCTTTTGTGTCAGACAGAGGTTCACAATCTTCATGTTGCTCAGACCATACCCCAGACATCGATATATTATGTTGCACAAACTAGCAAAGCAATGTAAACAGAAGCGTCTCCCTGCATGCACAGCCTCAGAGTAACTTCTCTCCAAACACTAAAAGTCATTGATGTTGTTATTCTGTGGAGCTGTTTTTAGACAAACTATCATACCCATATTTTCCATAATGAAGAATGATGTCAATCCATCCGACAGTGAAGCTCAATGGCAAAGACAATAAACCAGGTTCTTCATTATTTGGACACGTTCATTGTTGTTTTGGTCTTTTTGTGAGATTTGCTGACATTATTTGTCACAAAGATGAAAATCCAGTTTATTTTTCTTTGTCCTGAACATAATCTCAAATCTCTCAAGAAACAAAAAACAAAATTCAGTTCAAAGTTCAATTAGATAGTAATTATTCAAAACAGTGACTGGAGTTCAACAAAGAGCTCCTTTGCTGAGGGATGTGTGTCAAGTAGGTGTCAAGTATCTCTGTGTACTGAAAACAACACATCTCTCATGTCAAGTAAACAGCCATTATATTAAAACATTCACCTCCCTGGCAATTAATGTCACTGAATAAACAGAGCAGCCCATTATCAATCAACTCAACAACTTACCAAACGCCACTTGAGATAGAGGCAGTAAAACAATGCATGTATTCATAATCATAATGCATTTCTGAAGTTAAGTCAATTCAAGGAACTTTATTTGTCCCCAGGCGGAAATTAAAATTGGCAAATATAGTAGAAATACACAAATACATGGAAATAAAAAAATAAATGAAACAACAATAATAATAATAAGAATAATAATATACTAAATGACTTACTTGAGTGGCTCATTGAAGCGGATGGTGGCGGCACAGTGGAAGACGATGTTAATGTTTTCAGCCAGGATGCCCTGATCCTCTTTGCTCAGATCCAGCTCTGGCTGTGTGAGGTCACTGTTGACTGCAATGATCTTCCCTGCAAAGTCTGGCTGCTCATCTTGCAGTCTTTCAAACAACTGAGGGGGGGAAGAAAGCATCAAGCGTATGTCGGAGTTATAGCAGATAGTAAACTGTCAGCACAGGCATAAATCATTAGACCTTTATCTTGTATACAGATGTGAGAGTTTCCCTTTCTTTTCTGACATCAACAGTGTTTGGCTGAGGGCAGAATACTATACTCTCCATCTTTTCCCCCTGCATCAGATCCCATCTCTATAGATTCCCTCTTCCCAAGAGTGACTTCTTCTGATCCCTCTTATCTAGACGCTATTGATTTTAGCACTGTCAGCCTATGGTCTCTAACTGAGCAACCTGTTGCATGAGCTGAACACAGGTTTGTCCCATAGATTACAGTCAGCACAAATTTTAAATTGTAAATAGTATAATCAAAGCATAATTTAAAGTAATGTTTTATCCAGTGTATCCTTAATGTATAGACATCTGTAACCTGCTTCCAAATGTGAAGAAACAAATGTAGGATATAACTTGTTTGGTCTGTCTAACATTACCTCATTAATAATTCAACATTCATTTAATCGCTTCTGCTATGATCTGATGCTTCACACTGAGGCAAGGGTGGCTCTGTATGGTCATAAATATTTAAAATGTCAACAGAAGTCTGGAAAATGTGTTGTTAGTGGAAAAAAAAAAAATTCTGCTGAAGTCAACACCTAAACAAAGCAGGAATTACCATCTTCAGTGCATGCAGCATAAAATCTTGTGGCCTTATTTAATCAAAGTAACAATACAGCACAGCACTGAATGTGCATGCAAGTCTCATCAAATAGGGCGTTTCCACCCCTGGGGACCAAGAACCTTATGAGGCATTAAACCTGTTTCAGCTGGAGATGCTAAATAAAGTCCCTGTTCCCTCTTTCCAGGGGCAGTTTTGAGCCCTGTCACACTATATGTATCTGCTTCTTTCATAAAAACAAGCAAGAACTCCATCAACATTAGGCTAAGGGTCAGACATTTAGTGCTGTTTATTAATGTTAAATTCAAAATTCATAAAATCCATTATGCGAATGTTAGGAGTTGGTGATGATAAATCTCAAGTCTGTTGCCATTAGACAACTACATTAGCCACATTACACAAGACTCGAGAGTCAACATCAGAGTCAGTTAACACAAGGACCAATAAGATGACGTGTCTAATGTGTGAAAACAGTATTTCTTCATGGTTCTAATGATGCTCAAACAGGAACTGTTAGTTCCTTGTTTATTTCCTGAGATTAGCTGCTATTTCCATAGTTCCTGAAACCATGTGGTCAAAAGGGGGCTCTGAATGAGAAGGGCTTAGTCCGTCACAGGAAATGTGCTTGAGATATAAATATCACAGAAAAATGTCTTGAGTCTCTGACAACATGGTATGCCCAGGGGAGTTGGACATTTTGAGGTACATCTTACCATTCTGTTGCAGCCAGTTTATATGGTGCAATGTGCTTTCACTAAGTTACAGTGCAACTCCCACACTATGTTCAAATTAATTTGCATTTGCACCTATAGAACATTTTTAACCCATCCACTTCTCACCTTGCAGTTGATAATGTCGGTGATGCGGGCCTGGGGGCTCTGTCCAGCTTTTGACCTCACCATCACATACACAACTTTGACTCCTGGACATGATCTCAGCAGCTTCTCCAGCAGCACCTTTAATAACGATGAAGGGAGATGTGACTGGGGATCATGCAAAGAAAAGTACAAAATCATCTTCTCTCTTTTGGGCTGTTTAGTTGATTCTTGGAAGTGTACACCTTTTATAACTGTAACCTACTTTTGTCTGCTGCAGAAACAGAGAGACGTAAACTAGTAACAAGAAGAGAATTGTTCTTCCCCCACAGCAAAGGAACCAACAGAAAGGCCCAGTAATAAAACAATGGATGCTGTGTTTTATTAGACCGCAGCAACAGAAGTGTTTTGCCACACTTATTGACAGTTTACAAAAAAGTTTTTGAGGAGCCAATCCCAGCCGACACTAGATGAGGGTGGGGTACGCTCTGGACAGGTCGCCAGTCTGTCACAGGGCTCACATTCAAATCTATGAGCAATTTAGAGTCACCAATTAAGTTAATGGGGATGTCTATTAGACTGCGAGAGGAAACCAGAGTAACCTGAACACAGGCACAGTGAGAACATGCAAACTCCACACAGAAAGGACCCAGGTTCAGGGTTCAAACCCAGAATCCCAGTGCAGAGAAAAGTGCTAGTCTGTCTTTTATAAAAATGTGGAAAATAATAAACTTGTTGTCAAAGATGGACAGTATCATAGTTTAACAGTGCATATGTACTTCCTGTGTGTCCATGGACTGAAAGATTCGACTTCTGATGTGTTGGAGTGAAAAGAATCCACCTTAAGGATTTCCAACTGGCTCACATTGGTTCAGTCATGCCTTTTTGCCTACAGGTCTACTGTACCTTGCCCATGAAGCCCGTCACTCCGGTGATCAGCACACTTTTCCCTGCATAGTACTCTGGGATGTTCACCATGATGTCTTCAGTTGTGTTCAGTGAGCACCTCAACACCACTCCACCTATACAGAGAGAGATAAAAAAGACAAAAGGGATGATTACTACTGTGGACCAACTTCAAGCCCCAACTTGCTCCAGGAGACTGAAACTTAAGTTTAGTGGCATAAAGATCCATTGTAAAAGGAAGTCAACACCAAAGCTTTAAAAGAGGTGAAGCCTTGTGCAGCCTTCCATATTTGAGGAACTGATTAAGGTTGTAAAATGAGATTTTTACCAACAAACGTTCAGCAGCAGCAGCAGCTTCACTCTGCCCATAACAAAATTAACATAATACAAGTCATTAAAATGGGTTTCCTGCTTTTTTTTTTTTTTTTAATAAACTGTGTGATCAGATCCTCCATAATCACAAAATTTTCTCAAGATGAGGATCAGATTCCCAAATGACTGAACCACAATCTGTCAACAGTTGTGATGTTTTATTTTATGTTTCAAGGGCTTTAGCTAGAAGTTCCCTTAACTTTAGCTAATGCTTCATATTTGTTTCCTGTATCACAGTATAGAATAACACCATCTTAGTCCTTATAAAGGCTCATAAATGTGTATTTGTTCAAAGTCAGGGATACAATATAGCTTATTTTTTTAATTTCATTACATAATTCCCCATTGGCAAAAGTGTCTGATGAAATTGCTTGCTTTCTTTGAGCAACAGTTCCAAACATATTAAATTAACTATAATATTCACTATATTATAATAATGACAAAATCCTAATAATATTCACATACAAGAAATTGGAAACAAACAAATACAAACTGTTGCAGATATTGGTCAGCCAATCATTGCAGATGTCGTCTGTCATAAACATTACGAAGCGCTTTGATGTGTTGAGTGTATGCATAATACAAACTAACAGGGGCCTTATCACTTAATTGATGTTGGTTTTTAAGTAGACACACTATCCAGCTGATAACTGGCCATTCAGGTGATAACTCATCTAATCATTAACTAAAGCAGTTCCTGTGGGACTAAACATATAGAAACAGCAGTTACCCAAACAGTTTGAGGCCCAAACGTGCTTTTCAAAGTATTTTAGCACAATTAAACAACAGAAACAGTACATTGAAACACTGCACCCTCTGCAACAATAGTCCACCAAGCAATTAAAAAAAAAACTGCAGTGATAAGAATTGGTAAAACCTACCAGAACATACCCATTAAAATAAAAATGATATATCTATTCCTAATAATTTAATCTACCAAGTAACAACATGTAAAATTATGTTTTTCATAGATTGGAAATAAAACAGAAATAATGTGCATGTACTGTACTGTGAGTGTATAATAATAATGTAAATCACATTTCAGCTCAGGGTAGTCAGGACATGAAATTTTCACACTGTCCTATGCCTACTGCAGTTATATCAGAATGACTGTTCTGTGAGCTGGCTGGTGTCAACAGCCAACAGGATGTCAAAAGACTGTATGCAAACCAAGCACCTAAGTCAGTCTGAAACCAGCAGTTTGCAATTACAAAAAATTTTGCTCATCTAGGTTACACTGTAAATAAGATTTAAAAAAAAAAAGAAAAAAAAAAGATAGATAATACTATAAACCTTATCTGGTATTTATTTTGAAAATGTGGTCCAAGCTGTGTGCAGACTTTACCAGCTCTGGCAGTTTCACTGCTGATGTAATTACTGTGAAACCAGTTATTCAGCTTTGTATACAGTCAGACCAGGGTGCACACCCCATATACAGTGCATGCAGTGTTGACCGAGTTTCCACCCAAAATGAAGGCTGGATATGAGGAGCTAACTTCACATTCATACCTGTGAATTTGAGTTCCTCGGAAAAAAGTGAAGACATGTCTCAGTTCTCACATCAGCTAGTGTGAAGAGTTTGACCAAAAGTGTGTTCAAAATAAACCACGTCACATTAGCACCAGTCTGAAGACAAAAAAGTCAGACTGCTCCCATCATACAGAGTTTTTGTTCCTACAGAGCAGAAGATTAAAAATATCCAACAACAATGAAAATACTAAAATCTGAGTGAAAAAGGACAGTTAGAGAATATTTTGTGCTACTATGACAACAGCATCACTATGCCTGCGTGGGCTCTTTGGCCCCCATGGAACAAAGCGAGGAACAGCTCCTCAGCCCCTCTGCTGTAGCAGCTCTGCACGGACGCCTGCTCAGGATCTGGCCAATGCTGCAGATGTACCATTTGCTGCATCGCATCTGTGCCAAGTGGCCAGCTCCAGCTCGTACACTTGTAAGGGCTCGGGCTCTGATTACGGCCGAGCTGCACTCTGAAGGCAGCTTGTGACTGTAGCACTGACACGGGAGAGGGAAAACAGTAAGGAGCCGAAGGGGCCACTTTTATGAAAAAACCACAGCATTTTTTTTCCCCACAACATAATTCCTGTGTTAATCTTGTCAATGATAACAAGGAATATCATATTTAATGGCATTTAAAGCATTTCATTTTCAAACAAATCTTGGATTATGCATTTATAGGGGCATGGGATCAGAGACAGAGCTGCATGGCAGACGGTGAGGAACATTTCTCAGAGGGAAGTGAACAGAAAAAAAAAAAACAACATTCAGAAGGGCATGATGAAGTCCTGTATTGACATATACACGTCAAGTGTAAAAATGTATATTATACTACCTGCATGTTACTGGATACCAGACAGTGATCTGACAGTGACAGCTGCATGTACAGGCACTGTATTACTTATGGTTAAAGAAAAAAAAAAAAACATTTAGGTTAGAAGACTGCAATCCAGATTGAGATGGTTGCACATTTTAAAAAAAATTGGTTTGGATCTCAGTGAAATGTTTATCTTTATTGGGTCACAAGAGGAAATTCCTGCAGCAACTTAAATCAAAGCTTTTTAGGCAATTTAAACAAATAAAATATTGGCTGCTTAAATGTACACTTGCCATCAAAGTTCTACTAGTAGTTTGTTTGGTTCAGTCACAGCAGGCTGTTGACTGTTTTAATGTCACAGCAAATCACTGGCCTCAGGTTACTTTACATTGAAGACTGAGGGGAAAATGTTCTCTTGCATGCTGCAAGCACTGCGCTTCTTGGTATAGATGTTGTGGTTCTGCTGACATTCACTATATTATATTAGTCTTACAGTGTTAAGATGATAAAAAAAGATCATATTGGTCTTATCATAGAGGCTCTTATCAGATTGTTTCACAAACAATAACCCGGACGCTCTGTGCTGCATGAGGATGCCAGTGTGAAAGAGGGTTTCAGCCTTCAATCTGCATCATATTCCACCATCACTCCTCCACTACACCCAGGCTCCATACTTCAGTCATTAGGACAAGCCGTTAGTGACTGCTTGAATAATTTTATTCATAGGTGTCAGACACAGGCTACATCCAACCTAGGGCTTTTGTTTTGAAAACAGCACTTTAAAACTAAAAACTCAGTGCTGATGACCAACTATCACAATCTCCATCCATACTACCACACCTGAAAATGCATATCACTTGACCATTGGTGTACACTTAGGGTGCATTTGTTGGTGTAAACAGGAAACAGATGGTCAGTTGCAAAATGTTTTGGTTCTGTTGTAACAAGATAAAAATGCAGTTTGCAATTTAACTGCACAATAGCTCCTCATAGACAACAAAGTGAATAACACTTGTAATTCACTTGCTTTCACCACTGGTAGTCGAGGCTGATAAGACCCCATCAGGGAATGACTGTGGGCATCTATGCATTTGTTTCCAAAGGTCTCTAGTAATAATGCCGTTCTCAAACTAAAATGGGGCCAGCAGTTTTTCCAAAAGTAGAGGTTAGGGTTAATTATTAATGTAGCTCAAGTGTTGAATTTTAAATTAGCGTGAATGCAGCTACCAAATTAGGTGTGGCCATTGTCAGTAATATGTTATACTGTTTTTATGAACATGTCTTTTAAATGTTTGTGCTTGTTAAATGTAGTTTACTATTATTAACTGCTGTTAAGATAAAACAAACATTTAAGGAAACATTTGTATTGGCCCATCAGAAAGTACCAGGTCGAGCGCAAGAACATTTATGAGGTTAGGAAATGTGAGGTAGGAGACACATATTATACTAAATACCTTTCTAAAATTTGAGTCAAGTTCCAATGTGTCTAAAATGGTTACTGCCTTCTCATGATAAGAACACAGACTGGATGTTGCAGTCAATCATGGGAGTATTTTACAAGCCAGAGGAAGTGTGTAGAGTCAGGGTGTGTGCTGCCCTTCACAACCACGCATTGACACACAATGTCAGTGCAAACATACGACAGCAGTCCTCTACAATGTGTTGCTAAATTACGTTGACAAATTAGACTACTCAAGTGCGTCTCAGCATTGCTTTGTTTCATAGTAGGAATAAGAGTTGGGTTCAATTATGTGTTCTTTGTTTCACAGTGAAAAGAGTTTTCACACACACACACACACACACACACACACACACACACACACACACACACTGTCTCTTATACACATCTTCTGAGTCGAGAACGTCTCTGTGAGCCAAGGAGTTGCTCTGG
>CM076652.1:5022780-5137263 GCA_038496675.1 Rachycentron canadum
ACACACACACACACACACACACACACACACACACACACACACACACACACACACACACACACACACACACACACACTTACTTTAATCTACTTGTATCACAACAAACTTTGTAGTATTTTAGGCTCTGGTCCCTTGGGGATCTCTTGCAGGTTTTAAACTCTAAATGAGATACAAAGTTCTTTACAATATGCTAGAAAGCAGAGTGACAACAGGGCTGTAGCTCTGGACCCCAGTGCAGCTGAGGGGTGACACCATCTTTGGCTGGGATCAAGAATTACTGCAGGCCAGTGGGGTGATGCTGCATTCATTGGCAAGAGTATACGAAAGGTTCATGTTTCCCCCCTGCCTTGTCCACGTTTCAGAAAAACTAAATGTCACAAAGAAAGGAAAGACAAATCTCTGGATCTTGCCCTCCAGAACTTCTGTAACATGATCTTAATATAGTTAACGTCTTAATAGAGTTAATGTCCTGTTTAAGTCACTGTGCACAGCAGAGAAAAACAATGCTGTATTGTGACAAAAACAACAGGTAGAAGCAGCTCTTCCTATGCAGTATTCCCTCTTACATGGTTGTCCTTGAAAGTTGATCAGCCAAGACTGAAACACTAGACTCTTGTCTTGTCCACATCTTCACAAACTGTAAGCTCTATAATTTTAGACCTGAGCCCTGCCAGTACCTGCTGTGCCCTCTGATCAAGTGTTTGTCAAAGAGCAACTGTAGCTTACAGTCAGTCAGACAGACTGGCAGCAAGTTGATCCCTGATGCCACATCTTCATTCTGAATAATTGATCAAACACACTGTAATGCACCTCTGGCTGAGGTTAAACTGTTTACAGGCAGATGAAACTTTAAGGTTTGACAACAAACAGTCTCAGAGGAGCAATCCACATCAGACTAATGTGGAAAACACACTGCAGAGCAAAGGCAAGACCTTTAGAAAGTTTCCAGAGTTTGCCAAGACATTCACTTGCAGTATCAATTTCAAATAAAACCATATACTAGACCCAGTCAAAATTTGTTCTAAAGTTTTCAAGTCAAAAGCAACCTGACAAGGATTTATCCAACAAATAAAGACATGTGATGACAAAGACAAAGACAACATTGGCCGTTAATACTGGTGACATGTCCCTGCAACACCAAGATTACAACATGATTATTCCAGTAACAAATGTTGACTTCTGCTCATGATGATGTTGCACAAACATACCCCATCTTTGCACGTGGCAGGTCAAATTCAAATCACCCACATCATAATGCCACGAACAGTAGGAAGAGCTGGGCACTGAAAAATGAGCTCAAAACACAAATCATTAGGCTGAGCTATGGCTCACCTTAACAGCTGCCCTGCAGGCACAAAACAGGGCACCTATGCCATTAGATGTTACTATTTGGTTGAATGTAGGATGTGTTGGTTGGCAATGTCTAATTCTTACATTAATTTTGTGTAGAACTGATGACAGCTGAATTTTATATTTTGTTGGTTTTAAGTTGTTAAGTAACCAAAATCCAACATCTTCCAAATGTGAAGGAAATCTTAGCATAAAAATATCAACACTCTAGTCATGAGCAAAACACAACATCTACTAAAGATCACAATGTCACTTCATGAGAGTTTCAACCAAAAGTTCTACACCTGTTTGACATTACAGACAAATGTCTTTCTGGCATTACATCGACTTCTTTTGCCAGGTGGGTGCAGTTAACTTTATCACGATCATGCACTGTTTTATGCCATTCAATTTTACTATCAGTCCACTAGTTATCACTATGCATTGTCCCAAGTTTGTGCCATCAATGAAGAAAGAGTGAGCAACCGTGTACAGTTTTATGTTTATCTATGTTTATCTATGTACAGTGGGCTATAGATGCAGCACAGTGGATCGCCAGTAAAAAAAAGAAAACAGAAAGTTTCAACCAGCCCTGCTCATGAATGTGTGTGACTACAGTGGCTGGAGGTTCCTCATTGACCACAACCAGGAAGGAGACATTAATGTGTCAGGTTTTGTTGTGTCAACCCCTAAAAATATGGTTTAACAGCTTTAAGTGACACCACTGGTTCCAGAAGTTTATTCTAAGTCAATTATCCATGACAAATAGCTTTGTAAAAGATAAATATACCAGTCACACTTTACCATTAACTTGGTATAAAGCCGAGGAGTGCATCATTTCCATATCATTGCCCCATTAAGAGACATCATGCATCTTGACATTGATAGTGTCATTTTGTTTTTGTTTGTATTGCACCATAACAGGCAATAATGACTGAAACCAGACTCCAACAGGCAAAAAAAAAAAAAAAGGAGGCAACAAATCCCGTGATTCTCATTACACACAGCCACATCCTATCATTATAGTATCAATGGTCATCGTCCATTTGCACAGCTGGCTTGGTTTTAAACTACACAACACCGTCCACTGTTAAAATGTGATTACTGCCATTATCTGGAAGTACATTTACCAACAAAAAAAAAAAAGTGAGGTGACTCGACTTAACCGTCGTCTTTATTTAAATAAAAATCTTTAAAAAAAAAAAAAAAAAAAAAAAAAAAAAGTGCTCAACCGTCCACGTTCCAAGTTTTCAAACTACCGGTATCAACGGAAAAAAAACGACCGTTAAGAATTGGATTATTGTTTAACACAGTGGTGGTTTGGGGGCTTTGCGGCGTTAACGGGTCGGTGAAAGAGACGTAAAAGCCCCGCAAAAAGTCTAACTTGGTGCCCGAAGCTACGTGTAAATCTTCGGCCAAACGCTACGTTAGTGTTCCGCCACCCCTCCCTCCTTCTGGCGCATCTCTTCCTACACGCTGCCGCACGCTCACTAGCCTGTCACAACACCAGTTTATCGGCAACTTACCGCAGCGGGTCAACGAGTCCGGGCCACGCACGGTTCCCGGGTGTAAATTGGAGGCAGTACGTACCACAAAAAGGTCGACGTTTATCCACCCACCCACCCCTCCCGGCTCGGGGTTCTTCAACTTGAGAGTCTGGCGCGAGTGAGCGGAGGAGCACCGGCGTCAACCGCTACCAGCGACGGAGTGGAGGAGCCTGGCGTCTGGGCGGATAAATGAACCGCCGTGACGTCAACGCGGACGGCGAGAGATGGAGCGAACACGGAGGTCTCACTCCTACCTGTTTCTGAAGAGCAACATCTTCAAGTGAAGTTAAAAAAAAATTAAATTAAATTTAAAAAAAAAAACGCACTTTCATGAGGCTTTAGGTGGTTTCTATTGAATGAGGTGGGGCTAACTGTGGCTGGTTCACCAACAGAAGTCATATTTGCAGCTACCTCCTAAGCAGAATCAACTTTTGGAAGAAAAAAAAATGCCTTTTGCAAATGTGGAATTTGGTTGATAAGTTGTTTAGATGCAGTAGATGCTGCTTTCCTGACTTGTCTCTCTCTCTGCCTGTGCTCCAGTTACTCTACATCTTAGCATTTACCATCCTGTAATCACTCTACAATTAGGTTAATTAGGTTAAACGGTAGACATCTCCATTCTTATATCAAAATCAGTCACAGCTGGATTAACCTGTTATAGGGCCCAAGGTCAAAAATCAATGCAGTCGGGCCCCTATTGACCCCTGCCCCCTTTTGAGAAATGGCAACTCAAGAGAACTTGAGAACACAGCCTAGTTAAAACAACAATGAACTCAAGCCATGTTAAAAGCAAAATAACCCCAGCTGTAAGCAATGTTGGCCAATCAGAGGCCTGAAAACTGTTATTACTCAGGGTGTAACAATATGTTTTTACAGCGATACGATACATATCATTTTCATCAGTACAGTAACTTTTTTTTTGCAGTGTGAAATAAATACATGGAGTATTTCTTGTAAGGGAATTTTAAGTATAAATATATATTTCAGTAACATGTCTATACTATTAAATGTGCTAGAAAATGCATCCATATAAAGTTTGTTGTGCTTACAATAAAATGCAATGCAAAGTCTTAGTATTGATACAATTGATTATTTACCTTGCAAATCAATTTTAGATTGATATACGACTCCATGAAGGACAACTTGCCGAATGCCTATTGATGCTGTTGGGTCATAGGAATATAAATCAATACATCAATGAATCGTTAAACCCAAATATTATTATTATTATTACCCAAAGGCTAACAACACTGATGTCACAAGCAAAAGGCTTTTCCCTGTCTACACAACAACAACACTGAAAAAAAAATCCATTTTCAGTGACCTCAAATGCCGTTTGTGTGGGGACAAAGGGCCAAAATACAGAAAAATACCCCTGTAGGTGTGGACATGGCACCAGCTACACAGGTGTCCACATCCTGGAGGGGGGTGTGAGCTGTCTTGACAGAGGTGCAGGATCTTTGGTTTTCCACACTGGAAATTTAGGCAGATATTTTGGATGATAAACACAGACTTTCACATACAGAGACAAAATATACATGTTTCTGAAAAGACACAAGATTAGAAAAGATAAGAGGACTGCAAAAACTCAGATGAAAGTTTTTTTGAAGAATATGAAAAAAAAAAGTTCACTTACTTTTTTTTACTTACATTACTTACTTTTACTTACATTTACTTACTTAAAGCCTGAACAGATGCTCTCAGATATTTAGTCTTTGTGGAAAAACACTGAAGATCAGCACAAAATCTCTCTTCACATGCAAGTCAAAGAACCTTTTGTTTCCTGCAGTGTGTGTGTGTGTTAGGGAGAGAGAGGGAGAGAGAGCTAGAGAGCTGATCTCTATCAGTCTGCACTATGATCATGTGGATCTCAACCTCAGCTGATTTTATATGTGTGTGTGTGTGTGTGTGTTTAATTTTGGGTTTACACTCCTGACCCTCAGAAAACAGGCAGAAGTTTTCCCTCTAGTGGTCAAAGCTGTGTTTTGCAGTTGCTCTTATCATCCAGTCAGCAAAAAATAAACAAGTTCATCAGTGTCTGTCCCAAAGTGAAGAACGACAGTAGCACTTTTCTTGGTTCTCAGTCAAAACCAAAAACAGGTCTTTTATTTACTTCTTGATATATAATACAGACTGGTAGTAAGGCATAAATATTACAGTACAAGTCCTGCCCAGGAGCAATATCCTGTACTTTAACAAACTGTTGAGCAGTGGGTGGACTGTCCATTGGTGAAAGATCAGTAAGGACGTTCTTATAGCTTCTGGACAGGGTTTTGTAGTTTAGTTTAATATAGCTTCCTCATGTTTTTCTCTCTGCAGCACTACTCCCCACAAACAGATCCACGTCTGTAAGAGAGAAAATTTAAGCAAGTATTAAATTTACAAGACTTGTCTTGTAAATTGACAATGTCAGTAACCTCAACGGCTCATTTCAAATATTTGCACTCACCCCTGAGGTTGGCATTGGAGGGAGTCAGCACAGGGGCAGTGGTCACGGGGACCCTCCTGGTCCCAGGCCAGCATATCCATCAACAGGTTGGGGTGGCTGAGGCAGGACTCCCCCTTCCCTGGTTTTGGGTTACACACTGGAAATAACAGCTCTGGAGGAAGCAGCAGAGAGAAAAGTCATCGTTATTTTACCAGCTCAGTCTGTGGCCACTGTTAATATTAACTGCCCACTTCTTGCTGATACACACAAACCAATAATGAACCCCTACAGCGCCAGTTCTTTATTATTTTAGGACTTTAAGATCATTTGTTCACTTAGGTTTTTTTAAAAAATGTTTATTACTGAAGTTTTAGCCCGAACTAGCACATTTTGAATTTAATAATATTACGTTTATCAATTTATTCAATTCATATGTTTTTTGTTGTTGCAGTCACTATGAAAACAGGGAGGGTGTGGATTTTAGACAAAGGTATTCTGATTTTAATAGAGTAAGTTAATTTTTGTCACAAATTTGCAACACAGACACTTATTTCAGGTTTCTGAAATAAGTATCCTTGTTATATTTTTTGAAATTTCAATTTCCTGTTAGCTTGAAGGGATCATTAAGGGTTAATCTTTTTCTTGCGTATGACCTCTAGCTATAATGAAACCATGACCAAACACACATTGCCTCTGTCCATACATAGTAAATTTGAGTCATTTTTAAAGCAACTTTGAAGCAACTAAAATATAAATGATAAGCTGTGAAGTAAAAATGTCATTTTGCAAAGAGCATTATTGTGGTACAGTAAACATTGCATAATACAGAGTGAGAGAGAAAGAAAACAGATGATGAAAAAAGCAGGATTGATTTGACCTTAGCTCTGAATGACAAACACTGTAGTTATATTTGTGCTCATACTATTTATGTGGAGCATCATGACATCAACTGAGGCAGTGTAAGTGAGTCTGTGTGTTATTTCCGGGTCAGTCTTGGGGAATGTCAAAGCTCACCTCGTTGAAAGGCACAGCACAGATCCGACCTGCAGTCGCTCTGGTCCTGACAGATAGTTCCCTCTGTTCCTTGGGTGACATTGACCGTGCACTGGCCCCACACACACATCTGGTCCGAGCAACACTCCTCATCCTTAGTGCAGGGCTGAGTGGGGACACACATTCAGATAGATATGTAAAACACACACAGTCTGTCACTACATTCATGTATTTTTTTAAATCATTAATACTGTTGGAGGTTTATATGACTGTATGTTGGTTAGTTTAGCTCAGCAGCCCAAACATTTAACTTTTCATTATGCAGCAGTGGATCAGATTATGTCCTAAATCTGACGAGGAGTTGCTTTACAGAGTGTATTGTTGCTGCTTTATGGCACAGAGAAAGAGGCAGCTGGTCCTGCAGGTCAACAGAGATGATGTTTTATAATATAATTCCAATGAGACCCTTCGATCGGTGATTGTTTGGTTTTAAAATTTATTTTGTGGCTGCAGCTCACTCTTTCATCCCTGTGGAGTTTAACAGCATCGTGCTGGGCAGGTGACAGTTGTGTTTACAGTGTTTGTGCTCTGAAAGATGCCACAGCAGGAAAAGGGGCAAAAATGAGCTTGTTCATACAGATGTTGTGTTTGCGTCACTGCCAATAAATACCTGTGTCTACAGCAGAGACATTAGCCCAGGGAGTGAATGCCAATTGTGCTATTTTCCAGACAAAAGCTTCATATTTAAGTCTTAGTTGGTGTTTAAAAGGGTCTTTAGCTTCCCTGTTTCCAATGTCATGCACATGTGAGGAAATTATAATAAAAATGAATCTGAAAACAATGATGCTATAAGAGTCCATAGAGCAACAATTCTCTGTAGGATTGTCATTATGTGCAACGTGTTTCACCTTACACCATCGTTTGATCCACTCCTGAAGAGAAAATATTAATCAGTGCAGCTTTAATTGAACAAGCACAAACCACAACACTGACTGAACCCCCACCATATCTGTTGGTATGCAGGGGAGGCACTTTGAGTTCTCGATCTCATACAGGCAGTATTTCAGGTCACCACAGTCTTCATCCACCATGCATTCCTGAGAGGAGAGATTACAACAGTTACACAGTCAGTAACAGAGCACAGAATAAAAATCTGAATCAGAATCAGCTTTACTGATCAAACATACAGGGAATTTGACTCTTTGAGTACTTACATAGTAAACAAAGGTAAATGAACATTAAGTTAAAAAGTAGTGCAAAAATTAGACAATATACAAAATAGACACTATACAAAAATAGACAATAGACAGAAATAGGCAATATTTAATATATCATACACCTTGACCATGTCAGCTCTATATACACATTGAATCATGTGTTTTGAAGGAGACTATAGACCAGGACTTGTCTTCATTTAAATTCTGTCATTGCAAGTCATCAACTTCCTCAGTGTTGTATTGAAAAAAAGATCTTTTCACGTTTTGACTTGAATGCATTAAACATAAGCTCATCACTGATGATCAGCCACATATTATTATGGTTTACATTTCCCTGTATCACAGGAACAGTTGTATTCCACTACACCCCCACTTAATGAGCTCCTAATGTCTGATGGTTTCTAAAGTTGTGTTTGTGCCAGCCACAGCCCGTTTCCGTGGAAACAGTCTGACGTACGACATCAATGACATCTGATTACACAGAAAGACTGAATCTCAAGAGTCTGCTCTCCTCTCTTTCCTCTATCCTTTGTTTTCTTTCCTACATTGCAGATGAATCATTTCTGGGTAAAGGACAAAAACTGAAAAAGATGCGACATGTGACTGGTCCTGTGACCGCAGCCTGTCATGTCTGCAAAGGGTAAAGAAATGACCTCTCCCATTATTACCACCAGTATGGTACACTGTCTAAGCCTCAACCCAAATGTATTGATGTCTGAACTCCTAGAACAAAAATAAATAAACGTGATGCTAAATCATGCTTTTTGTTCAGGAAACGCCAAATACATCATGCAACAAATCAGATAATGCCATGCAAGGTTTTTAAAGGTTTCAGATCTAATTTTTGTTGTACTGCTTTGTCAAATTTTGGAAAGGTAATCAGATACTTGAGATTTAGTCTGACTCTTTTCTGGTGGTCGGAGGAAACAGTGTCTGCCAAAAACAGCACTGGCCTGCTGTGAACTCCACATTTTAAATTTTTTTTTTTTCTTGGTGTGTGCTGCCTCAGGGAAATCAACACTGAAATAGAGCCAAGTCCCTGAAACAGGCAACGTATTACTGAGGCTGGCTGTGCTGTGTCAGAGTCTGACAAACATAATCTGTTTGTCATTAAACAGGGCCACATAATGATAGGCAATCAGCCATGTGTTATACCCAGAGCATCACTATATGTGTGCCAGCTCACTGGACGTGATGCATAGGCTCTGATCACATCCATGGACACACAAACACAAAATAAACATGCTTTCTCAGGACAGGTGAGGGCTGGGCAGCTAGAGCTCTATAAAGCTTTATAAAGCTTTCCTTTCCACTCACTCCCACCTCAGACAAGCCCCTCCCCTCTGTTAATGCAAAGAGAACACGTGAAAAGACCTTTAACTGGATTTTTTCTACTGTGTTGTTGTCAATATGTACATGTTTGTAGAAATAGAGATGTTCTCCCTTTATTTAGACTTGGCCCAAGAGATAAGATATTATTGAGGTGACAGAGACTCACTGGAAACTACAAATAGGGGCCACACCACACAAATACCCACCACCCTGCAATTATCTTAATAAATGCCAGATGACTACAGCTGTTATACCTCCATAAAAATATTTTCCACAAATTGTTTTGCAGAAAAAAGGGAGAAAGAGGGCAACACTGACTGAGTAATCACAGCTGGCCAAGCTAAGGCTTAAATTAACTTCTTCATATAAACTGCATCAGTCATCCATTGGTTTATGAACTTGAGTTTGTAACTTGGTTTTTTGAAACCAGAAGAAACCATAATAGGACAAGAAGGTGGACCTGAGAAGGAGTGAGGGGTGGATCTCACCTGCTCTGTATGTAGCCATGCCCTAATGCATTCACTGCTTTATGGTCTATTTTCTTCTAAATGGGTACATAATAAAAAAAAAAAAAAACATCATATTGTATTGAACAAGCCTTGTAACTATGGACTGAGACCATAAACTCATTGGGAAAATGTTTACCGAGGTAATAAATTAAGCAAGAAGTAGGGTCATTTTCCCATAAACTTCAATACAATCTGACTTTTTGCAACCAGTGGAGTTGCCCCTTTGCCCCCCTACTATTTATCTCTGGAGTCAACGTCCACTTTCATATACAGTCTATTGGTGGGATCAGAAATAATATATCATTGTACATAGTAGGTGGGTGTATTAGAGGCTATGACACTCATGGCCAATGAGACACAGGACTCTCCCAGTCAAGACACACTGACAGGTTGTAAAGACCTTAGAGAGCTTGTCTCAGAGGAGATTTCTTTATTTCTGAAATAGTTTTTAATGTCTGATTCAGGTTTACATGGAAAAATAATTGCTAGTAATCTGATAAAGAAATAGCTTTACTTTCATGTTAATAAATAAATGATCCACAAACACTAACCCAAACTGTCTCTACCACATAATGTTGATGACCTATATTGAGGTGCAGTTGGTACTTTGGCCATTGCCCTTACCCTGTTACCCAACGTTTTAAATGGAGACACTGATGAGAGGGGTTAAGAGGATCACTAATATTTACATTGACAACTTTCATTGTTGATTTTCCTTCAGACAGATGTAGAGAGACTTACTACGGTAAATCGAAAGTCTCCAGTATATAATAACAACTAACTGCTGTGGATTTCTGAGGTGATAAGAATCACTCATGACTCTTTATTCTGGCCTATTGTCAACATAAAAAACCTTTTGTCTGCAAGATCACGTCAGCTGGTCAAAAAACGTGAAATAAAAGTGGAAAGACAAGCAAAACATGAATAAAGTGGGGTTTTAGAGAGGTTTGGGTGTCCCTGAACAGGTGGGCTGAAAACCCACAAAACTCACTCATCCTTGACACCAAGACTGCAGTGTATGTAGTGAATGCAGTTCACTGCTTGTTTCTCATCATTTTACCACACCCTCTTGTACATCCCTCCTCCCCCTGAGGCGTACGGCTAGTCGCCAAAATGCTAAGCTGGCACTGTTGAGGAAAACACCTGCATGCAAATTTCAGTTCACTGCAAATATTAGTCAGAGATATGTGCAGAAATATCCTGCAAAGCCTCAACTGATGGTAGAAATTGCAGCAAATTCAATCAGGTAGCGTCCTCATGCTTCTGTCCTCTGAAAGACCTTAAAAATACAAGATCACTAACAAAGTTAGGCTATATGATTTCTGTCTCTGTGTCCTTTCACCTTTAAAATCACCAAAATAAAAGTTATTTGCTGTTGATGAAAAGGTTATTTTACACACCTATATACAGCTGTAACAGCGTTCAGTGACAGAAAGTAGATAATGAACCTAAACCGTCCATCTAAAACCAGATAGAAGTCTGTTTTTTGTTGAGTCAGTAAACTTTTCTGTGACTTCCTCCAGTGTAGCTCAAGTATGACTCCATATCGAGGCTGAAATGTCTATACAGTTAGTCACTGTTGAAGAGCAGACCTTACCCTGCCTGACTTGCAGGCTTAGTTACTTTCCCTGGCATTTTTTTCCAGCAGGGAGCAGCTCTATTAACATAACCACTTTCTGTCCAGCTGCCAGGAAAGCAAAAGATCAGAACCACTGTTGTAAAGGAAAATGGCAAAACAGGCAGCAGTAATGACCTCAATCCAAGCTCAAACTATGAAAAGTATATGGTGGCTCTGTTCGCTGGATGATCTCATTCTTCATAAAACGTGTAGAGACGATAGAAAGGTCTCTTCTCACAGACACGCTGCGATTTTTACCACGCTGAGGGAAAATGTTTGCGCACTTCAATTGAAATTTTTTAAAAATCAAAAATGCTGCATGACTGATGCTTATTGTATTTCTAACCATGTCATGCAACAGAGACTAAAGTTACGAGGAAACATACAGCGTAACCCAGAATCGCATTTATCCCAATGTCCTGCAATAATTCATAGAGCAGAGAAGGCAAAAGACTCACGTGATCCACACTGTTCCAAAGACCAGACATATCCATGTGGATGTGTGAAAGATGAGTCTCTCCTGTTTTGTTATTAGATTCCTATAAATAGTGGTGAAAAAGGAAAACATGTTGGACATATGGTGTCAGGCCTCACACAAAAAAAACAATTAAACCGTTTTTTTTTGCATCCTTAAACTTCTCTGTGTTTCACAAGCCGACTTCTAAACCCACACACACATCATGCATTTGTAAACACTGTTTTTTTTTTCTCCATCTAACTGACAGGTACACACTGTAAAAGTGAACCCCCACCTTGTCTGTCCTATCAAGGACCTGAATGACTCTGTCTCCGTTCCTCACAATCCTCTGAGTTTCGTTGTGGTAGTTGAGACGCAGGTCTGGTGACGTTAAAGATGATTTAGCACTCTCTGTAGTTATCTGTTGATATGAATGTGAGGATACATGTGGACTCCACTCATAAATCCCACATTTTCACTTTGTTACATACATAAGATTTCCATATGGGGTTGAGTAAAGGTTGTAACTGTGGACAGTTTGTTGATATGCAGCGTTTTTTCAGATTGATGTTAAGCTCCATTTCTTGGATGAGATGAAGGGAAAACTTCCCAGTAGTTCACAAATGATCAAAACCAGACAGTGTGTGAGATTTCAGCAGGCTTATTAGACCTGCTGAAAGCCACTTCCAGGGGAAAATAACAGACCTTCCAGGAGTCTTGGTATCTTACAAATAAATAACTTTGCAAGGTTCACAGAGGTTCACAGGGTTAATGTTATTCAGGATGGTCTTTTGCTTTTATTGAACTGAAAAGGCAATTGCTATGATGATGAGGACTAATAATAGACCTCTTCAGTCATGATGTGGGTCAGGCACAAAGCAGACATGGAAGCTGTGTTGTTGGAAAACCTTAGCCTCAACATTCAGCTGACCAGCAAAACGATGAAACTTGAATTTTGGCCACTGTTATAAAATATAGCACAGGATGAATGTCATTATTGGAGTGAACTTAACAGCACTGCCTTTGTATGAATGGATAAAATGTGACGCAGACCTGATCCACTGCCTCCTCCAGTATGTGCTTGGTATCCTCCATCAGCTCCTCCACCTCTCGGAACATGTCGTTCAGGCTGACCGGGCCCCGCTCCAGGGCGTCCCGCAGGATCACCGCACCGCTCCGCGCCGTCCCGCCGCTCGCCCACAACAAGCACAGACTCCAAGACACCGACAGCAGCGTGAAACCGGACATCTTCCCTTCTCTTCCTCCTCCTGGTCTCCGCCGTCGGTCTGGGGCAGTGTGACGCACTGAGGGCGCACAGCCGCGCGCAGCTGGAGCCGTTTTATTTGGAAAGTCCGGGGAGGGATGGCGGAGGGGCCGCGGCCATAAACCCAAACAAATCACGTTTTAATGGCAGGGGAAAGGTTCAGGTTGCGTTTCGAAAAGCAAACGTCAAAATCTTACGTGGAGGTTTTGAGGAAAGCGTTGATGTGAACTGTGCGCTGTAAAAGAGATGTTGAGAAGATCAAAGGCGGTTTCCAGATGTGAGCTGCAAACGGAAATTTACCACGAATACAAAATTGCAACCATCATGCAGAGTGGAGTTGACAGGAAGAGGCTCACAGAGAGTTAACAGGCTTATTCAGGCTTTTCCTCAATAACATCACTGCAACTGCAACTAAACTAAAGAAATGACAGAAACCCCCAAACTTTTACCTTATATCACTGAGGTGAAGTAACAACAAACAGTGACAAACTAACAGCAGAAAGAATGTTTCTAATGTCACGGATTGCGGTTATATAATTTAATTTAATTTATCATAAAATAAATTTACTTACATTCATTTTGGATTTGCAACTCGATTTATTCAACATTGTTTTTATTATTATTTATTATTAGCTTTATTTTTTTTGTACAAAACAGGTTATGCTTTCAAATAGTAGTTACATTTCCATGAGCTAATATATATATTAATATACTTAATGGCAATATATTAAAGGTTAAGTCAGTCAAATTTAAATTATCTATACGAGATCACAGTCACCTCTGAGCTTGTTCTTCTGACTACAGAGGTGATGGTGTAAAACTACATTCACATGCTTTTTAAACCTAATACCACATCTTCTTATGGATATCAATGCTTCAAATAAAACACAAGAAACATTTTGAATATCCGAGCTTTAATGTGGTTCTGGTCATGTGTTCATTTATTGTCAAGTTGTCACAGGTGCCGTATCAACTACATATTGACTTGCTGCAGAAGGAAACACAGTGATGACATAAATTAACTGTCCCAGTGAGACACCCATTAGGTACACAGCTTATCCTTGAGGCTTGTAGGGTGTTGGAGCCAATCCAGCTGACTGCGAGGAAGGCGTGGGGAACACCCTTTTACGGGTCTGCAGTCAATCACGGGCCTGACATGTAGAAACACACAACTAATCACACTCACATTCACACCTACAGGCACAAAAGGAGAAAAGGTGGAAATTATTGTTAAAAACCAATGGCTCATCACTGCTCATCCCACGGTTCTGGTACACATACAAATGAAAGTGAATAAACACAGTCAGTGTGTGATTAACAGTGGACGTCTTTCAGTTTTACCTTTATGTGCCTCTTAATTTGCACGATTCTTAGCTTTGGGCTTCATGATTGGCTTCAACTGCACTGGTGGCATTTTCTCTCTTCTCAGCAAGGCAGGTTTTCTGCTGGTGGTGTGATATGGGGCATCTGAGTAAAAGGGGACAGAGGAAAGTAAATGAACATATTTATTTTACGGTGGACATAACTCTGCTACTCTGCCGTCTTCATTTAGGCACAGCAATGCTAACATCAACACGTGAACAGCATACTAACGTTTGCTAATTAGCTCAAAGCACAACATACAGCTGAGACTGATGGGATATTTGATCACACCAAAGAACTTTGCAAATAATTTTGAACCAGAAATACTGCCTCGTGGTTGTTTACCTCCACCTCTAGTTTCATATTACAACCTGCTTATCCATCCTGTTTATAAAATATTCACCATTTGTGTGAAAATTTGTCATAATTGATGTGCAAAGTCTTGAATTTTGTCTGAAGTGTTTTGTGAGGTCAAACTAATCTTGGCCTTTGACCTTTGACCACCAAAATATAATCAGTCCATCCTTGATTTGTGCCAAATTTGAAGAAGTTCCCTCAATGTGTTACTAAGACATTGCCAAAACCGTGATTTGTGAAGTCACCATGACCTTCTCTATCTAATCAGCTCATTCTTGAGTCCAAAAGGACATTTGTGCCAAATTTGAAGAAAATCCCTGAAGGCATTACAGAGATATCACATTCACAAGGCCAAAATCTGTTTTATGAGGTCACCATCACATTGACCTTTAACCACGAAAATCCAATCATTTCATCACTGAGCTGTAAGTGGGTGAAGATAAATTGGAAATCCTTCATAGACTTTCCGTCTCCTTTCAGTTCAGCCTTCTCGGACAAGGCAGGCTTCAGAGGTCACACAGACCTTCAAAGAATTCACCAAATGAACTGGGACACAGCGAAAAGTGTTAGCTGTTACGTATATTTTTAGATATTTCTTTGTTGAAGTCAATTAATCATCAGTTCATCAGATATGGAACATAAATATCTGACTATAACATCCATCCTGTAACAGTCACTGAGATCTTCATGTGTTACTGTTGAGACCATGTTAAGAGTGCAAATGTTTTTGGGCCGCTAGTTTACCTGATGTAGTTTTTCTCGTAAAAGGTTTGGCCTTTTTCTCATGAAGCCATGGATGCTGCAAGGCCTTCTCTGGTGTTATGCGCTCTGTCGGATCATATCTAAATAATGAGACACATGTAGGTAACGGAGAGATTCTACGAGATATTTATATTGTGATAAAAGAACAAATCAATTCAGACAAATCAACAGAATTATACTTATAGAGAACCATAGGCCTACAAAGGCCCATTTATGCTGTTTCATTCCTATTAGTGTTTCTGAAAGAGGTTGCTTACTCAAGGCAGCGCTTGACGAAATCCACAAAATAGACACTCTTTGAATTCAGCTGTTTGGGCAGAGTGCTGCTGTGGTGTTTTATATCTTTCATTTTCAGTGGGATGCCATTGGACTCTGCATAAACATAAAAAATTAACCTGTAAGTTTCAAAACACTCCGAAAGGCCGGGGACGTCATTGACATATAAAAGCAGCTTGGAAAAGATCAAAGTCTCAAATGGTTTTGCTCACGAAAGAACAAGTGTCTTTTAGGTGCTTCCACCAGTAGCCCTCGAGGAGGGACACCCAGCACCTACAATAATTCACATTATAAGACTTGTAAAAGTTGCATCCTGGTTTAAAAACATGGCAACTGTTTCAATAGAATGAATCATCAATTGTCATTTACTGATAAATATCACCTTCATGATACAGCAGAACTGGTCTGCAGTGTTACATCCACTGAAGAGACAGTGACCTAGGTGGAGCTCAGCGACCGTGCAGCCCAGGCTCCACATGTCAGTAGCCGGACTGCACCTCTTGCCGAGGAGCATCTCTGGAGATATGTAGAACAGAGTGTGGATGATGGGTTGGTCTGTGGAGGAAAGATGTAGGAGAGCGATAAAGAGTGTGTGTTTTTACATGGTCTCTGTTTGGTTTGCTAAAATATTTAACTCCACAAAAGATGTGTCTCACTTTACACTCACCTCTGTGCCTCACAAAGTAGCTCCCTCCAAAGTCACAGACTGCTGTTCGCTTCTCGACGCCCTTTTTGTAGAGAAGTATGTTGTCCTGAAAAACAGGTACTTTTACTTTACCTACAGTCATGGACAGATTACAGTGGTCTCCTTGACCCTTGGCTGTTGTTTTGTGTATCTCTGTGGTCATTTTGTATTTGTTTGTGGTTTGTTAATCTTGTTATTGTTGTAATTGGGCATTTAATTTAGACAATTTATGTCTCTGCAGTTTTTATGTGTCTCTTTCAGTGACATTTTACTTATTAAGCCTGGAATCATTTTACCCATTAGGCCCCAGGTCCTGTGCTCCTTACACTCTTTCAATAATCCATCCATTCCTGCAGTACACTGCTCTACGCAGTTTTAGGCTATAAAATACTCCTTACACACATATCAACAAATGGACCGTACTGATTTTGTCTCATTTTTCTATAAACACAAACCTATGTGATCAGAATGAACTGAAATAGATTATAATCACATACAGATTCTCCATACAGTGGCTTTAAACTTGACCTTGAGCCAATTTAATTGTGGTCCAAATATTCCACACAATATCTACATCAGGTGAAACTTTTCTGAAGCTGTGCTCCCTACCGGTTTAATGTCACCATGGATCATCCTCTTCTCTCTGAGCAGCTGTAAACACTTCAGCACATCTATGGTGTATTGTTTCACCTCTTTCTCACTGAGGCCACACGCTTTGGTGCCCTTTAAGGCTTTGTATAGGTCCTTTCTGAAAATGAATAATTTTTAACCTCATACAACCTGCACCATGACCCAGAATCCATCTGTATAATATCCGTGAGTGTTTCCCTACAAAAGGAGCAAAGAAACTTACTCAAAGAGTTCAAAAGTGATGCAGAGGTGATTGCGGAAGTAGAAGTTCTCCTTCATGTGGACAATGTTGGCTGTGTTGTATTTGTCTAGCTCTCGCAGGGCTTTTAAAATCTTGACTTCGGCTTTGCCCAGCTGATGAACACTGAAAAATAATTGGACCACAGAGATGAAGATGAGCCATAACCATGTGTGGTCGCATGTGAATCTAACATCTAAAATATTAACCACACCCAAGGTCTCGTCTCGGGCAAGGAGTGATGCTATGAAGCAATGAGCATGGGGATGAGGAGGTAACACACACATGCATACACTTGAGCTGTGCAATACACATTTCTATTTTTCTGCTCACACTGTTCTGCTAATTGGCAAACGCTTGTGATGACTTCCCTGAAGTTTGACAGCAAGAGATGATATTAATGTGAATTTAATTTGAGCTTCCAACCATATAAAATACACAAGATGTGCTTGGGTGCTTAGAAAATGAGTAAATTGTACCAATGTAAACATAACTACAAGAAAAACCCATAGGGTATCTTTAATCAAAGTATCTAAGCTTTGCCATTTCTTCCGTGGTTTGTGTGTGTTGTTATGCTTTGATAGAGTTTTACTTCTCTTTGCTTCGCATGACCTTGATGGCCACCAGCTCCATGGTCTTGTGGTCCATGCATTTGAGGACCTGTCCAGAATAGCCTGTCCCAATCACCTCCAATATTTCAAAGCGGTAGGCTAAGTGGTCATTGATGATCTGAGGATTAAAGGGTTAAAGTTAAAGTAAAAAAATCTCAAGCATTCACATCTACTTCTCACAGAAGTAATAAGACGGGGAAACGTCTTTGACTGTTTTTTTTAACATGAAATTAAAGGTGCTCTGATGAAGATCTTTACGAAAATCTTTCTGTACAGCAAATACTTACTACTCTGTATAATCCATCCTCAGTGTCATAGCCAGAGCTGATATCCTGGGTTTCAGTGACATTTGAGCAGCGAGTCTTATTGGCCTCCTTTCCCAGGTACCACACATGTTTGTATCCCTTGATTTCTTCCAGCTCAAGCTCTGTGAGACATGACTGGAAATCTCCCAGAACATCTGTACATGGGTCACACAGGTCTCTCAGACACCTTTTCTCATGTTTTCAGAAGAAAATCAGAAAAAACTCTAAACTGAGGATTAAAAATACGACCCTCAAAGCTCTTACTTTCAGGGCACAGGGCTGGTGTTTCCCTTTGCTGCTCTGCTTTGGCACCAGTGGTTTCTTTAGGGGGGGTTTTGCTTGTCTTTGTACATCCTGGTTCCTGTGAACAGTATCAACTAAACATATTGAAAAATGTCCTGCAAATAAAACGATGAATGACATGTGCAATCAAACTTTATGTGACAGACCTGACCAGCATGTTGATGGGAGGTTTTCTGCGAGGACAAGCAGATTGGTGGGAGCACAGTATACTGGTAGAGGCTGGGACCCAATTGGGTTTTCTTCTTGGAGATGGATGGCTGGAGAGTTTGCTGAGTATGGCTAAAATCCTTTTGGGTTTTCTGAGGACCCTTGTTGACTGATGGCAGGACTGTCTGTTGAACTTGTTTGACACCCTTTTCACCAGTGGACTTCATCTTCACCACGGTCGTGTTGCCTTTCAAGGGGAAATTCCTCTATGAACAAAAACAGAGGGGGTGTTTGTAGGAGGCCAGGTTCATCATATTGAGCATTTTGTACCTGTCTCATTGGGATTCATTACAAAATAAGGGGACTCAAAAATGCTGCTTGATGTAAAAACATCCAAAAAATCTAATTCCTCATTGCCTGAACAAGCTATGTGAGATTTGTTGGGTCCATTTAAATCCTTAAAGAGTTTGGTCTAGACCTGCTCTATATGTAAAGTGCCTTGAGGTAACTTTGTTATGATTTGTCGCTATATAAATAAAAGTTGATTTGATTTGATGTAACATTAACTTTATAAAGATTTCTTAGCGCACTCATTATTTACACAGTGTTATTGAATTCAGCCATGAGTCAAACCCACCTTTTGATGTAATTTTGCTCTGGGAATGTTTCCTCTTTTTGGAAGAAGCTTCACAGGTGGTTCTTCAGGTCGTGCGTTCATCTTCTTCTGAGAAACTTGAAGAGTGTTGTGAAACACATCAATGCTTCCCTCGCCTGTTGAACCCAAACGCCTCCTGATCTTGTGTCTGTGGACGGTTTTAGTGAAGACGTTCTGATGACATCATAATGGATCGCGTCATAGACAGAGGTTCTATGAGCTACGCTTCATCCAGAGGTCAGTCAGTCACAAACTTGGCATATAATCCATTAAAAATACCAAACAACATTGTCCCAATCTATGAACTTATCTACGAATTAGCTCCATGTTTGTGTTAAAACTCTAACTTTGTAAATTAAAGTGATTTTAAACACATGAAAACACATTAAGACTTACACCTTAAATTGATTCATCAGCTCGGCCCTGAATAAGAACCTCAACCAAATGTCAAAATAAGAGGAACATACAATAACTGTGGTTTTATTGGCATCCAAAGAAAAACACACTGTATAATATAGATAAATAATTGAATCTAATTACTTAAAATTTTGTTCTTACACAAAGATTATCCCGATCTCACTGTCTCTTTGACAAATACAGTATGTCCACTCTTGTGCAGTCAATGGGACCAAGTGGACGCTGCACTGCTTCAGCATGTTATAGCAGGTCTCTGCCACCTGAGGGCAAAGCAAGACCAAACATCTCAGGAAACAAGTCGAGCTGGAAGGTTGGACATAATAACAACAATAAAAACAACAATAACCAAAGGCTTCTATGTGTGCAATCAGAGGTACAGCAGTACATCTTGAACCCAAAAATACATTTTAAGTGCAACATTTGTATTTATTTATTTACAAAGGCTCCTGTTAAAGGGTTTGTTCACTCAAAGTATTTAAACCACATATTTTCTCACATATCTAGTGCCACACCGTTATTTCTGATTTCAAATAACCAGGTTTTGAGCTATTACAATAATTTTAGCAGTGGCCATATGTTTGTTATGGATGTTTGACATCAGTACAGTTTTCTGCCATCTTTAAAACCCTCTGACTTCAGAAGACAGCTGTTGCAAAGCAATAAAATGGTGAGAAGTGTGTATGTGTGTATGTGATGAAGGGGAGTGGGGGCTGGGAACTGAAATGACACAGACATATCATTTCATTTTCCATGCCAGCACACCCTTGGCATATTGACCAAAAAAAAAAACAAACAAAAAAACAAACAAACAATTATATTTTTCAGAAAATACATGATTAAAATGACGGTATTGTCACAAACTATTTTAATAAATGAAGAGGCCAGACAAGAGGAAGTATCCTCTGAAAGGTTATGGGAGTTGGTGAATTGCTCAGCCTTGACACTGAGATGTGACCTTGAGCTCTACAGGTGAAGGATGATCTTTAGATTCACCTCACCTCAGGATATCTTTGGAAATTCTGTGTGACTTTACTGAATTGTTAAAAAATCAAAAGCCCACCCCCTGACAAAACTAGCGCAAAGTCAACCAAGCAAGGATAGGGAAATCTTTTAAAAACCGTAATACATTCAGACATTTTAACTTTTGTTTTCAAGATGTTTTATTCAAGTGTGTTGTCCGATTGTTTTAGGCATGCAATCTTAATCTTAATATTCATAACCATTGCTGAACACTGAAAGTCCTGGTAGAAATCTGGTATTGACACATTTTTCTGTGACTTTGACTAAATGCTGACAGAGGAAAGTTGGCGTTTACACAATCTCAGGTGTCTTTAGCTGGGAAGCGCAGCTTTTTCAAATTCTGCATCAGCTGATAAACTCAGCAGCGCCGGATATAGGGCAGCTTTACTTTCAGAATAAAAGTAGGTCCTTAAATCGGCACCTAAATGAGCCTAATGTAGCCTACAGGTGTGACGACTGCCGTGAAATATCGGTGTTGTTTTTAAATATTAGTTTTAGAACTAAATGCTACAGGTCTAGAGTGGAGATAAACAAAATTAGTAGAAGTGAATAAAACCTTAATTTATACAAAAACAAGTACATGACCTAATTAGTATATAATTATTCTATAGGCAGTATTACACCAAAATTGTATTTAGACTGTTGTGTTGAAATTGTGTTAACCTAAATGATAAAATATTTGATTATGTAAGCCTAGTTCTTTTGAAATAATTGTTTTGCAACATTCATCGAAACTGACAATCACAAGGACAAATCAAACAACCTTTTTTTTTTTTTTAAATCATGTATAAATATCACAACTGGATGTATAATGTTTCAAATCTTTCAATAAATGGAGGAGAGTAGGTTGAGTAGGTATTTAGCCAGTTAGCTAGGTTAGCTTAGGAGAAATCTAATAGTAAAAGGCTATGGTGATATCTACCATTGTCTTTTATAGCAAAAAACAAACAAAAAACATCCAGTGTTTATCTGAGTGTATTGTCATATTCTACTGAATAATTATATATTTGTTAGCATTTGTTAGCTTTAAATGACTCCAGGTGGCGTTTGTCCACAGCTAACTGTCCAAAAATGTTTGAGATAGAAACAATAATTGGCTTTATTTCAACTAATTGTATTGTGATATTTGAGAAAAAACTAGAGTATAACACGTAGGTCATATATTGTGAATAGAATAAATAATAATAATAATAATAATAACTTCGCCATTTCGATGAGTTTTATTGTAGGAAAACCGGAAGTTGCGGCTTCGACCGTTGGACCGACTTGACGCCAGTCTACAACACCGGGGTCGACGGACACACGGCGGCTATCATGTGAGGAACAGGTCGCTGAGAGAGAACCGCACCGCTGACATTATCCCGCCTGCCGAACCCGTACGGGTAGTTTGTGACCTCCTCTTGCCGACATATTGGGGATAAAACCCGGAGGGCTCCAGCCGGGACCGCTGTCATTTTCAACGGCTGTTTATTTTAATGGACCTTTTCTTCCCTGAGCGTGAGTACACGACCGAGCGCTTATCGGGAATCTTATTTTGAAATGCTTCATATCTCACATTCAGCTCACACTGCCACAGAAATGGGTTTTATTGTGTGTTAGTTTGAATTGAACTGTTATGGGACTTTAAGGTTGCTGCCGGTTTTATTCTTGGATTGTAGAGGTGCAACAGGTGATGTGGGCTTCCCCCNTTTCAGTCTCTTGAGTGTGAATGGTTTAACCCCGTTAGCCAGACATAGCGAGAGCTTGTCTTCCTAAGATGTGTATAAGAGACAGAAAGAAAGGTCCAGTCTCCAAGTAGTTTACAAAGACACTTTACTCTATCACAATAAGACAAACAACAAATATGAACACAAATTGTCAATATTATTATCATTATTGACAAGCATCAGTCTGCTGCCATCAGTATAACGTATAGTTACAACCTGCACCGTGAATTTGAGCCTTGAATACTCAACTATCAGATAATATTCCTGCCTCAGTCCATAGATAAAAAGAGATTTTATATGTTCCCCTGGTGGGTTTTGAGGGAGAGGGGTCGCTAAAGATTTTATCCTATGGACCGACAACAGTTGCCTAAGTATAACCCCATCAGAAAAAGCTGCAAATGCACAAAAAAATGGGCATCAAGACGAAGACGAAGTGGGAGAAAAGCCTGAACATTGACTTTAGCATCACACAAACTGTACTTTCCTCAGGAGTTTCAATGTTGTGCATCTGAACTTGTAGTTTTATATAGAGATACAAGGGTGCGCCTGCTCTCATCTTCCACTTGACTCCTTGTGTGAAGCAGGTGGCTTCATGTCCTCAGAGACCTGAAATCCAGTCAGGCAGAGAAGGCTTGTCTCATGTCAGTAGCCCCAGTTGTTGTGGACTAATGTTTCAGTGGTAGAATAAACCTTTAACAATTAGCATTCAAGTAACATGATGGATTAGTCTTCATTAGAACTGAAATTGCATCCAAACTTAATGAGGATTTCCCCCCTTTTTTTCTTCTTCTTTCTTTTCTTCTTCTTCTTCTTTTTTTTTTTTTTAACATTTACCTGCCAGCAGAAAATTATATTGTTTGCTGTTGCTGGTCTTATGAGCAGAGAGCTACACATCCACTGTTCCTAAACCCAGTGAATGTGTTTTTATGGATCAGTTCATATACATGGATTATGGTAAATAAGAATTAAAAAGAGCAATTGTTGCAAGAAGCTTAGAGTTAATGAATGTAAGTGTTGGTTAGAGGCAGCTTGGTCAGCATAAAGGGCTAACGGTAAGAGGTCCAGGACAAATCCTTGTTAAATGATGGTTTTAAACAGTGTTAACTGCAGAAAAATGCTTGTGTTAGCTGGTTGCTGCTGATTCTACACCATAACCTCTGACTAAACTGTATGCTCTTTTAAAATTTTGCCACTGCTGAGCACTACACAATTTTTTTTTTTTTTTTTTTTTTTTTTTTTTTTAATCTTTCTTGTGTTTTTTGCATATGGTTTATCCAGACACTGATAGCAGTCCAGCAAAACAGTATAAAGAATTACCAGTGGCTTTAATGTGAGATTATCAGATCACTGCCATCAGTAGGAACCCTAGCCCCTTTTGTAACCTCAGCAATCATGAGATTACAAAAGAGACTCTGTTGTTAGGTTTCTGATTTTTAATACATTTGCCAAAATTTCTAGAAACATGTTTTCACTTTCTCATGGATTATTGAATGTAGATTGATTGAGAAAATTCACCTAGAATTAGGTCTGCAACATATTAAGTGTGCAGAAAGTGAGGATGTCTGTGTTTCTTCCGAGGCTAGTGACGCCACATTTTGCCTGTCATCATCTTGACTTTCATGTAAGTATCCTCGGTAGACTTCCCCCTGTATGCAGCCAACCCTAGAGATGTTAATCTTGACCATTTCATGTTGGCGTTTCATGCTTATCTGCATGGCGATGCCCGTGGGGCCAAAAAAACAAGCCGTTGCACAAGCTGTCACTTCCTGGAATGAGCACTTGACTTATAAGGGGGTATCAGTGCCTCAGCACACAGGGAGAGGCAGCAGGACCAAAATACACCAGGGGACTGAGTGTCACTGTCACTGGCTGAGGTGGACTGCTGTCAAATGAGAAAGGCCAAGTCGAGCTACAGGATTTCAGAGGATTTTCTAAAGGTGGCTTGAGAATTTGCATTATTGAGTGATTGAAATAGAGGTGAAATGAAGTCTTTGTGTAGTTCTTACCCTGTATAATGCCATCTACTATGCCATTTGCTATTCATGCCATAGTCAAGATTAGTAAAAGTCTAAAACCTGTGTGAAACAGTATTTTCGAGATTGCATTGAATCAAATGGCCGTGCAGTGGGAAAGGACTTCTATAGAGGACAAAGATTCTCTGGTTTGATGACAGAAAAATTGAGAGAGAGCTCCAAACACTATGTCTGGTGAACAACAGCCATCACCTGGCTAATACCATCCCTTTTGGTGAATCATGGTGGTAGCAGCATCATACTGTGGTGGTGCTTCTCAACAGAAGGGGGAAACATCGAATACAAAGAGGTCCTTGCTGCAGAGCGCATGCGACCTGAGACTCGGTTCAGCTTTTGCTCAGGACAATGACCTGAAGCACACAGCCAAGACAAAGCTGGAATAGCCTCAGGAAAAGTCTCTGACTGTCCTTGAGTGATCCAGATATTAAAACCCATAGAGTTTCTGTGGATAGACCTGAGGAATGCAGTTGACAGACACTTCCTGTCCAATCTGACAGCTTCTTTTGAAGTTTTTCTCCCTTGACAAACATGAATTAATGCAGCTTTAAAAATGGACAGAACATTGTTGCAAACATTGATTTTTTTTTTTTTTTTTTTTCCTCACTTTAACGCTCCTCAAGCAAAGGTTTTAAATTCAGTAAGAGCTGTCAGCACTTTAAAACAGTTGCCTTTTGCTCTCAATACTAAGTTAGAAGTGCAGACATTTAAAACATCTTCTTTAACACTGAAGTATAACCATTATTGTTGCTTTTAGCAGCAGGTTGAGTTGGTATCACTGCCTCTTGCATTAACCGTCTACCTTGGTCACTGTGTTGTAAGAGTGGCTTTTACTGCAGGGAGTAAAATCATCAATGGTGTCAGTTGTGCACATATGAGTTGCAGCCTGAAATCATAGAGAGCCTTGTGGTCAGTTTGGCCAGGATAACATACTGTTGTATACCAGCAGTCCAAGGCTCTAATGCTTATTAGCCTGCAAAATTCTGTACTTCTCAAGTATATGAGGAAGCATGGGTCCAAATCCCACCCCTTAATTTGGGGTCTTAAATTTAATCCAAACCAACAGAGAGTCTTAATGGAGTCTTGACTGTCTATGGCATTACATAGTGAAGACAGGGTTGTTAAGACTAATATCCAGAAAACATTTTTGTTTAGTTGTTACAGCATCAATAAAATCAACGATTTACTGCAGAGTTATTGTATCTGCAGATGCTGGTATGTGGCTCAGGCAAATAAGTGGTTGTCTGCCTTAAACTTAGTGCAATTGTGTCATCCAATTGCAGTTGAATGTGGACATACTGTGTGGAGATAATGTCCAGTGTGTGGTGTTAATACTATGGGGATTAAGGGTTTGATTTCAGAGCTGACAAGCACCAATTAAAGCCTGTCTCAGTACAACCAAACATATGGCGTTGAAGCCAGACTACTACAGCCTGTGTTGTAACAGGTGCCGACTGTGGCCTGATTCATTTTCCTACTCATAGGCTTGTGTTTATTCCTGAAAATCCAAATACTTGACCTGGACTTCTTGTGTCATAGATTAAGGTAGTGAAATAAAGCAGGACTATAATCTACTGACTCTTAGTTAAATTGTATTGTGTGGTGATAAGATGTTAATCATTTTCTCTTGTCCAAGTAAATGATGATTTAATTAAATTCCAATTCAAAATAAAACAAATTATTGAAACGTTTGTTTTACATGTTTGAATAGCAGAACACAGATCATTGCACTTTACATCATTCTGACTTTATATCTGTAATTTTGTATTTACATTTATCATATTGTGACATATAGAAGTCTTACAAATATTATGCATGGGTCATCATCTCAGCTGGTAGGTCATGGGTTAGACTTTATATTGGTTTCCAGTCAACATCAGTCCAAAAAAAACCCAATATTGTTAAATTATAGACACTTAGAATAGAGTTAGAGAATATTATAAAGACACTATTGTTGGAACATCAAGGTTGGTTTTCACATCTCAGGTGTTAATGCTCATTCATTTCTTCAAATCAACGGGTTGATCTTTGTATGATTTAACTGAAGGCTTCCTGAGGGATAAAGTTGCCTGCATGTAGTGTTTTTAAAAAGCTGTATAGCTTCCTCTTGTGTTATGGTGACTGTCATGAGAGTGTATTTGTGTCTTTTGTTCACACAAAAACAGGTCTTTGTGAGTTGTTGACATTGCCCCTGGCTGTGGGAAATATCATATGCCAGGTCTGTAAAGATCTTGAGATGTATTTCTTTGAACTAAATACTAGTTTTTTGTTTTTGTTTTTTTGTTTTTTTTTAATGAAATGCAAATGTGTAGCTGTATTGATGATGACCCTGATGAAGGCCACAAGCCGAAACACTTTTGCTGCAGTCTGTGTTGCAGGAGTTTTGACCTCTTTGGCAGCCAGTGTTGGCACCTCTGTATGTAGAGGTACTGTATCTGGGTGCAGGGGATGAGGGGTCTGACTATATGCTGGACCACATACTGTACAATAATAGCGCTAATCTTCAATGGGTTCAGATTTGGTTTGAGGCCAGTGAGGGAACTGACCTAACTATCCAGTTTTTATTTTCTCTTGTTTTCAATTGTTGTTGTCAATGACGCGACTAATGCTAATTAAGGCTTTGGTATCAAACCATTCCTTTTATAGTCATATTGGTTTTATTGCTGTTTACCAGAGGCAGTGACACTCCCCCATGCTTTGGTACAACCTTTGTACCACAGGTGAGACTCAACATTTGTCCTTATTAGTAAAACCAACTGCTAGAAACACAGTCAGTATGATAGGGGGAAGCTTTTAAAGAAATCTTTAACCCCAACTCTGTTATTTGACTGGCTGATGAAGAGAGACAGTGTTATCTCGTTCTTTCTATATCTGTTCAGTTAAAAGACAAACTGTTTAAACCTTCTTCAGATGTTTTGGAGACATGGTCATTCTTCATTTAACGGTATGTACAACCAGTTTTACTGTGACCTTGGTTGTGCCAGTGTCTTTACATTAAGTGTGTTGGTACCCATGTACAGCAGTATTTTATAGTTTTAATTCCCAACGAGAACATTTTTTTAGGAATGCTAAAGGCTGTTGTTTTGTGTGCAATAATTTTGAGAGTCTAGGTTGTGACCCAGCAGCAAATGCAGTCAGTTTTGGAGTCGCTCTTTGACAGATTTTTAACATTAGGATTCCTGAGGGATATAGTTGTCTCTGCAAAGTCAACCCTTTTTTAAAAACTGTGTTTTGCTTCCTCTTGTGTAATAGTGAATGTCATGGGAGTGTGTTTGTGTTTCTTGTTTATGAAAAAACAGGTCTGTCTTAGAGAGTTTTCGATCCTGCCTCAGGCTGTGGAAAATAAGTGTTGTTCATGTCCAGAGTATCATATGCTGGGTCTGTAACGGCCTCAAGGTGTGTTTCCTTGTACTAAATACCTTTTTTTGTTCTTTAAAATTACATTTTGGGAAACACTTATTTTCTTTTCTTGCTTAAAATTGATAAGATGTAAGAACAATAATTTGTTCATAGTCTGTATGAGAAATATGAATATATGCCTTTTGGTTTAGATTAGCATAAACACTTGAAACAACATGAAACTGCAACACCTCCAAAGCTGACGAATTAGCTCAGTGTGTTAACGTGTTGGAAACAGTTACAGCAACTACAACAGTTGGAGCCAAAGGTTGTTTTCTTTTTATCAATGTGTAGACTAAATAAATGAGATACGACTTGCTAAACTAAGATAGCTAATCTCTTCTATAATGCACAGACATGAGTGGTACCAATCATATTATTTAACTCTTGACAGATAAGCAAATAACTGTATATTCAAATATGTTACACACCTCTATTAAGCTAATCTTTGCATTTTCATCTGCCAATAGGTGGTGTGATATTATCATTGTCAGTTCTAGGCTGAATTTGAAATTAGGTATTAGTTTGGAATCAAGGTGTCAGGATCAGATTTATGTGTTTTTCTCCCTTTCACTCTGTTTGTGTATGAATCCAAAGTGATTTCCATGCATTTGAATTTTTGGTCGTCTGGAGGGTTCAACTACTTTACATCCGATGAACCAGACAGGATGCAAATCCTTCTTCTCCTTTCCTTTCTCCTCCTATTAAACTGCCTTTTGATGAACATGAGGCCATACAGGGCTTTCATTGTTCCCACTCTGCCAAAAGTCTAAACACTCACGCAGTTTAGCCTCTTGCTTTCTATAAAACACATCCTCACAAAGCACGGCTACATCTGAAAAGCTGAGGTTAGACTACAGAGTTCAGATTTGATACTTCAGGTATCAACAAGCTGTTGGCAGCGTTGATGATGTGATTTGTTGCTTACACAAACTCTTGATTACCACCAACAGTCACTTTTAAATGCCACTTTCTTGCTGCTGAACTTAAATTAGATGTTATCTGTTGTGTTATCTATGTTTTATACACTGCTTTCGCATTGTGCTTTTTATCTCTGTTTTTATTCTTCTTTTATTTCTTTTAAGGACATTGAATGACCTGTGTATGATTCGGGTTTTTGCATTTTGTTTTTTGGAACTTACCTGGAGTCTAAAGCGTTAAAGACTTAAACCCATGTTAAAAACCTTGGCCTAATCATGGATGGGGCTCTTGGTTTTAGGGACCACATCAAAGCTACCACTAAATCTGTGCTTTGGCATCTCAAACACAGCTATGGTCAGAGGCCTTGTGTCTAACCCAGACTTGTTCTTTTATTATCTTACCTCGATTTCTATGCTTCGTTTATTGTTTCTGTTAAGCACATTGAATTACCTCTGTGTATGATAATGTGCTATAAAAATGCACATCATTGTCTTGCCTTGCCTTTCATCAAGTGATCATAAAAGTGAAGATGTGAATTTTGTCAAGAATGTTCCTTTTATGTGTGAAAATGGGATTGGTTGTATTTCCGCAGCACAATGTTTCATTTATTATCATACATTATGATGCTTGGCCATAATGTGATATTTTCATTCATAGTTCAGCCCTGTAATATATTAAATATATATTTAAACTATTTTTTTACCCCCAGGAAAGTTTTGTCATAAAACTCATAAAAAGCTGTCCCCTTCATTGAAGATATCTGAGCACACAGGGCTTTTACAAATGGGTCACTTTGGTCACATTTGCATACATAGAAAATATAGAATTTAATACAAACATCTAACATAAACCGCCCCATTTTAACTCTAGCAAGGACACATGGAAGCCATAGATGCAGCATTGTACGTCATTGACATTACTGTACATTACCAAGTCATATCACGTGTCAGCAAACACTGACAGCTTCAGTGTGTTGGTTTGGGTTTGAGTCTGTGACCAGAGTCATAAAGAGCAGCTGTCCTCCTCATAGGACCTCTTACATGTCTAGCCAATGTGAACTGGACTCAGACATGGCAGCGATGTCTCAGATGTTCGTCTGGCACAGTGACAGTATTGACAGATTAGATACTGTACACAGTAGACCACAGTTGAACCTGAGAACTGTTCACTTACAACAGCCAGGATCTATTGTAAATTTACTCTGTGTCATAACACTGTTCTGCATTGTAGCATCATAAGTGTTCTGGTGCTACAGAGACAAACCTTATTCTCCAGATGTAAAATAATATTTTTGTTTGAAGGAAGACCCAACAAAATCACATTTTTATATTTTTTCAATGAAAATGAAACTGCCAGCATAATTGCAATATAATTTTTTTTGCATATTGTGTAGTCCTAGTGCTCATTGTAAAACATGAACTAATTTTTAAAATAATGTGTTGATTGGCCTCACTGTCATGTTCTTGCTAATCCATTGATCAGCAGTCTGTGTCAGTCACAGTGAAGCAGGAGACTATCAGCTAGCAAACACTGATGTGAACAATGTAGGATTTAAAATCTGAAAGTATGGAATAGGTGCAACCCGGCTGTTCGACTCCTGTATGGCCAGACTGTGTTTCCTCTCTCTCTCCATTGTCTTATAAATGGAGGCTTACAAATGCCCCAAAATTGCATTCAACTCCATTGATAAACAGAATTGAATGTAACGAAAATCAATGTAAACAGAATTTTTGTTCATTTTCAACAAGTCTCCACATGACAGAATGCCCTTAAAAAACACTGTTGCCCTTAAGCACTCATTCAGTGGTTTTGCTTAACTTAACTTAGTTGCAACCACATGTTCTCTGCTTTAACATGAATCAACTACTCCTCTCTGCTGTGGTCTCCCACCCAGGGAATAACAAATATGTAGCTGATGAGTGGTTTGCTCCCTCTTAGACCCCCTTATCTGTAGATTAAGTATGGGTGTGTTGCTCTGAGCCATGGACTGGTCTGATGTGGCTCAGATATTCATGCACAAGTTTCCCCTCTGGAAAGGCAATGTGAGCAGCATGTTTGGTTTTGTTTTTTTAGATTTTTTTTTTTTTTTTTTTTTTGTTCAGGGAGACTGAAAATATAAAATGGGGGTGAAAAAGGAAACATGCTTTTTTTTAAAAAAAATGGGATACAAGATGTTCAAACTTTTTTATTGTAACGTTATGTAGAGATGATTTATGTTGCCTGGATGCTGGTTGTTGGTTATAAACAGCTGAAGTTGTTGAAGTGGGAGGTGCTGTGTGAAATTATCTTTTTTGTGTAAGCATTGAGTGAAGAGGATGTAGGTCTGTCAGCTCAGATAAAAGCAGCTGAAAGGAGTAAAATGACATGTAGCCACTGAAAGAAAAGTAAAATGAGGAGTGTCCAGGAGTGATATGAGTCAGCTCCGTCTTTGTTGTGACCACCTTGTGGCTTTAAAATGGCAGCACTTCTCCAACGTTCACCAGACAGTCTGAGACTTGGTGATGTTGAGATCGGGGCTCTGTGGGGGGCCGGCCATCTGTTGCAGTGCATTGTTTACATCATCTTCTTCATATTCTAGTTGTGTATGACTGACTGTGTGTTTGGGGTCATTGTCATGCTGCAGAATGAGTTTGGACTGATCAGAAGCCTCTCTGATGGCACTGACTGATAGATAGGAATCTAACCATCTAGGATGTAAGACTGTGCTGAACATCAGCTGACTGAAGAGCCCCCGACTTCACAACCAAACCTACAGTACAGCCTCCTACATGTTCATCCAGTGTCTTCTCTGACTTATATCTGAGTTAGTTCGGGTTCATAATCGCAGCTGAACTAAGTCTATAGCAAAATTCATACAAACATCATCATTTATTTGCTCATTTTGGCACATGATGTGATCATTTAATCTAACAGCAAACGGTTCTTTTAACTCTACATTAATTTCAGAGTCAAGTTTCTTTCAGTGATCCGCTGTCAGCTGTCTGGTCTGTGATGCCACCGACTTTTCTGTGGTGTGTTTCTGAGGAGGAGGCAGGGGTCCACACTTCTGACAGCACAGCTGTTCATATTTCCTGTTTTCAGAGCAGATTCTGGAGCTAATCAGCGTCTCATTCAGCAGCAGTGTGTCTCCTGGCCACGTCCAGTCACATTTAAATTCCTTAAAGTTCATAACTGAAGAATCTAAAACTATTTTCTCTACCTCCATCTGCAGACTTGATTTCTCTCTGGCCTGTTTCTCTATGTCTCTGTCTCTGTCTCTCTGTCTCTCTTTTGGCATCTCATCTGTCTGGGCAGGAACTCGTTGACTCAGCTTTGATCCTTCTCTCAGACACACACACACACACAGACACACACATTTGTACAGCTATCTTTGTGGGGACGTGCCCAGCTTAGCCCCATACCCTCGCCCTCACGACTAAAGACCTAACCTCAACCCTGACCCTAATCTGTTATTGGCTAATCATTCTCCTTTGCTCAACTAATTGATTAATCATTTCAGCACTGAATGAAGTCAAGGGCCTGGTAACACCAGAGAGACACACATGTCTACACTCACAGACACACTACACACTTGAAATACTTGCACATCGGCTCACTACCTCATATCACCACTGGGGACATACTTAAATACTGCTGTTCATTAATGGTGTTTTTTAATTAGTATTACTTTGGCAGTTAGTGTTAATTGATTAAAAAACAGTTTATCGTTCATGCTGTAATATTCAAAGGAGCCATAAATACTATTTCATTGTGCTACATTTAAACACTATTTACATTTTCCATTGCATTATGGTGATTGCAATGAAATTTAGTTGCTTTTTTTCGACTATTTGTTTTTCAGTGTGGAGAGATACAGAAAACATGAGGAGGGAGGGGCGTGACAACAAAGGTCAGCAGTCAGGGATCAAACTGTCGATGTCCTGTGCAGCTTTTGGGCTGCAATTAGGCTGATGTGGCTACCTGAAATTTTAACATTTTAAAATGACCACATCTTAACACAAACTCACTATGGGTTAAAATTTATTTTGCTACGGCAGCCATGTGGAATTGACAGCTAACCAGGATTTCTGACATGCCAGATGTCCATCTGATCTGAAGCCCTGAGACTGAGTGTCGAGCGACAGCCAAAAACTAGGTTAGGGTTAAAATGTGGTGTAATCAGTACGGTGTCCTCCCAGCTTTATGAACGTGGTTTCTGGATAAAATTAAAGGTTTGTATTGTGTAATTGGTTCTTCTGCCACATGTACATGGGGGTGAAGTCTTGCAGGCTCTTTCCTAAACAGGAATAAGCAGCAGCTCAGGCCGACTGGATCAGTTTATACTTATTTTGGACTCAATATCGGTATCGAAACAAAGCGATGAGGATTGTTCTATGTTGCAGACCTGACACCTCAGTACTCTCCTATTTCATATAGTATTGATGGAACAGATCATGGTTCATTCACAGGTTATGGCATTATCCAGTTCCCTGAAGTATATGAGACATGTCAGATGGTTATTGTAGTGTAGATAACTGCCATTGACTCAAAGGAGAATGTAATTAAATACTCTCTATTGTATTGTATTATGGACACTGACCTCTGCACATGAAAAGTGTTATATATCCCACCTTTTCCAGCTTTATGCAAAGAAAATGTTGACAGACCTCGTGTTTATTAAAATGAATGAATGAAACGTGTCTTTGTCTGTGGCCAAGTGACACATTTCTCCTGCTCCACTTGTCACCTGAGTGCTGTAGTTCCTTGTGCCTCAGGCCACTGGTAACTTGAGTCCATGCTGTGTAATGTGGTAAACATTACCCCTAAATTCCCAACATGACTTCATACTGGAATGACTCAAAGCTTTTAATAAAATGAACTTCATTCTTGCAGAGTTGTGCGGCGTCCCCTCTCTAAACGCAGAACTCAGATCTCTCTAATTCCAGGCTGTAGAGGTCTTTGGGTGCAGGGATGTTATTTGGAGACTGCCCTGTGGAAAAAAACAAGCCCATAGGTCATCTGCACAGCAGGTTATTACAACCCATAGTTGTGTTTTGTTGCTAGGTGACATCTAGTAGTCGTGGTAATTATGACAGGCTCCATCCTTCGGAGGATGCAGTCTACGAAGGTGTGGTCCTTAGTAGCCATTGTAGACCACGAAGACCAAATGGAAATGAGATGGTCTGGTCTACGGAGGCGTCTTGCTTTCCATCACTAGCTGGTCCTCCTGGTTACCGTTGCCACGCAAAGCGTGGCTACTGTTGCCTAGCAACTTTTTTCACATAGAGTTTAACTGAAACCCAATACATTTAAAAGTGTCATCCTCTGGGTCTTGGTGTTTTTTCCTATCATATTAATTTCATTACTGTCATGCAATCAATGTTGGGATAGGTTTGGCGATGAAGGATCCACCTCTTGGATCCTTTGTTTCCCGGGACACATTTGAATGAGCCTTCGAACTGGGACAGCCAAGTCACGCCGACTGTGACGCATTTGGTCTTCAAATGCAGCCTCTGAAGGATGTGGCCCCTGGATTGGGACACAGCTGTTGTATAAAGAGTGACAAAGTCCATGTCGGGAGGAGGTTGGGGTGGATGAGTGACCGAAACACAGGAAAGAGTCAGGAGACAGGTGTTTCATTCCCAGGTGAAAGTATGTTGTTTCTATTTAAGTTAAGCCTTAACAACAAAGGTTGACTGAAGTTAAATCTAAATTGAACGAAAGCGTGACCGTAGTAACCATGATGACAAAATTAAATGTGCCACTCTCGGGACAGTCTTTGGGATTCGTCGTATCGGAGGGTTGAATAATAAATGAACTATATGGTTGTTCAGGTTGGAGGACTGGTTAGTTATCGGAGCTCTGTCCACAGCCGATGTGGCTTCTTGTGAAAACTGCTCATGTTGTATTAGATTGTCTTGAAAGGTGATTACAGGCTTGGGTTTTCAACAGGAAACAATCTTGCGTGAGTTTCTTGAAATTCTTGCTCTCTCTGATGACCACTGTTTACTGACATATTCTGGACAATTTCAAGATTAATTGGAAAAAAAAAGTGCCTTTTGAGATATGTCTGAGTTGGCCCCCTGATGGATACTTTTTGGATACCAGAGTGAACTGTATCTAATAAGTACAGGTTGCCTCTGTTTATTGCTCTCAGCAATTGAGCCAGTCTTGTCTGAGCAGTCAAGGCTCCTTAACCACAAGTTATTTATCTATGCTAGGGATGCAAACAATAAAAACAGCTACCACAAGGGCTGGGAAATAAATCTTGATAATCATTCTAAATTAAATTACAACAATAACAATAATTAAGTGATGAGTAATTTTTTTTTTTGACCCATTCCTTTTAACTCTCACCACCTGCTTTTTTTTGGTTTTCCCAGTCAGCTTTGTTGACCGTTGCTCTGCTCTGAAGCTTCATGTTGCTTCCAGTTTCGAACGCACATTTCTTTGTCACACTGGAGACTTGTATATTTGGTGGGCAGGTGCACAGATGTCAACACAGACAGCTGACCTTCACATCTATCGTATCCTTTACATACATGTAAATTGAACCCATTGACTCGATTAGCAAGTCATCCTATTACTGTTCAAGAACAGACATATGAATGCTTAGTGTTAATTGAGATAGGGGACATCAGATGGGGGCATCTATGTTCAGTGCAACCTAAGGAAGTTGTAAGTTTTTAAAATCTCCTACAGGGTCAAAACAGTCATGGAACCTTCAATAGTCACAATAGAGGAAATTATTTTCAATGGCATTGTTCTAAAATGCTAATGTGATTCCTAATTTTTGGATATATTACAATGGAGCAAAAAGTAGGCACTGACTGAAAAGCTGATTTGAATAGATGCATCTATTGGTCTGGTCTTCTATCAGACTGAAAGGGCACTGCTCAGTGACCTCCACTGGCTGCCCATGGTCACACAAATCAAATCCAAGTCACTAATGTTTGGCTTCAGAATGACTTCTGGGTCTGCACCTATTTAGTTGAACTCACTCATACAGCCTACTGCTCCTTCTTGGCCACTGTGTTTTTCCAAGGAATGTTCACAGAGGGCAAACTCAGTCCAAACTGTTCCCATCTGTGTTTTCCTGACGGTGGAAGGAGCTATTGAATGCTATCAGAGTTGGGATGTCCCTCTATCTTCATCCCTCTATCCTCATCTTCTCAGAGAGCACCTCCTGTGCTTAACACCCTAACAGTAAGTAAGCAGCAAAAGTGTGCGTGCTAGTTGTCTGTACATCCAAGGACATTACAAACAGGAACAGCTGATAGCTATTTTAGCAAACTTTCAATTTTACCTGAATGTTAACGAACATGGACATAACATACTGAATTCACTTCAACACTATTCTTTCTGTCTACATTGCCCAAGGCATTATGGGTAGTGTAGTTCCTAAACTTAACACAGGCTCAGTTTTGACTTTGTCGGATGGGACCCTCCAGTGTCAGACTTTGAAAAGCTCAGACTATCTCAACAGACAACGTGAAAGAAGCTGAAATGTCGGTTTACGTCTGAGCCACAGAATCAACTGAAACGTTAGCTGACGAGTATGAGACGAGAAAGCAGTTGGTCTGTAAACAATGAAGCAATTTAGATTTCAGTTAGAGATGAAACATCAGACATGGCTGAAGTTTGTGCACTGGAAATAGTCGAGGTGTCTGTAGAAGCTGCTGACAGGCCTGGAAATGCAGACTGATTTGAAGAGACTGTGACTCCCCAACGCCCACGTACACACACACCCACACACATTTGGAAACAGATACCAAATTAACTGCTTCCTGTACCAAGAGTCCCAAAATGCTCCCTGCCAGATGTGGTTATATACAGTGCAGCTTCCAGGGTGTGTGATCTTTCCCATGACCTTAAAGCTCTGTGTAAAGCATACACTTTTTTGTATACGCTGTATTTATATTTCTTTTGGCCTCACTACATGATACATCTTAACTCATGCAGCCCGCGCGAGTTAAGATGTATCATGTCTGATCATCAGCCCCAAACACAAGTAGGGCAGTCGGTCTCCGAGCTGATTTCAGGATGTTATCTCCAAACAATTTCCTTTCTCCAATTCGTTGTGTTTGATATCCTTTTGCTTTAAGAAGATGGACAAGATCCAAAAGAATAAATAAACTGGAACCAGTTCAGTAAGACATTACACCCAAGTGGCCAAAGATTGATTTACTGAATATTTGATTATGTCCAGTTGTCCTGAAAACGAGGAGCCAAGGTTTGGGAATTTTGTATCTGGTTACGTTTGGGTAAGCAGGAAATGTGTGTGTGGGAGAGAGTTTGTGTGTGTCTGTTGGGGTTAATAGTAATTGAGCAGCTACTGTCTGCTGCCAGGTAAAAGAGATCTGAGACCCCCCATTGGGCCACTCAAGGAGGGAAAGGGAAAGTGTGTGTGTTTGTGTGATATGTAATTGGCACAAAGTAAAAAACCAACCAGGTGTCGTCCTTGCACAGCTTGCACTTTCTATTGCCATGACGCACACTTGGTTGCACAGCACACATCCACAGGTTGTCAGGTGATTTTGTTTCAGTGCTGTTGGATGCTGTGTGTGTATGTGGGAGATGCATGGTGTGCAGGCGCTTATCTGTGTGTGTATGAGAGCGAAACAGTATCCTTATCCCAGCTCCTCCACCTGATTCCATGACTGTAATAGTGAGAATAACACAGAGAGGCTTCTAGTGATCAGGATCTGATACTTAACTTTGACAGGGATGTTATCCAGGAAACACTTGGCATTAGTTTCAAATAACTTGAGAATCTGTTGTTGGGCAGAGTTTGAGATATAGAACAAATTCGTTGGTCAGTACAGTATAAGGTAAAGCTTTATATTCTACCTACACTGGAATGTGTCCTTGCACAGTCTAAAAATACTGTTAACAAGTTAAAATGTCTTAATGTTATTTGTTTGCATCTAAAATGTTTTATACAGTTCCAGTTGAAGTCGAGGCACATACATTTATTTTGTTGTACTTGAAACACTGAAAGGGTTTGAAGTGTCTAAGAAAGACCAAGACAGCTGAGATCAATTAAAGTATAATTGCTGAAATCACTCGAAATTACTGTTACTTTGAAGCAGCAGAACTGCAAATGCAATAAAAAACAAGTGGCAACCATTGATTTGTGAGCTGCCATTTTGAGGCCTAGAGTTTGAAATTAGGCCATCGCCATCTTGTTTTTTGAAACCAGAAGAAACCATATTTGTAGGAGAAGATGAGTGAGGGGTGGATCTCACCTACTCTTTACTTTATCCCGATTATTCAGGTAGTTGTGAGTCATTTGTCGGTCAATCACAGGTAGCCACGCCCTAAAGCATACTTTTCTTTATGGTCCATTTTCCTCCAAATGGGACCATCATTGAATAAATGAACATCATGTTGTATTGAAGAAAAACTTGAAATTAGAGATCAAAACCATGAACTCATTAGGAAAATATTTACTAAGCTAATAAATTAGTGTGAAATAGGGACATTTTCCCATAGATTTTAGATACAATCTAGCTTCTTTTTACAACCAGTGGATTAATGCCCTGATGGTCATTGGGTAGAATGCATCTTCAGCACTGGCTTTACTTTCCAATTTTATATACAGCCTATGGTTGAAGCTAAGGCGAATAGAAATAGCTGAAGTGTGTGCACTGTAATTATTGTAGTGGCAGTTATGTGAGAGGTGAAAGCACTTGAAATGTCAGTTATCATGATTCAATTTTACCTGATAATGGAACTAGTATGATGTATGTGTCAGATGATTGTATAGGCTGAAAGCAACCATCATATAGTTAGATGGCAATGAAAAGAGCTGAACCATCAGTTGAAATACAAAATAATATAATGGAGGATAGAGTGCAAATTAATGTCAAGAAAGACTTGATGTACATTTGTAAGCATTTAAATAGCCATTAGTGAAAATCAGAAAGCCAGGTTTCCATTACTGTCCTTCCAAAGTCACTGAGAAGGAGATCCTTGTGATTTTCCATTGAAACTGACCAGACAGGCAGCTTTGTAGGAATGCAGGCTCTGCTAGAGGTAATGTCTATTTCTGGAACAAACAAGTTCAACCGACATTGTCAAATGTGCTCATCACTGACTTTTTACTTATTACATATTAACACCTCAGTTCAAAGGTTTCTAGCATTTAACAACTAGAATCAGTTGTCAATGTTCACAAATAGTTAACTATCAAGTAAATTTGGCTTTGACAACAGAAATGCCAGTGGATTTTGGAGAGACAACCCTTCATTCATTTAAAAAATTGTAGAGCAGTTATTCATACAGACAGTAGGTCTTTGAAAAACCATGTGGGGAGTGCTGAAAGCGAAGATAGATCAGTTCTAACCTTTAAAAATCTCCATCTGATATGGGTTACTTGACTCTTCAAGTAAGATAAGATCAAAGGAAGAAACCAGGACCCAGGAAAGATTCTGTGACGGAAGAGGGAAGCGATGTTCTCCTGATAATGGGTCAACTTCCTCGTGTTATGAGCTTTGAGCCTGGATCAGTTTGTATAGTTAGAGTGGGGGACAAAAGATGTACTCTGTTGTGCAAAAATCTGCTTTACTTCAGGGTAGCATCTTATGCCTCGGCAAGTTGTGAGCTTCTCCCATGACTGCTCAGCTGAACCCCTCCAAGAGCACACTCATAATCCCATCAGGCATTCAGTGGAGCCGGAGGAGGAAAATATCTTTGTTGTAGGGAGAAAAAAAGTGTGTGCAGATTAATTGATGACTGTTTGAACTCTGCAGGATTGCTGTTGTTGTTGGCCAAGGACTGTGGGCCTGTGAGGAGTGTGGTCGAAGTTGAGTGTCTGTACAGACTGCAGGACGTCACCTCTGGCTATATGAGGCAACTTGTTGACCTCTACAGTTTATTTTCAGTGCAACATTCCTTACATTTGGAATGTGACCTCCCCTTTATATGATTTATACATTCATATCTAATAATGAAAATATTCACATAATTGAAAAATACAATGTATTTTTTGTAATAGAACTGTTATCTACGAACACAATAATATAAAGACTCAAAAATATCATGTGATCAGATGTCAGTATTAATGTTATTTTTCCAATGAATCCTTGTCACAGGATACAGGACTGATCATTAGGCAAAAGACAAGGCTCTTGTTTTTCTAAAAAATATCTTTTGTTATTTGTTTCTCTCAGAAAAAGCAGAGCATGGTGGCACAAACATCATAGGAGGAGTCCAGTACTAACAGTGTGTAAGGAAGGAACTGGAGAGGAGGAAGGAGAGAGCAAGCGTGAAAAGGGGACTGGACACGAGTGAACATCAGAGCAGATGGGTGAGACGGAAGATGAACGCACAGCGCAAGCCAGCCAGCTCTTTGAGAACTTTGTCCAGGCGTCCACCTGTAAAGGAACCCTGCAGGCCTTCAGCATCCTCTGCAGGCAGCTGGAGCTGGATCCTCTGGACTACAGCAACTTCTACAGCTCACTCAAGGCTGCGGTCAGCACATGGAAGGTCAAGGCTCTGTGGACCAAACTGGACAAAAGGGCACAGCACAAGGTTTACAGCCAGAATAAAGCCTGCCATGGCACCAGGGTAAGAGCAGGGGAAGCTGCTAACATGTAATGTAAAGCTAGTTTAATTGATTATCTTAGTAGTGCTTTTTTTAGTGCTGGGCATTAGGCCAATTTAAATACCAGGCCTTAAGAGTCCATCATCTTCAGCTCCTCATCTAATGGTTCAGTGTCACCGTTTCCTTTTATACTGTCTTTATTGGAACATTTAAAAATCATCCATCGACAAAATTCGTCCGTGCCTTGTTGCACAGATTAATTTTGCTAACTAACAAAATGCTTCAAAATAAAATCCTCACATTGGTTGCTCTTCATGTGGACCAGAAGGATTTGCAGATCTGGTTGACTGTAAGAAAATGAGCAGAAACCATTTAAATACCACAGAGATTCAGTCCAACATTTATCCATTTATATAACATTTTGTCTTTCTCCTCTCTGTGTTGAGTAGAGCATACAGTTTGTGCCTTTTTAAAAAGGCATCTTTATTCGTTCAAATAGCCAATTAGGACCCCAGCCAGTGTAGATTTGTATGGAAAATAGATTACGCAGGTGGATTATTTCTGTATTTATATGTAAATAATTAATTAAGTAATTCTTACTTTGAAAGGCTGAATCAACTGGATTTAGTGCACATAACTTGAATGAACTCAATTAATTTATGAATCAACTAAATAAAGCTATTTAGGAGAAATGCTAAGAGTTTGTTTGTCAAACTAGTATAGGGCTTATACTGAGCTTTGACAGTATGGGAGTTCAGGCACAGATGTATCATATGTCATATCTTTAGTGACGTGCCGATCCGTTGTATTGTCTGACTGTGTATAAGTAATACAAGCAGCACAATGTGCATAGAGCTGGAATCTCTTCATATCTGAAGGAAGAGATAAGATGTCCGGAGGGGAAAGAGGCCAGAGTCTTGCAGAGGGAAGATTAACACAGATGGGTTGGGCTGAGGTTTGGCCAAAAATAACAGCTAAACTATTATCCCAGACATTTTTTTACTGCAGAAACTTCTATTTGAAGAAAAGTGCTGTAGCTGGGTGGGTGCTCTGTTTTCTGTATCTAGGGCAGAGGAGTTGGCAATTTGGGAGTTTGTCTAACTTTGTTTACTGTGTATTCTGTTCTGTTTAAAGGGAAATTGGCACAAACTATAGTCCCAAAAGTGATTAACGCTCTAAACTGTTAAACTGACCTTTCCCACATGGCTGTGCTAATTGTTTTGCCAGGGAATTTTCCCTATAACCGTAAAACGGCAAATCACACACTGACCTGAAAATCGACGGAGACTGAGGACCTGCGAGACCTTTTCTTTGCCTCTTATGAAACCCTCAATCAGACTTTGTCTGTGGAAAGCTACCAATTGAAAATTTGGAAAAGAGAAATGGAAATACTTAACTACCTATTAAGTTTTTGTTCTTCAAGATCCATTTGGTGCTTTCTTACCACTGTTCATAATTAGTATTAATTCACTAGAACAGGAAGTCACTCCTCCAGTTCCTCTGTGTATCATATTTGGGGACGGTACTGTCAATCATGTGTATAGTGACATGTTTGCTTAGCTTCATTTTGTCACCAAATATTCAAACTGCAGGTACTGTTAGTGCCTTGTATGAAAGCGAGACATGAAGCTTGTTTTAGTAACCACTTGAAGGGCAAGGCAAATGCAAAAAATCATTAAAGATTAATAGATTTTCTCTTGCCCACTTTAGAGCAGCCGAAGAATCTGAACACATCAGTGACATACAGTCATACATCATTCTCTGTGGGTGTACCACCATGAGTGAGACATATTACCTTTACTATTTTAATTTCATGGTAATTTGAGGAATCATTAGATCATCAGAGGGAACTTCCGCAGTGTTTATTCTATTTAATTGCTCCTTAATATTGATCACATGAGCAATTGCAACGTGGTCTGGCTGAAACTGTAGTTTGTGCCGCGTTATGCATTTATATTTAATGTATCAATGTATTACACTTCCTCTTTTTTCTGTGTGACTGAATTATTAGGACTTTAACTTTAACTTTAAACTCTTTCAGTGTCTGATCATCGGCGGGGGTCCTTGTGGTCTGCGGACAGCCATCGAGCTGAGTCTGCTGGGCTGCAAGGTTGTGGTAATCGAGAAGAGAGACACCTTCTCCAGGAACAACGTCCTCCACCTCTGGCCCTTCACTATCCACGACCTCAGGGGCCTCGGGGCCAAGAAGTTCTACGGCAAATTCTGTGCAGGCTCCATTGACCACATCAGTGAGTGTCTACCTCTGTTTTTACCACAGAGCATTGTTGATGTTATGACACTGAATTAAGGATTGTTCAGAAAAATCAAATACCCCGAAAGGACTGTTTTTTTTTCTTCCACATTTGTGTCTGTGTGACCTTGTGAGAGGAGTTTTTCCAGCAGCCCAGTTTGCTGCAGTTTGTTTCTTCAGTCTGTCTCTCCCTGTTGGGATGTTTCCATTGGCACCCCGTCCTTTCCAGCTTTAGTAATGGTGTCATGTATTAATATCTCCTCTCAAAGATGAGCTCTGCTGACTTGTCATCATCCATCTAGGTGCAAACATATCTTCCTCCCATAACGACTGGCCACAGTATTCCTGAATATAAAAACTATATTAATTCTTGGCCACATTCAAAAATGAAGTGTTTAAAACCAGAGTGTAACAATACAACGTGGTAGTGCCAGGATTGAGTTGATCTAGAGGGAATACACCGATCAGATACTCAGTACTGGTGGCAATACTGACCTTATTAAGCAGGTTGTGCGTCATCCATGATGTGACCTGTCAACATTAAATACAATTTCTTTTTTTACTTTTTCATTTTCACAAAATTCAGTTTGTGCTATGCGTTTTGTTCACTCATTTACTGCAGGACCCCAACTCCGTTTTAGTGCCTCCTCAATCCTTGGCCTCATCTTACCTTTTATATAAAAATTAATCCAATGAGTTCTATGCAGTGAAGTATACAGATGTTAAAGGTCCTATATCTTTTCCTGTGTTATGTATTTGAAGTTTTGATATCCAAAAGAGGATATATTTTGTAGTGACTATTTTCAGAAATAAAAAATATAGCAAATTTCAGGGAATGCTTTCAGGCTGGATGAATGGTCCAGGGTGGGTTGGGCTTGGGGCACAGCTGAGGTCCTTGTGACATCACAAAGTTATGAAAGTCCTCACAGCTTGGCTCAGTTTCCGAATATGGTCTGGGTGCATTTCTTTGTGGACTGAACACTTTGATACTTTCATTATTATTACAGAATATAAACCTGCCTTAAAATGAAAAGATATGGAAATCTACCATTATACAATATGGGAACTTTAAATTTGATAAAATAGCGTACTGCAATTAGATTGGTACAAAGAATAAGAAGAATTAGCCAAAAAGTTAGACTGGGGCATCTCTACTGGTTGAGGGCAGAATATATACAGTTTAAAGGGCAAAGTATTGACTATTAAGTAATTATCAGGGAAGAATTAAAATGATATGCTATATCAGTTTGATAAACTTCCTATATTAATTGTGTCATGCTGTGTGGCGAGGGTCATTGGTAGGATTAGTAGTTATTCAAAAACCAAAACAACACCATCGTCTGGTGGTGGAGGCAGTGATAAATGCTTACTGCCTTAATGTTTAATAGTGCCTCAATGCTTAAAACAAAATAAACAATAAACTCACCATGTTAGCCATAGTTTGAAATTTATGTCTGCTTTTTGTGTTTACAGGTAGTTGTAGCTTTGCCTTGTCTAATTTTGGATATGAAGTTTTTGCATATGTGTGTTTGTGTGTTCACTCCAGGTATCCGTCAGCTCCAGCTGATGCTGCTGAAAGTGAGTCTGATTCTGGGAGTGGAGATTCATGTCAACGTGGAGTTTGTCAAACTTGTGGAGCCACCAGCGGAGCAGGCTGATGACAGTGAGTGTGTGTGTGTGTGTGAGTGTGAGTGTGTGTGTGTGTGTGTAAGGGGGGTTTATCTGTATGTTAAAGGGTCACCAGTGGCACTGACGTGCAGAGACTCTCCTGCATGTTTCAGCTATATATGGATCGCCCCTGCTCACGACATATGCTGATGTGATCAGAAATGTTCCCAGAGGGGGGGGCATTTGTGGTGATAGAATTTAAGTTATTTAAGTCTATTGATAGTGAGTGCTGATAGTTACAATTTTGCTTCTTTTTAAGGGTCCAAAAATATGCATACTAAATATGTTGTGTGGGGCCTTTCTCACATTAACACTCCAGGGAACACAACACAACCGTCCCTTCATTAAAGGACAGAGCGGCATGTTGTAGCTGCTCTGAGAAATAATCACATAAACCTCACGAGGTCAGATAAAGGAAATGGTTTCCCAAATCAAATCAGCACATCAACACGATGTGTGGCCATGATATGTGACACATCAGCCAACTCCCTGTCATCAGACTTTCCTTCAGATGTTCATTCACTCTCTCCTTTAATGTGCGATGCTAATGGTTGGTCTTGTTCTTCCTCAGGCCCTGGGTGGCGAGCAGAGGTCCGGCCTTCCAGCCATCCTGTCTCAGATTTTGACTTTGACGTGGTGATTGGAGCCGACGGACGCAAAAACACATTAGACGGTGAGAAATGAGGAAAAGCTAACGGAAATCACCAGTGTTCGTGGTCCTGTGAGGTAACTGAGTCCTTAGAAAAGGTTTCTCACTGACCCACTTTTCTAAAACATCTACCCTCCAGTCTAAGCTCTGTTTGTTATTCTTTAACTGAAAATGAAGCTGGGTGTTGCAAAGCTGCTTTCAGTCACTGGGTAAAGCATTTCCTGTTAACATAGTTTTAACTGGAGGCTTAACAGTGAGTATTGGGTAAGTGTTGTGTGTGTGCTGGTTTATGAAGTGTTTGAGAGCTGTGTTAGCTTTTTGTCCAGGCATAATTAATATTGCACATATTTTGTGCTCATCTGTGTAAGTGAGTGATGTATGTGTTGTCTTTTCTGACACATGGAGTATCTGATTCAATCTACGGTAAAACAATCAACCCCAGACGGGTTTGTTTCTCTATTGCACCTTTTCCACTGGACAAAAAACCCACTAAGACTCATGAACATGGGCTTTTGTCACCAATGGAAAATGCTCCAGGGTGTGAATACCAGCAGCACCTGTTAAATACCTAAATAATGAATAAATGATTAATAAATAAATAAATGTCATTTATCGCTCCAGTGCCGATTGGCATTAGTACCAACCTGGAGATGAGAGAAATGCATTAAAACCTTATGTGCAGCTAAAAGCTCACTTTCCCTCGCCTGTGTCTGTGTGTGTGTTCTGTAAATTCATGAGATGACATTGCTCCTTGGTGTTGTGTTGTAACTCACATTTAAAAAAACTTGGATAATAAAACTAATTTTGGTGATAAAGGGGACTTGTACTATAGCTTGATATGTGAATCAAAGTGCGATTGTTTCAATCACAATGTATGATGCTTAAAGATCCCATTAAAGGAATATTTCTCACCATAGGTTTTCTCTCTGCATTGTTTATTCATGCATCTCTCTTCCCCTTTTCGGCAGGTTTCGGTCGCAAAGAGTTTCGGGGTAAGTTGGCCATCGCCATCACAGCTAACTTCGTCAACAGGAACACCACCGCAGAGGCCAAAGTGGAAGAGATCAGCGGCGTGGCCTTCATCTTTAACCAGAAGTTCTTTCTGGAACTCAAAGAGGAGACGGGTCAGGAGACAAATAGTACATAGCCATGTATTTTTATTATTTATTTAATTCACCTATTGAATGAGTCTTCCCCATGTTTTCAGGAATTGATTTGGAGAACATTGTTTATTACAAAGACAACACCCACTACTTTGTCATGACTGCAAAGAAGCAGAGTCTGCTGGATAAAGGAGTCATCATAAATGTGAGTTTGCTCATTAATACACACACATGCACATGAAATAGTGTATTTTCTGGCAACTGCCTTGATTTAGTCTTCAGATAAAAACATCTATTAGTTTTAGTCAAATTTTCATTTTCTTGTAGTGTCATTTGTTCTTTTTCAGTTCTTATATTTTCTTTGTATTCTGAGCCTACAACTTACACCTTTGTTGTTGTACAACCAGCGAGTGGTGTTACAGTAAATTAACTCTTTACTTGACTTAACCTCACTGTAATGGTTCACACACACAGCTGTTTAAATGTCACTCTGCTCTGTGGCTATAGACTCACTCTCTTTGTAAATGTCATTCCCAAACACTGAACAACTCTCTCACTTTGTGCTCACTCTGCACTGCTGCATCTTCAGGATCATTCAGACATTGTATTGATTTATCACTTGTTCAATAAAATACTATTCTCTGACTTGGTGTAGCTTTAGATGATGGATAGCTTCGACGGCAGGTTAACAGTATAAGAATTGGATTAAGCTTTGTGCTCTGTTGGACAGTTCCAAAAAAATTAAGCATCAAAAATGATACAGAACCATAAATGTGTCTGTTGACTGGCAGTTTGGTTGTTGATTTGGCCTCAAGGCCAAGCCAAGATGAGGAGAGAAACTTGCTTAGTTCTAAATCCACACAGTTTTATCTTTTTCACACTTCAAACTGTAGACTGGATGAAAAAATGTTTTTTTCTTTGTTTATGTGCAGTCTCAAACATTTGTGAGGGAGTACTGTCTAACCATAAAGCTAGTTGTTAGTTGCTAGTTGACCTTTTTCAAAAACACAGAGCAAGATTTAGATATTGAACAACCTGCTCTAGGTTATAAATATGAACGATTAACATTAGCGTTAGCCACAGGTAATGTTAGGTTAGCTTAACTTTTAAGGCCTGCCTGTTTTAAAGCCAACAGCTAGGGCAGAGGGTCAGAGTCTTTTTGGATAAACAGAAGTGTGTGTGTGTGTGTGTGTCAGACCAGCAGCTAGCTTTGGCAGTGAGTGATGGGCCTCCATAGGGGATGATAATGAAATAGTACTGTAATTAAATGTGTGTGCTCTCTCACCTTTCTCCTATGTCTTCCACAAGCTAACAAACACCCACACCCAGAGGTGTCCTCAAAGTGAGGCTCGCTGACCTCTACAGAGATTAGACAAGATAAATGATTATTATCATGGCATCAGGGAGCAGACTGGATCCAGTGAGGAGAGCAGCTGTTAACCCTGTCACACAATGGCTGCCAGGACGCTTATCTGATAATATGCACAACACGCATGCATGAAAACAAAACACACTCTAGTGCCATACATGTGGACTGTCTCACACACACACACACACACACACACACGCACACACGGACACGCGCACACACAGGTGTTGAAAGCTTACTTTGCTGTACCCTCAGTGGTCTCTGTCTCATTTTACATTGCCCATTAGTGCAGAGTGATCTCTCACAACATCAGCTGTTTGAGAGACCTCATCACTTATAATAGCTCACTGATTCTAACTTGGTTTTGTCATTGTGTTCCTCTTGTGGGGAAACACATCAGTCTAAATATATTTTTCATTTCATGAGAATATTGAATCTTGTTTCTAAATCAGTCTGTCTTGTTTCTTAGTTTAGCCTGTGGGATAATGATGCATCTCACTCTGTGAACATGTCAAAACAAAACAACATAGTTATTTCCTGAGTGAGTCAGAGAGATATGGCATCATTCATGGACTGGGCAACATGTTTAGCTTGATTTCTCACTACTGTGAAGCACTTGTGGTTTATAAGGAGCTATGATGGTCGCCCTGCTGGTTTTGAAAAAATAATAGCTGGAATATAAAACTGTTGTTTGGCTTGGCTGCATATTAGAGCACCTTGAAATGAAAGGCAGATGATCAGGGAACTGATCAACTGATTTTTTTTCTTGGCTTTTTGGGTGAGAAAGATTGAAATATGGTGTAGGTGAGATGTATACACATTGATGCTTTTAATAGATTTATAATTAAAATAGTATATAAAGCACAAAAATTATACCAAACAAAAACAACAGAGGTTAATAACACATAACTGGTGTATTATCAGCTTATAACATTGTGAAGGCAAACTTGTTTTAATTTAAACATCCCAGAGATGTGGGTTTTGTCAGAGCTTTGTAGCTAAAAATGAAAAGAGCCAACACCGAATGAGGCTCCACAGAGCTGCAGAGTTGATTGTTAGTTCTCGTTAAAAGCAACCCTCTTTCATATCTGTGACCTAAAACCATCCTTCTCTTGTCTCTACACAGGACTACATAGAAACAGAGCGACTACTGGGTGCTGATAATGTCAACCAGGAAGCGTTGCTCTCTTATGCCAGAGAGGCAGCTGACTTCGGCACAAACTACCAGCTGCCGTCCCTGGACTACGCCATCAACCACTACGGGCAGCCAGATGTGGCCATGTTTGACTTCACCAGCATGTACGCCTCAGAGAATGCCGCTCTGATCAGGGAGAAACATGGACACCAGCTACTCGTCGCGTTGGTGGGAGATAGTCTGCTTGAGGTAATGATGTACCAGTGGTGGTGGTAGTTTTTGTGTGTGTGTTTGTGTTGTCAGGCCTCCACCATGGCTGAGGCTTAGCTTGTGTGTGTTCATGCTGGCCTCATGTTCTCTGCTTACAGCCCTTCTGGCCGATGGGTACAGGTTGTGCTCGGGGTTTTCTGGCAGCCTTTGACACAGCTTGGATGGTGAAGGGCTGGGCACAAGGAAGGAGCCCTCTGGAGATACTGGCTGAGAGGTGTGTGTGTTTATCTTTCATTCTCTGTAACTTTAGATGAGCATAAGTGACTTATCTGTGGTCTGTAATCCGTCCACACGCTTAAGGACAGTTAGTTTAGTCCAAAGAAACTCTGGCCATTTTTAATAGATCAAATAAATCAACAGATCAAATTTAATATTTGTATACCTGTTCCCCAGAGGATGACTCATGTTTATGGTGACACGCTGTACTGTCATTCCTGGCCTGCCATTCATCCATTATCCATACTGCTTATTCAGAGTCGTTGAGGTTGCTGGGGCTGATCCCAGCTGACGTAGGGCGAGGGCAGGGTACACTCTGGTCAGCTCTCCGGTCTATCACAGGGCCGGCCAAAAGAGAGAAACTCACTCACTCTCCCATTCACACCTACGGGCAAATTAGAGTCACCAATTAACCTATCCAGGCACAGGAACACGCAAACTCCACACATACAGGCCCAGGTTCAAACGCAGAACCTTCTTGTGAGGCAACAGTGCTAACCACTGCACTACCGTGCACCTGACCTGGGCTTCCATCAGATCAAAATTTTCAACTTGTGCACCAAAAATATCAAAATCTAATGAGCTGATTGCCATAATATTTACATATGTTTATCATCCCCAGAGGATACACCCTCGCCATATTTGATACTCCAAGGGACTCTCCTCTAGCTACATGATCACCTCTAGTTTTTCTATTTATACTAACTTTCTGCTCAAACCACATTCAAGTTAAAGTGTGAACTTTCTGCAAAGAAAATCTCATAACTCAATGGACTGATTAATGTTAAATTCATGTTTTCCTTTTCATGCTTCCTGGGGGTTACATCCTTACATACCTAAACACTAAAACTACCGTTATAGATGTCTTTTATTATACAGACATGACTTTAAAAGAGACTAAAAAATTAGAAAATTTCAACCAACCTTTTTTTTTTTTTAATTTTTTTATTTTGGTGTGAGCTTTGACAGAGGCCTTTGTTTCTCTGTGGGCATTTCATATCACATGAATGTGAATGGCCTTGAAACTCAATGATACAAAGTGAAGAAGCAGCAGTCATGAGTTCAAATAAACCACCTGGGGCACATCCTGTGTAAATTCACTTAAAGTGATGTAGATTTCATGTTAAAAGTTTTTATTTATTGTTCTGCCAGTAGTGTTTTGTGCTCTCAGCCTCCGTGTTTGCTGTCCTTACACAGATTAAGTGGTTACTTCAGTGTAGTTCCAGTGTTTTGAATTTCACCTCTCTCTGCCCTGTTGTTCCCTCAGGGAGAGTATCTATCGACTGCTGCCTCAGACCACCACAGAGAACATCAGCAAAAACTTTGAACAGTACGCCATTGACCCTGCCACACGCTACCCCAACCTCAACTCCAGCTGTGTACGCCCACACCAGGTCAGTCCAGCTCTGACATAATGATAAAATAATATAGCAATTTTACAAAGTGCTGTCTGAGGAGTTAGCTGTCTTAGTCACAGTTATGCAATGCTCTGTTACAAATGCTGCATTGTGATTTTCCTCTAGCTTTTTTTGTGCACCGTCAATTCTCAAGGAAATTTCTGTCAGCTGGAAACCCTCCTAATGTTAATTTTACACAATTAAATTCAAATTGTATTTCACATTCAGGTGCGAGCATTTTCTGTCGTTCTCTCAGGTTCGTCACCTGTACATCGACGGCAAACAGGGCTCATGTAACCTGGAAAGAGGAGGTCCCGCACGAAGATCAGTCAACCTGTCCAGAAGAGGTGAGACACAGGGTGAACGTCCTTTATCCAAACACTCCCTTATCCTTCAACTCCCTTATCCTTCAAGTTTTTAGTCCTGACAGATGTGATCACAACATAGTCTGTGAAAACAATGACACTTTATTTATTTATGTTTGTTTATTTATTTTCAGTGGTGATGAAGTGGCTTCACATTTCATTCCTAACAGTTCACTGTTCACTTGTTGTGTGAGTCACTGTAAAATCATCCTGCAGATCATAGGGTTAATATACTCTTTACTCTTATTTTCTTTATAACCACAGTGTTCACATGTCTGTAATAAACAATGCAATTCATATCAACATCTGAAGTACTGACAGTGAGGATTGCTGTCGTCTTCTCAGATGGGACTATATTCTTCTTTCAAAGCTCCCCGTCATGTTGTAATAGAAAGCTGATCATCCAGTGAGTCCCCATTGAGATTGGATGCTTCCTCAGCCTCATTCGCTTTGCCTGAAAGCTTTTTTTAAATTAAGACGCTCAGTTACTGTTTATAAAATCTTCTTAGTGCTGACTCAGCAATGTATCATGACATAACCTGCTTTAAGAAGGATTTTGATAAGTACAGTGAACTCCTGAATATAGTTCACTGGGAAAAAAAAACAAACATTTGACACAGTGAACACACCCTCTGCCCCTCTTGAAGGGAAACCTTAGCCTCGTCTCAGTCACAGGCAGACACACCTCGTCGCACAGACAATACAGCTGGATAACATAACACCCACATGAGGATCAAACACGATGCCTCTGACAGACGTGTGCTGGCCTGTTTTGCTCTGCACAGCAGGGTTGGACTGATAATAATCGGCATGGGGTCGACACACTTTTCTTAGAGGAACAAGTCACTGTTTATTCTGCGCTTTAAACTGCAGACACAACACTGATGAATCAGCTTACATAACATCTGTCATGCTATAATGAATCTGTTAGGAAACAGTAGCTTATTTACACATTTATTTGAGATCCTATTTCTATATTCACAGTTCTTTTAACTTTGTTTGCTCCAGTTAGTCAATATCTTTGTATGGGTCCTGTTTGGTGCTGTGCTGGTTGCTTGAAACAAGGTTGATGAGAACAATGAGATTGACTCAAAACATCAAAGTTGTGGCTGTAAAGCTCACTTTGAGTGAGCTCTTTTCACATTATACACATTAACATAAAATACTCACTTTATAGTACAGCTTTCAGTCATAAGTCTTGACCCCCTAGAACTAAATCAATTCCAATGTTTGGGTCATGTGCTAAATTCAACCTTCATGAAGGGTTCGGGTTAGGGTTATGAGATTACTATGATCAGTAGTTAATTAGTAGTTATGATCATTTTTTTCTATGTGGATACATTTGAATTAAAACTTTATTTCCCCTAAAGCTAAATGCCATCTAATACAAAAGGTATCACTAGATGCTTTCGGTTTCCCATTTGTTTCACTCTGCAGAGAAACACTGACTTGTAAAACAAATCCTGTCATGGAGTCCAGCTATGTATTTTAAAGCACATCAAAGCGAGTGCTGCAGATCTTTTAAGTAAGCCGTTTGGGCACTGGCCTGAAAGATTACTCTGCTTTAGGCTTTGGAGGTTGTTCAAGTCTTTGATATCACAAGGCTCAAATCTAAGTGAACCCAAAAGTCATTAGTATTCAAATGACTTTTTTTTTTTTAGCCTTCCCAGAATGAAAATGGTTCCTATTATGATGCAGCGCGACAGCACGGTGGACTTGAGGAGAGCTTGAATGACGTGCTGTTCCTCTGTTTCAGAGTCTGAGGTGCGTCCCGGGCGGCTGCTGACCTGGTGTCAGAAGCAGACTCAAGGCTACAGAGGAGTAGACATCACCAACCTCACATCTTCGTGGAGGAACGGCCTGGCCCTCTGTGCTCTCATACACCGCCAAAGGCCCGAGCTCATGTAAGGACACGCATGAAAGAACACTTAACAGGAAACACAAGGGGATGTTGACGGTTATTCAGGCCTAGGCAGTTTTCTGTTAGCTCGTGAAGAATCACTTATCCTAATCTGCTCTCCTTGATGTGAGCAGCTTAACGATATGAATTGGAAGAATGAAATTCATTTTTCAACTGAATAAGTATTTACCACATTAGTTTTCCTGTCTGATGCTCCACTTTTAGGTTGCATGTGATTCTGCTGAGACTCCATCCAAGTTTTCATGGTGATAAATCTCATACAATCCAAACTGACCTACTTGGTCCAATCTGCTAACACACAACTGCAAAAAATTGTTTCAGAGTCATCAACTGGAATGACATCATTTCTATGAGGAGGACTCATTTTGTAGACTCAGACATTTGTCATCTTCATCCTTGTCATAGCAGCAAGATGTGATTCCTAATATAGCGTCAATTCTCAAAGGGAGATAAAAGGGTGTTTAGATGGTTGACAGTCTTAAACTATGTGGTGTGGCTCCACCGGTCCCTCACGTCAGTCTCTTGGATTGCCATGAATTTTGGTACGAACTATCCACTCGACTCAGCTCTGCTGCTAGCTAACATGCTAAAAGTTTTTACCATGCTAAATGTATGCATACTAACATGATTAATAATCCTATGTAACTGTTGCTTTGCTATTATGCTAAACATCTGACATGCTGATGGTTAGCATGTTAATATCAAGTAGCATTAGCATTGGCGTGGGGGGGTAGTTCAAGCTTAGCAGTTCAAATTTTCTCTCGAGCACGTTATGTTTTCTTGAAGACTAATGCAGCTCCTTCCTCATAAATTTACAGAGCAATTTTTAAAAAATTTTTTTATGTTTGTCTCATTTGTCTGTATCCATATTTAACATGCTTCGTCTCTGCCTTTTGCTGGTACATTTTGACATTCTCGACAGATCACTGCCACCGTCGACCATCGGTTTGGCACAAAATCATCAGCAGGAATCTTTATGCTGCGTATGAGCTCAAGCATGTAGCCGACGTCACGCGAACAAAATAAATACTGATTAGCATGAGTCATTAGCATGTTAACATACAGTAGCTTTCCTAAAACGTTGTAAGCTCATACACACAATCCTGGATACCCTAACCTTCCCTCCTCCCTGTGACTTTCTCAGTGAGTATGAATCTCTTAATGAGGAGGACGTGGCTGGGAACAACCAGTTGGCATTCGATGTGGCTGAACGAGAGTTCAGCATCCAGCCAGTGACCACGGGAAAGGAGATGGCTGCAGAGGCTGAACCAGACAAGCTACTGATGGTCCTCTACCTCTCCAAATTCTATGAGGCCTTCAGGAATTCACCAGTAAACAACAGTAAGTGAACTTCTTCTTTTTCTTTGTTACCTGTGGTTACTTTAAAAATGAAGATTGATCTGAGTTGAATTCTATTTTACAGTCTTAAACTAAATTGCAGCCCTCTTGTTGAAGAGAAGGTAAAAAAATCATTGAGCAGTGGATGAACATGTTGGTTCTTAAATGCAACTACTCTAAAATAATGTGGGTACATCATGAGTTAATTGCTTTTCACTAAAGACGCATAAACAATGTTTTCTTGTTAAAAGGTCACTGCGTTAATGCTAATCTCCTCCTGTCACTCAATATTATGAATGCTAAGCTCTAGAGCAAACGGTCTGCCTGAGGCTCATGGATTTATTTGGGGTTTTTTGTTCTTGTTAATTTGAAAGGTGCCATATTTGACATTTTTCAATGTTTTATTTGAATTTTAGATGTTTATCAGAAGCTATATTTGTGCTAAAAGCCATCTCAATGTAGTTTCAATGTAGTTTCACAACCTTCTCACTTGCTTTTTTCTTGGGATCTAACAAGAACAGGGCATGGCTGAGTGCAGTGACTGTTTAGTTGTGACATTACAAAGTCAAGAAAATCTAGGAAGCCTCATTTTAAGGCACAATTGCTTAATATGGGCATTTACTTACGGATTGAACTTTTTAATGCTTTAATAGTATTAATATAGAACTTAGATCTGTATTATTATCTTAGAAAGACATGGAAATCTCATTTTCTACAATGTGGGCAGCCTTGAAAATTAAAGGCAGGAGTTTCAATTGAAATTAATTTGATCAAGTATTCAGAGCATCAGTGCTTCTCTGACTTCACAACCCCAGTTTCACAAAAGGAAACTGTTATATTTCAAAGTTACTGCAGTGCCTGAAAAGTGGATCCAGCTGTACAGAACAAACAGATGGGAAAATGCCTTGGCAAGCTAAGTGGTGCACTGTTGGACGCAGAGTTTCATCCTAACCACCAAAAAATGTGTAATACTATACTTAACCAAAAAAGCTGTGAAAACAGGATCCTCATTCCGTCTTCCTTCACAGAGGGGCAAAATATTACTTAACAAAATATCCATTTATGTGTCAACAATGTGCTGCCAGTGTGTGGTTTCTGTCTTGATTTCTAGAGGTTAAATACAGTTTAGAGATGCTAATAGAGGGTCACAATCAAATGGAAATATTTTCATTGGTTTTTTTTTCAAGGTGAAAGTCATTATACATTATGTTGGAGACCCACTTGTATTTGAAGTAACTCAGGTTTAGGGTCTATTAATCCACCGTATGAGCTAAAGTTGCATGTTACACAACCGTGGTCAGGTTAGTCCCTGCCAGAGACACGACTGGTATGTGTAATATGTCTGTGGAAGCTCTGCATAACTCTGGAGGCCCTCAGCTCCGGTCACAACACCACTGTAAGCTCCAGCTTCGGCCACGTTTCATTTACAGTGCACCGTTAATGTCCTGCAGACCTCTGTGTCACCCACACTGCTTTCACCACAGAGAAATCCACACCTCTGAAGGCCTGGGAAAATGATTTACACCAGTGAACATTTTCACAGTCCATTTGATGGGAATATACTTGCAGACATTGTAGAAGCTTAAATGTATGGTTTGGTTTTATTTAGCTTTTTTCCCTAATTGCTGCACCTCAGTCAGTCTTGATGTCTACACTCTATGCTATTGCATTGGAATGAGGCTAATGTTGTGAATATTATTTGTGTGAGGAGAGCTTCTGTACTCTTAACTCTTAATTTGACTGATGTACACAGCCTCTGTAACGTCACCCATAGATTTCTGAGGAATTGTTTTAAAGCTCAGAGTGGGCAGCTCCACCATCGCCATCTCGGCAGCACCTGACCCTACCTACCTGTAACTCCTGATCCAAAACTTTGAGCCAATTTGTAGCAAACATACAGTCACCAACCTGTCACTCAAAGCACCCCACCCTCAATTATTCATAATAATAATTATTCATTCATTCACTTTTATCCAAAGTGAGAGATGTCACTAAAGGTTTAGTGCGGTAGGAGACCTTGGCGTAAGTACTAAGAAGCAAATCTAGTTTAATAAGTACATGGATATTTAATAAACAAATGCACTGAGGACAGGGAGTGCTAGTTAGGAGAGGAGGTGATATTTTGTTGAGCTGTAATATAATTAAATGTGTGAGTTATGTAAAAATCCACCCCCCCTTACAGTTGTCATCAAATAGGAAATGAGCTGTAGAAACCAAAACCAGTTTTGTATGAGGCTATAAACATGTTTCTCTCTGCTGTAAAGTTCATTCATGTGAGGTGGATGAAGATTGGCTTTTTTTTGGAGCCAGACTTGAATGGCCTTTTAAGGAACTGCAGTTTTAAACACTTCGATCTTGGCTTAATTTTTTAGGCTGTACCGTTTAGTTGGTCCATGTGCACAGTTAATTTCATACTATCTACCAAAGCTAACTCTGTGTTGTGTTAGCTAACCAGAGCTGGCAGGTGTTTTTCCAATGGGAGCGATGAACCAACAAAGGTTCTGGAAGCGTGAGTGCCTCATACAAATTCATTTCAGGTATTGTACAAGTTTCCAGGCTAAAGTATAAAGCTGGTTATAATTAATCTACACGTGGGTCGTTGATAGAGGAACGCAACAGGGACGGCTTCATCTGGGGAACCTGATCCACTTTAATGTCTCCTTCCACAGAAGGACAATTGAAGATCATCACACATCACCTTGTTGCCTTACATCAAATAACTCTACCAATTTTAACCATCATTAACTTTACAGGCAAAGTGGATAATGTAGTTTTAATGTTATCAAAATAACATGTATATGCACTGTCTCTGTACTATAGTTACCTTGACTTTAATGTATCAATTTCTCTCCATACACCACAGAATATATAATAAAGATAAATAATTAATCTGATGTTATTAAATAAAATGTAATTATACATTTTTTTAATATTACTAAAAGTTTTCTGTGATTATCTCCCCGTCCACCTTTTTTTTCCTTTAAAAAAAAGTTCATCTCATCTGAAAGTGAATAAAAAGCCATAATGTGAACCTCTATGCTTGTGTTTGTTTTCCAGGTCCAAAAGAACCAGATGAGAACAGTGAAGATTTTCAATCTAAAACTTACCACAAGCTGCTGAACCTGCCTGCGCCCAGGAAGAGGACTCCTAGGGTACAATGAGATATCATTTTTAATTCCTCCTTTTCTCCTCATCTGCTTCTCTCCTTATCTCCCCACTCCCTTCTCCTTGGTTGTTTGCTCTATATTCATCACCAATGCACTATTTGCCATCATTGAAATTGCAGTTAGATAAGCTTAAACTAACATAAAGATCAAGGCAGCATTCGTTATAAACATTATCTAATCATGAACATCAGCCGTCAGTCTCATTAGAGCTGTTTTTGATGTCTCCTCACATGAGCAGTATATCACATGATTAGTTTATAGTATTGACTTTTACATTCATCAAATTCAAGCAGATCTTTGTGCCTTTGAGCAAAGAGGTGAACCTGGTTAGACACTTGTGTAAATTTATCATGTTTAATGTCAAAAATGAACAACTCTTTACTGTGGTTTCTAATGCCATAGGATGACAAGACAGCGGAAGATGACTTAATTAACAAGAGGCGGCGAAAGGGCGGCCACTACCTCACAGAGGTAGGTTCTGTTTTAATGTTGAGTTAATGTTGTTATATGTGTGCAAAAACAGTACACATCTATGAAAATATCATACAATATGTGTCTCAAAGTGATCCCTCACTCCTACTACTACTTCCCCCGGCATGGCACCAGTTGTCTTGTCACAGTGCGCTCCCTGCTGGCGAGGAGGGAGAGCTGCGGGAGAATAAGGTGCGCTCCATGGCCACTCAGCTGCTAGCCAAGTTTGAGGAGAACTCCTCAACGGCAAAGACGCACAGCAAGGTGAGAAACAGACCGTTTGAATGGCGCTCGAGGAAAACACTCAGACACAGACTTGGACAGTTTTGCTTTTTAGTTGAGGTTAGTTTTGTTGCTGCTCTTTGTTTGGACCAGGCTCATTTATCAATGATACTAATGTGTGCTGAGAAGAAAGAACAGCTCTCTTTCTTTGCTGACTGTCAGTTAGGTATAGAAACTGCACTCACAATCATACTTCCTTCATGTCTATGTGATCATGTCTCCCAACAATAACTTACTACGTGATCTTTTCACACTAACTTTACTATTGATACTCAGCAGCTTTAGCACAAACAGTTATGTTTTATCTTTATGTATCTTGTTACATCTTCTGTTCCCTGATAATTTAACCTTCAGTGTTCTTTACCACTGCCAATAGTTTCCCTGTAGTTAGTCATTTTTAAAATATGTTTCAAGGCCCTTTCCTTTCCTTTCCTTTCCTTTTCCATCTTTCCTTCCTTGCTTCAGTCTGACGAGGACTCATCCAGTCCTCCTCTGTCTCCTCCCACTACCCCACTTCCTCTCTCAGATGAGGAGGATGGTGAGGAAGAAAAGGAGGAGAGAGAAAACCCCCGTTTTGCAAAGCCCAAAGACACCCCCCCCCCTCCTCTGCCCCCCACCCGCCCCAAGTGGCAGGTATGCACATCACTATTATCTATTATGAGGGAATTAGTTAATATCTGCCGTAACCCCACCTTCTCTTGTTTCCTCTTGCTCCTCATCTCTTCATCCAGCCTTCCATCTACCTTCGCTTACTGGAGAGCTCCAGTTCTGTGACTCAGCAGACAAGTGTCCTCTGTTCCCCCAAACCCTCTCACCCTCCGAGTGACTGCAGTCGCTCGCCCTCCCCGTCATTCTCTAAGAGCCCACTGGGTCCTTCCCGCTCACCGAGCCCTAATTTTACCAAACATTACTACCCAGAATTCAACTCGCCTGGCCTTGCAACCAGTCACTTTTCTGCTTCTGCTCTGTCAAGCCTCGACCATCCCGCTGAGAGGTCAGAAGAGGCAAAGCAGCAGGTGAATTTAATGCCAGTGATTCACTGCTTTGTTCGTCATAACTTTTACTTAAAAGCTAATGTATAATGTTTTCTGTTCCTGCACCCACCACCTGCCGTCCCTGCAGAGTAAAGCCCAGAAACTGACTTCTAGAGAGTTTTCTAGGAGGAGTATAAAGGAGAGAGCCGTCCTCCTCTCCTCCATGTTTCCTGGGTCCAACAAACCTCCTCCTGCTCCTCTTTCTCCTCCCTCTGAGTCACAGGTTGTGTATTGCACCAGCTACTGGCATGGATGTTTACATGCATGAATAATATTGTGGTTGAAACGTCTAAACTGTGGATCACAATTTAATCTTACAAGTGGATTTTTCATTATCTGAGAGTTTTATTACTACTTTATAGTGCACTTTACTGCTCGCCATTGTTTGCTGTCTCTGTTTTTGCAAACTGAAATTGTTTTGATCATCAACAACTGTTCAACAACAATTCATATCATGTAGGCAGTTTGCTCTTTTCTTTCCTCTGAAGTTAATGTTAAAAACATTCCTGTTGGAAACAAAACACAACTGGGCCTGTTTCTATCAAGCAGCTCCGATTGAGAAATCAGTCTTCATTAGCCAAAAATCAGAGTGATGCAACTTTGATAGACTAGAAGTAAAACAACTTTATTAACTATTTTAACTTGGGAAATGACTCTTGTCTGAGTCAGTATGAAGAGGAGCCCCAGCAGTGTTGTAACCTGCTCAGTTGGCAGCTGATGATCTTGTGCAGGATGCAGAAGAGAGAGCTTGCAAAAGGGCTCCCTAAGGCAAGGGGGAAAACACAGCTTTGCAAAAGTAATATCAATAAAAGTCTGATGGATCTGACAGAGCCTCAGATTCAATCACATAAATCCTTTGTGAATCATATATATAAAATGATTGATAACATGAGAGGTATGGTCACACTGTCATGGCATGTTTTTTGAGACAGTGCAGCTCTCTCCACATGTTAGGACACGTACTGTGGGATATCAGTATGAATACAAAACAATGGGATGATGTATCACAGTCAAATTACTAGTTCTAATCCTACACACAGTTATTTCTCAAGCCTGGATATAATGAAATCATATTGCTTCTTTTCTACTCTACTTACTCTACTCTTTTTCTGTAGGTGGATGTTTTGACCTCCTCCTTTCTTTCTTCATCCCCACCTCCTCCTTCCTCTGCCTCTGTATCTAAGAGCTCCATTATCTACCCTGTGGTCCACCCTGTCCCTGACCCCACTGCCCAGGCTGGTTTCTCCTCTGTCTCCTCTCTTCTCTTCACTTCTGGACACAAGGAAGATATTCAGACAGACTCCTCTCCTCCTTTGTCTTACACTGACTCTGAAAAAGCAAAGAACACGTTGTCTCTTAATGTCGATTCCTCCAACAAATCATCCGCTCCCCTTTCTTTGTCTCACTGTGATGAGAGCCAGAGGACGTCCTCACCCCTCTCTGACACTAACTGTGAAAATGGACACAGCAGCTCGTCGTCCTTACTGCACACACATGAGAGGAAACATCAGGGGTCTCTGTATAATCATAAGACTGAGCAGCAAAACGTCCACAAAGATGCTCAGGAGAAATTTGACGATGGGAAATTATCTGAACATGATGACATGAAGGTAACAGTTTCCTTTATGTTTATCAACAGCCTGTCTGAGGATAGGAAGAATAACCTCTCCAGCTTCAGGGAAAGTATCCCACTGTCAGACTTAGGACTGTAAAGAGCAATTCTGCCAATTTTAAATTGATTATAATTGTTTTGTTGTTGTGCCTTTCCCAGCTGGGAAGATATGCTTAGAAAACACTGCAGTTTAATACAATATAAACCAGATCTAGAACTTAACTTTGAGATTGTGCAGCAAATGTACAGAAAATGTATCAATAACTCAAATATAATAAAATGTAACATAATATAATATAACATAGATGAACCGTGTGTCATTGTACCAGTGATGCTCATTCTGGTGTTTATTTAGTGCAACAGCAGCTGCGCTCTCGAAAACACCAGAAGAATTGCTCGAAAGTCAGTCGCTCGCTCCGACAGTTGTCCGGCTGGAGCTCCCAGTTACATGAAGGAGGTACCAGTTCAGGCCTGAGACTCAGTGTCAGTTCCACCTATTGAAAGTGAAGCATAAATGTTTCTTCTTTTCCGTCTTTCCTCTTTATAACTCCTCTTTGTTGTTTCCACTTCCCTCTGGTTTTGCTCCCCAACACTCCAATACTTTGTCTCTTTGGCGCTAACGTTAGCGCACAGTTGGAAAAGTGTCATCAGCCATAGATGCTAAAGCTCAGATACTGGCCATCCTCTATGAGACAGACCACAGGCCCAATACCACTCTGGTAAGATGCATGTGGGTGTTAACGAAACAAATCTAACCCAGAGTTTTTGTTGTTTTTGTCCGTGTTGTCCTGCAGTTTTAATAATGGAAGCAGCAGCAGCATCAAAAGGTCTCATTAGTTTGATATTAAGTTGTTTTTCCAGGGAAGTAACACAGTTTTGAAATGTAGCATAAAGATCAACTGTCACTTCATAACAAAGCCCAGTGAAATAAGTTTTTATGCTATGATGAGCTGTAACAACAACATCTGCTTTTCAGGCTCTAGTTCCGTGGCCAGGGAGGGCTCCTAAGGCTGAAGGGGTAAATCAGTCCTGCTTTTTCTTTGAGGGCAGATAGTGTTTTTGCATCAGTGCAAAACAGTTTCACACCACAGAGAAATGAGACAAAGCTTCAGGCAATTGGCTGTGTTTGCATATTAACAACTTCTGTACATGTCATGACTTCAGGTCATGTTTAACCGCTGCTTGGCCTCAAACCGCTGATCGAAGGAGCTTGTTAGCTGCAGTGTGGCTAGAAGAGACTAAATGATGATGCTCACACAACATTGCTCATGGTAGCAGTGTGGATTTAAGTTGCATGATTCAAACTTGTGTCTCACTCACAAGTCACAATTTTACTTTTCTGATGATCTGTGAAGAGCGTTAACCAACACTTGTGTCAACAAGGAGGGAAAACGGTTAACAATCCTGAAAACCGGATTTAAGTCAGAAGAAAATGGAAACAGCTGAAGTAGAATTCCATGTTTGAGACATTGAGTGTTGAATTGTTACGATTTTTGTAAATATGCTCATTTACTTTCTTGATGAGGAAATTGATGCCACTCTTAGATCTGTCCAGTCAATATGAAGCTGCAGCTGTGATGTTTGGGGCTGAAGAAAAAAAACCTGCTCCTTATCTCTGTGTGAGGCTAGTGGCTTGAAGCTCCATTAGCCTTTACTAGCTTAACATAACCAAATCTCTGACTTAAGTTGGAGTTGCATTGTGGGTAATGTAGGTAAAGAAGAATATGTGGAATAAAGAAGATGATATCTCTGGTTCTGCTTGTGGTTGTACAGAGGGGTTTATGCTGGTATTAGTGTTTTTTGTGATGACAAGAGCCCAAGAGTTTAGCACAGAAAACAGAATGGTACTGGTCGCCTTGTCTAACCATGTGACTAACTTGTTTTGTGTAGTTGCAGGCATCTCTCAGAAATACACAGCAACCCTTGAAAAAAATGATCAGGAAAGCATCACCTGTTATCTGTGTAACCTTGCTGTGGTCTTTTTCATATCAGAGTGCGGTACGTAAGGACTTCCACTCCGGCCTCGGGGGCAGCGACATCTGCCACTTCTGCACCAAGCGGGTATATGTCATGGAGAGACTGAGCGCCGAGGGCTATTTCTTCCACCGCGAGTGTTTCCGCTGCGACGTCTGCAACTGCACCCTCCGTCTGGGAGGACACACCTTCGACTCACAGGAGGGTATGTTTGATTCATTTTAATAACGGTAGGCTAGGTGTCCCGATAGTCCTGATGTGACACAAAAATACATGACTTATACTCACCTAAGTTCTTTTGAATTATATTTGTGATTTTTTCCTTTACAGCAAAGTTCTACTGCAAGATGCATTATGCCCAACGTCAATCCAGCACTCACCTCGGCAGGTTCAGAAGGAGAGTGGTAAGAAACACTGGCTTCATACAAACAAGAAAACCAGTTAGAAAATGTCAAATTTCCAAATAGATTTTAAGTGTGTCTGCAGTCCAGTGCCCCAGTGAAGCATTTTGTACCCTCATTACTCCTGTACTTACTTGTTAATGCAGCACATTTCGCCGGCTTCCTGCTACTCCACTTTTTTACTAAGCCTTTTTAGAGGGAGCTGAAATGAAAGAGGTGTGATGCCAAAATTGTAAATGCTGGCAAATCTATTGATGTGACTTGTGCAGACTGATTCTATTATCAGAAACAAAAGATCAGAAATGTGTAGATGATTTATAAATGTATGTGTGTGTGCATATACCAAGTAACACATTTCTCTTTTTTGTCTCTTTTTTGGGGAATAAACAGATTTGTGTGAAAACTAAATGTCAGATCACCAAAAATCATACCACATGCGTTGTTATCACCAATTTGATGGTGTTTTTGTGTATTTTTCTCCAAAATTGTGGAAATAGCTGCACAGCAAATGTAACAGAAGATTAAAATAAGTAGTTTTACTTTAGCAGCTTTGCTTGTTGTGCTATGTAATAGAAGGTTAAATTGTATTTCACCATTTTCCTCCTGTGTGTCTTGTTTCATGTAGGAAGACCAAAGCCGTGTCACACCCTTGTCGCTGGACAGTGGGAGCTACTCAGCGACAGGCGGCGTCCAGATCCATCCCCCAGGTACCCTCGTTTCCTTGCTTAGGCGAGGCCTGAGCTGGCCGAGGCGTGCTAGCCGGGCTGTGTGTGTGTTGCCTCGACAGCTGTTGGAAAGTGTGTGTGAGTCTTTCACAGCTGTGGGGTCCCACGTCAGAAACTACTCACATGACTATGTGTTCCTGTATGAGCTGCTCAGCCTGGGCTGTCCTCTGCTCTGCATGATGCACGAGGTGCTGGGACAGATCTACCAGGAGCCCCAGCTGGCCCAGCTGGTCCAGCAGCACCTCACATAGGAGGGAGACTAACAAAGGGCTTGTTTGGGCCACTTTACCCGATAAGAACCCAGGATAATTTGAATTTGTTCTCCTGTCTTGCCCAAACACGATGAGTCAGGGCGTGATAAAAAGTAATATTTTTACACCAAATAATATCTGTACTTCCTACATTCCAGGTGACTATGGTCATTTTACTTTGTGTTTTTGAATTCATCAGTATTTTATTAAGCAGCAAGTAGTTGAATTCAAAGTGCATAACTTGAATAACTTCCATTGCTTGCATTCAGTGCCTAGAGTGACTTTTGCCTTTAATACCAGTGGAGAGTGCAACAAAAAGCCATTTAAAGCAAACTGTCTTACAGCTACTCTGACTGTATTGTTTATTTAGGCAGTAAATGGTGAGGCTTCTTCAAGGGTGATGCATGAATAAAATGCTGCAGCCCTTGTGCATTCATGGCATACTGTTGGTCATTAGCTTGTACATGTTTGTTGACTGTCAAGGTCTTCTGGTGCTGCACTCTGCTGACTCACATGGGCTTGTTCCAGGCTGCTGGGACTGTAGGCATCATCACTAAAGCTGGTAATAACTCGCACACCTGTCCAGTCACACGACTCTGTGATCCAGTGGTCTGATCTGGTTCAGAGCAACAAAATATCAGATGCTTCCCTCCAATCAGGCTTTAAAGTACCTAAAACAGCCCGTTGAATTAATATGTTTACCTGCAGTAACCTGGAACACGCCCTCTGACTCTAACCTTGGAAGCCATCTGGACTGTGGTGATGTTATTTCACTGAACTAAAATTATGTTGCAGTAATAAACATGGTGTTTTAATGTCACACTGACTGCATATTGCCTGCAGCAGCACCTTAACCACAGAGATGTGCAATGGAAATGCCAAAACAGTATTTTTATTTTTTTTTTCCCTTGAATATAATTTCAGGAAATACTGGTTATTGAAATTACATTGTTTTGTTTTGTTTTTTTGTTTTGCTTGCTTTGTTGAAGATTATTGACACTTTATATATTTAGGGCTCATTATTTATGGTTTTTATTTCACAGAAAAAATTGAGAAATTATAATTTTTTTTTTTTTATCTGGTTAAAAAGCTAATTATATATATATATAAAAAAAAGCTAAAATAAATTTTATTGTTTGATTCCCACTGTGGGACATATTGACAGTCTTGAATTTTTCTTTTGACTTTGAGTTTTGCTTGTGCCACGATAACCCATATTTACTTTAAAAATATGCTGCATTGGGTTGTATTAGGAAATTTGAAACTCAGCTTTGGCTGATCTGCGCCTTTTTTGATAAAATCTGAGTTTTTTCTAAGTTGTTTTTTTTTTGATGAAAGTATGAACAAACCAAAAACAGTGAGCCTTATCTATAATTATTCCAGGCTGTTTTTCCTCTTTGTTGCTCACTGATGGGCATTTTCTTTAAAAAAAAAAAAAAAAGCTGAATCCACCAAAGACTGAATGTTCTTGACTCAGTGAATATATTCACTTCGTTGGTTTTTTCCAAAGTATTTCATTTTCTTTTTTTATATATCTGTGATCATTTTGTTGTATTCTATTTTGTAATTGAATCCTAAGGTGTTTGTTTGGTTTAATTGTGTAGAATTGGCAAACAGTTCTTAAAATGCACTATTTCAGCACTGACCTGTTATTTGGGCAGTTCCCACATTTCATTCTCATGTTATTATATCTTCAGCGCGAACATTACGCTTTCTTTTAATTCTCAGCACTCTGTATGTGTTTTCTTTCAGTTTTCCATCTTCCATTTTCCTCTTTCACCACATCTCATTTGCTTCCCTCTTTCCCCAAATTCATTTTCCTCCATTTTGTTCACTTCATTTTGTTCAGTCTGTTTCGAGTTTCCAATGCTGCACCCTCTGATTGGCTGATTCCTGCCAGCGGGGAAGGTGATGATTGGCTGGTTTCAGTCATAAGCTATTGTAGTGTGTCTTTTGCATTGGCTGCCTTTGTAGCTCCGCCCCTCCCCCCCTCCACCTAACCAATATTAACCAATCACAAACCAGCACGAATCCTGAGTATGGCATGCAGTAGTTGGTAAAGTTGTTATGACATTATGATGCATCAAACCTAATTCCAAATTAATTATTATACTTTGGTTAAATTACAGTAAACAAAAAGCATAATTTTAGCTTCAACCTAACGTCAATCATATGTCAACTTTTCTTGATAATAAAAATATTTGTGAGAATTGTTCAATAATGTTTTTCTAAACAAGTTCCATGAATAGACCAAATGTAATAATGCCTTATGTAATAATGTCTTAATACCTCTAGCAGTTTGGCTAAATTGTCAGTCCAATATTTTGGTCCAGAATATATTATCCTTTTGGATTGATTTATTTTTTGTTTCTTACAGACATTCATTGTCCCCAGAGGATGAAAGCCCATAGTCTTTGTTTATCCACTGTTTATCAAGTTGATCTAACACTTCTAGGACGCCAAAGCTTTTACCTGAACATTTCCATTAGCAACATCATCAGCTCAACATTGTTGTTCATCCAACACTTCATGACCAAATATCTAGAAAAGTGATGATCCTCCTGTACGTCCTGTTTACTGCTAAATAGCCAGTGTTAGCATACCAATGGGCTAAAATCAGATGTTGAGCAAGATAGACAAACAGCATCTTGTTAGCTTTGCTACGTTAGCATGCTGACAGCGGTGCAGCCTCACGGAGCCGCTAGCGTGAACATAGAGTTGTAACCTCCTGTTTTTGTTCTCATTTTGGTCAAGTGTCCTTTCTTCATCCCGGCTGTGATTCAAAGTTTGTTAAAGCTGAACATTGTCTAGTTGGACAACATATTTATTTGGCACAGTGAAATGCGCTTTGACAAAACTTATTAGTGTGATCAATTCATTGTTGTTTTTTGTCTTTTCATGGGATTTGTTGACAGTGAGAGAGGTATTTATTAAAGTGTGTTTCAAGTTCTTTTAGTTGGGAACTCTTATCTCGCCAACAAAGTTCTGCATGGTGTGAAAACGTCTAAATCTGAGCTGGTTGCACACAGCAAGAAAGTCTAGAGGAAGCTTGTATCAATGGTTATTTACCAGTTTGGTTGTTTGTTAGTTTGCTGTCACATCGTCGAGCTAAACCCACTAACACACATGTTGTGCTGTGTTCCTCCCTAACCTCCCCTAACACCAAACATCCATCTAAAAGCCCCTGAATTGAATTTTTCTCTGTGATGTATCATCAGCAGCAGCCTCCCTTCTTCTCAGGCCCCTGTGACAGTAACCTATATGTCCACATGTCTGTGGTCTGTCTGTGGTTCCCTCTGTTTCAGAAGGAGGCCTCCCCTCCCAAGAGCCCCTCTCCAGATCTCTGTCATGTACCTCCTAGACTTTGCCCAGGAGATCAGCAGCCCAATAGCAGCTTTTTGCACACTGCCAGATACAATTTGTTGGCTGTACTCTGTATGTTGTGTTTATAAGAAGTCTGGACGCAGCCTGCCAGCCTTCTTATTTGTTTTCCACATTGACAATTCCTGTAAAATTGCTTAATTTATGATATTTATAAGCTGTAAATATATTAAAAAATAAATCAGTTTGATTACATAAATTATTTGCTTCGTCGTTTGTTGCCAGTTAGATGATTTGCGATATTTGAGTAAATGCAAGAAACCAAGGCTTAGACGTGACTGAACAGATGGCATTCGAGTTAAACTTAAAATTTAACCGTTAAATTTCACAATATTTCCACATCGTTTAACAACAAAATTAACAACTTCATCCAAAAGCCTCTGTCAAAGCAAATCCTTTTTTCCACCTCTGTGCTAAGTTGACCTAACATCACCCACACGAATCATTTTCACAATCACAGCTTTTGTTAACTCAACAAAATAACATGTTCTTTGTAACGTCTGATGAGAAGCTCAACAAGCTTTTTCAGCAGATTCAGAGGGAGGCGCACAGCAGTGGAGTTACACAGCTTAAACTTAATCAAATGGCTTTAAATGCTAAAAAAATACAATCATTAATTAATGTAGCTGCAAAGAAAACCCAACAAGCTTTATGCAAAAGCTTGCCTATAATCAAACACTGTTTAAATGGTTTCCCTGTCAATCTGAACAGAATTGAAGTGAATGTCAGTTCCTCCTGTCAGCTTCCTCGTGGGCTCTGCTAGTGGGTCTTCTCTGTCCTTTCCTCTGGGGTTCGTACATGTGTAAAACGTTAATAAAAAGGTCTGGTTATACAGTAAAGCATTGCATTCAAGGGTTGTATCAAGATATTGTCATTTATTTGCTGTGACCAAGTGGAATCACCTTCTGTACAATGTTGACTTCCGTTATTCTGTGAGTACTCTGCTATGAACATGTGTATTTTATCAGTGCTTGTGCTGCCAATAGAAATTAATACCTAATTGCTGTAATGTTTTTAATCATAATTTCTTTATTGTATGAAGTTCATACAAGTATACGTGTAAATTTGCATTGTTACCATTCTTGAACATGCTACATTGGTTTATTTTGATAGTAAGTTACCAGTAATAACTGCTAACCTGGTGTGGACATCCAGTGAGATAGTTTGCATGAAATCAGCCATATGCTAGTAATTTAAAAAATGTTAATTAGAGTAGCGTTGACTTGACGGCAGTTAAAATTTAACATTGGCATTCTGTTTTTATTTCCAGGTGGGGCGTCCAGCTTGCCCCCAGAGCAGCTTGATAAAGGTCAGAATAGAGTTCCTGAAGACGCTGAGGTTGCTGTGGAGGCTCTGGATGCTTCCTGCATTGTTAAGCCCACAGCACAAGACACCACAGGGTCCAAGGGCCAAAGACACGACAGCACCAAAGGTCAGTGCGGCTCCTACAGTACAGTAGTCCGCCTACATTTCAATATAGACCTGTTCAATATGTAAAACCCTGTTCACCTTAAGAAGGTCACTCTGTTTTTCCTCACAAAGATGCTGTTCTGCACTTTCACTGTCTGTTATTTCTTGAATACGTGATATTCCCTGAGGGAGAATCTTAAACTGGCTGAACTTTAGCTAGTGACCCTACCTCGTGAGCCTGTGTGTTTGTGTTGGAGTCCCTCCCCCGGCTGTGTCTGGAAAATCAGGGTGCGGCTGACAATCTGCTCCCGCTCTCAGCTGTATGTTTGTTTTATATCAGCAGCTGTAGAGTTTTCCTGGACTGGACAGTCTGTCAGCACACATTTCTCCACACGCACAAACAATGCTCTGTAGCTTATCTGGTCATTGAGCTCAGAAAACAGAAAACTGAAAAATTTATTTGTTTTTAAAATATTTAGTTGCGAGACAATACACATTAAAATCTTCGTGTCCATATAGACATTGTATTCTATGCTTCTTGCCAACTGCTAACAACACACTATAATGTGTAATTGTGTATAAGGTATGAATTACTCAGTAGTTGATGCAGTCAGGTGTATTTCTTTGTTGTCACCATCATGCGATGTGTCTCTGTTCGTGTACATTTTTAGCCAAGCTCACGTCTTAACACTTTGAGATTTTACAGATTGGATTATAATCACTTTGGTGATCACGTGACTTTTCATCGTGTACCATGATCGGGTCAAATTATTGAATTCTTCCAGTGTTTAAGTTTATTACCAAATACCTGATGTCATTCTCATCAGCCTCAAATGTATTGTGCTTGGTACTAATTAGCAAGTGTAGCTAACAAGCTAAATAAAGATGATTTGACATTTTAAACAACAGCGTGCTACTGTTGTCGATGTGTTACCATTTGGTCTCTGTGCATTTATCATGTCACAGGCCAGTGGACATTTTAATCCCCCAAAAGTTAAAGCCTTCCTGTCTCCTCTTTGGTCTCTGTCTCTGTAGATCATTCAAACACCAAACAGAACAGTCGATGGAAAAGGAAGATCCGAGCGAGTGAGTACCTTTCATTTATTTTGACTGTCTGTGCAGCACTTTATCATCTTCAGTTGGAATTTCCTGATTTTAAACTGTGTTCATTTAGGTTTGACTGAGAACTGGAGCCAGGTGTCTGATCTGTTTCTGTCTATACTCAATATCTCATAATACAAACGTATTCATGCTCTTTGCTGTGATCAGGTGCATCCTGTGGCAAACTGAATTGATTGGTAGTTTAGAAAGGCACACACTTGTGTATATAAGGTCCAAGAATTCACACCACGTGTTAGAACAAAGGCCAAACTGGGGACTCTATAGATCTCTGCAATACAATTAGATCAGGATCTATGTTTGTAATCGTCAGGACTCTTCATGATCCTCTGTATAGATGAGGGAGAAGCTGCTGGAAGGATGACCATCTCAGCAGCTCTGAGTTTGCCAAAAGGCCTTTTTAGACCCTGAGAGCACGAAGGACATCCTCTGGCAAACACAGGCACCAAGACTGGTCATGATTGAAGGAAGAATGATTGCAGTCCTTGAATTTGAGTGATGGTTCTTAGACTTAAACCCTGTAGAGCATCTGTAGGAAATCTGAAAGTGCTGAAATACAGCTGTGCAAAGCTTGTAGAGATTTACCAAAGAAGACTCTAAGCTGTAATTGTTGCCAAAGCGGCTTCAACAAAGTACTGAACCGAGGATCAGAATCCTTTTTGCAAATGAATAATTTTGTAAATGAACAAAAACCTGAGTGTAGCTGGGCGGAGACAGCTTGTGTGTCTGCTCAGACTGTAACTAGTATGTAAACTGTGCTGTAATGCTACACGTGTAACAGTGGAGGTCAGTATTGTTCTGTTTTAAACGCATGGAGAGAGCAGTGAATTCTGTTGAGCTTCTGTCTAATGAGGATGCTTTCATCAGCCTTAATAATGAGCTGTCCCCACTGTGAGAAGACCCAGGTCACCCACCCAACCCTCCCTCAGATGCAACTGATTCATTTTATCCCATTTTCCCAAATGCAGTTAATTCGCAAGTACTAGAAACCACCTCTTGGTTCCCTGCACAGCTTCACACACTCATATACTTATGGTTGCGCTTATTTACGTTTATTTATCACATTAACTTCTAGTGTTTTCTTTTCGTTCCCTTGCTAAAAAATAAATTATTCACATTTACATACTGTCCCTAATAAACTGCATCACTTATTTCATACTCTTGTGGTATTTTGTTTAAAAATTGATGCATTAATGCATTAATCCCAATTTGTGTAACTGAATGGATCCAGTATCTAATATTATTTCTCTTGTGTCTGTAGCCTTCCCTCTCATCTTCATCAAGCACTTCCAGAGAAACTGGCCGCTGGACAAAGACGGACCGGAGACTGTGCCTGAAGCCGACTCTGACTTTGAGGAGATCACTACAGCAGAAAAACAAACTGTAAATCAATTGTTGTTTATTCTTCATTTGCAGCATGTGGTGTAGATGTAGAATCATATTACTCATCGAAGAGCCAGGTCGTATATGTGATTCACTGAAAATGCATAGATATTTGCATATATTTTGCATTTATTTATTTATTTTGAACAAAATACACATTTTTTTTGGCACTGCTTTTGTTTTCATTCTCTCAGAACTGTGATGGCAAATCCAAAACATCAACAGATACCCGCAATCACTCAAAGAGAAGTGAGAAGAGCGAAAAACATTTAGCTACAGTAAAAACGGTCAACTTGTCCCCTCAAAAGACACGGCTGAAGATATCCCCCGCTCAGAAAGAAAAGCTTCTGAACTGGGACATGGAGGTCACATCAGATGAACCTGCCGCTGACACCAAGACTACACAGCAATGTAAAGACGAGGTAAAGATGGATTTATTAATGCAGCAAATTCTGCTGTTTTTCTAGAGAAGAATAAGCCTGGATATGACATGAGATGTCTCCCCTTTATCTGCTTCTACAGTATAAAGCAGTGGTCCTAAGACAGTGATATGACAGAGATAGGAGGAATTAATTCCACGTTGTGTTTACTGCATTTTTTCCGTCCTCTGATGTTTTATCAGGTACAAGCAGAGACAGAAGCAGATAAGCCTCACACAGACTCACGCCAGGACGAAGGACCATCCCAGAGCCAAGCCCCTGCCTCCTCCCCCTCAGCCTTCCAGCTCATAGCCAATGCCTTCAGGAGGACATTTAGTGTGACCAATCCCTCCAACAGCTCCAACACTGCAGTCACAATGTATGCATGAAATACTTTGTTCATAGTTTATTTTAAGCTCCACATTAAAAAACATCTGCTGCAGGGAATTTTCTGTAAAAGCTGTTTCTTCTGCTGTTCAATTTCTTGATTTAGTTCAAATTAAATGTACATTATGATTTTGTCTTTGACTTCACCAGGAGACCTAAACGTGACGGCACCCACAAACAGAGGCCCATGTCCGAGGGAGAGTTCAGCTTCAGCTCCCTCCTCAGCACAGTGGGTCCAGAGACGTCCGCAGAGCGGAGGAAGGCCGGCAGGCACGAAGTACGGTTGGCATCTGTAGGGGCCGATCCATGGGGGGCCGGGCGGGACCTGCCCTCCCTGCTGCAGCAGGTGTCGCTAAAGGGCCGGAGAGACTCTGGAGGGGTGTTCTCTGACGACATGGGCTCACTGCCCCGTAGGAGGGTCGACCTGTTCTCCTCCCTGAGGCTGAGGAAGAGGGAGGTGTCGGAGGACGACGAGAAGGACCAGGAGGTTCAAAAGGAAATCAGGACTATCCTCACCAACCTCCGCAACAAAGGTCAGTGTAGCGACCTTTTTTTGGGTTTGTGATCCTGTCGTGCCCCTGTGTCACAGTTTTACTTTATTACATCTTAGGTTAGATGCTAAATATATGGTGAAAAGTATTTTTATATTAAAGTCCCTGTGTTTTCTTGAGTAGATTTCTGATGACTCATCTTTAATTGCAGCATGGTTACATAAATACAAACACATAGCCCCACCCCTCATGTCAAACTGTACTGGACCGTTGGCTATCTATCTACATCCCTTGTTACAGGCTGTTTGAGCCTTTGAGTTGTAGGTTCAACCAATAAGTGAAGTTTTGTTCTTTGAAATTTCTTAGAATTTGGCGCAAATGTCCACTTGGACTCAATGATCAACTGATTAGATTTTGCTTGGCAAAGGTCAGATGTCAAGCTCACGGTGACCTCACAAACCACGGTTTTGGCCTCTTGAGTGTTGTATCTCAGGACCACCCTGAAGTTATCTGTTCAGATCAGGCACAAACATTCACTGGACTCAAGGATGAACTGATTCGATTTTGGTGATCAAAGGTCAAGGTCATGTGACCTCACAAAACTTTTTTTTTTTTTGCCTTAAATCACAAATTCATACACTAATTATGACACAATTTAACTGAAATATCTATAACAGTAAAATGAAGTGATGACATTTTATATCCAAAGGGTCAACTTTGCTGTGACGTCATTATGTTCTGCAAAAACACTTCTGGCCATTATTCAGTGCTGAATCTCAGAAAGGGGAGACTGTGATCATTTTTCTTACAACTTCACTGGTTGTTCAGATAGTTTCTGAAAACTATCATCACTGACTGAGTTTTAACTTTATTTGTAAAAAAAAACAAAAACAAAGATGAACATAAAGTGGGCAACTGAATGTTTTTCTCTTCCTTATTTCCTTATTATTGTTAATCATCCTGAGACAACTATGGTTTATTTTTAAAACCTTTCAGTGTCTCAAGTCCTAAGATGGGGGCCACTGGTTTTTGTCAATTGTCCTTCTCCAAAGTGACATTTACTCTAAAATAGTTACACAAAAGCAGGAAGGAAACAGTGTGATATCCTTTTTTTTAATGAGCTATAATAAACCACCAAGTTTGGTGGAGAGATTCAGATCATGAAATATTATCAGTTTACAAATTATACATGAAAGCTGTTGTTTTGTACTTGCATGAAGATTTTTGTGTTCTTAGCTTATTATTTTGCTTTTTTCCATCTAGCATCCAGTCAACAGAATCTGGAGGAGCCTTCCTCTAGTGACGATGAAAATGAAAACCTGCCACTGAGTCAGAAGGTTTGCACAGACCATTTCTATGTAATAACAGACAGCACAATGCAGGTAAATGCCATATGTACCCTATGTATTTTCATGTGTGTACATTTCCTGAAACGTTGTGTACTTCCCCTCTCAGCTGTGTACAGAGAGACAGAGGAGGAAGCAGGAGAAGATAGTGGTCCAGCAGACTAAAAGAGAACAACTGAAGAGACTTCACAGAGCTCAGGTGCTATTCTTTGCTTTTCAGGAAGTGCTCACGCTCAGAGCTGTCCCTGGCCTCAGTACACTTTATTTTTCTGTCTACATTGACAAAAAAGATGTAAAAACATCCAATATCTGTCAGAATGAAGTTCTTTTTGTTACAAGTGATCATGATACATTTGACATTTTTAACATTTAGCTGATGCTCATAAAGGACAAAGGTTTACTGCTCCCACAGACTAAAAAGATCTATGTGTTCGAATAAGTAGCCAACTCAGTGTATGGTTATTAGAGCTGGTTCATTTTCTTCAGATTTAACAGACTGGTGTTATTATTCTTCACCTTTCTGTTGTATTTTTTCCCTCTGTAGGCAGTGGTTCTTATTCTGTGCCTATCTATGTAGAATAAAGTTGCACCCAGCAACATTACCTGTTTTATGAGTCCAAATGACACCTTTGGGCTGTAAAAGGAAGAAATGCATGTTGAGATTTGAAATTACTTACCCACACTAAAGGAATAGTTTCTTGTTGGGGAACCAATAATTCATCCAGGACAATATATTGGCTGATGGTATCTTATTCTCATGTATCAGGTGAGTAAAACACTTTAAAAAGGGACCTTTTATTTTTGTTGTTGTTAATGTTAACCCTAACCCATACTATCCCATGATCGATTGGGTTGATTGGGATTATACAGACTATATATCAAAAGTCTATGAACTTCAGACGGACAGAGCCAGGCTAACTGTTTCCGCCTTTTCCAGGCTTTACAGCGAACTCACCAGCCACTAGCTGTGCTTATATTGAATGTACAAATGTGGGGGTGAGTTTCTTGTATTGAGTTTCTCATCTAAATAAAAACGAATAGATGTCAAACATTTAACAACAGTGGACTCTAGCCATGCAGATGAGACCTCTGCCATGACCCTAACACAATGAAGGTCAATGGAGTGCTCTGTTAGGTGTTCAGAGTATTGAAAACTTATATTTAAAAACACAACAGCAAAAGAACTGAATAATCTATTCATTGCAAATACTTTGGTTTAAAAAAAAAAACATTGTCCCTTTGAAAACGGCTCACAATGTATTTTCAGGATTACCCAAAGTAACAAGGACACTCTCTAGAAAGAAATGTTGCAGCTGAATTATGTTGTGTGCCACCGCGGAGAAAGATTTGGTTGAACCACATTTTATCACATTCTATCAAATCTCACCTCCTTTGATTGTGTTGTACAATGTGGTTTTTGCTCTGCCCAGGCGATCCAAAGACAGCTGGAGGAAGTCGGAGAGAAACAGAGAGACCTAGAGGAGAGAGGAGTGGCTATAGAAAAGATCATAAGAGGAGAAACAGGTACTCAACAATACACTCACACACAGGCCACTGCCTTACAAAGATCTTTTAGTCTGAAGATTACAAAGCAACTTTTAATGTCACATCTCTGCACCTTGGTTCAGTCTATGATGCAGCTCAATGGAATTCCTCTGTGAAAGCCTCATTCTTCTTCTTCTTCTTTTAATTGCCGTGCCCATACTTCTCAGAGCGTTTAGAAAAAGACATTGCTTTGTAATCCTGATCCTGGGTAAAAGCTTCTACGTACAGTTAATGGCTGTTCTCCCAGTGCGCAGAGAGACTCTATTGTTGCTTCATCTTTTTACAGTACAGGGCTTTGTTTGTGTTCCAGTGAAGAGTGAGGTCTTGTCAGATTGACACAAAGCAGATGTCCTTTGATATTTTATTCCAGTATGACTTCTTTTTTTGTGGTGGCTTTTTGGCAGAAAACTCAGAAATACTTGGTCTGTCTATCCCTCTAAATCCTGCCACCCTCCCTTCATCTCTATCTCTACCTTCCCTCCTTTGTTCCCTCCTTCCTCAATCCCAGAATCATCTCAGAGAGACGACAGTGACGAGGCCCAGCTCTATCAGTCCTGGTTTAAACTTGTCCTGGAGAAGAACAGATTAGCCCGCTACGAGTCTGAACTCATGATCTTGTAAGTAGCTGCATCTCATCACACACAGATGATGGACTTGTGCAAGGAAAACATGTCAAAGCAGTTGCAATTCACCTTGCTCCCCAGTAGAGGTCGCCCAATTTTCTCCTCTCTCTTAGTGCCCAGGAGCTTGAACTGGAGGACACACAGAGCCGACTGCAACAAGACCTACGATGCAGAATGGCAATAGAGGGTAAGGCGTGAACGCACACAAACCCACATGACTTGATAGTTAGACATAACAGTACATTCACTTCCTCCTACCTTCTTACTCCAGATACAAACAAGAGCGCCTCTGAGCTCCAGGAGGAGCAGGCGATCCTGTCGGACATCATGAGTACGGTGGAGAAACGAGACATGCTGGTCTCCATATTGGAGGAGCAGAGGCTAAAGGAGAGGGCTGAGGACAGGGACCTGGAAAGCCTTGTGCTGTCCAAGGGCTATGAGTTTCACTGGGCCCAGGCAGATGACAGCTGGGGGCTGGACAAGCTGGAGTGTGAGGGTTGAAACTTAAGCACCTCAGTTGTGAAGATCGGGATGGATAGCAAAGGGTACAAAAGTACTACAAAGCTGTACATATCAATGTTTAAAAAAAAAAAAAAAAAAAAACTGGGTAAAGTTTTACCATAACAGTTTTTGTTCACGGAAATCAAAAAAAATCTAGAAAATGTGATGATGAAAATGTCATGAAAGTCTAAAGACAACAGAGAGGCTTCGTCTTTTCACATCCCCTTCACGTTGTGCTGGTATGCTCAGCTCAGAGACTAGGAAAGCCTGGAAATGGAGCCCGAGCTAATGACTTCCTTTAAAGCCATGAGGGCTAATAACATCTCTGCCATTACGGTTATTTGACCTCTGTGCTCAGAAGTGTAATCTGTCCTGGCCCAGGCTGACACTGACCTGAAAATGGATGTACAATATGATTAACTACTTATAATAATGTGACTGCCTTGTAAAATTTATTCACACTTCATAAACCAAACAGTCTAATCAGCAACTGCTTCAATGTGGTCGCTTGTCTTAAGAGTATAACTGCTGTGTTAATACTGTCAACACTGTGCAGCACATGGAGCGACTCCATATTTCTCCTGAAGTTGTTGTTTCACAGCGTGAATTGTTTTAAATTTGTGTCATAAATCCACAGACGTGGTGTATGTAAGCCACAGTTAGTCCCTTTGTAGCTATTTGTGTGAGTGCCAGTGTTTTAATATTGTTAATATATGTTTCCACTTTGTGTTGGTGAACTGTCAAATAAAATTCAGTTGTATTCACACCCAGACACTAATGAACACAGGAGAAACATCATCCTAACTGCCAGGTATTTGTAGTCAGCTGGAAACACATACTGAAGCCAGGTGGCTGAAAATTTCCCTTTTTTATTCCTTTGTGAAACCAGTTGTCACGTTCATCCGAGACTGAATCACAGGCCAGAAAACTGCTGCTGCTGGATGTAACCACACCCCGATCATTAATACCAGAGCCCCTGTCCTCCGTTAGATGTCCAGGCAAACCGCCTGCTGTGAAATCACTGTGGCGTGGTCAGAGATGTGACATGTCTGAAAGGTTTAATGCAAAGAAGGCAGCTTTATGCTGCTTCGAGTTCAGAGTGGGTTTAGGCCACTGTGTGACGAACTACTGTCAGTTAAACTGTGATTGTTCTGTTTTGCTGATTTCAAAGGAGCTATTTGCTAAGCTTACATTAGCATTAACAGCTGTTTGCTCACCAGTGTAGAAGAAACACTGCGAGTTCAGCATTAAATTTAAATACCCGTCAAGAGCCACTTGCTCTGCTTCCGTTTCTGTCACTTCTTTTAGCGTGCTACCGAGCTAGCTCTGGCCTTGGCGGACTTTCTGAATCCAAACCACTTTCGCGCCCAGGCTCTGCTCAGAGGGAGTATTATAACCTTGTGTAAGTGTGACAATGGCCGAAGTGAAGATTTAGACTTTAACAGCTGCTAATGCTAATGTTGGCTTAGTAGCAATAGCAAAACTTAGAAATAGCTCCTTAAACCTGTTCTATGGGCTCTGAATCAAAATGACTCAAAGGCTTATCTCCCTCATGACAAGATGAATAATGTGTTTACATGAGTTTTATTATTGTTCATAGGACAAGGAACCACACTTCTAATTTGGTCCCTGAGCTTTAAATGTTATGTTTGATTATGTTTTGAGTTAACAAACACTGAATTCAGAGTAAGTTATGTTTTCAGGATAAAAAGTGTGTTTTGGTTTTATGCTGCTTCAAGTCTTTTGAATTAGAAAAGAAAATTAAATAAAAATGAGTTTAAAATTTTGGTAACTGTTGTTAAATTGGTTGTATATTATTTCTACCGAGTTGTGATTTGTCACTGTATTATAACATTAGCACTATGTTAGCTCCTGTAAGGCTACAGACACACAAAACTCACACACTTTTGTACTGGCATTTGAAATATGCTGTTGTCAGCTTCAAAATGTCACTTTTTTTATTTGTGTCTCCTTGAAGTTTTAACACAGAAAATGAAATATTGAAACTTAAAAATGTTCAGCACAATAAGGATATTATTAGATGTATTCATTTTTAAAATATATATGTATTTATACTTTGTAATTTTTCCTATTAAGATGAATGGACATCATGTTCACATTTCCACAAATTTATATGCACTTTTTTGACCTTTTCTGCTCATTCATACTTTCAGGTAGAAACTCTATTCACAAGTCTAGATGTTCAGAAACTTTTCTTGTTTCTTGCCTTTGTTCAACTTTGAAATCACATTCATACTTTTCCCACAGTAACAGTTGAAATTTCATGAATGTTTCTGACCTTTCCAGAATTAGTGGGTATGAGGCTGAGTGTTCGCGGCTACAGTGAGAGTTGGAAGTCTTTCCACTGAGCATAAAAATTGGCTCAACTCATCCCCACAGCCACAAATTTCAGCCTTCACACATATTTTTTTTTTTTCTCTGAACGTAAGCAAAATTGTACTTTTTCATACAATGCAACAACCAAAGCGTGTTAATGTTGACTGAGACCAGAAAATATGGAGGAAAACAGTGAGATTGCCGCACCCCGCAATTTTTCACACCACAAACAAATGAATCTCTTTCAGAAAATCCAAAGAGATTTCGGGCCGTTTCTCACCATAACCCCCCTTTTTAACCAGGTGTAATTAGGCAGTTACCATCACAGTGGAAACCATTACCTGCAGGTGGGCACAAACCTGCTGGCCTTATATAACACAGGATATCTCCTCAAAAATACTCAAATGGACCAGGGGGATTGGCTGGAGCTTTTCCATCTCAGTACTTTACTGTTGTTATAAATTCAAGCCAGTTACATACTCACAAATTTCTGATAAAATTTGACAAGTAAGCAAACACTAAAAGCAATAAAACAATTATATTATTATAAGAAATGCTTCTTTTTACTATTTACATTTTGAGAAAACTAAATTAAGTTTGTTCTGTTTCAAATGTTCACTTTTGGTTTCACTAATGTTGTGAAACATGGCCACTGGTGGTGGTGGGGCCCCAACCCCCCCCCCCAGGTCCCCACACCAGCAGCTGCGCCTCCCCAAACCAACCTCCCGCTGCCCTCCTCCGGCCTCCTCTCCCCCCTGTCCTCCTCTCCCGTCCTCCGGCCTCCTCTCCCCCTGTCCCCCACTCCCCTCCTCCGGCCTCCTCTCCCCGGTCCCTCCTCTCCCCCATTCTACCTCTCCCGTCCCCCGGTCCCTCCTCTCCCTCGGCCCTCCTCTCCCGTCCTCCGGCCTCCTAGTCCTCCGGTCTCCTCTACCCCGGTCCCTCCTCTCGCGTCCTCCGGCCTCCTCTCCCTCCTCCTCTCCCTGGTCCCTCCTCTCCCTCGGCCCTCCTCTCCCTCGGTCCTCCTCACCCCGGTCCCTCCTCTCCCGTCCTCCGGCCTCCTCTCCCCGGTCCCTCCTCTCCCGTCCTCCGGCCTCCTCTCCCTCCTGCTCTCCCCCCGTCCCTCCTCTCCCGTCCTCCGGCCTCCTCTCCCCGGTCCCTCCTCTCCCCCATTCTCCCTCTCCCGTCCCCCGGTCCCTCCTCTCCCTCGGCCCTCCTCTCCCTCCTGCTCTCCCTCGGTCCCTCCTCTCCCTCGGTCCCTCCTCTCCCTCGGCCCTCCTCTCCCGTCCTCCGGCCTCTTCTCCCCGGGCCCTCCCACCCAGAGGAGGGGCCGCTCACTCCAGCCAACTTCGGGAGAAAATATCTGGAATTCCGTTTCCGCTTTGAGGAGTCGACGGTGATTTTTCTTCTTTTTTTTTTTTTTTTTTTTTAATTTAACTTTCTAATCGACTGTTATTTCCACGTCAGCTCGGTCAGTTTTGTGTTAACGGCCCTGGATTAAACTACCGATAAAACCATGGCCTCCTCGCCCCAGAAGTCTCCGTCCTCCCCGAAGTCCCCGACGCCCAAATCTCCGTCCTCCAGGAAGAAAGACGACTCTTTCCTGGGAAAACTTGGAGGAACTCTGGCGAGAAGGAAAAAGGCTAAAGAAGGTAGAGTCCGACCGTTAGCAAAACAACGAGCCGTTAGCTGCTTTCACGGCGCAGTTTTCTGTGGGAAACACGAAATTACTCATTTTAACGACATTTCACATCACAACAAACGACACAGACTCAAATTTACGAGCTAAATACTGACTATTTAACTTTTACTGAAGTTTATGACAAAAAAACAAAAAACAAACATAAACTACAACGTGTAGCTGCTTGTGTGTGTGTGTGTGTGTGTGTGTGTGTGTGTGTGTGTGTGTGTGTGTGTGTGTTTTCATGTCCCCGGGCTGTGTCTATCCATGTAAGGTATTGAATCCGCTGCTACTGTAATAAGGGAGGAATGAGACGTGAGTAAACAGGGGCCCTTCACAGGCTGGGGCAGGGGCCTGGGTCCCACCAGCCTCCCTGCTTCCCCGGCTCCTCTTGGGGTCATGTTCATCCTCTGGGGGACAGGATGCAGGGTTCATCTCCAGAGGTCAGAGGTCAGATACAGAGCCGCTGACTGTTTCCATGTTGTAGTGCCTTTAAAAGTTTTGCTCTAGTTTGATTGTATTGAAGTCTATGGGAAAATGGCTCTAGTTTTCACTTGATTTATTCGCTCGGTAAAACTTTTCCTAATGAGTTTATGGTGTCAGTCTCTTGTTTCAAGTCTTCAATACAACATGATGTTCTCTCTTTTTTAAAAATTTAGAGCCATTTAGAGGAAAATGGACCTTAAACCAGGGGATGCGTGAGGGTGTTTCACCGTGTGATTGACGCCACAAACAGCAACCTGACGATCAGTATAGAACAAGCGAGCCTCGCGTTTGTCAATTGGCCGTCGCCATGTTTTTTAAACATGAAGAAACCATATTTGGAGGAGAAGGTGGAGTCGTACGCTGATTTATCGTCTACTTTCCTCTAAATGGGACCATGATTTAAAAAAAGAGACCATAAACTCATTAGGAAAACTTTTACTGAGAGAATAAATCGAGGGGGAAGTAGCAGTAACATAGACTTCTTTAAAATCTGACTTCTTTTTACAACCAGTGGAGTCGCCCCCTGATGGTCATTAGATAAAAGGTTTAAGGTTTAAGACTCTTCAGCATCGACTTCACTTTTCAGCCCCAGTGTCAACGTCCATTTTAAATCCAGTCTGTGGGATACAGAGTCCAGAGCAGGTGAGATCCACCCCTCACCTCCTCCACGGACCTGAGGCCATGTTTTCTTTAAAAAAAAAAAAAAAAAAAAACAAGATGGCAACAAACAAATGACAAAGTCAAGGCTTCAAAACTGTAGTTGACAAAGAAGGAATAGATGACATCAGGGTGGGTCGCCACTTGATTGCGATCCACTGCCAGGCTCGTGAACACTTAAGTGCGCTTCACTTTCCTTCATAAGGTTTATAATTCTTGCTATGTTGGACCAATACTTCAAAAAAAAAAAAAACCCAAATTTTAAATGTCCAATTCCGTTTATAGCCATGCAGGGTCGCTTTGGAAATACAGCAGGCTTCAGTGTGCCTGACATTCATTGTTAAAGGCCAGGTTTTATCGTGATATGAGAAAGGTCTCTTTCAATTGGATGATTACTTTGTGTCATTCAGGAGACTGTTGCACAGCTGAGCCCCATTTTATGTCGTCTTTGTCCACAGCGTGCAGCCGCACTACATTCGTGCTGGCTCGCAGTCACTGCACATACACACACATGCTCCGAGTGCAACGTGTAGGATGTCTGCAGTGTGTTCCTTGATTTGCTGGAAAACGGGGGCTGATCGCCCTTGCGTTGATGATTGATTAAATTTAAGTCCTTGTGACGTCTGTGGCAGTCACTTATGCGAAGGAAGAGAGGGGCCACCAGCTAGAACAGCAGTAAATGAAAAAACGGGGGGGGGGGGGGGATGTAAAGGATGAGAATGAGAGCTATAGGATGGAGGGGAGCTGGTATGAGAGGAGAAGGTCAGGAGGTTTTACACCATCAGCAAAGGCTGTGGACGCAGATGGACACCATCTATGTGCAGTGTGGATACAGTGCAAACACAATACAGCACATAAAAAAGGAGAGGTAATCTATAATTCTATATCCTCTGTGGGATTAGAGCAAATATATAATTTATATTGGAGTCAGGTTTTTATTTTTATTAGAGACTTGTGAGCTCAGCCTGTGGAGGATGAGCTGCAGGGGAGAAAGCTGGTCCCGCTAGCCAGGAGAGGATGCTTAAGCCTGGGGTACGGAGACAGACAGACATGGGCTGTGGAGCGCTCTGCCCTCCAGGTAGGACGCAGCACCAGCATGAATTCTCTCCGTACGTGTGGGCATCGCGCAGAAGGCAAGTTCCTGAATGATGCATCTATTGACGTGGCGTTTTATTGTTACCCTTATTTAACCAAGTGCATAGATCCTCGTTTTATGACACTGGCCCAGAGGGAGGGAGAGAGGGAGGCTGACGCTTCTGATTCCTCCTCAGGTTTATATTGACACGAGTGAATCAAGTCGGCACTGAACGTACATGTGGACACATTTGTTGACAGGTGATTTTTCTTCCTTGTACAATGGAGCAGATATAAAAATAGCCCACTTTCTTGACATACCAGTATGAAAACACTGAGTTCATACGTTGGTCATCTCATCTTTAAAATGCATATGACTCCACCCACTATATTTATATATTTATACTCCAATGATGCTCATCCTAGATTTCTACGTACTCGCTCATCTTAAACAGCGTAAGTGATCGTTACAGTAACATCGGATTGTGCTAATTGGTATGGTGTTATTTTACAGCGGTGAAACCCCCACGTGAGTCTGTGAATTAACTCACAGCAGCTACGAAAGGTTTTTTTTTTTTTTTTTTTTTTTTTTTAACTCCACTTAATGCTCATAATCTGACATAATTGTGTCTATCTTGGTGTCATCTAAATAAATAGTTGTTTTTAAGATCAAATTTCTTCTTACATTTTCTAAAGTCTCATTCAGTTCTCTCCTTCGCACTGTTATAACTTCATACCTCCAAACCGCTAGTTCAAAAGCTTTGTGTCTTATATTATTTTATTGTAAAATGCCATATTTACAGCGTTCATTTATAATTTTGTCCCAAACAATGTCAAGTAAACGTTTAACTCCTTGCTCTTTTCAGTACTCGAAGCAGTTTTACAGCTACTTATTTGTTCTCCTATGACCAGTAGCTTAATGTGGCTAATGCTAACAAAATAGATAATAGATAAATGTTGCTAACATTTTTGACATTAACACTTTTTACATTTTTAGTATATTGATTTTTTTTTTTTTTTTTTTTGTGACATGATAAAATGTAGTTTAACAGTAGCACAAGCATAGACAAGTATGTATCTGAAGTTTGCTAAGTTTGCTAAATTAGGCTGTAGCCTCAGTCCCGAGTTTATTGAAGTGGTGTGTTTCGTTGTTTATGAGCATTATTTCTTCTCTCATAATTGTCATAGTCTCACATTAAGTCCAGTTGTTGGGGTTACTCAGCCCTGAAAATAGAGGATCCTTATGGGATCCCAAGTCCATGGATGCAAATTCACGTCATATTTCAGTCTATTGGGATGGACCGAAATAACTACTACCCTCTTGGCAACACATTCATTTGCACTCACTCTGAGTTTTTGTTAAGCGCTTTTCAATTTCTTAACTTCTCATGCAAGGTCCTCTCAAGATCTTAATGAGATTTAAAGGTGTGGAGTAACCATGCTGCAATTCAGGGGCCACATCCTGTGGAGGTCTGAAACAAAATGACGTGGTCTGGCCTATGGAGGATTTCTGCTTTGCATCCCCAGCTGTGCCCACCTTTACCACTGCATCACTAAGTGCCGCTCCTGTCACCTAGCAACTTTGATTATTTTTACAAAAACCTATTGTACTATGAGTTGTTGAAAGCCTGTACTTACATTTAAAAGAGTAATCCTAATGCTCTCTGTAGTTTGCTGCAATATTGTTTTTATTAGCAGTGGGACTTGGGATGCGTAGGGCCACAAAGGATCAACTCATCGGAGCATTTGTTTGCTCAGGAAAACATTTGAAGGAGCCTGTATATGGGACAGCAAAGTTCTGCCACTCTGACGCAGCCTCCGAAGGATGTGGCCCCGAATTGGGACCCAGTTTAATTCCTGAGAATTATCATTTTCAGGAGTTGTGCATTCATTGATTTCAATAGTTAAATAAGTAGAGGGCATTATTGACTTTATGCGCTGTCGTTATTGACATTCTTGAATGATACTTTTGATTTTATGGAAAATCACACAAACAACAAATAGTCTAATGTTTGCATAAAGATTCAGCCTAATTTCATATGTCATGCATTTCTCTTTTAATGAAGCTGCATGTTTTGTTGTATATAAAAAATGTCATGAGAGTTGTCCTGTATTTGAGTAGAACTGATATTGTATCCAGTAGACCGGAGTACCGGTGGCTATGTTGGGTGAGTGGGTGGGTGAGGTATGTGTAACTCTGCAGGAATATTCTCATACACCCCTGTGTGATGTGAAATGTGAGTGTGTTGCACTCATGGATGGTGTTGATTAAGAGGATGTTGTTCCAGTGAAGGCAGAGAAATGCACAGGATGTTCGCTCCATGTCCTCAACACACGCTCACGCACACACACACACACACACACACACACACACACACACACACAGTCTGACACACACTCAGATCTGCAGCGATCAAACCTCTTCAGGTATCTGACGCACTGAGAAGAACGGCATGCTGGGCTTCTGTAAATCCTGCTGAGAACCAGGAAGCAACACCACTTGTTGTTTGTGTGACCTCGGGTGGATCTCTGCGGCGGGTCGGAGGGTCCGCTAATGGTTGTTTTTGGAATTGAGGGAACGTTCAGAGAACCATCCAAACTACTGCTGAACGTTGTTATTGCTCAGGACGGTGTTCTGTCTTTCTGATTGATTGGCATTTTAAGTCACACTCTACTCAGCCTTGTTCTGGCTACATCCAGCAACAGCTTCAGCTGGTGGTTGCAGATGAAGTTTTGCTAATCATGGCTTTATTTCTGTAATCTATACCTGTTCGGACAATTTTAATAGTCAATTAACTGCTTAATTGATTCATTAAGCAAAAACACCAAACATTCACATATACCAGCTTCTCAAACGTTTTATCATCCTGCATTGAAAATTAAGCGTTTGGATTGTAGGCTCTTGGAAATTATGATGACCATTGTAGAATAATTGTTAATTGCAATAATAATAACAATGGACACAGACACTGTAGTTTATTTTGAGTCAGACCTGCATACACTAAAACACAGTACACAAACACAGATTTACACCTTCAGTTGGAAAGATTGGGTTTGGGACCATGGACAATAAGTTAGTAGTTGATGTGAATGTCAGAAAATGCTGAGTGATGGTCTAACACATTGGTTTTTGTCATGGGGTTTTCTGACAGAAAGACAAACGTATGATAACACCAGCTCTATTATTTTGAAAGCGTAGAAGGGGACCTTCATGTTATGTGCTCTAAATGAATCTGTTCCTTCTTTCTCCTAGTGTCTGAGCTTCAGGAAGAGGGAATAAATGCCATCAACCTGCCTCTCAGCCCCTCCCATTATGAGCTGGACCCTGAGGACACGATGCTTGGTAAACCACTACACTCACAGTCCACGTGGCACACAGAAATATAGGCTATTGGTTGGCTCAAAACCAGTTAATATCATTTAACAGATAATTTTATACATGTATTGACAGCCTGTGATAAAGCTAAGAATCCATGCATTCAAAACAGTCTTTCCCAATGCACAAAAACATTTTGTGCTGTATTTAACTAAAAGACATGAAACAAATATGGATGCGTTGTTGGCTAATAAATGCATATTTATGTAAGCAAGGTCTACTTGGTGTAGATTTGCCAACTACAGCGTTGAGCACGGGTCAGATGAAGAGACGGTGCCGTAGACATCCATAGACCTCAATGCTCTCCACCAGGAGAGGAGGCGGGAGACTCTCCCAGCTCTGACTTTGGCCAGTACAGTTTGCTGTATCACTATATGAGCTGGGCTAATCGGACAAGCACATTGCAGCCACAGTCAACAAACCAACGCTCTGCCAAAGCTTTCTGCAGGGAACAAACACTTTTGATTTCATGTTCTCTCACGTGTGCCAGGATAAACTGTTGTTAGACTGTGTCAGAGCATGAAGAGTGGAAGGGACTCATAAACAGAGACAAGTCAAATACTGGACTGGACTTCATGTATGAATTGTTCCTAACAATGTCAGTTAAATTCACTTTTGTCCACGTAGCATCAGAGCACAGCAAACGCTTCATTGAGTAAGGACAAGACGAAAGACATTACAGCCAGAAACACAACAGTTCCCACTATGAGCAGTACAACAGTGGCCTGTTTAAATACTAATAATATTAATAAGTCTGATTTAGTTGTTAACTGCACAGGAAATGACTTGAATGCACAAATTAAGTGGTGAATTTGTTACCTCTTCTTTTGGTCTTGTGTGGTGTCATCATGGCACTTTTTTCTAAGATGTTGTTAATTTGCTGATTTTTGCGTGACTTGCGTTGTTATTTCTAAAACGTTCCTCCCTACCTTTAACATTTATCCATCTTTTCTGCTTGTCCGTTAGAGGAGAATGAAGTTCGCACCATGGTGGACCCCAACTCCAAGAACGACCGCAAACTGCAGGAGCTCATGAAGGTGAGGTCTATATTTTTTTAACCAATATAAATGATACTATATGGGACGTGGACTGTACTTGTATAGCGGTTTTCTGGTCTTACAGGCCACTCAAAGAGCTTTACAGTGGAAGCCACGTTCCCACAGTGTTTCTCTCATACATACTCACACACTGATGGAATAATCATCAGAGGCAATTTGCTCAAGGACACTGAGGTTTGAACTGGAGAAACCAGGAGTTGAACCACTGACCTGCTGATTAATGGATGACCTGTTCTACCTCATGAGCCACCGCCACCCACTATTCATGTTGGATACACATAGTTTCAGAGCATTTACAAACAACTTCAACAGGATAAAACTAAGTAAAGATAAAAAGGAAGTAATTAGGGTGTGAAGTGTAAAAGTTGGGGGTCAGTGTTCCCTCACGCGTGATCACGTGTGCAGCGTCAAACCTGAGGTGGCAGAATGATCCCGTGGAGCTCAAAATGTTTGATCTTTGTCACTGTGTTAATGTTACTACACAAAACGGGCAGAAGATCTAGATTCAAACACTTTCACTGAGGCATGTGTCTGTTGTTCTGTCCACGTAGGTGCTGATCGACTGGATAAATGATGTTCTGGTGGGAGAGAGGATCATTGTGAAGGATCTGGCTGAAGATCTGTACGATGGGCAGGTCCTGCAGAAACTGTTTGGTGAGGAATTGAACCTCACACGTGAACTGAAGCTAAGCTGTGCATTATTATATTTTGAAAACAGACAATATAGTCACAATGAAAATAATAATAAACATTATTTATATAGCACTTTTCTTAACAAAGTTAGAAAGTGTTTTAGAGAAGGAAAAGGAGAAAACAAAAAGATGCAGTTGTCCTTATAAAGCGATTTCACTGACACAGACTAGTTTCCAATGTTGGAATGAAATCTTGAGATTTCTCTACGTTTAATATTATTATTTTTAAGTTTTTAGTTCAGATGATGTTCAGTGATGTGAACAATGTCAACTTCTCCAGCACCAAACAGGAAGCAGCAAACCAAGTTGACAGTGAACAAACAGGCACAAGAATGTGAATCGTCGTCATGAAATTCCTCAGAGAGGCAAGATTCACTGGACATGAGGGAAATAATTTCAAAATAAAACAGGAAATCTAACTTTTGGGACAGCTCATGACAAGTATACTGTTGAGTTGTGGACTATAGTAGATACAATAATAATAATAATAATGTAGAATTTAAAAGAGCAATTTCTAGAAAGTTCCACCAGGAGCATGATGGGAAATAATCTCAAAGGAATCTAATGACTCAAGAGATTCCCAGTCTTAACAACGTCTTCTAGTGTCTGGTCGGCATCAACTCCACATTGAACTAAAAATCATTTTTCCTCAGTATTTAGCTTGTTGGTATTGATTTGTGTGTCTTTGTGTTCCCTCGCGCTTTAGAGAAGCTGGAGGGTGAGAAGCTGAACGTGGCTGAAGTGACTCAGTCGGAGATCGCCCAGAAACAGAAGCTGCAGACGGTTTTAGAGCGAATCAACGACTCGCTCAAACTCTCCACCAGGAACATTCGCTGGAATGTGGATTGTAAGGAACATTACTGTGATTTATGTAGTTCTGCAATAACCATGTCTGGTCACTAGTGACTGTGTATCTGCAGAGAAGTTGAATGGCTTGAGTATAGAGTACACAGGGTAGATTTCATAGCATTGTGCCACTGTAGACGTACATATTGTGTGAAGTCAATGAAATGGGACACTACTACACAGTTGATCTACCCATTAGTCAGATTTGATGAAACTGAAATTGGAAAAATCTTCAAGATGATGACTCATCCAGCCCCGAGTCACCTGAAAAACATTGTGAAACACAATATGCTGTTGAGTTACGCTTGTAGAGATAAAACCTAACTGTTCCCTTCGGGGTAAATTGATATCTGCCCCCACAAGACAAATGAACTACAAGTGGGAAAATCATAAAGACATAGTAAATAGTAGAAGATAAAACATACAAACAAAAGCAAATCGTAGAAAGTATTTCAGATGCACAGTATTACCCAGGCTCATGTCCTTTATGTTACAGAATATATTTGTCATAATATTTGTTTAAGTAGCAGCTCGCTGTGATTGTGGTGACATGGTAGCATTTTAAATCATATCTCTGAGTCCTGATCTTGTAAACGCTGAATGGGTAAAAGACGCTTCAGGTCTTGGTCTGAGAATCATCAGGTTTTCTTCAGTATCAGTCATCAGGTGACCGCTGTCTTTACATCCATGGTCAAACGGCAAACAGGAACCGCTAACAGCTAATTCAGCAACTTGTAATGACGGTGACGGTTTCTCAAAATATAAACAAACATAAGCTAAAAAAAGGACGACTAAAAGGAGAATACAAATGCCTACGATCCTGTAGCTGATACTAGTCCATCTGTAGGGTTTCTACAGGCTGTTGTTCTGGGTAGCTTTATTTTTATTTTTTATTTTATTGGCTCCCGATTGTTGGTTTGTGTTTGAGCAGATTAGCAAAAAAAAAAAAAAAAAAAAATCTTTGTTTACTTGATTTTCACAAGCCTTTTGATTGGTCAAACACAGATGTACCTGAGAGCATTAATCTGCAACATTAGTCAACATTACTGCGTTATTCCAACGTTATTACATGAAAACACTGTATAAAGCCGCAACATAACAGAATGTGAAGCATGTATTTACTGTATATGTGAGATATAAGAGGGGGAGGAAAAAAATACACGTGAGGCTCGAGGGCAGATGCACTGTATGAGATGGAGACACAGAGAAAAAAGCTTTAAGATTAGGAACAGCATTGATTTTGTGACAGAAGTCCACTACAGAAAGGCCACATCAAACGAATTCAGAGCAAATAATTTTTGAATGCACCTCTGGCAGAAGTTTGTCCATGAAAAGCTATTTGTGCGAGATGTCTTCAAAAAATGCTTAAAGAGCCCAGTGAATAACGTGGAATGTAATTGATTTTGCTGTCCATTTGTTTGAGGAGCTTTCTTTTAATCAATTCACTTTTGTTTGTCCCGACTTTCATCCCCCATTCAGACGCTGCAGAAAAACATTCACTCCTGCTGTAACTTATTTGGATCCCCTTATGCAGTGAGGATCAAATAGGTTTTATGAAGGCCATAAGCTTGCGCTCTGTCATTTGCCATCGCCACGGTGTATAATCAAAGCCTTGCTTTAGACACTTAATTGATCCTGATTGTCTTGTGTATCCAAAGGTAAATCCTATTTGTGTGGTTGACTAAAGACACGTCGCTCAGTATGTCTGACTGAACAGGCTCTTAATGGTTGACTTTATGCTGCAGTGTTCCTGTCTTTCTTTGTACAAAAGCTTTTTTTTTTTTTTTTTGTATCATCCCAAGGCAACTTTTTGGCATCTTGTGTTTGTATTTACCATTAAAGGTTTCATGTCCTTGCTGTGTAAAACTTTTAATTCTGAATTCCAGAAGGGATGAAAAATAATGGAAAATATGCAGCTTGTTATTTGGCGATTTAAAGCCTGGAGCGAGGTATTCACTTCATTAAAAAGATACAAAACATAAAGATTAGAAGCACCAGGAAGTGAATACATATTAATTGCAGGTATTGGCATCTTTTTGTCACTTGCTAAGAAGTATTGAGACATCGAAGATTTCATTGTTGCCTGAATCAGTAGCACTGATTCAGACACTGCACATACAGCACCTGATATATGTACATACAGGCAGAGAACCAGCATGAGCAAAGTTAGAGAGGTCATTTCCCACAGCTTTGAATGTCAGCAGATATAAGTGAATTAGCTTCCTTTATTATTTTGCTCCTCAACTTTATTTTGTTGTTAATTCACACTTTGTTTCCTCCATAATAGCGGTTCACGCCAAGAGTATAGTTGCCATCCTGCACCTTCTGGTGGCTCTGTCACAGCACTTCAGAGCACCAATCAGATTGCCGGACCACGTTTCTATCCAAGTGGTGGTCGTCCAGGTGGGTGTGCAGGTTGTTGTCTGTTACTGGGGATGTTGGTTTTACACCCCAACACTCCACTGCTGTATTTATCTTTGACTTTTTTCACTGAAAAACATTTATGTCTTTCAGAAACGAGAGGGCATCCTTCAGTCCAGACAAATCCAGGAGGAAATCACTGGCAACACAGAGTAAGTCGGCTCAGCCATCTGACTCATGTTTACAAGCGATGCTGACTAATGTTAAAGAGAGACAGAAAAGTGCTTTAGAAACATCTTCTCAGTAGCTTTACATCCCATAATACAGCGGTAGACATAGCTCACTAAAATGTAGCAATTTGTGAACACGGTTGAGCCGAGACAGATGTCTGGGAGCTCAGTCTGCTGCTAACCGTTGTTTTCGATTGTTTCTCTGATAGTTTATGAACCAGACATTCAGCATGTTTTTACCAGCAGCCGAATTATCCTCAGATGTCTCTTCTTCTCCATAACAAATGGACCAGGGGATTAAACTGGTAGAAAAAAATTATAAACCTGCTTGACTTCAAAAATCAGTGATCCACCAATGCAGTTCAGCAGACACAGGTTGTCTCAGAGCGTCTGGGAGCTGAGCTGTCTGACATTTACTTGGCTTTTCTTTCTGATAACTTCAGATCCAGACGTCCAATGATTAAAATCCTTCATCCTCTTAAAACACAGTTCTATATAAATTAACCAAGGTGTAAAAAGTGTATCTTAAAATGGATAAAAAGTCATTTTTAAGCTTCTGGCAGGCAAAGACCACATCAACACACAGGAGCAAATCATATGGACTGTTACCTTTATTAAAAACAGATATTTCTCTAGATTTGAGAAATTGCTGGATTCACTGCAGGTCTAGTTATTTTTAGACATTTTAATGTGGAAATGTTACAGATCACAATTGTAAGACTTCGACTGTCACCAGCAATGGACGCCACATTTTGAGACTTCCAATGTGACGGACACATTTAAATCAGGATTTCAGTTTTAGATACAGTCTGTTAAATTCACAGCTGTGGTCCAACCAAAAACCTTCAATATCTTCCCTCCTGTGCTGCCCGCCGTACTCTACATAGACTGCGCAATGGCTACTAGGCTACCATTGTATTTCAACAAGAGATGTGATGGCACCCTTAGCTGAAGAATTAGAAAATTTAAATCACACACACACACACACACACACACACACACACACACACACACTCACACTCACTCTGTCTCACACACACTTTTTTTGTTTTCTCGCTGTGAGGCTGTCCTGCAGCCTGACAGCAGCAACGAGGGAGATAACAGCAGGCCAGCACACACAGGCACACACATTTTGTCATGGTAGATAGATACACCGTTAATAACACACACACACACACACACAGTGAGGCTCAGATACACTCACATGGTCACAGTGAAAATACGGTTATTACCAACAGGACCATTGCCCAGACTTGCCTGCCTTTGCCATCACAGATTACACCATGAACATGTGAGTGTGTGTGTGTGTGTGTGTGTGTGTGTGTGTGTGTGTGTGTGTGTGTGCGTGTGTGCGTGTGTGTGTGTGCGTGTGTGCGTGTGTGCGCCTGCCATTTCTTGCTGGCCTGCCCACTGCGATATGGCCTCCTCTGGGACACTCGCACCGCAGCGTCCCCTTCACTCCAAAAAACCACCTGACCCTGTCCAACAACAGCAGCCTCCAAAGTGCTAACATTGTAATAATAGAGGCCGTCCATTCCCATAGAAAAGCAACACGGACAGACAGGCACGTCTTCATTGTATTAATACCCAACAGTATTGTCCTGCTTCTGGGATTACTGCATTGTGCTATAGTATGTGGTCATTGTGAGCCTCCCACTGATGATACCCAGGTTATTTGAATACCCGCGGTGTACCTGTGTTTACTGTTAATCAAATTATACCCCAGCTACGTTATTGTGTTGTCATTTCTGTGACATAATCCTTCCATTCTCTACATTCCTCTGTGATTGACTTGGACAAACGTGTCTATTATTTTCTCTTGTTTTCTATGAATAATCGAGTGTGAAATTGTCAATAAGAAGTGGTCTCTAATTTCTAATTTCTCTCCTCTTTTTCAAAGGGCTTTCTCTGGCAGACATGGTATGTTGCTTTCCATTTTTTTTTGTCTCTGTTTCCGGGAATGTTCATCTTTCTTTTTTTTTTTTAATCACTAATTTATTTTGTTTGTTCTCCACAGAGCGTGATGCCTTCGACACCCTGTTTGACCACGCTCCGGATAAACTGAACGTTGTCAAAAAGGTATCAACCATGTCTTACATTATCATAGAAAATGACAACTGATATCTAAATACAAACAATGCATCTTAAATACAATATACATACATCGTAATACAATATAGATAAAATCTGGTCTTCATATAGTTAAACTCCTTAACTGAGCCTAGAAAATAAAAACCTGAATGTGGTGTAGTTCACCTTTGTTTTAATTGAAAATATTAATTTCCTTATTTGAGTTTCTGTGTCTCTTCTGAAAACAAATCTATGATTTCATCTCGAGCTGAACAGTATTTCTTTCTTTGTTAGCAGCCATGTAGCCAGTCTGCTAATCTAGTAAAGTAATGTGCATTTACTAGATTATCAGACATAAATCTTTTGAGCATGAATGATCCAGTTTTCGTCATCAGTGGATAGAGTTTGTGTAGTTGTCACGGAGTTGGCTTGGAGATGTTTGATAACTGAGAAAACTCCACCTGCTGATGAAGACTGTGACAAGACGGTGAAATAGAAGAAGTAGATAGACCTTGAGTGAAGCTTTTGACATTACGTATTGTATAAATAACTCGGGTAAAAACGTAGGCCGACTAAATTCTTCAAGCTGATATGATCTGAATTCAAATACATGGTTAAATTAGAACAGGGCACTTCTCATAGATGTTTTATGTTTGTTGTTGACACTTTGTCTGCCTCTATTAGGGGTGTAACGATACGTTTTTACATCAAAACCATTCATATCATTTCCACGGTTCTGACACGATTCAAGAACGATATTTGGCTCATCTAGAACGATACGATTCAATGACTTGAAAACTTTTTTTTACCAAAACATTGTGTGAGAAATAAATAAAAAAATAAGTTGTGTGTGAAATAAATACCTGGATACTGGACAGTGCAGGTCCTAGAAACTTTTCTTGTAAGGGAATCAGGGATAAATTAATGATATAAACGAGTTAATGTCAAACACATTCAGCTTTTATTTAAAGTGCAACCAACATTTCTTCAGGTTGAATGAACAGTAGTTTAACCTGCCCCTCGTTCTCACCTCAAACGCATCTTGAAAATCTCTCACTCTGCTTCGTTTCGTCTCTTTGGTGCTGCTGGTTCATGTCGATGACGTCGCGCACAGGGAGAGTGAATCAGTAGCGTTTAACATTTCTTAACTTGGCACCACAGTTGAGGCTTTCCCTGTTAAAAGGGATGTTGTTGTTGTTTTGAGTTTTTCCTCAGTCGATGTGAGGGTCTAAGGGCAGAGGATGTTGTTGTGATGCTATGTAAAGCCCTTTGAGACAAACTCTTTGTAAAAATGGGCTATACAAATAAAATTGCCTTGCCTTGCTTTAACGATTACAAGTGCTAAAAATACATGCATATGAAGTTTGTCATGCTTAAATACAATGTGCAAATTCTTAGTATTGATACAATCAATTATTTATCTTGCAAATCGATCAACATGTGTCCCAATTGATCTATATATACCTATTGATATAATTGGATCGAGGAAATATAAATTGATACATCTCTAGTCTCTATGCATTGAAGCCATAGGTGTGTGTAGATTTGTGTGAGTGTACATTCTCCATTGTGTTTGTGGTGTCACCAGGTTTAGTGACAGTTTCTTTTATGTCTCCTCAGACATTGATCACATTTGTGAACAAACACCTCAACAAGCTGAACCTCGAGGTGTCTGAATTGGACACACAGGTACAACACACTCCTACACAGTATATAGCTGATGTTTAACCACAATGTGTTAATGTAAACCATGCCCATCTTAACATTGTTTTCAGTCTCACTGAGATTTTAATATTTCAGACTTCTGGTCGATCAACATGTTTCCAAATCAGTCAACGTGTTTCATTTCTCCTTAATCACTGATGGTCAGTGTTAAATGACCCACCAGCTCACAGCTCGTCTGTTCTCCTGACTGTTGCAGTTTGCAGACGGTGTTTATCTGGTGCTGCTGATGGGGCTGCTGGAGGGGTACTTTGTGCCGCTCTACAACTTCTTCCTCACACCAGAAAACTTTGACCAAAAGGTAAAGTCTCATATTTAAATTTTTATTTTCTATTAAAGGGAAAAAGCTATGTTCTCATAATCAATCAGTCATTGCCCGTAGAGTTGACTTTTAGTTTTGTGGCAACCTCTGGGACTGAAAAATTAGGGCAACACACGTTCCAAAAAATTGCAGTTCCTCTAATGGTCACCAAAAGCAAGTCAGTTAAAATATCCAACTTTACAGCAGAATTAAACATGTTTACAGCCTGGTACAAAACAGGTTTGGTCTCTATAGCTAGTTTCTTCCTTCATGACAACTATACAGGGGTGAATTTTAATATAACTCACCATTTAAATATTATCAAGGCTTAAAGTTCAGCATGAACTAGGCCGTGTTCCTTTGAGTGATACACACACACACGTGTATAAAGATGGCAACAGTTTCTACAGGCGTCATCCAGTATGAATGTAAACACCCTTAAATCAAAGCAGAAAGTGACCACACAAGCTTATTATTTCATTTCACATCCAGTTTGCTGCAGCTCATGGAACTGAATACTTCAGGCCTGCACTGTATCTCTTTGTTGCTGACTGAACGTCTCTCATGTTGTTTTCACAATTAGTGAACAAAGGAACAATGACCTTTGTTAAATGGCTTTGGTTCTGCTCTAAGTGGATTGCCTGAATTTCACAAAATACACAAATGCAACAATATTTTGTTCCAGTGGAGATGAATACGTGTCGTCGGTGGCTCCATCATATTGATACATCCCCTCTTTTCTTTTAGAGATCCACGTGAACCAGGGCTGTGACTCGCCTTTGGTCTTGACCTATAGTTTAAGACACACTCCTAAATCAATACTGCTGTTTCTGAGGAGCCTCATGCACTCGGAGCCAGGACTCTCCTCTCAATAGCTTGATAAATGCCATCCGTTTTCCCCAGAGCCCATTCAGCGCGGAGCCATCTCTCCTCTCCATTGGCCTCTGTAGTCCTACAGTATTCTGAACAGGCAATCTGCGGAGACACCACAGTAGCCTTTTGTTTGGGTCTTGGCCAGCAGCCCCTGCCAAGCTGCAAAGCAGAATGGGCATCAATGCTACAATGTACACAACTACTCACACACACACACAGACACACACATGTACACACACAGAGACTCCTGGCCCAGAAGAACAGGCACCAGCCCCACAGCATCTGTAATCTCCTATTGCACAGGGAAACACTGAAGTGGCTTAGGGGCTCAGCTCTATTACTCTGTGTGTGAGAGTGTGTGAATGTGTGTCTGTTCGAGGGCCTAGAGGCCCATCGATGATACACCAGGGGCCGACTGTGAAAAGTAGCATGAGGCATCAAGAAATCACTCCTGCTTGTGCTCAGTAGATCTCTACTTAAGGCTCATTCTCCTTCCTTTCTTTTTGACTGTATTATATGGCTAAGGTCATGCTTATCACACAATAAGCCCTTGTTGGGCAAAGCTTTTAGTACTTCACAGCAGAGCGAGCACGCACACACACACACTAACACAATGGCCTGAGAGGAGAAAATGTCTTTCAACTATTTCTACCTCTTGTTTTTCTCCAGTCAGGTTTCCTCTCTGCTCGTCTAAACGCAGCAAGACTGAAAAACAGAATTTGGGGGGGGGGGGGGGGGGGTCCACGTTTTGAAAAGCCATTTTGGTATCATTCATCATTTCCTCCATAACTGTCAGTTTCCCAGAAGATCCACCATCTCCACCATGTGTTTTCCCTCCTGTTCCCTCTGCATGAAATATAATCACATCATAAACTGTCTACTCTGTTCTGTTGAATCTGTTTTACATTAAAACACATCGTACAACTGTTGCCCGCACACTTGTAATGACATGAAAAATCTATGTGTCAGTGGCAGTATCACTTTCTTGGAGATAAGAGGTTTTTGACTGACACTGGTGACATGTGTCCATTGATAAATGAGGGTGCAGAGTGTTTGTGCAGCTGCTGAAGGCTTATGGTCGAACAGAACAGAGCTGTGTTGTGTTTGTCCACACAGGAAGCTGTGGTAACACCACTGAATCAACCTGGAGTGTGTTGTGGGATTAAACAGCGAGTTTCAATGTTCTCTTATCAACAGGAGGTGTGGTGGTGGCGTATGATCTAGGCCTATATGTGTAAAGTTCAGTTGGCTGTGTGTGTGTTTGTGCACACAGTAGTGATCACACCTCCTTAACTTGTCCCTCTCTCTGCAGGTCCACAACGTGTCCTTCTCCTTCGAGCTGATGCAGGACGGGGGTCTGGAGAGACCAAAGCCCCGGCCAGAGGGTAGGACTCACATTTAACTCATTTATCCTCCGTGCAGTAGATTGAATAGATTATTATTAGACAGGAAAAATGGTGACAAGTGGACGTGGACGTGAAGATACACATACAGCGTTCAGTATTTTTTTTTATACTCAATCTTATAAACAGTTTTGTCAAAGTTTGTGGGATTGTAACTTGTTCTTGGTTTTAAAGCTGAACTTATCATTATTTTTATATTAATGATGTGTGAAAAAACTAATTTTTAAAAGTCTCACACCTATTGATTAACCCACAGAGAGTTATCACCTCAATCTGCTTTTGTTTTTCACCCTCTTTGAGCTAATTGTTGAGTGTTTTAGTGTTATTTGATTTTGACAGTGTGGTATTTGCTCAGCATCAGACAAATTGCACATCAACATAGTGAAGCACTTAAAGGTTAAAGGGCCAGATGTTTTTCACAGGAGTTGATTGAACCTAAACCAGAGTTAAAGTGGGAGTGAATATTGGACATACACTGGAGTGGATTAAGGTTATTCAGGCTGATAATGTGTCAGTGTCGTGTTTACAGCTCATTCCTCTGCCTCCTATTGGCCAAAAAAATCTATTAATGCAGTTTTAAGAAATAAATGAGGGAAATATGTATCAATGGAAACCATGTACCTCTTCATATCTGATGCATATCAAGGCAGTTTGTGAAAACATGTGAAGAAAATGTAACATTTTGCTGAGGTCACGTCTGTTTGTCACCAGGATGCTGTTGATTGAATTTAGGCACAGATGGCTTTGATAGAAAAATGTTTAATTTGGTTCATTGTTGAATAAGATAAAATGTTTGTAATGTGTTGGCTCTCAAAATTATTTCCTGTGTCGACAACCACAACACAACCAAAGCCTCTTGGAGGCGTCTGCAGAGCCTCATTAGCTAAAGGACAGATTTGCCTGGTGGTTATGAAGCTGTGGCCCTTATTGTACAGACAAAATCCAAACTCCTACTAGTTATATCTCTATAACCTCTGTTTTTTCTTTTTTCTTTTTCAGATATCGTGAACTGTGACCTTAAATCGACACTGCGTGTCCTCTACAACCTCTTCACCAGGTACAGGAACGTGGACTGATACCACATGTAGCACGAGGAAACGCTTTTTTACCATGGACCACATGCTTAAGGTTAACAATACTGTAAGTTTGTCCATCTATTTGTGGTAGAAATCTGTTTTTATCTGAATGCATGCATCACATTTTGTATCTTATGAACAATGTACCACACAAATCTGTATTTTTTTTTTTTAATCCTGCAAATTTGGCTTTGTGTTGTAAACTTTGCTACACAGCAATACAGACATGTATGAACTAAATAAGACTATTAATGTTGATTTGAGTCGGAAATAATCCTATAATAACTTGTTACACTCACCACATATCAAAAAGGAGAGACTGTAGATGAACAAAATTTATAATTGAGAGAAGAAACTGTTAACTTGTATTTATTGTTCATTTTGATACTTTTTCCTCTCTCTGCTTGTGTTTGTGTATTTCTTAAGTGCCTTTATTTAAACATGTGGACACCTGAAGCTTTCCAGTGTCAGTTTCCATAATACTGGGCTGCGTGTGCTCCCCACTTGTCTTAACACCAGATTTTCTTGAAACGTGTGGAGGAACAATTGAAATATTTTGACCAAAGTTCTGATGCATTCACACTGTAAAACGTCATAAAGGCTTCACTCTGCCGCCACTTGATCCATTTCCTTGTATTTTATATTGCAAAGTGTGTCTTATTTTTGATTAAGATACATTAGCATTGTATAATCCCTCTGCTGTTTGTGTCTTAACACATTATACATACATCATATTTTTAATAATAGATTTCACTCCTTTCTGCAAGACAAATTAAATCTGACTGAATATATTTAATGTTTTAGCCAATTGTGTGTTGTGTTCTGGTTTCATGGTGCACTCACTGCCTCAAAGGATAAATACGGTAACTGTCTGTGGTTCACGCTGCCAACACATTTTCTGTCGTCTATCTATTTATGTTTTAATGCATTCAATATTTCAATAAACCATTCAGTCCCTGAATGAGGCTTTTTATTATCTCAAAGGAATTGAGGAGAAATGCTTTTCCAACAAAATAAAAATTGGGGTGAGATTGGTTCCAGACAACTGAACCTCCACAACAATTTTTTTTTTGTTAAACTTTGATAGACTGTGAGAAAAGCTGTGAAAAGCTTTCTGATTTGGATCTGACCCCAACATGGACTGAAATGGATAGAACAGTTGCCAAATGGATGAAAAGGTTTATTTTTTTACTCCCACTCCACAAAAGGATTCGAAAAAGCGAGTGCATGGTTTGTTTGTGTGCATGTCTCTCTCTAAACCATTGTTTGTGAGGACATTGTGGCCAGTTCTTACACCATCAGGGAGCTATTTTTGGTTTAAGTGGTTAAGTGACAACCCACGTGAAGTCACCGATCGGTTTGTGAGCTGCCGCCTTGAAGCGTCCAGTTTGTTAATTGGCCGTCACAATCTTGGTTTTTTGGAAACCAGAGGAAACTATATTTGGAGGAGAAGGTGGAGCTGGGGGGGAGTGAGGGGTGGATCTGACCTGCTCTGTACGTTCTCCGGCAGGTCACTGTGCCACGGTGGCCAAGCCCTAATGCATAAACTGATTTATGGTCTATTTTCCTCTAAATGGACCATCATTTAAAAAATGAACATAATGTTGTATTGAAGACTTGAAACTGGAGACTGAGACCATAAATTCATTAGGAAAACGTTGACTGAGCCAATAAATCAAGGGAGAAGTAGGGACATTTTCCCATAGACTTCAATACAATCAACTTCTTTTTGCAACTAGTGGAGTCGCCCCCTGATGGTCATTAGATAGAATGAAGGTCTAAGACACTACAGCATTTGCTAAGTCTATGGTTAAGACTTAAGGGTCAATGTTGTAGTTATTTACCATAATTCAAGAACTCAAGCCACTTAGTCGCAGAGGATAATTTAGGGTAACTGTCATAAACTATAACCATATAGCAGTACACTCAGAAAACAACAAGCAATAGAAAATAAATAATTATCATAATGCGCTGTATAAATATATATTGACTATTAAACTGACTAGTAAATTTAAAATCTAACAGCATATTTTATCAACCATTATCAAATGTACTTACAGTTTAGTTTAGGGGCAAAGGGGCAAGTGACAATTAACATGTCCAAAAAGTGCACAGGCAGCATGTTTAACAGTCTATTTTATTAGATTTTCAGTTTTGTTTTTTAATAAAAGGGCTCCCAACATTTCACCAGTGCTTGATGCTTCTGAAAAAAAAACTTTATGAAGTTTTAAGAGAAAGGAAACGAAGAAATAAAGAAAAGTTGACTAGACATTAACTTATCTACTCAATATAATAGAACAAGGCACAGTTAAAGGGGCAAATGATTTAGGTTTAGGGTTGGGGTTAGGCCTTTGTGACTGCGATGGTTTAGTGTAAGGAGCTAGGGGAGGGCATGATGTCATTATGTCCTTGCAGCTATGGAAAGAATCTGCAGCAGATTCTGTGGGATCTGAAACCATGTTATGATCATTTCCTGTCTGCTCTCTCGCCCGGGGAACGATTCAGCTGCTCCAGTTATTACCTTGTTACATTATTGTTATTGCATTATTGTTACATTGTCGCTCTGTGCGTGGGTCACATGGGGACACACAGAGACATTCCTCTGATTAAGGACAACACACTAATGGAGAAATGGATGTGTGACGCGTCACCGGTGGGAACGTGGATCCTGAAAGTTGCATCATTTTCAAGAGTTGGAGCGTAAATGTAGCAAAGGCTTTGATCACAGCTAATGATGTTTTTGTGCAAATCTTGAAAGAAAAGTTTTGCTTTTTAGTTTAATTTGTTGCTTTATTCACTCTGGCTGATTAAGTTTTTATCTCTCAAGAACTTGACATTAGGGAAATATACTTTCTCTTCGCTTCACCTTCTTGTCAGGATGGGTATCACTGAGCTGCTTTTACTGTTTGCCTGTTCTCTACAGTTTAGAGAAGCAGCATGTCCAGAGCAGCTCATCCCTTAGCTTCAGTGATGTGCTGCTTTCAGCCACTTCAGAAAAAGCCACAGAAAATAAGAAGATGTCAATTTAAGTGCAATATATTTTAAATATTTCCGCTGAACTACGGTTTGTGAAATGTCGAACTATCGTATTACTCATCAGCTGTTTGAGTCACACAGCGCTAGCGTAGTATTTTAATGCTTTAAAAGGGTGTAGTTCTAAAAGAGAGGGCTGTTTGACGGCAAAATAAAGCGATGGAAATATTCCAAATATTGCATACACTTAAACTGATATTTTTTTCTGTGGGCATGTTTTTAAGCATCTAAGATACCATAGATGAGTATAAATGACCCAAGCTATCATTATAAAACTGGGATGGGGGAGACGGCAAGTCTGACTCTGTTAGCATTAGCAAACATTAGCCGTGTTCCAACTCGGGCCGAATCCTTTGGAGGACACACTCTGCAAAGGTATGGTCCCCTGAAGCCATTGTAGGCCACGAAGGCCAAATTGATGGTCGATGGTGGTTTTGCGCTCTGCGTCAACAGCTGTTCCCAACCTTTTTTTTTTTTTTTTTTTTCATAAAAATCTGAGGTTTTGAGGCCCTTGGTTTGAACAGTTGTACCATTAGCAGAACCCAATACTTACATTAACACATTTATGGGCCAAATTTGAAGGAGCCCTCGAAATGGGACAGTCCAGATGGATGTGGCTCCTGAATTGGGACACAGCTACAGTCTGTCTGTCTACTAGCACCTCAAAGTGCCGAAAACAAAATGTAAAAAAAGGCCATTTTAATTGTTTTCTTTCTCTCATCTATTGATCTATTGAAAAACATATTTCCCCAAAGGTCAAGCTCTTCCTTTAAAGTTGCTCTAATCAATATATTTCTATGAACAATGGGTGAGTTGAATGTGTCATGTGAAAGGGTTTCCTCATCATGAAGGCATCATACCTTCATGAAGGCATCATACATAGTCACTCATTGCTGTTTTAAAATCCCAGATGTGCACTACCTGTCTATCACCTATTACTTTATAAACATATCTGAGCTGCTAAAGAGCCAGTTTTTGTTCCCTCGGGAAATTGGAGAAGTTGGAGACCAAAAGAAACTAAATGGAGAGTGAATACAGAACAGTGGCCAGAAACATGAGTCCAAAAGAGTCATGATACTGTAGCTTTGTGTCCACAGGATGAACAAACTAGCAAGTATTCGCTGACATATTATTCATATGGACACATAAGTGTCCAAGAAATGATAATTGATACACTTAGAAAACCAGGATTTCACTTGATGTCATATTTTATTATTTATATGTTCAACATTTTACACCACAGCTCACCTGGTACCTAGATTTGTATTCAGCCATCTCGCCCTGTAAACTAATTAATTTGGCCACGGCACAATAACTACATCAGTTAGAGCAAAACCTGCGTTCTGATGGTTGGTGTCCCACAAGGCATCAGTCCCAACTTCAGCGGCTCCTGAAATACTCCTCAACAGATGGCACTGACCTCTGACCTCTTCATGAACTGGGGCGAGAGAAAAGACTGTTTTTCTTGCAAGGATCAATAAAGTATCACATTATTATATTATGTGGCATTAGATAAAAGGCTCGGCCATATAGCCCAATAATGTTTTGCTGGCACTCCACTTAGGTAATGTTACAAAGTAGTGCAGGATTGCTTCATCAGTCCTAAGTGTATTGATGTTATATGTTTATGCGCTGACATGTCTCCCTTTCCCATTATTTCTTAGGAACTCGCCTGCAGTCTTTAGGATGAATATCTCAACAGAAACTGTATGACAGTATCACTTTGCCACTCTGAGAAGAGACCGAGGGAACAAGGGAAAGAGAGAAGGGAAAGGAATATTATCAGATGAGACTCTTACAGTATATCCCATTGTGTGTAGTAGTGTGAAGTGCTCTCACAGTGAGCACTTTTAGACATCACAATGACAGCTCGATACAAAAGCTTGTTACTCTGCATGAAAAAAAAATATGAACAATGATCTAATGTGACAAGGTAGCAATATATCTATATTGTCCAGAGGGTCATAAGACATTGAGGTCACATTGCACCTATAACGGAGGACGGAGTATGTGCACATGGAAACTTATATTGAGGTTTTGAGTTTTATCCTGGTTTTGATCATATTCAGGATATAATGTCTACATGTAGCATAAAGCCTTGGATGTTCAGCTCTCTGTGGACATGATTCAACAATATATCCAGTTTTCTGATTGTCTGCATACAGATCTGAACGTTTCAGCCTAACTCATTCACCGGGCTCCTCCTCAGGTGCTGAGTGACCCCAGTTTAATTTCTAGATGCCTGAACATCTGGTCACCAGTCACTTTTATCACAGCCAATCACTGTATCCTTCACTTGACAACTACATAACCTGAGTTGACGATGCACTTGTCAACATGGCAGCCAGTGACCATCTGAAATCCCAGTTGGCCGTCGGGCTGTAAAACATCCATAGTTTTCAGGTTTTTTCTAAATTCGCTCCATCAGTATCATTAGTGTGATGGTCCAGTGGATGAGGCTGGATTTCTGTCCCTGTCCGAGCAGTTGGACCTAATACTGGTCTGTCTTTACAGAGACAGAGAATCCTACGTTTATTCTCCTCCATGTGAAAGTAACTTGATGGCTAATGTTACGTTAGGATGGGCTACATTAGACATTAGCTAACTTTATTACTGTAGCTGACTAACTCCCAGCAAATGGACTAATGGTTGTGGCTGGTTATTTGCTCAATTGTGCTTCTTGTTGTGTGTTTGATGGTCTTTTTCGCAGGGATTCATCAAACCTTGCTCACTGCGAACATGAAGGGAGGGGGAGGCCAAACAGAAGTCAGAGGTGTGGCTGATGAAGCATTTATTTTGGTGTGAGATGCCGGTGAGCTAGTGCGACATCTGGGGGCGGTGACAATCACTTACAGAGCCTTTAACTATGAAAACAGCTTGAACAACCGAAGCCTTGGGTGCCATTGATACGACTGAATGGTGTGATTACTTACGTGAATACTTAATCAACTCATACACGTAACCAAACAGTGCCTTAACATTGCAACAGCAGATCTAGAAAAATGAAAGCACGTAATACAGATGTACCTTAAATAGCTCTCATATCCTGTGTATAATCTCCTGTCCTGCAGTGAAACATGTTCAGGACAGATATAATCCATTAATACACATAATGAAGTGACAGGTAAAAACTGTTTAGATCAGCACTTTGTAGTCTAGAGGCAGCAGAAGAGTAAAGGTGCTTGGGACCCCTTTTGAGTACTTCATCCATGCACACTCCCTCTCTGAGAGGACTGATCAATGCCGATCATGGAAATTATGTCCCTAAACCTCAGTCCTGTAACCACTATCTTTCATGTCTGCATGGCTCTTTCCATCCATGTGTCAAATAAATGTCAAAAATTCAAAAGGAGGCCGGTCTGTGGCCCCATTCTCTAAAAGGGAGCATTTAAAAACACAAAAGGAGAGGAAGCTCGGTCTGCCTGAAGCTCAGTGCTCCACTGGTGCACTCTGTCTGCCACTTTTTATTGCACGATGCACAATTGAGGTTTCATTGTGAACTTATTGTGTAAGTAAAAAACGTAAAGCATCGTGCCAGACAGGATCCCACAAGACTGAGTCACCATGGACCTCAGAAAAGAGCCGGGTTTTAAAGTAAATAAACTGCTGTGACTAAATTGTTTTCACAAAAATGTGCTTTATAATCTTGTTCACAGCTAGAATGCACTACACTGTTCAAATTTTACAAATGGTTATTATCATTAAAGCTACATTTTGAGATGAGTTGTGATATGAGGCAATTACTATACAAGTTGATCCTCATTTTGTTTGTAATATCCACAAGGACAAGGACACACATGCATGCACATAAACACATGTATATTCCTGCCGCTTGTTTCACTCTGCTCCACTGATCAACAGTTGATGTTACACAAGGAAGGAAACACACTCAGCTCTGTTTGTTCAACCTCAAGTCAGACAAAAACATACATTTTCATGAAGCAAATGTTTTAAATTTGGGGCTTGTGATTTTGTGTTCACTCTCCTTTTAGCTCTGCTTTGGTCTCCATGAACAACAGAGAAAAATATCTGTCTCTTACACACGTGAATGGTCCATTGTGTTCAGCAGCCACTTGCTAACTTTGCCTGTCTGCCGTTTGGAGCTGAGTTGGCGGCGTATAATGGGGTTCATTAGAGCCTATTAGAGAAATACCCAAAGGTTCAACAATAGCAAAACGATTAGTGGTGAACTGAGAGAGCACACCTCCACCAAGACTAACGTCAAACTACATACACCAGACTTCAGAGAAAAAAAATCTGATTCATTGTAAATTATGTCGATCTGCCCCAAAATTTATTGGGTGCTTCCCTGATCCGTGTCTTGTCCGTCCGCCATGTTCGGCGCAAATCAGCTCAGTACTTTTTGTATAATCCTAAATAGACACATGAAAACATCACTTGTTGGAGGCCACGAGCTGAAACTCTCTGTAGAGCTCGGACTAGATTTAGGTGATATTTTCACACAACACAGTCATTTGACTGTTGATTGTCAATATACAAACACTGATCACTGCAGCTTTAAAGTTTTATGTAAACCAAATGAAAAATATGTGACCGAAACAACTTTCAACATAGCATCTGTTGGAAGATAAGTGATTGTGTAGACAAGAGTACAAAATGTAAAGAGTTGCAAGGCTGAAGAAAAAAAAAAAGACATTGTTTAATAAATCCTATTATTACTCCAATATGAATTAATACATAAACATAATACATAAACCCAGAATAATATTCTTGTCCTATAGTATGCTATATGGTTGCATTATCTTTGTGTATTTGATGTGTACTTGGTATGCAAACTAAAAATGGCTCAAGGAAGCAATCAGCAGGATCAGCTTATCATTTCAAAGGTCTTCATTATATCACTACGATTGGCCTGATTAGGCTGATTTTCTTTGTTGAGATAAAATGACATATCGCTGCGGTAAAACATGTTTACATCTCAACACGATAACATAACTCCTTTCTTTACTAGGCAAAATGATAACAAATAGAAAAGTGATATTATTAAGGGGGCAAAATGGAGTGGTATTTATTGTGCTGAGAGGGAAAGCAAAACATGTTGAACAAGATAAAACAGTTTTAAATTGTAAAAATGGTTCTCATTCATTGAAGCTGCCCAAGGGTTTGAGAGTGCTTTTGCATCTTGGATAATCAGGCAGTTTCGAGGCTGCAACTGATGAAATAACAAGGCTTTAAAAAAAAAAAAGGCTTTAAAAAAAAAAGAAAAAGCAATGAATAAGCAAAAAAAAAAAAACAAAAACAAAAAAGAATCAACTGCTTTTCAGACATTAATGGAGTTGCTTTGCCACTCAAAGTACATTTAAAATCAGAATCATTTTATGTTGTATTTACATCATATAAATTAATTGCTGGCCATGCTGTGGATGCACTCACCCTGGTCTTTGTATGAAATGCCAAACAAACAACACACACACACACACACACACACACACACACACACAGAGACAGACAGACAGACACACTTTACTGAAGGTTAGATTGAAATCTACACAAACAAACTCCCCTGAATATTGTTAATAATTTGTGAAAGGATGGAGGTGAGCAACAATCATAAAGTTCAAGGTTTCAGTGAAGTGTAAGAAGACATCACTATAGCACCACTGAATCCTGCCCTTTCCCCTCCATGTTCGAGGCTCATCTTGAATAATGGAATGAATTCCATCAGGTGAAAGTTTTAATTAATTTATGCGCTCAAGTATTACTTAAATTACTCATTCTCTTTATTTCAGGTTCATTCAGTGTGGTTTTCTGCAGTATTACAGTTGTGTCAAAGTTTGGTTCAATTTCATTTTTCAGGTCAGCTACTTCTATTAATGACACATTTATGTTTCCGAAATGTTTGCTCTCTTCCCCTCCTTGATATGGTTGCTACGAAAAACACAAACATCTCATGAAAAAATGGGTCGTCTTTGTCTAAATCACCTTTTAATGATGTAGATGTAGGCTAAAGAACAGAAACACAGCTTTTGTCTGAGTGAACACAGCTACATGCTTGTCCAGTAATACATGTCAGGGAAGACATACATTCATGGGCTTTCACATCTACAGCATATTCATCTTGTGCATTTATGCAATTTAAAGCATTTCTGAAAATGTGATGTAAATCTGTCATTTTATTCAGCAAAGTCATTTTAAAGGCGACTTTCTAAGAGACCTTAAAGCATGTTTACGTCACTGTCCTACAATACAATAACCCACAAATAGGCTCACATTGGTGGTGTGTATTTTTTTTAATCTAAAGTCTAAAACACTGCACTGTGAAAATGAATGTAAACACATTTTATAGACTGATCTGAAAGAATGTCTTCTACAAGTTAAAGGTCCCCTGCTAAGTTTTTTTTTTTTTTAATCTTTATCATTAATCTCAATAACACATATAAGGTCACGTGTTATCATAAAACATGTTTAAAAAGCGAAATTCTGCCTTGTTTACACTCAGGTCTATATATGAACTGAACCATTGCTACATGAGCATGTGCATCTTTTTGCATGTACGTGGTACAAAAGATTTCATTTAAAAAATTCACACTATTGTCATTCACACTGTTATTATGTAGTGTGAATGGGCAAATAGATTTTATTTTCTTTGTGCATAACAAATGATAAATAATAAATGACAAATTAATGCACATGCTCTTAGAAAGCAGAACAACATGCAAACAGCGTCTCTCTTTTTATTTAACCTTGCACTGATGTGTCCTTTGATTCTTCTGCTGTGTTGGGAGTGAAATGTTCTGGAGGTACAAGTCAGATTGACCTTGTGGCTTTAAGGAAAAGTGACTCATGGGTTTATTCAAACATGAGGCCAACGTGTAAAATTTATGTAATATTTATATACATGCGTTTGTCAGAATCATGTACCATGAATGTCTGAACGTAGTTTTACATTCAAGATTTCAAGGGACTGTTCAATGAATAAGCAAAGAGGTCTGGGGTCTTGGTGGGTATTTTACAATTCTGTGTCTCTACATAAATGTCATCCTAAACCCAGCACACACGAATCTGGTCAAACCCATGTGGAGAGTCCACACCCTGATTGTTTAGATGGCTCCACAGACCACAAGAGGGCTCTTTACTGACATTTTGTATCCGTGAACACTGACATACTGTGCTCCATCTTTATTTTCTCCTCTGTCATTTCAGGCACAGAAGAGACCAAGAATATTAAATTACACACAGATTGAGATAGATGCAAAGATTAGAAGGTTCCAGTTAAAGCTCCTTTGCCCAAAGTAGAGCTTTGCTGGACAAATTTGCCTCTCCGCAAAATTATTTTTGGCACATTAAAGACTTTCGAGGGAGTGACGGACAAGATCTAAGCAGTGATTTTGATCTTTTTATGTCACACAAGCCAACATTATGTGCGTATAAATCTTGATACATTTCTAAATAATAAAAAATAAACAGTATTTTTGTCTTTATACTCAAGCATTCATTCCCCTCCATGAAGAGGCAGGATCCCAGGCGCAAACAGTGTTAACAGGACGTCAGGAAACCAGGTGGGGTCAGATTTGAGGTCAGACCGTTGACCTTAAGGTCACCGAGCTAAATGTTTTACTAGCCTGCTCTGTGTTTGCGTTTGGCTCCGAGTCTGAGAATGAGACACACGATGCCTCACAAAGATGACACAGAAACGTAGTCTGCACAATCCACACATGACTCAGCCGTGTGTGGGTATGTTTGTGTAGATCTGTGAGAATTTTACTTACACACAAAACACAGAGGTGCTGCCATGTGGAATGCTATAGTCCGCTGGTTGGCTGGTTGGCGGCCTGGCTGCGGTGTCAGGTTGCAGTAGGTGTTCCTGGCTGTGACCTGGGCATATCTGTGTTTGTTTTATGTCACAGCCCCTCCCTCTAGAGAGATGTCAGTCCAGCAGTGCCTGAGGGGATGAAACCTGAGATAGGCAGAGGTTAGTAGTAAACAACAACTCCTTTATGAAGCAGAGGAGGCTGCCTGCTGCATTCAAAGATCTGAGAGGGAGACAAAGATTTTCTGGTTAGGGCAGTTGCTGTCTCAAAAGCGGGGTCCCCCCAAAACAAGCCTGGGCGTCGTTCAGGGCCGTCCAGAAGGGGCCACAGCAAAAGAGGTTCAATCCCACTGCTTGTGAGAGTGGAGTAGAGGAGTAGAGTAAATAAAATGTCAGATAACATCAAATATTACAAACATTTAGATGATTTAGGTGTTAGCTTATATTAATCTAACACTCATTCTTACTAAGTGTGAAAGATAATCAGCTCAAAGTAACGTGGTAGCATCATATTGGCTCAGTTTAGCAATATTATGATTTTTTTTCTGACTGCTTTGTTGGTGTTTCTTGTCTAATTTTCAGTGAGACTTTAAAAGGATTTAGTCCTGTTTATGTAATAGATCATGGTAAGGACACGAGTCATGGGGTTCTCCAAATGCAAACCCCACGACTGAGGTCCGCAACATGCATTATTGTGACTATTGATGACTATTACATTGGTTTCTTGTCTATTCTTGGACTATTTCTTGGACTGTGAATGAATTTAGTCCATCAATCTGTCACATTAACTTCTGTCTTCCACGGACAGTTAGCTAACAGTGATGTTTGCCAGCTGTTAGCTGCGAATATTATTGTTTTACAGGTCAAGCAAACAAGCAAAAATAGTTTATACTTATAGTTTATACTATAACAATGAACCAATATGACCTTTATGTAACAGGTCATGATAGAGACATATTGAACTGCGTTTCACTTTCTGTGACTTTTTTTAATTTTAGTTTTACAAAATGCAAACCTTGAAATGTCTCAATGAAAAGTTAAATATAAGACTGTCACTTTTTGTGAAAGTGAAATAAACAGAAATGTACAGATAAATAATGTAATGTTGACACATGCTGAGAGCAGATGACAGGTTTCAGGGAACAATATGTCATTGATGCAACATTATCTGTCTCTGTCTCAACAGCTGCGAAGCTACAGCTGCTGAATGTATCGGACTGAGCAGAGGTTTACTTTATTGCTAATGAAGTAAAGTTTCTATGTGCGAGGAGAAGAATGTCAAATTATTTTAAATAAATCATTTTATTTATTTTTTCTCACATTGTGGAATTTGTGGATGAACTTAGTCTTTTGGATTGTATTTGAGAAGCTCTAAAAGTTTTAGATGTATCTGAACAAAGCCTTTGTCAGTGTGTATTCTGTGTAAACTTTATTTGATTCGTTGCCAGCTGCTCCTCCATCCACAGCAGACTGGTTTTTTTTTTTTTTTTTTTATCTCGACCCATTCTCTTCCCCCACTGAATAGAGTTTGGGCGCTCCACTCTTTTCTTTTGTTGTTAAACGCAGCCCATACAGTCCAGCCCCTTCCCCCTCGCTCTCTTTCTTTTTTTTTTTTTTTTTTTCCACCCATCCTCCCATCTCTCACTCACTCTATTTCATCCATCCAGGGTGACGCCAGCCCCTCTTACCCCGCCCCGTTCAACTCAGTCCACTGCGTTCATTTCATTCCTGCTCCCATTCCGCGCATATTTCGCATCCTTGGAGAGACGCTGCGCATTTTACGCACTCCGCGCGCCCGATTCTTCGTCAAACCAAAAAACCGACGGGAGCCTGGAGTTGGCGGAGGGTTTCCCGATGCTGTAGCGACTCCGATCCGCGGAAAAGTGTGGGAATTAATCCACAAAGAGGCGTATGAATCGAGGTAAGTTCCCAAGGAGGAGTCCCCCCCCCCCCGCCCTCTCTCCCCCCAGCACCAACACCAACACCACCACCACCACACTCAGCCTGAGACCTCCGCGTCTGAAAAGCCCCCGGACGTTTGGCTTGTTTCTGAAAGCCTGAAGTGGCCACTAAATGACCACATTAAAACAATTTCGGCGACATCGCGAGCGAAATCGACACGCGGACACCTCCGATAGATGTTAAACAAGTCTAACAAGCTTAGTAATGCTCCGCCGCGCGAGCTCCGGAGCCAGGGGATGTCGCTTTCACTTCAGTTTTATTTCCCTTTCTCCCGACACCAAAAACAAACCTTGTTCTCCACCACTTGAGTAAAACAGCCCCCTCGCGCCGTGAGACATTTCCGTCAGTTTTGGCTCCATGGACGGATCCGAAATGTATCGCGAAAAGGATGAAAACAATTAACGCTGCAGCGCAGAGAGGCAGCTTAACAAAGCTGGGAGTGAATGGGGGACTTGTTGCATCGGCGGGGTTTTCTCTCTCCACACAGGCAGGCCCCAGTCACAGGAGCAGGCCATAGGCTGATAACAAGCACACGGTGTTTACCCGGTGGACAGAGCAGATCATACAGGCAGGCTGCTGCATGTGTTCACGTATCTACCCCTCCTCTCCACCTTTCAGGGAAAATGTGCATTTTAAGGGTTTAAAACTCTTTTTTTTTTTTTTTTCTTTCTTTCTTTTTTTTTTTTTTTAAGGAGGAGTTTTCTGTGGTGGATCATGGTGATTTAATGCATTTCTGTAATTAAAATGTGATGTCTTTCTAAAGATTCAAGCCAAATTAATATTTAATTTAACATCATTTTAAGTTGTTGCTGACTTTAAAGCTCCTCGCTGTCATCATCCTGTAATGTCCCACATATGGGCTCATAGTGGTGGTGTGTGTTTCCTTTTGAATATTGATTAAAGGACTGCCCTTGTCCTTTTATATCAAGAGATATGTAGAACCAAACCACAATGTAATTACTGGAGAAAATTACAGTCTTGGGGAATAAACATAGTAGATCCGTTCCTTCTGAAACAGTAATCCATCTGTCAGATGAGGGGAGGGGTATGTTAGAGATAAAAGGACTTTAATTCAGAGAAAAACACTCATGTCCTCGTCTGTTTTTTTGTTGTTGTTTTTTTTATTATTTTTGATAGAGCTGATGTGCCTTAATTAAATTGTTAAATGGAGATAAATGTTTTGGTAATGAGATGACATGTGCTCCCAGGAAAATAATTATAATCAAAGAGGTTCATGACTCAAAATTTAAAATTGTTGAGACATGAAGTAACTGTTGCTTTTATTATGGATTTCATCTGCATATAATCGTCTTAATTACTTCATTAATGTGTTTATTTTGTGTATAGAAATGGTGAAATTCACTCTTTATATTGTCTTTGGATATCCTGCTTTGTTGGACCAATCAGGCGACAGAATTCAAGGCCTTTATATCTGAGAATTGACTGAAATGATTAATGATAACCTCCAGTTGCTTCAGCACAGTTACAGTATAATCAATCACAGTACAATTCAACTGTCTTTAAAATAAGAGGAAGACAAGAGGAAAAAAATGTGAGATTGGTTTACGTCAGGTAAAACGAGGTGTGTGCATGTTGTTTTTTGGGGGGTTTTTGTAGATAAGTTTTGGTTCATCTGTGGCAGCTACACCAACAACAACAGAGTCAGTATGATGTTGTTGTTTCTCCTGAAAATGTGGACGTGAGAAAATGACACAAATTAGTTTTTAATGTTAAAACCTCTTGAAAAGGTTTCGCCCGTGATTTGGGAGCAAATTGCTCTTTTTCATTTTCTCTCTCTCTCTCTCTGCTCCAGTGTTTGATAAATCAGGCAGTCCTCAAAGTGTAACAGAGGAAGGAGGTGTGTGTGTGTGTGTGTGTGTGTGTGTGTGTGTGTGTGTGTGTGTGTGTGTGTGTGTGTCATTGTCTTTGCTGTGTCTAGGCCGGTGAGCGTACAAGGCTTTGTCAGTCACCCTGGGCAAACAGCCCCCCATCGTCCCTCCACTTTCCTCCCCTCTTCCACCCCCTGTGTCTCTCCCTCTCCAGTCCGTTGACATCTGTTTTGAGTGTTTTGTGCACCTGTAGAGACTGGGGAAGTGTGTGTGTGTGTGTGTGTGTGTGTGTGTGTGTGTGTGTGTGTGTGTGTGTGTGTGTGTGTGTGTGTGTGTGAGAGGGAGAGAAGAGGAGGAGGAGGAGGAGGAGATGAAGGGAGGTACAGAATGCAAATCCAGGCGTTTGTTCTGGCCTAAGCAACGCAGACTGACTGACTAACGACCATTTGGTGTGTTTAGTGTGTGTGTTTTGTGTGTATGTGTATATGTGTGCGTCTGTCTTTGCCTCTTGCTATCCAGGCCAGGGAGGCCCATTGTTGCAGCAGCAACAGGCGTTGGTGGATGAGGACGCACCATATGGCCTGTGTGTGCTTTAGTCACAACCGCTGCGTACGTGCATTTGTGTGTGTGTGTGTGTGTGTGTGTGTGCGTGCGTGCGTGTGCGCGTGTGTTCATGCACTTCGTCAATGCTGTTACAATATGGTGGAGTTTGGAGCGACTGGCCGCTCGCTGCCTTCCTCCTTGTTGTTTCATCTGTCGTCTCATTTCTAGACAGGAGGGAAAAATCCGGCACACAGCTTTTTATGGAAGTGGGATTAGGAGGAGTAATCTTCCTGGCATGAAATGATGTCTTGTGACATCCAGATGAAGCCGCGCTTTGTTTAATTTTATTGGAAATGTAGTTTCTTGGTTTTTTTTTTTGGTTTTTTTTTCTAAAATAGTTGAGAGTTGTGTCTGGAAGATTTGTCAGTCCAGAGTTTGGATGAATCAACAGGTGATAGAGTGAATCTTGAAGACGAAGCGATGTCTCTGGCTGCGAAAGGCTGTTTGTCATTGATGTTACTGAGACTATTCAGTTTTTTTTTTTTTTTTTTTTAGTTCCCCTTTAAATCTGAAGCCAACTCTGAGAGGATCCCCTCAGTCATGTTTTGATTCCCTGTGTTTTTACACATTAGAGCTCTTGCAGTTTGATAAATCCCTCGCTCACAGACAGGACTTCAGCAGACAACAGGATGAATCTGGATAAATGTGATTAATTAATTTTCTTTTAAATGGGATAAAAAAAAAAGTCTTGAGTGTAAAAGAAGCCAAAGCTCGTATGTAATGAAATTTTAGGAAGCGGAGCCGGTTTATTAGAGCAACAATGAGTGTGTGGGGGGGTGAGTGGGTGGGTTTTGGG
>CM076652.1:5137598-5174928 GCA_038496675.1 Rachycentron canadum
GGTGCGGGTGGGGTAGGCTTTGTTTAGGTGATGGGGGAACAATAGGCACCCTCTTGGGTGGGGTGGGGTAGATGGGGGGGGCCTTGTTGTGCAGGGGGAGCTGGAGGGGGGGCTGCTTTCTGGCTGCAGGAGGCCAGTGGAGCCTGTACTGGCTTGTCTGACTGCCTGTCTGTCTGCCTGTCTGTCTGTCTGTCTGTCCGTCCGTCTCTCTCTCTCATGGCCACACTGATGTAACTACACCCCAAAACACACAGCTCTCTCCTCATTTATATCTGACTGAGAATCACATGACTCACAATGTGACTCCATCATTTTGCAGATGTCCCAGGTCATTCTGCAACTTACTGCAAGACAATGCATCATAATATGTGCGTGAGTGAAGAGGGAGACATGACGCGATTTACAAAGCTGAATGCGCCATATTTTGCTTTTCTTCTCCACTTTATAGAGATTTCTCAGTTCCACAAAGTTTTATAAAAGCTGGGATTTAACAGTCTGTCCCCATGTGTTTGCTGGAACGTTCAAATATTAAAGAGCCACAACTAAAAATGACAAACCCAGTTTACCAGCGTAGTATCACAAGACACTATATCGACATATAATTTGTATAGCCATCAATGTGCTGTGATAAATAAGTATATTGGTCAATATGAGCTAATTTCAGACACGGCATATATGTCGGATTGTAAATGACACTAAAATGAAATCCAGAAATAGAGAGATATGATTTGAAACTGTGCCAAAATTGTATAGATTTTAGTTTGTCAACTAGAAAGTTTTTTGCATACAGTACATTTCATGGTTGCAGTTGTGTGGCAAAACAACAAACAAGTATAAGACAAGTATAAGGAAACCTTATCAAAAATGTTTTTACTATTGTATCGATTGTTTAAAGAAAATAAATATTAGCAGATATATAGTCACTCATATGCTGGTATCAGCCTGAGAAATGTACTGGTCAGACCCTAACATTTATATTTATATAGTCAATGAAACAGCATTGTTGTGTTACAGGAGAAGTTTGTCAGTTTCTCAGCCTCTTCTCAACAAACATGGCCGACAGTTTTCTGTTGCCTTCAAATCTGTCTCATACCTTATTTCTTTCTGAAAGACTAGAGAATAAAGTGTGTTTGGAGACTGTTACAACCACAAATCAGTTATTTTATACTATTATATTGTATTTAAGGTGTATAGCTTTTTTTTATTGTGATTGTTTAGTATTTGGTTTGGTTTACACAGTTTCTTCCAATAGATAAATATGGTCAGTAAATGAGCAAATGAGCTAAAAAAAAACCCAGCAGAAACAGGGGGTTTGAAGAAACAGAGCTTTACCCTGAAAAGACGGTGTGTGTGTGTCTGTCTGTGTGTGTGTGTTACTCACCAAGTGTAGCCATATTTGTCTGTTCATTCAGCCACTTCCGGACATGGTGGTAATAAACCAATGAACAATACACTAAAAAGAAAAGGAAGTCAGTTTGGTGTCTTTCTGCTGTTACAGTGTGGATGACGCGTCTTTAGAAAGAGCTTCTACAAACCAGAGCACATGTTAACAGCATTTTCATGTTTTCTGCATTGTCATGAATGTGACCTCAAGCTTTTAGAGTTTAAGCATCAAGAAGATAAATGGATGAGACAAACTAGGGCCTCATTTATACTCTACCTACCCTGCAGACCCATACACAGATAGATAAATGCCATGGTGGAGGGTGTTCTTGGTGTATTTGTTTCTAGTTCACTTGGAGGAGTGTTAGTGCTCTTTTAGCGGTATAGCATCTGCAGATGGACATAGTCTCACTGATGTCAGCCATAGGTTTCTGGAGAGCATATTTGAAGCTCAGAGTGGGCTGCTCTGCCATTGCCATCTTGGCAGTGCATCAGTGCCTGACTTCGTCTTTGCTCCCGGCTAATCCTAAAATAAGTAAAGAGGCGGAGCCGAGACTTGTGTTGACTGGTGCTTGCAAGCTTGTGGCAAGCATACGCCACCTGTCGCCCCGCACCCCTCTGTACAGTTGCCAAGACGGGGAAAATAAGCGATCCAGACCAAAACCAGGCTGTGAACATGTTTATTTCTGTGGAATTAAACTGGCTTCAAGTGGTCAATCGAGGAACTGCAGTTTTTGGCTTCATTTTTCAGCTGCTTGGTTCTCAGGATGCTGAAAGTATAACACTAGCTTAACCCTGCATGGGAAGTGTGAATCAACCTTATGCTTCCTGATCTCAGCAGGAAGCGAGCAGGGAGTCTAAGTTTCAACTACTTCCTGCTTACGCTCCTGGTTGTAGGAATTGACACGATAAACACTCTGCAGAGTGGGACAACAGCTGACTCTGCTCTCTGATACTACAGTGGAAGAGTGTTTCCCTGCTCACAGCCTAAGGTTTTGTCTTCAGCTGGCCTGACACTGATTACACACTGTTTGCTCTGTACTTCTCTGAGCTCAGTGTAGAGAATGATGGATTATTAAGAAATAGCTGAATGAACGACTAAAAACAGCTTTTACTTTTCCTCGAGCTGTTGACACTTTGCCATTTTTGTTCTTTAGATGCTCTTTGTAACAGTGACTGACAGCAGAAAATGATCTTCCATTACTCTGTGAAGAAGTCAGTTTCAAAAGCTGAAATAACATTCTTCATCTTACAAAAAGTCATTATTTGTCAGCAATAAAACATAAAACTTGCTCAATTTAATACACTCAGTGGTTTTTCCACTACAGCCTTATTTCCCCTGCATGTAAGCAGTTAGCTAATACCGAGCTAGCATTAGCCAACTATAGCTGGGTATTTATCTTTCACTAAAAAGTCACATAGCAGTCTTCTTGACATTACAATTGAACATTCACCAATATTTTCTAACTCTCACATGGGGATAATAATTAGATAGTTTTGCTTTAGGATTAGCAAAGCAGTGCAAACTAATCTTCTGAGGTTATTATTGTAACAGACAAGTCTGGGTGTCACTTTGCTAAGAGATAGTAGATAAGATAAGGAAAAAAGGATGGTTTTTACAATTACTGAGATTCCAAAGGTGCTGGTGAACAAGTCAGTTGCTTTAATTTTGACATAGATTTGCATGAGATAGTATATTGAGGGTGTGGGGGAGGGGCGTTTGTTGTTCTTCCTGTTGATTTGGGGAGTGGGAGTCGGCAGGGAGGCGATTTCAAAGAGCTAACGGGAATGATAACGGGCTATGGGACACATTAGCCTCTGCTATTTGCTGGTAACACGGTGTGGCCTTCTACACTGTAAAAAATTTTTTTTCGTTAGTCATTTTGATTAGACTTTGAATTCATGTAACTTTGAATTTTTACTTCCTCAAATTTTTACTGGAAGTAACTTAAATCTGTGTGCTGCACACAATAGATAGCCTTGGTTTACAAATGAGCCTTGGAATTTTATTGTTTTGGTTTTTTTTTTTCCCTCACGGCACCGTTTTCTGTTCAGTGAGCAGCCACAATAAGGCCAGGCACAATATTCCCAAATGTGACCTCAAGACTCAATTGTGTTACACAATAATGGAGCAGGAAGCGTCTAAAGTACAAATCTACCTACCTATCTACAAATCTATCATGTTTTGCACTGAATTCATTCTAAGAGCCTCTGTCATGCTATAAAAAGATGGATTTCTGAATTTTAACCTTTGTGCAGTGTACAAGCTGTGAAGTATATACAAATGTTTTAAGACACCTTGATGTGTGGTGTTTGTTAAACAAGCCATTTGACATTTAGTCAGATTGAACTGATTATCAGCTCTGATGGTGATTTTCAGGGGGTGGGGGAGAGGTGGGCATATGCTGCTGGGAAACTGCAACATCCAACATTAGCTATTTGGCAGCAAAACAATCAGATTCACAAGCTTGGAGAGTGATCACTTGTTGCAGAAGATTCAACTCCAGAACCTTTTTTTTTTTCATGTATGGGGGGCTGGCAGGTCTCAACTGTATTTCACACCACTCAACATTTTTATCTTTTAAAGAAAAAAACATTTCTTTGTTGAATTTCCCAAAATACAGAGCAAGAGAGAACAAAGGGCTAAAACATCAAAGACTATGAAGGAAAAAAAGATAATTTAATAAAAGTATGTATGTCAGACGTATCGGCCTATGGCAGATTGTGAAATATTACTGTCCACCATTCTTATTTGTATTAATAACATTGTGCACAGCAAGTCAATCGCTGCAATATGCTAAAACCTCAACAGTTATAAAGTTATAATATATTTCATATGGCTGGGCAATAAGGGCGATACCACACATTTAACATGCCCTACAAACTAATCTTGATAGTTTGGTAACAGCAATTAATCAGCAGCTTGAAAATACAATTTCGTTGACAACAGTGTCCTTTAACACACTCAAAATTAACATTTTTATAATGATTTATAATGGAATTATGTGGTTTGAAAGTGGCCAGTTTTCTATTTCAATGAAGGATTATTTCCAACATTTCAGGTGCACTCACTTTTCAGTTTTACCTTTGGACAAAGTGGTTTGTTTAATCTTATTGTGTGACTGCTTATTCTTCTTATCTTGTTAGACTTTATTGAAGGATGTCACTGTGTTCCCAGAGCTCAGCAATTATATGACCCAAATGATGGCCAAACCACAAAAATAAGTTCTAATAAACCAGAAGTATCTCTTAATGCTGCAGCCTCGTGAATTTTTCTGTCAGCACACGACTGTAAATCTTCTGTGACCTTTGGATAAAAAAAATAAATGAGCCCAAAAAATATTTTTGGGTGGAGCTGCGTTTTTTGAAATAGATTGATTTTTTAAATTATTATTATTTTTTCACTCCTCTTTGTTTTCTGGCTCAGATACGATCCTCCTGTTCTCTGTCCTGGTCTGTGATGAAGATCAGGTTTTTGGAGATGGAGGAAGAGGAAATAATTTGTGTGGTTAAGGGCAGATATATCCTTAAATAACCAGCACGTTTACAGGATGCGCAGCCACTAAACTCTCTGCCTCCTAACCTGCATGTGTCTAAATAAAGCAGTACCCAAGTTCTAATGGACCACAGATGGAAAACACAGTTCAAGGGCTAATTCATTTTCTGTGTGTGTGTGTGTTCACAGGAGTGGAGATGAGAGCAGAGCCTGTGTTAGCTGTATAGAATATAATTGTAGTGGTGACTGGATAGATGGAGTTCATTGTACTCTTTTCACATTCATGCAACCATACAATGTTCCTTTACTAGGTGTGGAAGAGGACACACACACACACACACACACACACACACACACACACACACACACACACACACACACACACACACACATTGCACATGTGGTTTATGTCTCCGCACAATGATCCGGAGTTCACACTTATTAAATGGTGTTGGTATTGCTGTAACCTCCCCAGGCCTCTCTTTCCACTGGTGTGCATTGCATGTGTGTGTGCATGTGAGTGTGCGTGCGTAAGAGACAGTGTACTTGTGACAGTAAACCCTCCCAGGAAGAGGCCAGATAATGGCTCGGTCTGACTCTGCAAAAACTGGTGCAAGAAGAAGAAGAAAAAGAAGAACAGCGAGGGGATATAGAACAGCGAGAAGAGCTGCTAGCTAAACCTTTTACCATCACATTTCCAGGAGGAAATAAGCACTTCACTGTATCACTGTGCAATCTGTGACCAATTACTGTGTGTGTGCATAAATGGTAATGCTTCTGCGAGAAGAGATGGTGAAATAATGAGGAGTGCACACTGTGAATCACAGCCTCTTCACCACCCATAAAGCAAATCTCTCTCTCTCACTTTCTCTGTCTTTCTCAAGTGTGTATTAGTGCAGAGAAAGAATGAAAGAAGCTTTGCTGGTTTCTTTTCACTGTCGTGCTTTTTCATACAGACCCCATGAATATCCGTCTTTGTTTTTTAAACATGAAATCGGGTCAGAACTAATTAAACCAACTCGAGACTTTCATAAAGGTGATTATTTTTTTCCTGGCATTATGCAAGATGAATTAATCGGTAATGGATTAATTGAAATCGTGATCATCAGAACCATAAAGAGTGAATGCAGAGATGTGCGTCAGAGCCAAGACGAGAATCATGAGTAATGGAGGACAGAAAAGGGACTGCATTAGGAACGGAGGCATAAGAGACTAGTTTGGTCTGCAAGGAAAGTTTTTGTGCAGTTCGAGTGATCATATCGATAAACCATGCTAGGCTGCGGAGGCTAGGTACAAAAACTAGGAGCCAGTGAGGAATAACAGCCCCTGTCATTTAAAGAAAAAAAAAAAAGCAGAATGAAGCTTGTTTGTCCTAGAGCACAGAGATAGCGTCTACCATCCAATGTGGTTGGCTGAGGCACTCAGAGCAGTCGGGTCATGATCAGGTTGAAAGAAACATTTCTTTGGAGCCCAACGACTGGAGACTGTGCGCATTTTGTGTAGCCTTGTAAGAAGTCATTACTGTTCTTCTGCTTGTTGTTCTCTGTTTATAGTTGGCCCTGCACACACTTCTTATCAGATGCTGTCCTGTGTGAGTGCATCATATGTATACGCCACTACAGGAAGGTGAGAAAGGCATAGGTGGTCAAGAACACGGATCCTCTTTAGTTCACCCACCCTGACCCCCGTCAAGGAGAGCCGTATTGACTCACAGCACAGGGAACAGTTGGATCCAGTTGATTCGCTGATGCCAAACGAGTTGCAAATTTTGAAGCTGGAGCCCGAGCAAACGCATCAAATAATTGCAACAGTCCTCTTCAGCTGTGCTTTTTATCTCTGTGCGTATCAGTGGTTGTGATTGTTTGCCACAATCAATTGTGAGTGCTAAAGTTAACAGTGATCATCGTCGGTGTGAACGCCACGTGCCAACTGCTGTCTGTTTTAAGTGGATGCAGACAGTTGGATGGTTCCTGATCAGTGCGTGTCCTTTGAATCTATGCCTGAATTTTCAGTTTTTCTAATGGCTCTTACACTGGCTTTAAGATCATTCTACTGAATTGAATAGTGTTTGTGTGAACAACTAGTGGTGGGTGATCTGGGCTAAAGATCACATGACAGTCTTTTGGGGTAGAATCACAAGCCACAATCTGAAATTTGAGTGTTCATGGTCACATTAATTGTTGTTCATAACGTTTCCTGGACATTAATCCTATCTCTTCTACTTAAAGCTAAAGCCCCAATTCACAAATGTCTATGTCCTCTTATCACTTTGACTTTACTCTGAAAGTCCATGACTGGAAGTTGGGATTCAAATATTTCTGGTGCTTCGTTCAGATGTTTGTCTGCTCATCATTACCCCCCCCCCCCCCCATGCTATTTTAAAATTGGGTCACAGTTTTTTCTTTTTGCATACTAGTGTTAGTTTATCTAGTTATGAGTTGCTATATGTAAGTATTTTAATTACCTGCCCCGTGTTTCCCTGCCTGCAAGCGAGTGTCAGACGGACTGTAACTTCACTCCACCGACTGCAGCTGGGGACAGTACTTGTTGTTCCTACAATATGCCAAGCTTGGTGAAGCTGCAGAGCAGAACAAGGGCTGCAGTTGTTGGGCTAATAATTACCAGAGGGTTGGTTAGCAGCGTTGACTTTTAAAATTAAATATCTAAATTTAGCAATCTGTACAATTTATCTGAAAAGTAGATCAATGCCAAAGGCAACAGCTAACCACAACATTTGAACTTGGAAAATACTTCATGAATGGATGTTTTCCTCATCTAGTTAATTTTATTTCTCTGTGCGTCTCGGTGCCAATTCTTGAAGGTACCCAGGGGTTTTTAAACTGCACTATGGTGCAATTTCTCACAGTCTTGTTGCCTGTTGTTTGTATCATGCACGCACACAAGCATGCACGTGTGACAACGTCAGGTTGTTCTGCTGACTGGCAGTTACCGGCAGTAACATTTGTCCAACATGGACAAGAGACACCCACTGATAGTGGACGTTTGAGGATGATAACCATTAAAAAAAACAGTATATCCAGCCAAATCATATAAAATCATATAGACACATAATGCAAACTACAATCTGTGCAGTGGATAACACTGAATACACCAATATGGATATATCTGCAATCAGCCAATATGGTTCAATATATTGGCTCCCAGTCCAGAGTTAACCAAACCCCTCTGGTCATGTGACAGGTGCTATATCCATGTTTCTGATTTGAATATTAAATAAGAGGAACCATTGTCTACCAGTCATCCACTGCATGTTTGAAAACAGTTCTGCAACTGTGTGTGTATGTTTACGGGCTTCTCTCTCCATGTTAATAATCCCATTGATCACTATACAGTAAAGCTTTGAAGCCGTAGCTCTGGAGCAGCTCAGGGTCCTTTTCCATCAGGCAGAACACACGACATTCATTACATATGCAGCCGCACAACAAACAGTTCAAATCCAGCAAAAAAAAAAACACATAAAAAGTTTTACTCATTTTAATACTACACAAATTAGTTGAAGAAAAGTGGAGAAAAAAAGAGAAACAGCATTTCACGTATATTTGTTTGAAGTGAGGACTTCAGGGACAGACAGTAGACCAGGCTGAAATCATATACTTAAATACATTCTGGCTGTTTGAATAACATGAGGTACACTTCAGTGTTCTCACCTTGCCAATGATGCGACGGCGGCGGCGGCTGTTAAAGTGGGATGATGAATGAAGCACCCCTGAATCTGCTCAGATATCGAACACTCCAGTCACATTTGCATACGAGTAAAAGATGAGCGTTGTGTCTTATTGTCCTTGATGGAAATAAAATTAAATAAGCAACAAACAAGAAATATCACTTCAGATGCAGAATAATTCCATTTCTGTCGCAAAGGACCATAAAGTGGAACAATGTTTACTTTGAGGATTATGAGAAAATCCTCCCGTATTAAACCTGTGTGTGTGTTTGTGTTTGTGTTTGTGCAAGTTGGAAATGGTTAAAACAGATGCCGTCGAATGGTCCAATAGAAGAATGAGTGAGGGGAACTGACTGGCCTGTGATAACACAGTCAACTTGTATACCAACAGGGCCCCATGCTGACACACACACACACACGTATTTGCACATACATACCCAGCTCCCTTCCTCCCTCCCATCGGTTGCATTACATTTCATAACAACTCCACTGGCTTCTGAAAATATAGCGGCTCGGCTCCATGCATGTATACGAACACATACATGTAAGTTGGCATGTGGTGGAAGACAGTGAGAGCTGTAAGACGAGATGTGAGAGAGGAAGAAAAGCCACACAGAGGGAGAGCATGAGAGTCCAAGGCAGCTGCAGGATTGTGGCCGTGTGCCCTGTGTGTATTCTCCCGAGGGCTGGCACTGACACCATGAAGCCTGCTGTCCTGGCTGGAGTGGCCCGGGCCTGCCTGGTGACAGAGAGACACATGGAGGAGGGGTACCCAGAGCCACCCAGTAGTCGGTTGATTGTTGTGCGACTAATGTATCTCTCCGGTGTCCATCTGCTGCCGGGCCCCTTGCATACTCACATCCCAGACCCCTTCACTTCATTGTGTTTCATTTTTCTTTCATTTTAAGTGGACAAAATTGAAATTGCCCATCAATCTGTACTCAATGATCTGTAATGACAAGACGAAAACATGTTTTACAAATTTAGCAAAACTGAAATCTCTCATTTTGAAAAGTATTCAGACCCTTTTCTGTGGAGCCACCGACTGTGGTCTGGTGCGACCTCTTTCCTTGACTATCCTTGACATGTATCTATAACTTGATTGGAGTCCAACCTTTGGACAACTGAGTGGACACACTTTAGTGAGGTAGACACATATTCATATAAATCCTACACAGTCCCACTGGATTTCAGGACAAAAGCCAAGCCATGACATCCAGGCAACCCAGTAGAAAACTCAATTAAGAAGAGGAAAAATCAGAGCAGGCGTATAAAACTATTTCTAAAGCTTTGGGTGTTCCCAGGAGCAGAGTGTCCTCAATTGTAATAAGAAGATGTTTGGAACCAGCAGGACAGTCTCTGACAGAGCCTCAGAAGTCTTCTGTAGAAACGGGACAGCCTGTGAGAAGGATGAGCGCCTCAGCAGCCCTGCATCAATCAGACCTTTATGGTAGAGCAGCTGGGCAGATGCCACTGTGAGTAAAAGGCCAAACAGCGTTTAGAGGAGCAGCATCATGCCGCACGGACCAGGAGAGTGAATGTAGCCAAAACACAGAGAAGAAGAAAACCTGCTCCAGACTGCGAGAGACCTGAGACTAGTGTAGTGGTTCGCCCTTTCAGGACAATGACCTGAAGCACCCAGTCAAGCAGCAGCTTCAGGACAAGTCTCTGACTGTCTTTAAACCCCATTGAACATCTGTAGAAAGACCTGTTGATGGCAGTTCCCCCCTCTCATCCAGTCCGATGGAGCTTGAGAACATCTGCCAGGAAGAATGGGATAAACTACCCAAATCCAGGTGTGCAAAGATTTTAGAGAATTACCTGAGAGGATCCAAAGGGGCCTCAACAAACTAGTGACTGAAGGGTCTGAACACTTCTGTTTTTGATTTTTAATATTTTGTAAAAGATGATTCTTCTTTGTCATCATCTGTTATCGATGGGTAAAGATTGGCAATTTTATCCATTTATAGTTAAATCTGCGTATCAAAATGTGCAAAAAGTAATTGAATACTTTCCGAAGCCATTGTAAATGTTCTATTTATCCTGAAACATCCCATCACAAGATTTATGCGTGACGCCTTGATTGATAATGAGGAGAGTACGTCAGGTGGCAACATTAGTCAGCTGTAGTCAACCACCCAACTCAGCATTTCCCCTCATCACTGTGGAGCTTTAGCTCTTTTCAGCCCATTGTTTCGACTTTCCAGCCTGAAGCTTTACTTCATCCTGTTTAAACGTGTTTTTCAGCCACAGCACACAGTTGTTTTCACATAAAAAGCTTTCAAAACCCAATATATGCTACCTGCCCAGCACCAAACAGTGGACAGAAAACATGAGCAAAGAGCTGGTGAACACAGTGGAACATTTAGCAGCGCTGTAGTTGGCTACACAGGATTTATTATAACATTTGTTTGTTTTATGTTTCCAGAGAAAAGTTGTAAACTGTTTCACAGTAGTTCATCCAAACTCTTATCAGAACTCAGGGACAATCTGTCTCAATCTGTCATATACTGTTGAGGGTTATGGGGATGTATATTGCAGTGATATTTAAACTTCAATTTTGCTTCCTTTTTATTAAAATTAAAAATGTAGTTATGAAGACCTTCTAAGCAGCGTGAAGTTTCACAGTACCCACATGGAGAGCAGTGCAGGGTAATAATAGCAGCCACTCAGGCAGAATTTGGTGTTTGAAGGCCATTTCACTGTGATAAAAAAAATAGCACTTTTGAGTATTGTAGGCAAAATGTAGCTATGGGAATTTAAGTGAATTAAAGCGTTGGTGGTTCATTGTTATTATTTCAGTATATGTCTTTAAAGAGGTCAAATGTTTTGTGAAATATTCATATAATGTGAAGAAGAATTTCTCTATATTTCTGTAACCTAAATCTGACTTTTTTTTCTGTTGGAATCCATAAAAGATTATTTCAATGTGCAGGGAAACTTTTGTGCTGAAATTCATTATTTTTAGTGATTAACAGACAGTAACACACTCCAAAGGATGGTAGATCAGGACCCCTGTTCACACTAAGTCTTTGTAGCTTGGGGGAACTTTGGGGCAACTGAAGATTAAAACACAACATTGATATCCCCTTATGAAAAAACAAAACAAAACAAAAGAAACCCAGCATGGTTGTCATGATGGAGGAATTTAGCTACAAATACCAAATCCATTTTTGTCCCAGGCTGCTTATTAAACATGTTTATTTCTGCTGTAAAGTTGGACGTTTCAACGAGTCTGTGGGGACTGTCTCACTTTTAGAGTCTGTCTGTAGTGGCCGTTCGAAGAACTGCAGTTTTTGACACTTCATGTTGGCTTCATTTTTCAGTTTCTGACGTAGCTGCTCGGGGGCTTCATTAGCAATTATGCAGACCCCACCAACAACTCCACCAAAGTATCTAGTTCTTTTGCTGCTAAATGCTCCACTACATTCGCTGGCTAATGACCGGCCCTGTGGTTTGTTGTTTGGCCAGTAGTTCAGACCTTTCTCCCTGGACCATTAATGAGAACTAAGTTTGGAGGTTTTATAGACTTCAGTGAGCTGAGAGGAAGTGCATAGCTGGGCTAAAGCTTTCCACTTTGGGTGACCTCTGCTCCTATGACACAGTTGATCCAGTCTTTACATCAAATACTGTAAGTACAGCTTTATGTGATGGTCATAATCAAAGGAGGCTTTAAAAGGCAGTGGACAGTTTTATTATATCAGCTCTTCTACACTATTACTCTTGTTTGACCTCCAACGCATGTTTCGCCACAACTTTGTGTAATGTTTGTTGTAATTATTTACTGAGCATCCGGATAGACGGTCAGAGCTGGGTTTCACTGCAGGCGTGGTGTGGAAAGTTTTAATCCTTTACTTCCGCCATTAAAATTTCAGTTTGAATCAAAGAGGATGACAACGATCATGCGTGATGGATCTTTCCCTTTAGCGCACACAGTTGCATATTCACAAACACAGTCACTCTTGGTGTAGGGGAAACAAATCTTGCTGCTGGTGCTCAACCATACAGTCTGCTGGATGAATGAATCCTTGTTTGAATGGAAAACTGCTGGGGGAGGGAGGAGGGGAAGAAAGCAAGGGTGGTAAGTTTGAGAGGAAACGGAAATGAGGGTGAATAGAATAAGCATGAAGAGAGAACCAGAGGACGAACTCCAGTAAAACAAGTACATCCCATTCATTACACATGCCTGTGAGTCTGAGCCAACAGATGTTTTTGTTGTGGCCTTGCAGTGTTTCCCCCCAGGTGTTAAAACTCTGTGAGCTGAGCTCAAGTGTGTGGACGGGGCTAAAATATGTCCAAAATGTTGCCTGCTGCTCTGCATGCTTCATTTGCATGTGTGCGTGTGCACACTGTCAAGTGTAATTGTGTTAAAATTAGCCAGGCAGACACACACACACACACACACACACACACACTTCACATTGCAGGCTTGTGCAGGCGGTGGTAAGGGACAGTGCATGGGAAGTGTGAACAGTAGAAGACCAGACAAAATGACATGTGTTCGCCCAAGGAGCTGGCACTGTAATTGTGTGTGTGTGTGCATATGTTGGTGTGTGAGTGTGTGTGTGTACTGCGCCAACCCTGTTGTTTACCATGGGGGATTTTAGAAGAATTGTAGGCAGCTGGCAAGCCCCCTCAGTTTTTCCTTCCCCCCCCCTTTTTTTTTTTTTTTTAAAGAAAAATCTGCTAGTGGCTGTGTAGTAGTTGTCTGTCAGTCTGTCTGTCTCTGTGTCTCTATATCTCTATGTCCGTCCGTCTGTCTTATTCACTTGCTCCACTTATGTGCATGATGATTTGTTGTTGGGCTACCACAACAGTTTAACAAAATAGGCAATTTCCTAGTTGAAAAGAAGCAATAATTTCCCTGCAGCAGCTGGGGTACAGGCTTACATCATGTTGATCAGAATGTAAAGCTGCACTAAAAAAAATATGATTTTTTTTTTTTGGGGGGGGGGGATACAGACTTAATATCAAGATGAATCACAGAGTCAGCAGTGGAGAGAGGGGGATTTATGTAGAGGTCTGAAAACTGTTTGAACTTCAGCAAACACCACAATCATTTTGTTTTGTTTTCCTTCCAGGTTCCTGCTTACTGACGTTGGATATCGCAGCAGCTTCCTGAGGTTTCTACAGCCAGCATTTTTATTGGTAGTTAGCAGGGATCGCTGTTGTTGAAGCCACATTTAGCAATAGCATTCAGCTTCTAGTTGCCCACAGCTGATTGTCCCCGCTGGGAGGTAATTATTACCATTAGTATTAACATTAACCTGAGTTTACCAGCAGCTTTGTATCAGGTCGCCCACCTAGAATCAAATCATTAGCATTAGCGCTGAGATCACGCCGGCCAGTTAACGTTAGCCGCCAGTATGGAGCGCAGTAGCTGGAGTGGCAGTGAGAGTCCTGGGGAGGACATGGACAGACTGAGTGACTCAGGAGGGGACAAGACCATGGACGGGGACCCCGAGGGGGTCTGGAGCCCCGACATCGAGCAAAGCTTCCAGGAGGCCCTGGCCATCTACCCGCCCTGTGGAAGGAGGAAGATTATACTGTCGGACGAGGGAAAGATGTACGGTGAGTGATGTGACACTGAGTGTAAACTGAACTTATAATGGTGAAAATAGTAGAAAATGACCAGAAATGACACATTCACACTGTTTGTTTTGCGCATATTCAAAATAATATTCAGTTTAAATGACATAAAATAGAGAAAATAGTATTTATTTGCACTGGAGAAGCTTTCAGTGGATTCAGAAAGTGCTCACACCCACTTAGATCCTGCACGCTTCATTTTGATTTGCAGATTTAATTGTTAATGGATAAAATTACTATGTCTGCCCATCAATACACACTCAATATCTCATAATGATGACAGTAAAACATGGTTTTAGAAATTTATCCAAAACATTTCTTTGACAAAAGCATTCAGAGCCCCTTTGGCAGCAGTTTATCCCGTCCTTCCTCATAGAGCCTCTCAAGTGTCTGAACCTCCATGTTCAGGTCTCTCCCTAGATGTCTAAATCTGAGCTTTGGCATCAAGGACAGTCAGTAAGTTGCCCCAAAGCCACTCCAGCGATGGACCCCAGACAACGTCTAGGCACAGAACATCTTCATGGTAGTTAAAACAAAAGTCGTCAAAATCGTATTGATACATTTTCATTGATTTCAATGATTAGGTCATTTAGGTGAGGGGGACCAATAGATACACTTGTTTGTGTGTTTATAATGTGGTGAACTGTATATTAGGTGTGAACGATTTTGAATGTTATAGTGTTATAAACACATCCCATGATTGGCTGAGCTGTTGAAGTGTTCACTGTGGTGTGTCAGACTGTGTAGGTGTGTGTGTGTGTGTGTGTGTGTGTGTGTGTGTGTGTGTGTGTGTGTTAGGGCCATCTCACAGGGCGCAGACACAGGAAAGAAAGAAACTGTAAAAGAGAGGAAATAGAGGCATGCTATAGGTACATCATGTGTTTGTGAGAATGAGTGTGACATTGAGTGTGTGTGTGTGTGTGTGTGTGTGTCAGTGTGTATGAGAACTAATAGAGTGATGAACAGATGGTCCTCTGGCTGCCACCAGCTGCGCCTCTCTCTCGCTCTCTCTCTCTCTCTCTCTTTCTCTCTGTCTCTCTGTCTCTCTCTCTCTCTCTTTCTCTCATCCCCCCCCCCCCCCACACACACACACACACCCCCCCCATGTTCAGAGTGCACTCTAGTGATTTCTTCGTACTGCATGAGTTTTAGGCTTCTGAGTATTAAATTAAATCCCAGATATTAGATCCTTTTTTTTCATCGATGAAGTCTTGTCTCAGAGCCTTGATGGACACACACACACACACACACACACACACACACACACACACACGCACACACACACAGTGTGTGACTACATGGCCAAAAGTTTGTGGACAGCCAAAGACTTAAATCACATGTGTTTGCTGAACAGCTTTTCAGACACAGTAACATTAGTGAGGCCACTGCAGTTTTTCCACAACAACCTTGGCCAGTCATCTCTTCAGACCTGCACTTACATATTCAAACAATCCACAAGGAACAAATCAATTACCATCCACCTTTGCGGATCCCTTCCTCAGTTTTAGCATCTTTTTGCTCATTGTTTTGACTTCATGGCCGTCAATTTTAATGTTTTTGTTCACTCTCAAAGATCTTTCTCTCGACCTCATTTCCAGCGGTGGGAAGCTGTTTTCAGAGGAGAAACTCACATTAGCTACAAGAAGCTGATAATATAATAATAAGTTCATGTTTACAGCTTGACAAAAAATCCATGAATGCAGCTTAATGAGCTGTTGAAATAGGAAAGGGCCTTACAAAAACTAAAAAAGCAACAGCTACTTAATAGCTAAAAGTACACAACAGTGTGTCATTGGCACAGGTGTCCACATCCTTTTAGACATATACAGCGTTGTACTTACATCAGAGGTCAAACTTGTATCGAAACTCCTGCTCAAGCTCCGTTTGTGTTATTGATCAACCACCAATCAATCATTCTCAACCTGTCCTCTGCCTCAGTGGTGTTTTCGGCGCCGTTTGCTTACCTTGTTGACTCTGCATTCAGGTTGTTGACATGTTTATCATAGTGACCTAATTAGGTTACACAGTGTCTGTTTTTCAGCGGCAGGAGCAGGCGAAAATGGCGAGAAGGGATGAGCAGCGTTTGGCGTAGAGACCAAGGGGGTTTTAATCGCTGCTAGAACATCTGTGCAAACCAGAATTATGAAACAGTATCTAGTTCTTAGGTCTTATTTTTGGCTCTCGATGGGCTCAGAAAAGGACAGATTCACATTTTTATTCATGCGTGCTGTTTCATTTGACTTTTGAGAAACACGGACGCGGTTATTGATTTTTTATTTTTTTTTTCTCTCCCATTTAAAAAATAAAAAAAACCCTAGTGGTGTTTTTCTACTTACACTAAAGCAACATACTATAAGCACACGACCTTGGGCTTACTTAAAAACTTGGCATTATTTTCCTTGCTATTCAAACCCACCCTGTTATTAATGGTGGTTTTTGTGGATTCCTTGGGCATTATATTAAGGTAAAATGAGTGGCAGGTGAGCAGTCCCACATAAAAGAAAGAGGTAATATCTGATGCTTAGGGGGCATATGTAGGTCTAAAAAAAATACCCCCCACTGGTTAGAGGGAAATGGACTGAAATAGAAAAGAAAGAAGAAAAATGTGCAAAAGTGCCAGGATGAACTTAGCAGGAGAAAAGCGTGGAAAAATCATAAATGGATGCGTATAAAAGGGAGAGAGAATGAAAAGGTGAATAATAGCGCCATTATCCTTGGCAAAGGTACATCAGAGGTACAATGTAATGGGCAGTGGCTTTGTCCCCCACACACATATGGTATGGATCTACTGGACAAATATAAAAGTCATTTAATTGGTATTGAACCTTCTCCGTCTGTTAAGCTTTGGATCAGGGACATGTTCAAAACAGATGTATTACAGACATATTACATACCGTGAATAGTGGTGGAGGAGGCGCAGGCTGTGGCTGGCATTGACATGGACTACAAATATTTGTCAGACATTTCAGTGTGTGTCATATTGAAGTATTTTATTTCGTCTTGTCATATAAAACATTTGTTTAGTGTTGTCCTGATGGATTGGTGCTCTGAGACATATCCTGTGTGGCTGCAAGGTCACAGGTTTGAATCCTCTCTCCTCTCTCTCTACTGTCTGCTGAGAACTCACTCATTCTGCCTCCTCTGCTTTAAAAGTTGTTTAATCCACCAATGTCAAAACATTGATCTTAATTAGACCCTGTTCAACTCTGCCAAGCAGTAACCCCTGAGGCTGAAAGATACAGCCAACCATGGTGCCAACAACTGCAGTTCTTCGAGTAGCCAGTTGAGGTTGTCTCCAAAAATGATTGAATCCCCATAAACTCTCATGTTAAAATCTCCAACTTTACAACAGAAATAAACATGTTTATAGCCTAGTACAAAACACTTTTGATCTTTTGCATTTCCTTAAAATTCAGGCTGTGGAGCTCCATGCATGCACCTCCTTTTTGCCCATTTCTGGATTAGTCGCGACTTCTGCGGAGTCAGACACTGCCAAGATGGCGGCGGCAGAGCAGCCCACTCTGAGCTTCAAAACTGATCTTCAGAAACCTGTGGTCATGGAGGTTACGTGTCTCTTCATTTACAGGCTGATATCTGTATTCAGTATGAGCCTCATGACCTTTTGAAGACCGACTTACAGAGTTTGAATGAAGTAACAAGTCCACAGTCCATTGTCTAAAGTTGGCATCAACTTGCTTGTCAGATTCTTACGTTTTCTAGCTGTTGATTCAGACATTTAAGCATATATGTTGAACATACACTGATTTATTTATTTATTTGGTTATAAAGGTGCAGAGCTGTAAACACGACATGGACATTTTATTACCCTATGAAGTGGTTACGGTCAATATATAACACCATGCAGCTCAATCAACACCTCTTTAAAAACTGAACATCAAACCTTTGAGTGTTTATACAGATACAGACATTCTTAGAGTGCAATCTTTATTTTATTACACAAAATGACAAAGAAAAAATACAAAAAAAAAAAAAACAACTTGTATAATTGATGTATTTCTGTATTTTGCAGTCCCATCAGTCAGTATTAAGGGAGTTTAAAGTCTATTTCACCGTCAGCCCTGCATAAACAGGGTATTACAATTAAACTCTAGGTTTTATTCCTCTATAATAAGTAACATACCCAGCCACAGCATCTGCTCTTGGCTGGTATAAGGTGATGTCACCAGGGTTTAGTTATTCTTTAAAGGAAGTGGCAGCTTCTTTCTTATTAACCGTGTGGTTAGGAGCAGAGCTGGTTATCTTAGTAACTGCACCTGCAAAGATAGAACAGAGCTCCATAACAAATGAACTGAGGAAACACTTTAAAAACACTTAAATCGTCCTGCTGGTGTGGTGTTGTTGTAACATGCACAAATGTCGCGCTCGATGCTGCTGAAGCCAGGCTCCGGGCCAAAGTTTGGCCCCTGTCATCCCTGAGGTCTTCCCAGGCTGCACAACAATGCACAGCACTCCACTGCTGCCTTGTTAGCGAGTACAGTCAGCAAGGCTTTGACCTTACTCTGAAAGGGTTTTCAAGCTTTTCTATAAAGCAGCTGAAGCTCTTAATCACTCTGCTAACTGAGTGTGGTGAGCAACAGTAAACTACTGCAGTGATGTTTTTTTTTTTTTTTTTAAAGAAAAAAAAGAAAATATGTCAGTACAAAGGCACTTATTTGCTAAGTGCTTATTTGTTCTCACAGATGTTTCCACACTGTTTCAATGACAGGTGACAAGTTAGACGATGCTTTGATCCAAGTGCACGGCTGCTGCCTTGTAGAAAGGACTGCATGTCAGTCACTTTATTTCAGTTTGAGTCATTGAGTCACCCATCACCCCATATTCACATTTATTTGATTTTATCATAATGTAACAAGCCTGGCTCTTTATTCCTGTTTTGTTGTGGCTCAAATCTTTACTGAAATTCATCTTGCATGTCTTTCAAGTGTGTCGTCTCTCTGAATATCTGCTTGCACAGAGAGTGGCTACAGCCTGGAGGTATAGGAGGGCGGGGGTGGGGGGTTACTTCTGTTCGTCACAGTTAATGACCATCTGACTTTGGCCTTGAAGTCTTTCACTGGGCAAGTAGAGAGGGAGGGAGCGACAGAGAGAGGAAGAGGGAGGGAGCAGGAGGGAAGCCCATTGACTACAAGAGGGACAGAGGAGGGGAACAAGGGGAACAGCCAGAACAGAGGATGGATGGAAGAGAGGGAGGGAAAAGGAGGGAGGGAAGTGTTTGTGTGTGCGTGTGTGCGCGCATGCATGTTTGCTGGAGAGTTTTTTTGAGAAAGGGGGAGGGTGAGAGTGAGGGATGTGTGCCGCAGGGTTAGTGAAGGATGATAATTCACCGTTAAGCCTCCTAGAAAGACCAGCTGGCCCCTCTGGAGTCAGATGTCAGCCTCCGCAGCCAGGACCCACTGTGTGTGTGTGTGTGTGTGTGTGTATGTGTGTGTGTGTGTTTTGGCACTCATGCATGTATATATGTGTATGTGTGTGTGTGTGTGTGTTGACGTCAGTTGCAGCTTTTGACTGCTAGAAGGAAAACACCTGCATGGGGAGCTGTAGATTTTATCAGTCTAAGCTCTCTATCTCAGTGAGAATGGGACTGGTCAGAACACACACACACGCACACACACACACACACACACACACCATCTGCTAGTTAGTTAGGGCTATTGTTGTGAGCCATTTGGGTAGTGTGTAGAGGTTTGGCTTTGTGCTGATCTTGACCATCAGTTGGCCAGCTGGCCTGACTTTGGTTTTCCACTTGGTTGGAACAAAAAACAGGCAAGAAGACAAACCAAAGCAAACTGAGCCACAAATTTGCTTGTTAGCAAATAAAATAACAGTCAAATTACTTCATTTTACAAAATATTTAAAGCCCACTGCCGCCTTTAATTTTTGTAGGACTTGAATTTGTAACCTGGTCAGACTTAAGAAGCCTCTGGGGTGAAGCACTGTTGATCTGTTAACTGATCTGTGTTTTATACTGTGTCAGATACACGCACACGCACACACGTATGAACACACTTCTCTGTAACAGGTTTTTTGGATGTAACACGAGGGTTTTCTGCTTCTTTTTTCTCTCTGTCTCCCTCACTAATTTATACTAGCCAGGTCATGCTGAGTGTGCTGTGCTCCCTATTGAATGGGTTGAATTATTCAGCATTGTAAGTGTGTGTGTGTATGTGTGTGTGTGTGTGTGCGCGCGTGCGTGCATAAGTGCACACACATAAGCATGGGTACAGCTGGCCTGCTGGTTCCTTTAATCAGGGGACGGCCGGTCTGCATGAATGCCTGTATTGTTGGGTCATGTGTATTCAGGGCCGTGGCGTGTGTGTGTGTGTGTGTGTGTGTGTGTGTGTTTGTGTGTTAGAGCATGTGCAGAGGGCTCAACAGGGGTATCTGTGATTACAGTGCTACTATGTGAAACTCCACGTCACAAGGTCGCTGGGTCAACAGCACGAAATCAGGCACTATGTTGTTTGTCAGGGTCATATGATTTCTGCTTATTTGTCTGATTGTCTGTGAGAAACAAAGACAGTTCAAATAGGGTGTGTGTGTGTGTGTGTGTGTGTGTGTGTGTGTGTGTGTGTGTGTGTTTTAAGAGAGAAAACAGCATGCCTAATGTTTCATCAGTATGTTCTGTGTCTTTTCCCTCCAGGCCGAAACGAGCTGATAGCCAGATACATCAAGCTCCGAACGGGCAAGACGCGAACGAGGAAACAGGTAATAATGAGTGTGTGCGATCCCATCCTACTGTCTGCAGCATGTATCACAGCATATCACATTATACAGAGGGAAGTGGCGCTTACTGCTGAGGTCAATGGTTGAGTTTGGTCAAAGGAAAAAAAAAAACATTAATGTGAAATTTAAAATTGAAATTTGAAATTTCTGTTTTCTACACTGGTAGAAAAGTAAACTTACTAAATGTGGCTGAAGTTTATTCCACACAACAACCTGGGTGAACTGACACTATTTTACAGGATCCAATGACAATTTGTGTTTTATTTTTGTTTCCTCTTGTTGGCTCTGTGTGTCACCATCAGCGTTGCCAGGTTGGGCGGTTGAGTTGTTTTGTTCCATATGGCCAGTGTTTACTTAGAATAAGATACTATGAGGGACAAAAATATTACATGAGCGTAAATTATATAAATGAATAAATGAATGTAAAAATACGGAAATAGCATTTTTGATCACCAAATTTTTTTGCATTTATTTATGTATTTAATTATTTATGTCTCCATTTATTCATTTACTTGTACTTAAATATATATACTACATTTTATTGTCCCTGTGAACACACAAACATGCATTACATATTTTATTTAGATTCAGTTTGACTTATACATGTACAGTATGTGAATATAGAAATAATGTAGCTGTGATTTAAGTAGATATTGTGAAATGACACACCATTTTTTTCTGAATGGACATTTTTGCATTTTATTTTCACTGAAAAAAAAATGTCTGGAGAAAATGATATAGCCCAGACGCATCTCTGTAACACCTCACAGGTTCATTGTTTTATTTTTTATCGTATGTTGTGACATATTTTACTTTTATCAAAAAATTTACCATATTACAATTTCAGTCATCATTTTAATGGGCCTAAGAAATGACATCTTTGACTAAGGTTTATGTTCTTTGGCTGTTTTTGCTCATATTTGTTTTTGAAAATGTCAAATTTGATTCCTCCAACGCTGACCCACATATTCACATGCATTTTATTGCTGTCTACGAGAGATAAACTTTTACTGAAGTTGCTTATAGACTCTTTTCAGGCTCAGCTCAGTGTGGTTGCTATGGGTCTGTAGCTCAAGAGCTAGTTCAGTAGTTTCAGTAGTTCCTCTCCTGGAGGTAGGTAGGTCATGTGTGACTTATATGTAGCTGATGTAATTTAAGAAATGTAAGAGGGCTTTTCATGATTTTTAATAGTAAAAATAGTAAAAAAGAAAAAAAATAGAAAGCGGAGTTTACCCTCTGAATTACACATGCTTAGATTTTCTGACAGCACATAAAGTGGAACCATCTGTGTATAGTGTAATCTTAGCATCTCAGTTTTTGGCCTGTGTTCCCAGGTGTCTTTTCGCTCTCTAAAGATGTGCATAGATGGGTCTAGTCACTGTTGTCAGGGGAGTAGTGTGTGTGTGTGTGTGTGTGTGTGTGTGTGTGTGTGTGTGTGTGTGTGTGTGTGTGTGTGTGTGTGTGTGTGTGTGNNNNGTGTGTGTGTGTGTGTGTGTGTGTGTGTGTGTGTGTGTGTGTGTGTGTGNGAAAGAATCAGCTCATTTGAAAACTTAACATCACTAACAACATGACAGACTAAGGGGGAGCTCGAGGATTTGTTTTTGTCTCATACAAATTGTCTTGTCTCATCTTGTCTTAGTTGCTCAGAGAGCTACAATTAAATAAGGTTTTAGCCATTTGAAATATTAAATATTTACGGTTCACCATGAAACTGTGGCAGGACTGATAGGCCTGTGGCAGAGGACGGTGGTTGAGTAGGCCCAGGACTCCTTTGCTTTCACACTGCTGAAAGAATGTGGCCACATGTGGTCCAGATCACATCCAAATGTAGTCTGAGTGGTGTCAAACATCACCCAAAATAGAAGTTAATACCATGTCTGAAACAAGGCCGTAGCCCTTTTAGTTTTAGCTCTCCTCTCCTTTCCTCTCCTCTCCTCTCCTTTCCTCTCCTCTCCTCTCCTCTCCTCTCCTCTCCTCCAGGTATCCAGTCATATTCAGGTCTTAGCCAGAAGAAAATCCAGGGAGTTTCAGTCCAAACTAAAGGTAAGAGCTGTAATAATTCAGTTTTTTTTTGGTCGTCGTTGTTGTTGTTGTTGTGTTTCAAATTTCCAGTGCTTTAGGAATAAACACAGCTGATCAGTGAGGATTAGCACTAATTACCACCATGAATGAACAGACCCAAAAAGCTCCTCCTACAGACAAACTGAACTGTCTTGAACCACATCGAGGCAACAGGAATCTTTTATCCGTCTCTACTACACCACATACACACAGGCGCAGTCTGCTTGTTAACTTTTCCCTCTGACTGGATGGATGCCCGTCGCAGTGACTCTCGTATCCTAGGTGTCTAATTAGGCCTGTTTAGCTTTTCACCCCCCTCAGCTTCCTCCTCCTCCTCCTCCTCCTCATCCTGCTGTTCTCTTCCATCCATACATTTATTTGCTTCCCTCCTCTTCTTACACTCTCTCCACCCTCCTCTCAGTCTATTAATCTCTTACCCTCCTCCCTCTCTCCCTCTTTCTTGTTCTCCCACTGTTGGTTGTAATTAACTTCATGTAAAGCAACACAGGAGCGCTTGTTTTCCAAGAGGAGCAGTCAGAACTCCGGAGGGAAACAAAGCCAGGACTGAATGGATGTTTGCAGTCGTCAAATAAACGACAGATGGTTGATTAAAAGTAATACTGTCGCTTATTTGAGTCACGTCAATGTGATAATGTACATCTAATACACTATACTAAAATGTTGTCACTGATGGAACATGTGCTTTACAATTACATTTTGAAAAACATTTTTTTATAGAAATTGGACACTGAAAAAATTAAAATATCATAATACTTATTATTACTATACTATACTATATTACTTACTTATTATTTAGTTAACCATTGATATTTGATAAAATATTGTGTAACATGACAAGTTCTAACATACATATAAAGTAGGGATCACAAATTTCATTTTAGTGTTGTCGCAGGTTTGAAGCATTTTTGTGTTTGAGCATAACACTGGGCTGTGTCAGACAATCTCAGAAATATGTTCCTAGGCTCTCAAGATAATATTTTCTTCATTTTCTTATCAGTTAATCTGTGAATTATCTTTTCAATCAATTAAAATTTTTTAGGTTCCATGTTTTGTCTGACCAATCGGACAAAAACTGGACATTTGAGACATTGAAATAGTGAAATATTTGTTATTTTGGCTTAAGGCCACTGATTTTCTGTTCTTTCTTATTGTCACCAAATCAAATGAAAATATCACAACAACTCATGAATTTATTCTACCAGCAAGTCAAAGGCTGATCTGTTATTTGTTTGCTTCATATTGACCAAAAAACTATTGAAAACACATCACAGAGCCGCAGTGTTGCAGTGAAAATGGGTTCTGTTGTTTATTTTGAATCCACGTCCATCATCCTGCTTCTCATTAGAATCTGAAAATACAAACTCAAATTTTCATCAGTTATGTTTGCTAAAAACTACAATGCACTGCTTTGTTAGGATATAAAAAATGTGCATCATGAGTAGGAACCAAGGGCTTGAGTTTAAGTTTTTTGATTTTGGCTTTTTAAGGACATTGTTGACGAAAAGAAAAATGTAGAATAACACATGACTTAAGCAAATGACCAACATGATATATATTATTTAATGTCTCAGCACTATGCTCTACAGGTTTGCTGGTGGCACATGAAAAGACGCTGCGTAGACTCTGTTCATGTGAACGTGAGGCAAGATCTCTCCCTGCTGTTCGATTTCCCATTAAAACTAAAACACATGGCTCAGTCGTTTCAGAGAGATGAGTTCAGGTCAAGGATGTTATCAAACCCATATGGTTCCTGGTATTTAATATGAGAATCCAGCATGATTCCCATCTCAGTACCTCCTATAATGTTATTACCTCCCCTAGGAGGAGAGATTTCTCTCAGCGCCAATTAACTTGAGTGAAGCTGCCAATTAGTGACTCTCCAGCTATTGCACAGCCTGTAATTCCATTTCATTCAGCTGTTTTCTGCCTCATGTTTAATGTTACTTTGAGTTCAGATGTTACAAATAACAATGCTACAAGTTCAGACTTGCTGTGAATCTGCCGTATGGAACTGTTACAACAGCCCCCATCCTGATCTGTGACCAGGTCACCGTGTATTTCCCTCTGCTGCACCTCTGTTGTTGCTATAACTTCCTGCAGGTCATTACAACTAAAATTACACATGGTATAGAGAAAGGCATTTTCCTTCATGCTGCTGAGAGACACAGGATTTTTGGTAATAATTAGAAAGGCAGAGCGAGGCCAAACGTAGATTTAAATGTGAGCCATGGGAGCAACTTCCAGCAGGAATCTCCGAAATATATGAAAGGTTAAATACTAAAGGTGACAGGGATGCACCTTTGGTCTGTCTAGGGAGCTCTGATTGTTAAGATCATCAACAAAGCAGTTGGAGCTGTTGTAAACAGTTTTATCCCCAAACACTATTTACTGAAATCCCCTCCAGCGTTTTCAATCAGCATTTTATTGTCTGTCAAGAAAGTTTCAGCTCAGTTCTATTAAAAGACATAAACAAAGCCTCAGATTTCTAAGTCCCACTGCTACTTTCCACAGTGTTGTACTGTTGGTAAATGAGCCGCTCTACATCGGCAGTTTACTCAAATTGCTGTATGTTAATTTGTGCAATCATAAAGTAGCAGGAGACGCCAGTCTGATCACAACCAGTCAGATAATGACGAGCGAATGACAACAATTATGAGTTTTCCCCTCAAGCTCTGATTTCTCTGTCGGATTTTAGATTCCATTACTCAAGATTATTCCAATTATTTCAGGATTTCCCGGCTTGTCATTTCTCACTCTGACGCTCTGTATGAGCAGGAAAGTGTATTCACAGTGATGTGTGTGTCTGTTGATGTGCATGCAGGACCAGAATGCCAAGGAGAAAGCTCTGCAGAGCATCTCCTCCATGTCCTCGGCTCAGATCGTCTCAGCCACTGCCATACACAGCAAGCTCCTGCCTGGAATAGTCCGGGCCAGCTTCCCTGGCAACCCACAGGTAACACAAACACACTGTATTTACATGTATTCTCCTCAAATAAATACAGGAAACACAAGGACATGAATAATGATAAGGCAGTTTTTTTTGTTTTTTTTTTCTTACAATCTGGACACCACATATGCTCAGTTTGTGTCCCGGCGCACACACAAGAACACACATGCTCACTGTATTGCAGTCATGGTTTGCAGCCTCAGTTCACTGTATTAATTTGTGTGTGTGTGTGTGTGTGTGTGTTTTCAGCTGTGGCAGGGGATGATCCCTGGGGGACAGTCCAGCTCCACCACAGAAGAGTAAGTCAAACTCACCTCATTCACCATATCTGACTCTTCACTGACTGTCAGCTTTGATGTGGGTCTTATTTGACATTATTGGATGATACATGACTGGTAGTGAAATAAATTCAATTAAGCTTAAAGTTCAGCTCCTGTTGGCCACTGAGGTGGTTAGTTATCTTTGTTTCCCCCAGAATTTCCTTGTTGCAGCAACATTTAAGATGCCCAATGTATAATGCACTAAAAATGAATTTTCTCAAAAGCACCTAGACTTAGGTCTGGATTTAATTTATTCTGGCCTGTTGCTGAGTATACATTGCATCTTTTCAATATTCCAGTCCTGTTTGTTTGGATTTTGTTGTAAGGAAAGTGTTTATTGCCCAGATGCCCAAAGCACTTTCAGTAGGAGAAATGAGCTGCAAATTCATACATGAAGACTGAAAAACACATGAAAATACAAAACAAATACAACAACGGAAACAAGCTGCAAATGAGAATAAGTATGCTGCATGATGGCAGACAAATACATTAACAGCAAATGTGCTGCAAATACAGAAATGATGCAGAAACAGAAACGCACAAATCCCCAAAACAAATGCAACAGAAAAAACGCTGCATATCCAGGAAACACAATGGGAGAAACTAAGTTAAACAACTTGCACACAAGTGTTATACATTGAGTTGGCTTTAAAAATGTGCAAATCAGATTCCCTCAGCACTGTGGTTGTCTTAAGTCCTCACATCTCTTCTTTCCAAAGGAAAAGTGGACAGTAAACTGCTTTGGCTTTGAGGCAGCTCATTACATTGTCTAATGTGACACAGTGATAATCTCAATAGATAAAATATATTGTGATTTGATCCCATCATGAGAGGATGAGGTCGCGACAGTCACGACTGTGACTCTCATATCAGGCAATGTGATGATTCACATTCATCAGCATGACTCCTTTGACTCCATGACTGTTGCTCACTGACTGAATAGCACCATCATGCCTGGACATCCAGAGGCCCAAAGCAAGTTAACACACAACCAGATAATGGGTACAGATTTCACTATGTACTAGTTATTGAATACAAACAAATACAAATTCAAGGTGCACTGGTGAAGTCACAGCCTCAACAGAGCCCAACATCCCCAAGGTCTAACTAATCTCAGTCCCAAGCTAATTAGCCTCAGCCATACTCTTCAGACAGATACTGGTGGTGGGTTCTTATGCACCGATTCCACCACTTAAAGGCAACCAGAAACTGGTGAGCCTCTAGAAACCAAGGAAATGCTCCCAAGACATTGTCTTAACCCACGTTTTCCACCACACAAGTGAAAACAACAAACTGTCTCCTGGTGAGATCAATCACGTCAGCCAACCTGGGGGAAACTTGGCTCCTAGAAATTCAAATACAGCTGTACTTCTCCAAACATACACAGAAATCTCAAATGGGTTGGAAAGCTAAACTAGGCACAGAAAAATGTCACTCCTTTCCCACATCCACCAAAACAAACCGCAAAAACCTTAAATAACCAGTCTAATCAGTCCAAAATAACTCTTACCTACAATACTACATACCAAAGCCACTTCAGTTCACACTAGATGTAACCTTACTGTATGGATTTGATGGTCCTGGACGAACAACCATTTGTCTGCAACACAGTTTCCAGCTTCAGTTTCAAGAAAGGTGACACATTTCATCCACCTGTTGTGTGTGAAGTCTGGTTTTTAAAAGACGGAGCAGGTGGCTGCAGTTTCCATTATAACCCTTCAAGGCTGTGGACACATTTTCTTGTCACATAAATGAAATGAACATGAAATGTCACATAAATGAATAAGATTAACACCAAATGTATCATCTCAGTTAATATTAGAGACGACATTAGTGTGGTTTTTCTGCCGACTCATCTCGGCAAATCAGAACTGATTTTAACGACGATATGAACCATATGCAGAGGTTTAGATTTATTGCACTTGCTCTACTGCTGTTTCCATGTCTTACATTAGTTCCTGTATCACATAGACAGTGGCTAGAGGCGATCATTGTGCTCCAAATTCAAACCCTGCTCATTTCACTGCCAGCTGCTGTTATGTGTGATGATGATGATAATAGCAGTAAATGGGGCCGGCATAGCTTTTACTGAACTCGGAGACACTCTTGACCTCTATGCTCCTGTTACTGTTCACGCAAGACACAGAACAGGATTCCTTTCTGTGCAACATATGTACAGTGCGATTGGCCCGACTGTGTCTCCTCTTTCAGCCTTTTCAATGCTCTCCTGTCTGCCTCTTCTTTTCTTCCAGCATCAAGCCGTTCTCTCAGCAAGCCTACAATGTGCAGACAGCAGGGACCACGACAATCTCAGGTGAGAGGGACCACGGTGCAATTAGTTCCTTTCTGTAAGGCGGACAGGCGCCCCTCTCTCCTGCCATTTAGGCTGCTGGCTCTCTATGGGGTGGTTCTTGACTCTGTCTGGGCACCTGTATCTCCAGGTTTACCTCACGAACGGGTCAAAAACAGAAAAAAAAAAAAATATATATATATATCTGACTTTTCCAACCTGACTCATAATGATTGATGTATCTAATCTTTAACATTGAATTTAGTATAATTGTGCTTGTAAATACTCAAAGGAAAAAAGGTTTAGGTTAGCTGTTGCTCAGCCTTTGTGATTTAAAATCCATCGTTACGTGCTATTCTGTCATGTTTTGAACACATGGACTGTCGCCTGTTGCCGTGATGTTTGACCGTGTGGTTATTTGCCGTCGCCACATCAGAGAGCCTGCTAATGCTAGCTACCGCTTTCTGTAACACAACACAAACAAAACACTGAGTGAGCTTGAACACGCTGAAATAGCATGAACAAAAAGTAATGTCTAATGCAGCGGTGCCCAACCTTTTCCAAATCACGGCCCACTTGAAAATCTCAAAAATGTTGGCAGCTCACATCTGAACCTGTAACAATACGGAGGACAGATGATGCCCTCTCGGAGCGGTTTTTATTTTAATGATGATATTAAAATCGAACAGTCAGGACTGAACTCAATTTTTCTTTTTTATTTGACAAGGGACATCACATGTCGATTCACCATCTGTCTCTTGATTCACTTTCCTTTTAATTTCCCCTGTTGCTAACCAGTGATCCATTTTGATACTAATATTTTTTTTTATTTTATTTATTTATTTATTTTGAGGGATGATGTTTTTGTTGGCCAAACAAATGTTAGCGTCAACCTAGCTCCCTTGACAAAAAGCTGTCAAAAAGGAGCAGTCAGTGTAACAATGGTATTGTTACATTGACTTTTGGATTCCTAGAAAATGAGCTCCATGACAAACAAAAGTTTAATATTCACAAATGACCCCAATCGCCAGAAGTAAAAGACTTGTGTTAAGTTATGAATAAACTACGCCACCAGTGGGAATCATGACAACATCGACACCACTAAACTTCCAACTCATAGTTTGATTTGACGTCTTAAAAGCTTTTCCTCTTAAAAAGATAGTAACAGTTTGCAAAAGTGTGTATAAACGTAATCAGGCTGCAAAGGTGGACTGGTTTTTGTGTTCCTATGTGGTTTCATTTCACTGCTTGTTAGCAGAGATATAAAAGTTTAAAGAAATTATAATTAGGGTAATTACTGACGTCTCTTATGTTGTAGAAAAAACGCAAATATGTCTTAAGCTTCTGTTAACAACAGAAGTCCCTTCAAACAACCGACAGACTTTGGTATGAGGGAACCAGAATTGCTAAAATGGTAACTAATTTCCAGGTTTTAGGACTCATTCCTGTAGCACTCCATAGAAAACAAGTATAGGATATAAAAGTTCCTATCATTGGCTTATTACATCAAAAGGTCTTAATATGAGGGAAAAAACAATGAAAACGGAAAAAAAAAAGATAATTTAAAAAATGTTTTTTTTTAATGTTTTTTTTTTTTTTTATGTATCTTGACCAACATTGTAATTTCCCAAATTGTTTATTATCCCACTCCCAATACTTTTGAGGCTCAGCAGTGGGCCCTGGGCCACAGGTTGGGAATCGCTGATCTAGTGAGAATCAGCAATTAAAGGAGCTGGATCTGGTGGGAATTTGTATATTCCTACAAAAGCTGCTCTTCACGAATTTAAGGAGGCACTTGTCTTTCCTCCATTGTTGATCTTTCAACTCATGCCCCTGCAGGGTTGGAAATTTAACTCAAAGCAGATGATGGCAGCTGCCAGTTACAGTGGCGTGAAACTAAATGACAAGAGGAGAGAGGCTTTTCTAAATGGAGTGTATGAGTTTTCAATCAGCCCCCAAGGGATTTCACCGTGTCCTCGTTATTGTCACCATTTCATATCTACTTTTATTAAATGCTCTTCAGTGCGACATCCTCACCTCAGCCTGGCTTTGTCCATGAGACTCCAGTAATGGCATAAATTTTACACATTTGCAGCAAAGAATAATGCCAACATTGCGGCTAACCCTGTTGAATAGCATGATTGTGCACAATGACAGTGGTGAAGTGAGGTTAAACAGTGTGTGTGTGTGTGTCTGTGTCTGTGTGTGTGTCTGTGTCTGTGTGTGTGTGTGTGTGTGTGTGTGTGTGTGTGTGTGTGTGTGTTCAGGCTATGAGCCTCCCACTACAGCCCAAACACACAGAGAGCCAGCGTGGCAGGGTCGCTCCATCGGCACCACCAAACTACGACTGGTGGAGTTTTCATCTTTCCTGGAGACGCAGAGGGACCAGGAGGCAGTGAGTATCGCACACACACACACACACACACACACACACACACACACACACACACACACACACACACACACACACATACACAAATACACAAATACACAAAGAGAGAGCACCAGACTACAATAAGCACTCCCTATTGTGCCATAAACCGAGATGACAGATAACCCCACAGTGGAGAACAACGTTAAAGCCCTTTGTGTGTCTCCGTGTATGAATAACCTTTGTAAAGCTCTATCTCTCTCTCTGCTCAGTCTATCTGTCATCCTGCCGCTCTGTGGACTCACTGTCATTTTTCTACCTTGGGCTCACAGACAGTTGGCATTCATCTTGTTGCTTTCTGTTTGGACAGTAAAAAAAAAAAACTGTTGTACAGTGACATTGAAACATTAAAATAGAGGCTTGTGTCACATTCCCTGCATTATTTACCTTTCTGTAAATGAGGTGGAGCAGAAAATGTCCTTAAGGGTAAAAACAGTTCATTGTGATGGACATTTTACATTTAGCTTTATAGGAGTACAGCTATTTAATGTGTTTTTACCAACCTAGATAGTGCTGAGCAATTTTCTAATCAGATCAAGTGCAGCCATGTATTGGTGATGAACATATTAGACTTGATACGTTTATACCAAGTATAATTACAATTGTATGTTGTTTCAACGTGAAAAGGATCAAATAAAACCACGTAGTTCTGACTTCAGGGCTGCACCACGACCAAAGATTGTCCTCTTTGATTATTAGACATTCATTAACTAGTCCTTACACATTAATGATATTACTTTAACTATTTAGCGGCCATCACAAAGTGGTTAAAGCAGCATTGTTAACACTGTGCTACATTACAGAGAAATAAAAAACCCTAACAATAAACTGATCTTTGCAACACTAACAAAAGCAGCCGTGACTCATTAGGCTACTGACATGCTTCAAATGATGAGCCTTTGTTGTGTCTCAAATTGTATACTTGTCAGTACACTCACTGGCTCAGTGTGTGCATTTTGACAGGGTAGTGTTGCCTCAAATCAAACTCACTGGAAGTGCCGATCACAGCATGTCAACACGATTGTCGTCTGCTGCGACATGAAAATTAAGCCGCCATCGGCACTGATGATGTGCCCTCCTTCATCGATAGCCATTTTCGCAAGTTTGAAAATATATTGGAGGCCACCGCCCTTTCGCTACAGCCATGATAGCGACCATTGATTGAAGTGTCCATCTTTTTTTTTTTTTTGTACTATTTTGAGAGCATCATCCATCACCCTGTGTTAAAATGAAACATCTTTTTTTCGGCCTCGATCCTGGTGTGATTCAGCTCCTTCTCTCCCATTAGTACAACAAGCACCTATTTGTGCACATCAGCCAGAGCAGTCCGAGCTACAGCGACCCACTGTTGGAGTGTGTGGACATCAGGCAGATCTACGACAAGTTCCCAGAGAAGAAGGGCGGCCTCAAGGAGCTGTTCGGCAAAGGCCCACAAAACGCTTTCTACCTGATCAAGTTCTGGGTGAGCAGACAAGCACTCGCCTATTTCCTGTTTTGTTTTTTTTTTATACTTATACCAGCTTTTGAGATATTTAAGGCCTCAGAAATACTTTCTTTTGTAATTCATCTGGTGTTTTTTTTTTTTTTTCATAATTTTGTTTTTGAATTCATTTTTGTTGTGAGTCAGAAGGGTTAGCAGATACCTCCCTAGATTTTCCTGTATTTTTCCATCCAATACCATATCTTTGTCTATACTTACAAGTGTGTGTGTGTGTGTGTGTGTGTGTGTGTGTGTGTGTGTGTTCTGTCTTTCCACCTGGGATATGGAGGTGGTGGGTTGATGAAAGCACAGTCGCTTTGTTTGAACACCTGCTCACCTCCTGATTCACAGGTTGCTCTGTTTCCACCTGGATGTGTGTGTTACTCTGTGTGTGTGTGTGTGTGTGTGTGTGTGTGTGTGTGTGTGTGTGTGTGTGTGTGTGTGTGTGTGTGTGTGTGTGTTTGTGTGTGTGTTGTTTCACTTTACTGTTAATGCTACAGTGCTGCTGTACACCAAAGGACTTTCAAAAATCCCGGCAACAAAAACATCACACATGCAGTCGTTTCTTTTCCATCAGAAAGCTGCAGACACTGTGATAATCAGAGTGTCAGGTATCTGAACTCTCTGGTTATACGCAGCTCATAGTGGCAGATTTTACCATCAGGATTCACAGTAATTTGTCTGCCTCTGTGATTTTCTGTCGTATTGTCGTCGTGTATTTTTGCTGAATGTAACTCAGATAATGAGTTTGGCAAGCTTCCTTCAAATCTAATAGTGAGTAGGACAGATCTGCTAACATTAGCTTGGGCTTTTTTACCCAACCCCACAAAATAATTTAGTAAAAAATTCTCCTGAATTTGCTTTTGAAATAACCCTGATTTAAGTAACTACTGTAGCTAGTAAGATAGTTAGCCAGACATGCTAACAGTTGCTTAAAAAATCTTAAAAACTGTTTAGCCAGACATTCTAACAGTTCAATAGAAAACAGCTTAAAACATTTTAGCCAGATAGCTAACATCTGCTTAAAAAAAAAAAAAAAAATCAGAAGACATCATCATCTCTTAAACTGCTGAGTCCCACACGGAGGAAACTGAGGCTTGATAGGTCGGATGTACCTAGTTACAGTTGCTAAGCTAGGACTGAACACTTCCTGGTTTAGGGGCGGGGCTTAGGAGCAGTCAGCGATCAAGGTGATGGACGGGATGAATTTGAAAGCAGCTGTGAGGTTATCTGACAGAGTGGCCGTGCAGGAGAGGACAGGAGCCTGCAGGCCTGTGAAGTGGGTTCAGCAGAGGTGGTGGTGTGTTCGCATGAAAACAAACAAGTGTGTGTGTGTGTCATGTAGAGAGTGTCCCTTCTGAATTTAATTAAAAAGCTCTCTGATCTACCACAATGGTGTGTGTTTCTGATAATCTGCTGCTTTAATAGAGCACAGTTTGATGTTTGTGTGTGTGCCTGCACGAATGAATGTGCATGTGGGTGATTTAGCATATGGTGTGTGTGTGTGTGTGTGTGTGTGTGTGTGTGTGTGTGTGTGTGTGTTGTCAGCCGTGAGACACACGGTGCTCCTTAGAGAACTCATTACAAATAGTACAAACCCTTCTCCTCTTCTCTCAGCCTGTAATCCAGGTGCGGCATGTTCTCATTGTTCTGATTAAACATTTTCCAAATTCAACTTCACAAACTTGCACACAAATAATATTTTCGCACTGTTGTATGTTATTTTTAGATAGAAAAGTTTGTATCTCACTGTAGTTTTACAAAAGTTACATTAAGCAGGAGCCTAAGATTTGGCTGCAAACAAACAAATGGAAATTTTAATGGCCAGTTCTGCCAATTTACAAAAATCACAAATGTTCTTCCTACCTGTTTGTCCAGGGTTTGAGATATCTCTCTCTGAGGTTTCTGCTTTCTCCCCAATATAATGGAGGGAAGATGATTTTGTTGATGTTGCTCACAGCACTCAACAATCAGTGTTAACAATCACCCGTCTGCAGGTAACCCATTCATGTGACAGTCACTCCATGCAGCTCAAACTTGCATTTATTTTAAATTCTAGTGGAGATCTCAAAGTTTCTTTTGGGAAAATGTGTTTGAATTGATGCTCAAAAAATGTTTCAGATATTTCTGTTTGGTGTGATGGTGCAACCATAAAAACATGCAAACTTTGGTTTGAATATTTCAGTGCCTCAGCAGCTGGAAACAGCTGGAAAAAGGTAATACAGAATATATATGATAGATTATGTTAACTCAGTCAGTAATTCACTTCCCCTACTCAAGACTCTGATTTAGAGGATTACGTATTGAGCTCATGGTAAAATGAAAGAAACACTGTGAGCTCAATGCATGATGTCATATATTTTTAGGTTAGTGACCATTGCATTATGGGAAACTATGAGTCAACTATATCAGGTAGAATATTTGTCACTATACATTCAGACAGTACTACAAAATGGCAGACTCTCTATATATAGTGGACTATATAGACACAGCTCCAATCAAACAGAGTGGAAGATCATTTTAACATTGTCAAAACCATTGAAGAAGGAGAAAACTAGTTTTAAAAAAACAAACATTTTGGTCCGTGTCTGGATATTCTAAACACGTCACTGACTACTTTCTATTTCTGCAGGAGAAAATAATCCCATTAAAACTGACCCATTTACCTCGATTATACTGTATGACCATCTGCAGTCGCATTATTTTTCAGGTATCTTTGCACGATGAGAAGAAAGTGATGGGATTTGTATAAGATAGGTTTGAGGAGCATCTTAGTTTTAAGCAGACCACTGTGCACTGATAAACAGCAGATTACAAAAGAGGGAAAATGATGGATTATTAAATCCCTTTATGTGATGAAACTGCTGGAGCTAATATGGAGATACATTTTTGAAAATTGCCTTTTTGTTGTTTAGTCAGTCTCTACCTGATGCTCATGTGCTGTGTGGACACATGTAATGTGAGAGGCTCACCAGCAGAGGGTGCTGTTGGTTAACTTTTCCTCTGCGGTTTCCAGGCGGACCTGAACTACAACGTGCAGGATGACCCTGCGGCCTTCTACGGTGTGACCAGCCAGTACGAGAGCTCAGAGAACATGACCATCACCTGCTCCACCAAGGTCTGCTCTTTTGGCAAGCAGGTGGTCGAGAAGGTGGAGGTGAGGATGGTTTGAAATTCTCATTATGATGTGAGGTCGATGGAAAGAATGGACAAGAGGGGAATAAACTTAAAGCCCATCAATAAAACCTTTGATAGTTGCTCCTCATAACACGTCATTTAAGTGTCTCTTGCTCATAGAAAGTGTTGGGTTTTCTCCATTTATTAAATTAAATTAAATTAAATTCTTGTTGCCACTGTGGAACAAAGAAACGTGAGATGCACAAAGCCAAGAGCTGGAAGTCCTTCAGGCAATGTCTAACTGACAAATTATCAACATAAATGTTCATTCAGGTCTTTCAGGTTTTAGCTGCTTTGCTGCTTTGAATCATGTTCACACAGTTGTACTATATTGAAAGAGAACTCTTGTATCCACATAAGGTTGTGGGACTCATAAAAGATGGATTTAAAAAAAAAAAAAAAAAAAAAAAAAAAGGTGGTTGAAATCAGTGCAGCAGAGACACCGAAAACACTGGAACCTACATTTCCCATGATCCAAGATGATGTGTTTTACTTCGCTCCCACATCTTTCACACTCCATTCGGCTATTTTGTCATGCAGGCATTGTGTAACCAAATAAATAACCCCCAGAGTTCTGTCCTCAGACTTGACAAAGCTCCCTTAGACGACATTACACAACTGTTATATCACAGTTATGACGAATGAACCGATTTTGATGTGTAAAAATTGCCCTTTAATGTTCAGTCCTCTTCCTCTCTCTCTCTCTCTCTCTCTCTCAGACGGAGTACGCACGGTTTGAAAATGGCCGTTTCGTCTACAGAATCAGTCGCTCTCCAATGTGTGAATACATGATCAACTTCATCCACAAGCTTAAACACCTTCCTGAGAAATACATGATGAACAGCGTGCTGGAGAACTTCACTATTCTGCTGGTGAGGGCAACACTGCTGTGTGTGTGTGTGTGTGTGTGTGTGTGTGTGTGTGTGTGTGTGTGTGTGTGTGTGTGTGTGTGTGTGTGTGTGGGTCATAGACTGTATATAAAAATGGACATAGACACCAGGACTGTAAATTGAACAGAGCCTTAAACCTGCATTTTATATACTGACCATCAGGGGGCGACTCCACTGGTTATAAAAAAGAAGTCTATGTGAAAATGTCCCCACTTCTTACTCGATTTATTAGCTCAGTATATGTTTCCTAATTTATGGTCTCAGTCTCTAGTTTCATGATATTCATTTTTTAAATCACGGTCCAATTGAGCAGAAAATAGACCATAAAGCAGGGGATGGATGAGGGGGGGGCTACCACGTGATTGACAGGCTGTACTGGAAAAGGCAACCTGCTGGAGAAAGTACAGATCAGGTCAGATCGACCCCCCACTCCTCCTCAACTCCACCTTCTCCTCCAAATATGGTTTCTTCTGGTTTCAAAAAACCGAGATGGCGACGGCCAATTTACAAACTGGAGGCTTTAAGCCGTCAGTTCACAGACTAGTGGGTGACGTCACAGTGGGTTGGTTCTTGGTGTGAGTGCATGTATTTATAGTATGATCATCTGATTTTATTTTTAATCCTTTCTTTCCTGTGTGTGTCTGTGTGTGTCCAGGTGGTGAGCAACAGAGACACTCAGGAGACCTTGCTGTGTATGGCGTGTGTGTTCGAGGTGTCCAACAACGAGCATGGAGCACAGCATCACATCTATCGACTCGTCAAGGAATAACACACACACTTATTCATATATATATATATATATATATATATATATAT
>CM076652.1:5187805-5407719 GCA_038496675.1 Rachycentron canadum
GGGGGGGGGGGGGGGGGGGGGGGGTAATTAAATACACAATACAGAGCTGGAGCAACATGTGGGTTATTCTGTAATGATCAATAACAAGAGTATGAGAGTGACCATGTGACCTGAGTGCAGAAACCTAAGCAGCCTAAAAAAGAAAACAAAACATGAAGTAGTTGAGACTTTACTTCCTGTGCTGATGAAGGATGAAGACTATCAACAGTGAAATCTCAGCGCTTGACCTTTGACCTTGAGGATGCACCGCCATGCTGCTGAAAACTGAGGACGTTTCCATTTCCAGGCCTCCAGCCTCAGACCTGTGCTGCTGTCTGATGATGGTGGTGGAGACAAACTCAAACACTTTGTTTCACTGTCTTTTCCCTGTGTAGAAGAGTGTGTGTGTGTGTGTGTGTGTGTGAGACAGTCAGACGAATAGAGGCGGGGAGGCGTGTCCCAGCTGTTACAGCCCCCCCCCCCCCCCGTCCTGCTCTGTCCCACACAGCAGAGCAGCCTGTCCTGACACAAGGACGCACCTCCTCTCCTCCTCTCCTCCTCTCCTCTCCTCCTCTCCTCTCCTCTCCGGACGGAGCAGCTCGCAGGGCTGAGATCAGAGAGGGATGAGGTCCCGGCGCGATGCCCGGGGACGAACCACTGACGCTCCTTCAAGGCCTGACGAGGTTTTTATGTCCGGACCTGTGAGCGCAGTGAAAGTGGGAAGTTAAAGCAGCGACAGCGGAGTTTTTTTTTTTTTTTTTTTTTTTTTTTGTGTGTTTGTTTTTTTTTTTTTTTTTTTTTTTTTTTTTTTTTGGATCAATCTTATCCTTCGATTTATTTTCCGATCAATAATGATGAAACTAAATAGAAGCGCAGTCAGAGAGCTAAAGGCTGCTCTTGTCTTCTTCACTTCCTGAGTGTCCTGACTGACTGAAGGAACTTTCTCTGCCGGAGTTGAGCCGGAGATGGACCCAGAGGAGGGGAAGATCTCGGTGTGGGTATGCCGGGAGGAGAAGCTGGTCTCCGGGCTGACAAAGCGAACCACCTGCGCCGACGTGGTCAAGGTTCTGCTGGAGGACCAGAACCTGCGGCAGGGAACCTCGGCCGCGATGCTGTCCGGCTCCCCCCAGTCCTACTGCGTGGTGGAGAAGTGGAGGGGCTTCGAGAGGATTTTACCCAACAAGACCAAGATCCTCCGGCTGTGGAGCGCCTGGGGAGACGAGCAGGAGAATGTCCGCTTCGTCCTGGTCAAGAATGAGGCGTCACTGCCCAACAACGGGCCCCGCAGCGCCGAGGCTCGGGTGGTCCAGAGCCGAGAGAGCGGCGGTCCGGGCGGCGTGCTCAAGGGCACCGCTAAGACCTGCTGGACCGCCGCGGCCGCTGCCGCCAACCTGTCCCAGGAGAAACAGAGGCGGATAGTCAGGAAGGCTTTCAGGAAGCTGGATAAGATGAACAAAAAGAAAGAGCAGGCTGTTTCTAAAGATAAGAGCTCAGTGGAGAAGATGGAGACGCTGGTTCACCTGGTGATCTCCCAGGACCACACGATCCGCCAGCAGATCCAGAGGATCAAGGAGCTGGACCGGGAGATCGAGCGCTACGAGGCTAAAGTGCACTTCGACCGCATCAAGAGACACGGGGTGAACTATGTGCAGGACACATACATGGAGGACGCCTCCGCGGAGGCTGCCGCCGCCTCGTCGGACTCTAAGCGCAAAGCGGAGCGGCAGGACGCGCGATGCACCGCGGAGGCGCTCGCGCAGTTCGAGGAGTACGCGCGTCGGTGCGAGGAGGTGATCCGGCTGCAGGAGGAGCTGACGGAGCGAGAGGCGCTGGTGGAGAGCATCACCGGGGAGATCCAGGAGGAGCTGAACCGGCGGTGGATGAAGCGGCGGCGCGAGGAGAAAGGAGCGGAGGCTGCAAAGGACACAGACAGCGTCGCGGAGGAGATGTGCCCTGCCGCGTCTGCCGCTCCAGCTGTGGAACCAGATGTTGAGAGTCTGTCTGAGAACGAGCTCGCGATGGAAGAGGAGAGGATCAAAACCCAGCTGGACACCAGTCTGTACATTGGCCTCCGGCTGAAGACAGACCTGGATGCCATCAGGGGGGACTTGGACCTGAGTCTGGCGCTCTGGGAGACCAAGGAGAGTGAACTGCTGGACCTGTTGGCCAAAGTTGAGACCATGGAGATAGAGCAAGTGAACAACAAAGGGACTGATGAGGGTAAGGGAGAGCTCGGGGCAGTGAGTGCTGAGACTGAGTCTGCATCGTCAGAGAAGAGCGGAGGCTGGGTGGAGCAGGCCCGAGGTCTCTCCAAGTCCTGCAACACAAATGACGAGGACTCAGACACGGGTCTGAGCTCCATGCACAGCCAGGACTCTGACAACCCACCTGTGTGCGAGTCGCTGGTATAGACTCACTTTGTTTGGAAGCCTGTTGGACTTTCAAAGCAATTCAAAGCCACAAACTCAGGGGCAGAGAAATCAGTGTTGGTCATACCGGGAGATGGTCTTCCTACTCTAAATGCACCTCAGTATGGACACTGTAATTCTATAGCAATAATTTCTATATGTAGTCGTTGCACAATAAGCTAGGAGGGACAGCGTGCTTAGAGGTTTGATAGGCCTTGCTGCTCCATAGCTGACCTTTGACCTCCACAAGGAGAGTCAACAAAGTACCACTTGTTAGGAGAAGTAGCCTAGAAGAGTATTATAACAAGCCACTTGTTATCCGTAGTCTCAAACTAACCTTAAGGTATCACTGGTTTACAAGGAGTTCATAACAGCTGGCGTTTATCAATACAGTCTGATACTTGCTGAAGCAACTGAAGGGCGAAGCGAAGTGTTGTTTTAAAGGGCCTCTGTACGCAGGTCCAATGGCCATAAACGAACCAGTGTCCTTTAAAAGGTCAACATCAAGTCTACCTTAACGCACAGTGAATTACAGTCTATCCATCTCTATCTAGAGACAGGTCAGCTACAAACATGTTATCAAAGCTCCTTCAGCAAAACAAATAATTAAAGTAGGATCAGGTCACTGAAGTCCCTTCAAAATAGGATTGAAATTGATAGAAATCATAGCAACTCAAAATTACTATGCAGAACCACTTAGTATTCAGTATTTTATCAGATTTAGTAAAGAACCAGCTCAGCAGAGCTGATAGACCACTTAATATTATCCTCAGTATAAATGTAATGTCTCTCAAGCACAAAAAGTCATATTTATTTGGTCGTGTACGAAGAATCATCTACACACAAAGTCCTGTGCCTGATCAGGTGTTTCACCAGGACACGCTTCATTCCTGCTCTGTGGTCACAGCCCGTGAGTGGCTGTTTCTCGGTTGTTTAAAGGAACTTTTTTAGAATTTGGTTTCATTCACTTTTATATTAACTACTTTGCAAAAATGGAAATATTTCCCAAAATGTCGAGCTATTGCTTCAAAGCAGCAGTTCCCAACATCTTCGGCTCATGACCCTTTGAAGCAACACAAAGTGAACTCATCCCTTCATCAGAAGTTACAAAAGTCTACAGGCTGCAAGTAACTGAGTAACTATCCAGTGTTTTACAGGGATGAAGCAACATCGACATCATTTTATGAAACAAAATCTCTTCTGTTTTCAGTTCTTCTTTCACAACTTGTTCTCTCTTGATTGAGCTTGTGAGTCCTTGGGTTTGTCTTTTGATCACCTTTAGGGGTCATGACCCTCAGGTTGGGAACAACTGGTTTAAAGCAGGAAAAAAATGTGGCATCTTCTTGAAGAAACAGCCATAGCTGTATGACACACTGACGCTTGTTTAATTAAGGGGATACTCCAACAAGTTAAGATTTCACTTCCATAACGTTGGGGGGAAGAACGAGGGAAAAAAGGTTGAAAATTGAAGCAGCAGAGACCAAGATTTTCTGTTGGCTTAAGCTCCAAAAAACACTGTATCCTACATTTCCCATGGTGCAACTCGACATTAACCAGACTTTTCTTTCAAATCAAAGATGTCCAGTTCCTACTCCAAACATCTAACCCTCCACCTTTCACTCCCCCTAGAGCAACATAAGACATCCAGCTGTTTTCACAGGCAGAGCAGTGTCCCTCACATCGACTGCTCTAAATTTCATGTGTAAAATTGGTGGCGTGTCCCTTTAAATCAGTGTTTTAACTGGCCTCAGTGTGGCTGTTCTGATGGTGGCTTGTTTCCCCAAAAAGCATCTAGTTTAACCTGCGGCAAGACAAGAAAAAGCTCCACGTTTGAGTCATAGTTTAAGTTAAAAAATCATTTGCTCTATAATTAGAGAAGAAGATCCTGATGCTGAGGGACAAAAAACACAATAGATACAGTTTAAATTCTATGTTTCTTGTCTAATCAATAAATGTATTTAACATCCTACTGCAAATATCCCAAAATAGGACATTTACGTTAGATGCTACATGTTTCATCTAAATACTGTAATGTTGAAAAAAGTGTTTCGCACTGATTTAGAAATCCACCCTTTCATCCAGCTCTTTACAGTGTTGGCAGGCCTGTACCTCTGAGTCCATCTGGGGATACAAACACCTGTAACGTCTGGATTTTAAGGCGCTTTTGGGAGAAACGACCCCATTCAGTAATCCCACAGCCCGTGCATCTCTGAACGCTGTGACATTAAAAGGAACTATTTTAAGCTCCAGTTCATTTTTTACATCCTGGAAACAGTTGCTGCAAAGTCACAGTGGCTGTTCTTTCGTGTTGCTCTCGTCCAAGAACTGCACAGAGAAAATAAAACAGAAAGAAAGAACAGAGTCCATCATCTGAGATACTCCTTCAGTCAATCACTTTGTACTTTCATGGGGCTGTTGTGATGTCACGTTACGTGTTTGACCTCGTCCAACCGTGAAATGGTGAAAAGTAATAACCTTGTGACACCTAGAAGAGACTGATGATGTTGTTTCTGTGGATTTTGCTGTTCGCTGCATCCAAAGGCCAAAATGACCTGTGTGTAGCTGTCGTCCATGTCGCTCCATCAGGGACAGTTCAGGCTTCTTACTCGGTGAGATTCAGCAAAGCTTCTCCTAGATAGATCAGAAACTCTGAGGCTACAGCAAAAGAAATCAGATGCACTGCTGCTGCATCCCAACACATTATTACACGTGACTGTTAGTGTTGAAATAAACAGAAAAACCTTCCTGGCTTGTAGTGTGGCTTCATTCAGTGTGACTTGCATGAGTATTTTTACGTGTTCAGTGTTTTCACACCCCAGTTAAGTGGCCGAACACACAGTTTTGGATGTCTTCATACCTGGAGGCTGCAGAGCCTGACAGTGAAAGGCATGTGTTACTGTGAGTGTTTTTGTTTTGTGAGTGTGTTGTGTCTCGTCATACTTGTCATGCATAGTTGTGTTTAATTGCAGCTTCCTGATCGCTCTCGCATGAACTCCTGCATTAATTATAACAGGATGAAACAGAGACCAGAATGTACAGAGCGACGAGGTGCAGCTCCAGTTACCATTTAGTAACACATACCTTCACATGCTACACAGGGGGTGTCTTAAAGGGTCAATTCACCAAAATTACAAAAAACATTTGGTGTCTTACTATGTGTCTGGTCCTAGTTTTATCCATCCAAACTTAAAGATAAACATCTTAAGAGTTAATGGAAGTGAATGGAACATAATTTGTGGTGTTCACAGCAAAGATAAATGACATTTTAAATATTCAACAGCAGCATCCTTTTTCAGAACTACGTCCCAGTGGCTGAGGATAAGCCACCGTGGAGGGACTCTGGGGAGTAACAATGAGGTGTGGGGACTATCAGGAGTAACATGATGCACCATTCAAATCTATTGTATCACGAACAGACTGGTGGTTATTTTAAAAGCTGATTCCAGCATGTTTACATCTGATTTTGACCAGTTTGGGTTTGATAACCAGCCTGATGAAGTATTTGCTTTAAAACAAGAATTTCATTCCTCACAATGTGGAGAAACAGAATTTAGACATAAATATTTTTTAGGTGGCAAAACAAAGAAGTGGGGAGATAAAGGAAGACATTTGAAAACCAACTGCTGTTTCCAAATAACTTTCGATGTCAACTTTCAAGACATCATCAATAAGTCCTTAAAGTTTAGTTTTGCTATTGCTGCACAGCCAACAGCTGTTTACTTCTAGTCTAGAATAAACGTTCAGCATTAAACTCAATCTCTTAACTCGACAGACGCTGTCTCAACCAAACAACGCCGATGTTAGATCTTGTTTTGCTTCTATTTCCATCATTTCTTTTATCAGTTGAAGTTAGGACGCTAACCGGCTGGTTCTGACCAACTCTCCCGTACAGTAACCTCTTGTATTGGAAACGCAACAATGACTGAAGCTCTTAAAACAGCTGTGGATGCTATCGCTAACTACGTAGCAATAGCAGAACTTACAAATAGCTCCTTTAAAATGCTTTAAAAAAAGAAACGGGTCACAAACAACTGTTCAAACTCCACCTGCTGATGAAGATCATGTGACACGATTGACAGTTTTCAAACATACGTTTGTTCTCCTGTTTTGCCAACTGCTCTTTGTAAAGATAAACATGAATTAATTTAAAATTTCAAGTTGGGAAAAATTATAATTAGCAGGAAGTAAATTAAATTATTAAAATAAAAAATATTGAAAAATCCAAATGATAAAAAAAATGAGGGGGATTTGTTGTTGAAGCGTTGGCACGTACTAAAGAGCTGGGCAAACTTAATGAGAGACTTGGATCTGGGGAGGTCATTGTTTCTGGCTGCACAGGAAGTACGCCAGCATCATTATTGGAGAGAAACAGTCACGTCCTTTAATAATATTTTTCTAAAATTTAAAGCATGTTCCTCATTTCAAATGGCAGCAGTGCTGATAACATTATAACACTGTTTATAACCAGCTGTGGCCTAGTTTTGTCTGCTGGTTCACCTTCTGCACGAGCGTCAAATCATGTCACTAATTGTCCACATCACATGACAACCTCTAATCTCCTCATTCATCGTCTCCTCAGAGAATTCCTCACATTTCCACAGACATAGGTTATAATGTTGTGCCAGTTTTCCTTGTTCGGCGATGATGGTGCCACACCCCGCTGTTCTGTGTTTGGCATGTACCCTACAGCACTATCAGAGCCTGTGTCCACAGAATAAACCTTGTATCTACAGCACTGACTTCCACCTGGGGAAATGAGCTTAAGAGTGCAGAGAAAAGGGCTCAAATGCAGCGAGTGTTTACCCAACAGGCCCTGAGCATTACCCGCATCAATGGGGGAATTCCTGAAAAGTGTGCGTAAGAAGAAAAATGCAAACAAGAAGATAAGTGTTCACCTGAAAGACGAAGCAAGAAAGGAACTAGAAAACTCTGCCTTTGCAGGTGCACACTGCTAAAAGTTTGAAGCTAAACTGAGGTTAAAGTTTGTGATCAAAGTTAAACCAGCTGTTGAAAAAAGCGTGTTAGTGCTGAATTAAGTGGAAGTGTTATTGCATATGGAAAATAAAGGTTCATCAGTTGATATGAAGACGCTGAAGTTATTCACTTGTGTGTGCACGTGGAAATTGAGTTGAGGTGGAAGTCGTTAATTTTTCTTTGCTCATTTCAAAGATTCACTCGTGTGATTTGTTCACTTTGGTTGCATCACTTAAATGAGTAGATTCAACAGTTGGTGAAAACATCCCTGATCAAACGCATTTCATTATATATCATCTATATATATATATCATCTATATATGATATAACATATATAGTTTTTCCCTACATATCTTCATATAATCCAAATATTAGGCTATGATGTGTTTTTGGTGCCTGCAGCAACTTTTACATTGTCATGTGCCTGTAAGACATTAAAGCTAAGGGAGCGTCCCACAGCTCCGTCTCCTGTCAGCCTGTCTCATGTAAATGTGTCACTCAATATGTCTGCTGTCATCTGACACCACCCGTTTCATTCCTGCACTGACTGCTTTTTAATTCAATGAGGTTCATGTAAACTGGTTGTTGACTTCATCAGTAGCTGTTTTCGCCTCATGAGCCCCTTGAATGATGTGAATGTTTGAATATGTGAGTGATCCACGCTGGCAGCTGACACCCACTTTCTCCCGTGTCTTCAGTGGCAGATTGAAGTTCAGTTACGGTGCCATGTTCACGTGATATCAAATCTCCCTCTGTCTCCTCTTAGCCTTTTCTCTCTCTCTGTCTCTTTTCTTCTCATCAGCCTCTCCAAGCAACAGGCTTTCACATGTTGACCCACTAGAGACCTGTGATGTCAACAGGATTGTTTTTTGCTTTAAAGGAATATACATGAGATGAAGAGATTGATACCACTCTTTCTCTCTGTGTTTGATCTGTGGAGCAGGAGTCAGGGTGTGATGAGCTCATAAAAACCAGGAGCAGGGAAAACACCAGGTCGACCTCCTCACAAAGTTCAAAAGCAGCTGTTGTCTGTCAAGACATTGCTCAAACTTCCTAAAACTATAAATTATTGTTCTTGTAGTCCTGCTTATTCCACATATTCATATATTCTATAAGATATAAGTTTATAACATATATGAAATACCAATAGTAAATTTTATATATGTGCATATATAAAATACCTAAATGGTTATTTAACAATTTTCTTTCATTTTTGCAAATGTATTAAAATCTATACAAATATTTCTGCTTATATATAAGCAGAAATATTTTTAAGAAGAAATTAATACTGAAAACACAAATTTGTGCTTTTATATAACATATCTATAATATAATCATATACACATAAACACACATATTTGTACTGGCTATGCAAATATGTCAATATGTTATGGGTTTATATATAACTTTTAAATATACATATACATGTACTTCACACATGGAAACTCATTATATGTACATATATATTGTTTGTGTTCCTGCTCTGATTCATGAGTCAAAACACTTTGTAAACTCTCTTTTTAAAGATGCTATATACATATATTTATTACGTAAATTATGTTTAACATTTGCATAAGTAAAATGAGAAAAATAATGTAATTGACCAACTTTAAAGTTCTTTGTAGTGTGTATTTTTTTAGGCTAGCTGTTTATGCTAAGCTAGGTTGAACTCATTCTCAACCTTCTCATTGCAGTCTTAGAAAAAGATCAAATAAGTGAATCCTAAACCTAAAATTTGTAGGTATCTTGTTTTTCTTTTTGAAGCCTCACGTCCGCTGTGATGCAGACTCTACCACCCTGCACTTACACATGCTTTAAAGGACAGAGAGAAGAGAAAGAAGGTGAAGATGGAAGGTGCTGAATGCAGGCTGTGCCTCGTGGGTTTGACAGGCAGGTGGAAAAGGTTGACAGGGAACAGAGGCGTTGGTCAACAGACTCATGTCGGCTACAGTCGACACCAATAAAGAGAAGAAACCCGATTTCAATAAACCACGACTTCAGCATCATCCACTTCTCTGCTGTAAGAAGAGACATGTTCAGTATTTCCAAAAACAATTATCTAAAACAAAATATGGAAACAAATGGAGTCACTTTCAGGTTTGTGCGTGTGTGTTGACCTCTTGGTGCCATGCTTGGCATACGCAGTGTGAGACCATTCATTTTACTCAAAACATTGTTATTTATATAACTTGACGTTTAGGCTGCAGGGGATACTTTGAGTGTGTGTGTGTGTTTGTGTGCGTTTGTGTGTGAAAGAGGGAGAGAGAGGGAGAGAGGTAAATGGAGACAAACAAAGATAAAGAGACAGGACAAGCGAGCGATATGGTGAGGTTATGCAACCTTGCTAGAGTATTTTGTTTGTTTGTTTGTATGTGTGTGTTTGTGTGTGTCTGTGTGTGTGTGTGTGTTATGTGTTAGACCCCTGGTGCTGTGTTGGCAGAAACAGTGTGGGGTGGTATGAGGCCAGTTAGCAGCAGCTGCTCACATCTTTCTACCAAAAACACTGCAGTTTATATAACCAGGCCTGGAAAACACATGCTGCAGGGAAAACATAGTGCGTGTGTGTGTGTGCATATCGGTTGAGTGGTAATATGATTTAACCAGCAGCTTATGTATAGCCATTAACTGCGTATACTATGTGAGTGCATTAATGCGTCCATGGGTTTTGTGTGCTTTAATATTTGTGATGCATGAACAAGTTTGAATTAACTGTCTTCGAGCTTCTACTGTCCTCAGTCAGACACATGTCCTGTCTTTGTCGTGCTGACACGTGTTATTGATGCCGTTACTCCAGTTTTTGAAGATTTTGAAGCCGTGAAAAAAATTGGTTTCTCCCTACTTTTAAAGCAGCCTTATAATATAATAATATAATCTAATAAAATATTTAAGTTTAAATGTAGTAGACCGTGGCCAAAAAGTGTTAAAGGCTTAGAACAATATCAGGTGAATAAATTAATCTATTTCTCATTGAATTTTAGTTGAACAGTTTAACAGACTCACTACCTTCACTTCAAAGTTTATAAGACCTGCTGTAAAGTCATATTTCCAAGACTGATTGATTGTTTTTGGGCATCTTCATATTTGACAGTTGCAGAGAGCGAGAGACCGAGAGATAGAGAGAGAGAGAGATAGAGAGAGATAGAGATAGAGATAGAGAGAGAGAGAGAGAGAGAGAGAGAGAGAGAGAGAGAGAGAGAGAGAGACAGGATCCAAGCCTGGGCTGCAGCAGTCAGGATTTTAGTCCTAATTATTTTTGGTGTCCTGCACCTTTCCAGCCTATATGAGCTTATATATTAATCATGAACTTGACAGCAACATGACAAATCAGCATATTCACTTCCACAAATTAGTTCAAATCAAATTATTCAATTATATCAGATACAGTGTCCTCAGTGTCTCAGGCGCCAGGCTTCCTCTGTAAATCTCGCCAAAACAAAAGTCTCCACATTACAACACCAACTCAATATATTAACATCAGATGACTGAAACAAATCAGGATACTTCAGTTGGATCTTGTCTAACCCATGAATGAAGTTCATCCTCCACAACCACATACAACACAAAGTCATCGCTCCTCAGTGTTGCCCATACGCCTCCCCAAAGATACCCTGAAGTGGCAGCTGCACATCTTCAGTGGAGGAGTTTTCGGTTCATCCAGTTGTCCCATGTGGTGATGAGCAGGTAGAGGAAGTGACTTCTCTGACCAATACAACGTGGCCTCCAAGCCAGAGGGAAGTTGAAGTTAATGATTATTGTCGGATAAATTTTAATTTCATACCTTTGCTCAGTGTTGTGTATCCTAACGCGTCGGTGTGGAGCCAGCGTGAATGATCAACCACGGACACATTTAGCTGATGTTAGTTCAGATGTGTTTTGAAATATAGGTGAATCTCTCCTGCCTATTGTGACACCTCAGCTCCCCTCAGGTCTACGGTTTATTTGGGTCAAATGTAGTTTTAGCTCATACTCAGCCTCATTGCTGTTTTCCATGAAACAGCTCTGATGAATGACGACCTGATCGACTCCAAACAGCCGACAGACGCAGTTATTAACGAGAAGAAGTATCTGCTGGGTGTGAAAATAAGGAGCTGTTTGCTGACGAGTTTGTTAATCATTGATTGATTCATTAATTCACAGTAAGGAGGTTCTAGGTTTGAACCCCAGGCCTGAGGCCTTTCAGTGTGGAGTGTCCAGCCTCCTCCCACAGTCCAAAGACATGCACATTAGACTAATTGTTGACTTGGTGACTCTAAATTGCCCGTAGGCATGAATGGTTGTTTGTCTCTATATGTCTGCCCTGCAATAGACTGGCGACCTGTCCAGTATTTACCCTGCTCTGGCCCAATGGCAGCTGGGATTGGCTCCAGCTCCCTCCCCCCCCCGCACGGATAGATAGTATAGATAATAGATGGATGGATGGATGGATGGATGGATGGATGGATGGATGGATGGATGGATGGATGGATGGATGGACTTCACCCTGGACAGGTCACCAGTCTATCGCAGGTCTGTTGCCAGTGAACCTGACCTGACCTGCGTGTGTTTAGACTGTGGGAGGAAGCTGCAGGAAATCCGCTCAGGCACAAGGAGGACATACAAACTCCACAGAGAAAGGCCCCAAAACTTTGTCATGCCTTGCAAATCAGCAAATCCGATCACACCAGTTGTTGCTGATTCATTTTCTGTTGACTGACTAATCTGCGAATCGTTTTACTGTGAATCTAAACAACACAAAGGCTAAAAAACATCTCTGATACACTGATGACAAAATGAGCCATGTGTGTTTCCAGGAGCTCTTCGTCACGGCCGCACCTCCACACGTGACTCAGGAGTGACTTCAAGTCTCCTCAGTCGTGTCTGTGTTTTATGTCCAACGTGTGAACGTATATGTAGAGACGCACCGTGTGTTTGTGGATACACACATGCAAGAATGATGCAACGTTGTTACGTATGAAAGAACCGACTGAAAAACCTCATAATGAAAAACTGCCAAACAAAGAAAAGAACAACACAACAAATAAAGGCTTACAACCAAACAGCAAACTAAAGAAATGAGTTTCCCTGAGAGCTTCAGGCCGAGGACGTGAATACACAAACCAGCTGTCCAGCTTGGACAGAAAAGGATGGTGTGTGTGTGTGTGTGTGTGTGTGTGTGTGTGTGTGTGTGTGTGTGTATGTGCAGATGTGTGTGGAGTTAATCCCTGGCGAGACCTCGCAGACAGACAGGCAGGACTGAATGTGTGTGTGTGTAGTGTTTGTGAGACTATCACGCTGAGGGTTTGTGCGCCCTCTAAATCACACACACAGACACAGACACACACATCTGGCGTCATTGGCATTATTTTAACAACAATACAAGTAACTCATCATGGCTGGATTAAGAACTTAAAATAGAGCGGAGACGATGTGGTGGCTCGGCCTGTTTCCTTAATCTGTTACCTAGTGAATTTTCTGGTCGTGTCACAACAGACACAAGACGCCTGAACTCACACTCACAGCAGGTTGTCGTCGTCATCATCATCAGGAAACGTGGGATTTAAAGCAAACAGGTTCAAACGAGCAGATTTTTGAAAAAGTGACTATATTCAGTTTGATTCAGCTGTGATTTCATTTGATCTTTTAAGCTGTTTGTGTGTTGCCAACACTCAGGGACACCCGTGGGTCACACAGCTGGTGACAGATGTAGCTTAATTTTGTTGTTGTATATTTAATACACCTCATCAGCAGTTAATCCACTGTTCAAGTGAAACTAAATGAAGGCATTTATTGTGACAATGTCTGAAATAAAACAGGAGATACTATTTAATTTCTATGGACCGATTGACATAATGTGTCAGACACACTTAACTCTTTAGCTGCCACTGCTCTGTCCTGAAATAACCCAGTGTCATTGGTATCAGTAAAGTGACGGGGACACAGACAATCCATCTATGGAAGCCCAGAGATGACAATATTAAACTGAAATGTACTGAATATTATGTGTATTCCTTATTAAAAGCAGGATTTAAATAAAATTTGAAACCTGCTGTAACTATGATAAAATTCATTATTAAATTATTATTATTATTATATAATTATAAAATAATAAATATTATAAATTATTAAAGAGCGCCAAAATTAAAAAAATAAAATTTGCACCTGGACGTCAGCCGTTGAATTTTAGGCTTTGATTGAAGTGCAAATCAAATTAAGATGAAATGGAAACAAAAGTCTATATTTTTACTTGAATAAGTAAGTGGATGGTCACTGACACTGACAGGTTTGTTGGTATCCATTAACTACTGATCATAATTTAAACTGGATTTTACAAAGAAACAGACCAGTGATTCCCAGGTAATTCTGAACTTTGTGGCCAAATCCGCACATTTAGCAACAAAATTATTTATTATTCTAAAATATTTTAGAACAAGAGATGCGAAATCACGTAGATTAGGGCCACGACAGTCTGCACTACTTTTCATGGTAATTCATCCAGTAGTTGTTAAGATACATACAAAGAAATCACCAGACAAAAGGAGCAGAAACTTCCATCGCACTGTGCAGTGACCACATCATAGTGGATCCCCCTTCATCATTAACCTTTTATCACAGCTTACTCAGAGCACTGACCCCTGAGTAACACGTCACTTAGCTCATGATTTATTGAGCTTGTCAGTGATATTATTTATTTAAATGTTTTTTTTTTTTTTACCTCAGGGCAGAATGTGTCTGAATCCACATCCTCAATAAAATCTACCAATACTGACAACTGAGTAAGAGACTCAGATCATAAATAATGAAGCAGAAACAGCTCGTAGGGCCAGAGCTGCTGTTCTGCCATGTCAGCCTGCATTAGGGCAGCAGCTGATGAGGCCAGTCAGGGTGGAACATGATCGTATATTTTACTCAGACACTCACAGTGTAGTGACAACAGTCATGAGCAAGTCAAAATGCATTAGCAGGCATGTAAGAGACCAGGGGAGAACAAGCAAGTAAGGGAGTATGTATGGTTTGAGTCGTAGTATACAAACCTCAATATAAAAACGTGGTTTAAAACCTCATCCAAAGCAAAGCTCCCTCCTGCTGCAGTGTCTCTGACTAACAAATGGGATCCTCTGCAGCTCCAGGGTTGATGCTGTCACTGCCTGTGTTACGGTAGCACACGCTAGAAAATGACAGGGAACAAAGAAGAGGATGAAATACAAATCAGGATATGAAATATGATGAAAGCCTGTTATGTCGTACATCTGCTGACATATCTGCTGTGCCATCAGGATGTTTATTTATAGGCCTTGAAAACCTATTTTCTAAAGTAGCTTCTCTTTATGAGCAACACATGAGCGCACGGTTTTCTAATTTCACATGATTTGTGAAGCCACCAAAACCTTAAAATTTTATGTTTTTACCCTTTTGTTTTACTGGTTATACGTCTGCTGACCTACATTTGAGAATGTTATAGCCAATGTGGGGCAGTATCAGAGTATTACACATTTTATTCAACACAAGGTCCATCTTGGAATAGATCTTGGAATAAAAACATTCGTGCGGAGGCAACTCATCAATCCAACACATAGAAGTTAATGTGCAGCTGGTGTTTTTCTCGAGGTCCAGAATTATTTCCAAACTTCTGTTGCTGACGTTTGGCTTCTGGTTAGTGAAGTGAGGCCGATCCTCAAGAGCCTTAAACCTGCAGTCTATCAAATAACCAACAGGGGGTGACAGTTTGCATTGAAGTCTATGGGAAAATGTCCCTACTGCTAAATTGATTTATTACCTCAGTAAACATTTCCTAATGTGTTTATGGTCTCAGTCTCTAGTTTCAAGTCTTTTCCAATACTACGTGATGCTCATGTTTTAAGTTATGCTAACATTTATAGGAAAATAGACCTAAAATAGACATAAAGCAGGGTATTGCAGAGAACAGAGCAGCTCCACCTTCTCCTCCAAATATTGTTTCCTTTGGTTTAAAAAAAAAAATCAAAAATCACGAACCTGCGGCTTTAAAATGACAGTTCACAAACCAACGTGTGACATTACGGTGGGTTAACGCTGGATTTCATTGTTTTGTTTTTTTTTTTTTTTTTTTTTTTTTAAACGAGGCCAGAGACCGGGTGTGCACTTGGCTACAGTTCGGTAATTCGGTTATTTCTCAAATGAATGCTAAGGGCAAATGAATGCCAGGGGCAACTCTAGTAACTTTTCAAATCAGAACATTTGGCAACGCTGAAGTTAATTAATGTAGGTGGAGAAAGCATAACATAACAGGAACAAGCTCGTCCAGTTGCAATGAAGAGAGAGGCCCCTTATGAAGAATTTCAGCTGGGTAACGGTGGATTCAATGGATTTCGTGACAAATGAGCAACGCATCGACAACACACAGTTTTTCTGAGTCTGGGACGCCACAGTCAAACACAAAGTCTAACGTCATATTCTTATTTTTTTTTTTAATTTGTTCGACTGGTGTGACAACGTTCCTTCCTGCCTGACATGTCTGGAGACTAAAATACATCAAGACTTGTTTGTGTGATATGATTTATGTTTTGTTGTCTAGGTGTGGCATTTTTTTCATTCCTCTGTGTCAAGTACGAAGCTGAAGTCAGGATGTTAGTAGCCTAAGCATAAAGACTTCAGCTAGGGGGAAACTGCCAGAACCTCTGAAGCCGACTTTTTTTGCACGGCGCTTTTTGTTTCTTTAGTTCATAAAGAGAAAATTCAACATGACAGTTTGTGGTTTATGTGGTTTAACATGTTGATGAACAACAGTTTATCGAGTCATCGCCTCTGTGCAGCGTCTTCAGCTTTCACAAGTGTTGTCATATATGGTCAGTAACGGTCATTATTGTTCATTAAATGGTTAATTCAGCTCGATACATGCGCTAATTTGTAAGCATTTGCAAAGTTGGTGACTGAAATAACTGAAAAACTATTGGGTGACTTGCAATGAAGTTTGGTTCTGATGTTCACGTCTCCATCATGATGAATTTTAATCACTTGGATAATCCATTAATTTTCATATGGTGTCATTTCTTTTTTTAAATTTTTATTTTTAGTTTTTGACAGAGCCTGATGTTAATCTTGGTTATGCTAAACTAGGTTGACCTCTTACTAACTTCAGTTCTGTAAGAAAGGAAATAAATGTTGAGCTATGTCTTTCAGCTTTGATTGGACAGCATGTGGCGCCTTCACTGCTGTAAATGCAGCTTTAAATACACAAACTCGCTCATATAATCCAGCAAAACTGTCTATGCATTGGGCTTGAAACAGACACGGCTGGAGTGAGTTCAATACAAGTGGGAGAGTGTGATGATAATTAAGAGCAATAAGTCAGTGTGATTTATAGAGGAAGGGGAGGGAGTCGGGCCTCGACGTTTATGACCTTGATGAGCCGGTTCTGTTTTGCTTTATGTCACTTCAATCATTTCTCCCGCTCTGCACTCGTCTGCCAGTCAATTAAGACAAACGCCAGCAGGGAGGGCGGAGACATGATCAATATTTTACAAAAGCAGCTCAGACAGAGAGCGGCAGAGGTGACATCAGAGACACAAAGACAGAATAAAAATCTAGACCAAAAAAAAAAAAAAACAAGTAGGTTTGAGGATTCACAGATATACAAGATTTATTAGACTTGAACTACAGGTTTCTTGATGTCATTGTAATTTAAAGCCATGTCAAAGTTGTCAACTTGATATGTGTCTTTACTGCTGTATTGAACCAGTTGTAAGAGGAGCTGATTTTGTGTAGTTTAAAAAAAAAGAAGGTAAAAGTGGAATTTGCATCATACACAGTGGAATTAAACTTTTGTTAATAATAACACTGATATGTAGGAAAAGGATGTGATCACTATAATTGGTTGAGCATGAAATAAAGAAAAAAGTATTGATTTTACATTAAAAGTAAATACAGACTTACGTGCCTTTGAATGATTTTCTCTTTTATGCTCTTGAATCATTTCCTCAACGAGCACTTTTAATGACTCAAGTGAGATGAACAACCAGCATTAAAGGATAAGATGCTGTTTTATATTTTTTATTACCTGAAAATCTCATTAAAAAAAAACAAAATTACCAATGTGCTGTCTCTCTCTCAGTATTTTCCAACCTCCCTAATCCTTCTGTGGCAGTTGGCCCCAGGTCAATAAATATAATCTTGATCATAAATATATATGTTTTAAGGGAAAAAAGCGCTCCTCAAAATGGTCTGGTCATGTGTCAGAGGAAGAGGGGCCACAATCGGATGAAGTGCTGGTGCATCATCTGTTGGAAAAACAAGAGATGAAAGACAAAGAAGCATATTGGAAATCTGGCATCACACATGAGAACAGTTTATCTGATGTTGTCCTGACATCACTACTGTCACAGAGGAAGTGCACTCATCTATTTTAGTCGTTAGTTTTCCAGATGGGTAGGGCCGGGTCAAGTGGAGTGGAACAGTACGGCATTACCATCAGCCTAATAGACAGGAACAGATTTGTGATGAAAAAAAAAAAAAAAAAAAAATCCCATAGAATTAATTAAAGTTCATCCAAATCACATAAAACACATTTTCTCACTTGTGCATAAAGGTTTTTTTTTTTTGCCACAAAATAGTTACAGTTGCTTATATATACTGAGCTTTTGAGATATCAGCATCATATTTGGAGAATTTCTTTGGTAGAAAGTACATATACATACATATAGAAATAAATGACAAGTGAGGTTAAAACATATGTTGTGTCGTGTTTTTTCACAGAGATTTAAATGAGGAAATAGCCTCATTCTGGGAAAGAGAATGATATGCAATGATAATAGCTTTCAATCCATCTGAGTTTACCTGGGAAAAAAGTTTTTACAAACAAGATTCTGTTTTGTGTGTGTGAATAATTATTGGTTATATATAGTATAACTGATAATCATAATATATAAAAGGGCCATAGATTGAGCCATGAGGCATCCCGATAGTGAACTGGGGGGTGGATGAATGACAGTTACCAATGGCCTCACAGAATTTCCTATTAGAAATATGACATTATACAGACGTATAAATAAATAACAAAATGTCCGCAGTCCCACTAATCATCAAGACCTTCTATTGCTTGTTTGGTTTGAATGTTTGAAATGATCTGATATCTGTCTTTTCTAGTTTCAATCCAAAGAAACAGTCAAACTGAGATAATATTGTGGCTTTGATTTTACAGATAGTTACACAAAGAGTGTTTCAGTGTGTTTGCAGCTGTGTTTATCGGTTTGGTCAGGTTGTTCCTGCGCTGGTCAGAGTTGTGATGGGAGGTGTAGGTGCCACGCTCCACCCAGCGCAGTAATGTTAAACTCTGGATTAAACATCAACCAGGAGTCAACACACACTGCCCGAAGCTGCCTTGACCTCACGTTCCTTACACCTGTCAAAGGCAAACAGAGCAGCAGCGACGGTGAAGAGTATTCACCAGACGTGTGAACGCTTGTGTATGAGAGGGTTTCTGTGGAAAACAGGGATTACAGCAGGGAAGAGAGCAAAACATCCTTTTCTCAGACAGATGAATACTCCCACAAGGAAAAGAGCTGACAGGTTACAGCATTGTATATGTGTGTGTGTGTGTGTGTGTGTGTATGAACCCTAAAATGAGTTCCCACAGGTGGATAGCATCACAATTGAGTGCCGACAACTTGTCAGTCATATTCTATTCGAATTAGAGAAGAGACAGGTGCGTCATTACCTCGTCTCTCACACACACACACACACACACACACACACACACACACACACACACACAGTCCTCCTTTACCCCCGAGCTAAATGTAGAAATATTAGCCTTCCTTCCTCCTTCCTCATGAAACTCTTGCTAATAAACAAATTAATTTGAGGTTTTGTAAAATTTAAGAAACACGCCTCTAATTAAAAGCAAATACACTTCACAAATTAAAATCCCATTTATTGTCTAGATTTTTGTTGTCATGTCACAGTGTAATGTGAGCCAGAGATCACATTTTAGATTAATGGATTTGCAGGAAGGAAAAAAAAAACAAAAAAAAAACAAACAAACAGCTGCCGTTGCTGATTTTAAAATGTGAGTTTAATAACCTATTTAAGGGAGAGCTACTTTTACTTTGAAATTGTGGCACCAGGCTATCCTGGAGAGGAAAACAAGCCCACCCTTTTACAGTCAAGCCATAAGGGTGGGTCCTCATTGCACAGAGGTCATGGCCGCCAGAGGTTACAACATATACTGTAGCCTCGGATTTTAGCCGCTAATTGCACAATGATGCTATTTATCATTGAGAAAGGCGAAGGTCGGGCTGTTGTGGTGGGTTTACAACCACATTAGTGGCACAAGCTCTGATTAGCACAAACAGACTTGTTCACTGTGTAAAAGATAATCAGTCAGAAAAATACAACTCAAATGAGCTGTTCTACAAAACAAACAAACCACAAGATAATTGTTCATCACTAAAGAGAGCCGTTGGTAAGTTTTGCTAACATTAGCATTAATGGCTGTTTATTTATCAGCCTAGAAGAATGAAGTTCATTCCTTTACTCTCCAACAGTGGAGAGAAACACCAATGTTAACTCTTATCTCTGCCACATCTCGTCTTCTTCTGAAGTTAGCATGCTAACCTGCTAGCCCCATCCCGGCTTGACACTTTCTCACGTTAGCGTCCAATCTGCCCTGAAGACGTAGCTCTGCTGAGAGGACGTATTATAACCACTTGTCTGGCTGAAGCTCTTTTCAAGCAACAATCACCACCATGTTCGTGACAGGAAAGAGACAAGTCCATCTCCAACAGAGTGACTCTCAGGAGTGTGTCCACCTAAGTAAATGTAAATTTGAGACAAATGTAGTCGTAGTTGAATATTTTGGAAAATTCATTTTCTTGTTGAGTTACTGTAGATATGGATGTAGGCTAAAAATAAAGCTACAGACAGCAGTTAATTAACTTAGCTTTGCATAAATTGTAAAAATGGGGAAAAGGCAATCAGCTAAAACCTCTAAAACCCACTACTAAATCTATATAAAAACTGCGTTAAAGTAAAAAAAACAAACAAACTGTGGTTTCATAGAGGGTGAACCTCACAGTGAAGACAAGAAATCACTCAAATAAGAGTCTATGACAGAACTACCAGTGAAATCCAGCTTGTTTTTTTCCTTTCTGTTTGTCTATGAATGAAACAAGACTAAATATACCTTCTTATTGTCTTATTCTGTAGAGATGCTTGGATTTTATTTCCCTTGGACACAATCAGGCTGTTTGTCGTTGTCGCTTCAGATTTAGCACACAGACATAAGACTGGAATTAATCTGCTCATTTAACTCTTGAAAAAAAGAGAAAGATTGAATTCAATTAAGTTTATTTCCAAAAAATATCCCTTTAACTTAGGCACATAGAAAATCGTTATCAGGCTTGAATGTGATATTTTCAGACTGTCCTGCAACTGTAAACTTGCTTTCATCGACCCAAACACGCGTCCAGCTTCACTACATGTTGCTCATCTCTGGAGAAATGTCACACAGCACCACGAGTGATTTTACAGATGATGCTGAACAGAGCTAAGGCAAAGCTGCACATCTGGAGAGGCATACAGTGTGTCGGCTTCGTATTTGTGACTGGGCGATTGGGCGAGCGGCACACAGGATGTTCACTCTGAATCCAGCCTCATCATCGTCGTCACCGACAGATGAATAGAGGGAAACAGATGCTGTCTTTTGCTTTCCTGTCTGCCACTTCCTATTACCTCTGCAGCATGCGTGTTTATGTAAGATGTGTGTGAGTGTGTAACGCCTTTTGACTTTCCTTTTCTGCTCTCGTCAGCAGCTGGAAATGTTGGTGTGTGTGTATATGTGTGTGAAAGGATACGCCAGACCCAATTTTCCTGTTACCATTTTTCTAGTTAAGCCAATGTGTATATATATGATGATTTTGACATGACCTCCTGTTTGGTGAATCACTTCTCCCTTTTATCTCTAAGCAGGTCATCCATGTACCACGCTCTTAAACCTGGCATCACTTAACTCAGAGGTTGTGTTGCAATTAATTTTCTTTTCTGTTGCTGATCCTTTTTTCCTCAATTGACCAAGAGACAGCTGTATCAGCTGCTCTGTTAGAACTTAACCTTGTTTTATGTAATTGTTAATTAAGGTGCAATTTATGCATCACTAAATTAAAGTGGACTGCATGACACAAACTGGGTCTTGATGATGATGTGCTACTACATACTTACACCCAGTGACCTCCGTAAATGTTCTCAATAATGCGAAACTAAATAAGGTGAGTTTTGGTTAAAATTGGATTTTCCCCTCTCATCTGCACCAAGTGGTAACCCACCATGATGTCACCTATTAGTTTGTTAACTGCCATTTTGAAGCCTCAAGTTTTTAATTTGGCCGTCGCCATATTTAGAGAAGAAGTTGGTGGAATCGCCCCCGATTGTCATTACATAAAATGTAGGCTTAAGGCTCTTCAGTATTGGCTTCACTTTACAGACGTGGAGTCAACGTCCCCTTTTATATACAGTCTATGATCTACACTGTAAGAACAGGACTTACTGTATGAAACACTCACATTTCTCCATATAAGCACAGGTAAATTACAGTCAAACCTTTACAAAGTCAAAGATAATTTTTTCAGCGATCTTTCCACCTGTCTAAGTCAAACATTTTAACACAGATAGTTAAGCACAACTGAAAAAAACTCTCATTAGTTGGGTTTAACTAAGTTGTGTTTAACGTAGTTTAACTAAGTTGTGACCCATAGTGTGACCTGACTTGTCAAGATGGTGGTTCAGAGCAGTTTAAACAGCTTAGCCTAGCGAGGATGTGGCAGGAGTAGCAGAGACGTTGGACAGTGACAGAGCAGGGGCGATGAGCTTAAACTGATTCTTGATCAACCCTTTAAACTAGTCGGGGTGGGTTGTGGGGATGGAGGGGAGTTATTGTGACCTTCCCAAGATTGTTTTGGGATCCTGGGTTAAGAAGTACTGGATATACCTTCTACTGCAATAAGCAAAAATGGGACCAGTCAAGTGATTGTACTGGGGATTTAATAACTTTAAGGTTTCAAGTTGGAGGGTGTGTTTTACCTGAAGCAGTAACAACTGTACCTCCAGAATTTAGACTGCTGTTTTTTAAACTGAGTAATTAAAGTCATGTCAAGTCTAATATAGCCAAGTACAGACTGACTTGTCATTTATAGTAAGTCACCTCAAATGAATTCATTGGTTCTGTTTTCATGTCTTTTCTATCTTTCCACTGTATTTCTGTCTTGCCAGCCAACACCCAAACTTATTATGTATGTTATGTATTAATAGTGATTATTTATGCTCTCTGAGGTCAGTTCACCTTATACTGTACTGCTCATCCACTGTGGTGCAGGGACATCGCGTTTACAGGGACTCTCCTCCACTTTCCCCTGGAATGAAAGAATGTGATAGTAGATTAGCTCAACAGGCAGGATGTTAGGAAACAGGAGACAATCATTAACCTCAGGGTCCTGTCCCACGATGGGTAGTTATGTTTTTGACTTCCTCCTCTCTACAAGTGGAACTGTTGTTAATTAATTCACATTCATAAATCTGTCATTTTGCTTTTTTGGAACCTCACAAAATTCAGGAATATACATATAAAAATGCTATGTGTCTAATTTGATGAAATTAGATGATAAAAAGAGTTAGAAATAGGCATTTATGTCTCTATGGAGACATAAGATTTGAAGATATTTTCATGATTTTGAGTCTTTGCCTCTGTGTTTTATGAAAAAGTGCTTTGTAAAAAGGGCATAAGGAGGCAATATTTACTCAATCTGCTAAGTATTTTCTTTGAGACCTCAAGACAAGCATATAAATAGACAGCAACAAAAACGTCACTTCCCTGACAGAGCTAATAATGACATGTTGTGTGTCTTATATCCTTCAACTCCCAGCAGATACCAAACAGCAATTTTCACGACTCTTCATGTGAAGCATCACAAAGGCAAAACATTTGTCGTTACAACAAATCCTCCTTGAAAAAAAAATTCATACAAATAGTTAAATTTGCTCTGTGTGTTTTTGTGGTGTTAAGACCTCCTAAAATAAATAGTAATCCTCAGCACAAGATAACAGTATTTTTAGGGACTAAATGAGTCAATTATCTGAATGTTAATGTTTGACTCAAATGAGATTCTTTGTTTTGTTTTACATAAACATTGCCTTGAATAGATTAAATTTCCTGTAAATCCAGTTACAAAATACACATTTCAGCAAATTTAAATGTCCAAGTAGAAAGTTAAAGCTTAATGTTTCTCAGACACTGAGTGCTGATGTGACGCACTGAAACTGTGCAGGCCAAGTGAACGGAGGTATGTGACCCCTGCGTCCACCCCCACATTTCTGTCCTGGTTGTGCAGTTTTGTCTTTGATCCTGAACTACCAGGTCAAACCATTATAAAGGTCAGAGTCCGCTCTCTACAATCCCAAGCCTTTAATTGGTCACTACTGAAATACCTCACCCTGAAAATTATAAATTAAAAAGGAAGGAAGTTGCAGAAAAAGGGGACAAAACTGTTTGCATAAACTCGTCCTCCTTCAGTGTTCACCTGCTCATTTGTGTGACAGCCTGTAGTATCACCGAGCCAAGTATCAGTGTGTTCTTGTTTCAATCCACACCCTCCCTCCATCTGCTGCAAATCCAGTTAACTGTGTTTTCTCTGCTAGTTTAACAGATTAACACTAATTCTATCTCAAGATCTCGTATCATGACTCTGCAGATCAGTATTAATGAGCAGGGAGACACTTGGATTTACAGATAATAAACAGACAGAGGTCTGAATATAATGTAATAGTTTAAACACCCAGTAACAAGAGTGTGTCTGAACTAGTGTCAACACCAACAACCCATTTATATGATGAGAACTAACATACAAACATGTGAAGTAAAAGGACAAATCCTCTTACCTGAACCACAAAGTCTCGTAGCTGTCCTCTGAAGGCGAGTTCAGACCAAACAGGGTGAATTTCAAACGTGGCAGATTCAAAGTCAGTGGAAAGATGTGGCTGGGCCAAATGGATGAGAATGTCAAACTCCAGCAAAACATTTGCATTTCAGAGTCGAACAGATATGAGAGGAAGAAAGGGAGGGAGTGGACAACATAACAAGGATTTGGAGTTCCTGGAGAGTTGTGAGATCAGTCACTCTGAGCTGTGGTAAACACAAAGTGTGTTTCCAGCCACCTGTTTTTATTTGCATCTTCAATTCACACAGAAAGAAACCTGACTGGTAAAAAACCACACAAAAACATTAAATATTTCATGTTTGGCTTCATAAAACTCATTATGCAGAAAAACACACACACTCACAACACAAAGACACACACACACACACACACACACACACACACACACACACACACACACACACACACACACAGGGATGTCACCACACTCCAACTTTTAAGCAACAGTCCAGGCGTCCGGGAAGACATTCTCCTAAATAAATAACAAGTCTTCATTAAAAAGTTAAATATGAATATTTTATTAGTGCCAACTATGTGAGTCAATAAAAACAGAGTCACTCTTAGATATTTATGGGTCAAGTAAAAAAATAGACAGCACCACCTCAGTGCAAAGTAATATCCAATACATTCGGGTCTGCAGGCACATGCATGTGTGCACATACATACACAAACAGTATACCACTTAAAACAATCAGCAGTTTACAGATTCTGTCAGAAATCTGGCTTTACAGCTCAACATAACCTAATCTACACAATCTGCATCACATCAGATGATCTACATCTTAAATCCATACAGGTGTTTACTGATGTCCCCAAATGACCTGTGCACTGAATTAGTTTAGTTTTTGTGTGAGCGAGTTACTTATCTAGGTCCAGGATAAAAAAAGATCATGTGATTTACATCACTAACTAGAGTGGTTTCATCATGCAAACATGTAACAATGTAAACTTGTACTTGATTTTATCCCTTTGCTTCTTCAGGGTCAGATCAGCGTCGACTCCCTGACATTCCTGAGTGGGACACTGATCTGATGTCTGGACGACAACTCCCTGAAAGAGAAAGACGGGGAGAAGGACAAATCAATAAAAAAAAACCTTCAGAGAAGAGATACAGAACAAATCCAAGGTTCAATCTTGATGTGACAGTCTTAACACAAAGTCCAACCTGTGCTGATTCTGGTTCTAACAGAATCCTGTTTCAGATTCTTACAAATACAGTTTGAATAAAAATCAAAACAAATAGATATTTTGTGTTTCCTTTCATTTAAAAGATCATGAAAAATAAAGACTGGTAACATTTTGTTTTGCAGGTCCTGTATTTTCCAGATATTTTTATGGAAACTTGCCAGTTAAAATCAGTTATTTTTTTAATTTTATCAGAAAGAAAACAATAATGTGGAATCACATACAAATATCTTGAAAGAAGACGCATTTATACTTGATATGTTTGGCTCAAAACAGATGAAAGTGCCTTCACTTCTCTCCTCACAGTTGAACAGTTACTATCTCTCAGGCAGAAAACAGGCCTATTCCAAGTTGTCATACAAAGACTTGACTATTATCAAACAGCTCTTATCGTGAAACAGGAGCTGGTGTGTGCACCTGCAGAACTCTGATTCTGACCAGAGGAGTTTGAAAATCTGCATCTTTCCTGTAATGTATCACGGCTATTTTGGACTCAGTGACCTTGTCTTTAGTGTCAGCGCTGTTTTACTCTGCACTATAAACCACTTGCAGCACAGCCTGCCTTCATTCCACAAGACAAACGCCACTTCTGTTCCTCGGATTAAAACGTCTGACTTAGACTGTGGCGTGAGGGAGAACATGTGGCTGAAACAGAGATATAAGTGTTGTCTGTGGGAGTATGTCTCTTTTTGAGGGTATGTTTGATTGAGTTAGTGTTGTTTGGCCTGGGTTTTATTGTGTGTTGGAGTCAGCGTGTGTGCAGTGATTATCCTGAGCAGGTTAGCTACGGTGGCTTTAGCTGCGTGTGACTGGAGACAGACCCAACCTGGTGGTAAACAGCCATTCACTGCGGCCTGCCCTCAGTCTGGCTGTCCCACAATACAAAGTCTATGGAGGTAATTCAATGGAAGAATTGACAATATGGTAATGGTGGTCCTTGACACCGCCCCCCAATACACAAGCGTATGGCCAAGTCTGTCATTGCCACTAATCAACAACAGTCTATGGAGCTCGCAGCGAGGTGGGCCCCAAGCTATTCAGTCCACAGCCTTTAAATGAAGCTGAATAATCACTTTTATCCCAAAAGAAAGTCTGTAAAAAAAAATCTAAGGTGCATGTAACATGATAGTCTCCAAGTAAACGGAATGGCACAAAAAATAACATATGGCTCAAACAAAACCTAAAAACGACCATTTGGAGAATAGTACACACTTTGCCACCCACAGAGAAACACTTAAAAAACAAGACACCTTTGTCACCACCACAAAGAAATGGTCTCACACAATCGCTGCGGGCTGGACCTGCTAACAGTGCGTCTATACTGGTACGATGCAGGAGCTTTTTCCTCCAGATTTCCAAACTGATATTTTTTAAGTGGATTTTACACTGAATGTAAATTACAGTAACACTTTTAATTTAAGTTCATAATAATTTCCTAGGAACTGTGCAATTTACTACCAATTACAAATTGTCAATTGTTTTGAGTTAATAAGCAGCAGCTAGTGAATGTGGATTAATTCTTCATTTGTCACTGAAAACTTCATTCTTCATCTGTGGTTATTTATTTGCTTGTAAACATATTTTACATTTTGCATGATCAGTTGCTGCTAAGTATCGACTCTCACAATTAATTGGAATTATTTAATTCGTCTTTGTTTGAATTGATCACAGCATCCATTTTCTCCTCTATAATCAATCTCCCGAAAGCCAGGAAATAAAATAGATTAAATTCAACTTCAGCTCATTGTGCTGTTCTTACTATTTTGGCTGCGAGTCAAATACAGTAGGCAACGGATAAAAAGAGGCACTATGAGACGAGCATGAATGAACGTTCATTCAAACTACATCTTGAAGATGTTGTCCACTGATTAGTGTCTGAGCTGTGACAACATTTGATAACAATCACAAACATACAGATACAGTTCAGCTTTAGCTCTAATGAATTTGGAGCCACAGTTCCTGTCGGTTATACATCTGTCAAAAACATCCTCAAACCCCAGACCTCCAAGGAAAAAAATGAAGATGATATCAGTCATGTTTATCAGGGACTGTGAACTAAAACTGAGCACAATGAGCTCTCTTGACATGTTGGGGCCTGACAGACAAACTTGTAAAACCCCAACTGGCCCAACTTTAGAGTTCACTAGACAGTAGTTTGCCCATCTGTCATACAATATTAGCTTAGTTAATATGTTTTCCATTCATAAGGAGCCATAATGGAACTACTAAAACATTTAGACCGGGTGTCAAGTTGGGACCATGCTACACTGGTGGGAATAATTTAGACTGAGGTGGCTGAGTAACAGTCAGGTCAATGGAGCTCTGTCTCTCTCTTCAGCTCGCGCGCACGCGCACACGCACACACACACACACACACGCGCACACGCACACACACACACACAGTCATGTGAAGTCTACTGTGTGCCCAGTACAGTAATGGGAAAGTGTTAGCCAGGTAACATCAGTCAGGTGAACTGAGCTCAGGTTGCTTCTGTTTGTCAGAGGCTTTGTGAGTGTGTGTGCACACATTCAATCAGGCAAGCACACATCGTGTACAGTAAATGGTTACACACACACAAAAGACGTACATCATGCACATCACATACAAAAACATGCATATTTTGTACAAGCATACACATGTATAGATATCCATAGACAGGTATGCGCAGCACACATTAACACACAAACACCTGAACAAAGGGAATGATTATTACCTCTCTGCTCCAGCAGACATACATCATGTATAATTTAAATTCAATTACACTGTAAGGAGAAGAGGGAAACTGTAGAGAAGCACAGGAAGCCATAATGTGCTGCAGCAGTAAAACCATTCAGCTTGAAGAGACTCAGAAGCTCAGTAGAAGTCCTGCTATATTAAAGACCAGAAGACCCTCCATTAAGCTGCCTTCGCTTGTTTATACTGAAACAAAGGCATCATTTGCAAGCGGCAAGTTTGAAAGGAGATACTTTCAAACAATAATGGTGGATGAACTGAAGCGTGGAGGTGCTTTAGCTAGCTGTGCACACTTTAAGTCTCTGCATCAAGCACATGTTGTGCTGACCTTCCCTTTCACACAGGTGCTCACAGATCTTACTTTTGAAGTGAGACTCTACATATGTTAATGGACATAGATGGCTACTCATGTCGTGCGGATCGGAGCTGCATCGGCACAAACCACGGTTAACCTTTGGATTAGTTGGGCCGAGTCATAAAAGTTAACATGCTGAGTACCAGCAGAGGGTTGGAGGTGGGTGAAATAATATGATGTATGAGAAAATTAATAATTATAACATATTATAAGCTTAATTTTTCATCTTTGGACTGCTGAACTGATTTTGTTTTATTACAGATTTTGGACAGTGGCCAAACATTATTATGACCTTTTCAGTAGTTTGTGTTGGTGAAGTAGCAGTGACATTCAGAATTGTTTAAAATGTCAGACAGTGTTCAGGCTCCCGTGGAAATACCTGTTACCATTTTTCATTTTACCACAAGAAGCAGCTTTACTTTAAATAAATGTTTACTTAAAATCAACCAACTGCTACCATATAATCACGTGTAACATAGCACAGAGAAATACTGGTGTAACTGGGGGTGTGTCTCTAAGTCTGGGAAAATAATTTGTCCAGGGTGGTGGTATGCTTTTTGCATGCATGTATTTGGATGACATCGGAGACGATTCATGCTTCACCGATACAAAAGATGATATCAGTGGCTAATTTTATCTAAACTGCTGTCAAACAAGTGGATGAGAAAATGACTTGGTGAGGGCTGAAGTCTAACGCCTCTCCACACCTCCAGCCGGGGGTGGGGGGTGGTGGGGGGGCTAGAAATGTAAACAACTGCAATGAGAAAGAGGAAGAGATCTTTTTTGATGTTTTGTCAAAGCTTTGTGACCTGGCCTGTGTTTTTATTAATGTCCATCTGACAACTCTGTGACAAGCTCCTTTTTCAAACAGAGACAACAGACTCAGCCATTCACCACAAACCTTTACAGCCTCATCTCCCTCATCCTGTCCTCAGCAGGTGTTCATAGTCAGATGCAATCTTAGATACGGGCTATAGGAAGTATTGAAGTTACTAAAGACTTCTAGTATGACAGTTCATTTAAAGCAGGTGGACTGTAGATCAGGGTAGGAACAGAGTGACTGTTTCCGCTGTCCCATAACAAGATCTGTATGAAGGCAGTTTATTCAAAATGTATTGCATTTCCTGTGTTTCTTCTCTAGGCCTGTAGGGTTGGCGTTGAACAAGCAAGTTCACTTTTACCTTCCTCACTGCGGCCACAGGGCAGTGTTTTATCCGATTCTTACATAAACTCAAGGAGATGAAGGCGTTTGGAGTTCACTCTCTTCTGTCTTCTCCAATTTCTTTTCCTACATGATCTCTGAGGTCTGGGGGGGAATTCCTATTCTATTTCAGTGGGAAAATTAAGAGTTAAAAATCTTTGAATTTCTCTTTGCTGACATATAAATCACGTCTTTTCATTGATTTTTCTACTGAAATCTATTTTGTATTTTGTAGTTTATGTTCTTTTCTTGTTCAGTCATTGAGGCGATTTCTGTCAATACCAACTTGAGGTTTCAGTTTTCTATTTCATCCCAACAAACCTTTGGTCTTGGTACTGACACAGACAAGAGATCACATCAGAAACAAGACTAGTAAGTTTTTTTTAGTAAGTCATGATAGTAGCAGTTTACTTATGCCCTATCAGATGCTACTGGAATATGCATTAAACAACATTGGCAAGTTTACAGAAGTCACAGCCTTCATCTTAATGCCTTGTAATGGCATCAATATGATGCCCACTGTGAGTGGACAGTCACTTCAGAACCAGAAACTATGGTTTGATGGATCCATCTGTGCTGCTTGTAACTCTAATTTGTGAGATGTGAAGGAATACAAGGCAGCACCCTGAGGCATGTGGTCAAGATTACTCTATTATAATTGTCATTGCACACAAACCCTTTTAGCAAATACCACCCTGGCAATACACTGCATATATTAAGAAATATAAGCCTGTGACAAATAAATCAATTAAAAAAAAAATTCCCAGTATTTATTCCCAGTTTATATTCCCATCAGAGGACTTTACATTGTCCTTTATCCTGGCTTTGTATACTTTTAACCTTGAAGGCCTCCCACCTGTCATTAACTTTGACCTTTTCCATTCACTGCTGTGAATAGCATTCAAACCTGGCCTTTCATTAAGGTTTTAGATATGCAACGGCGACATGTTTCTTGGTGAAATCTTGCCACGTATACTTTTCCAGTTTTTCATCACGACAGACAGTTGCCTTTGTTACACGGGAAGAAAAACAATGAATTTCTCTCACAGGGCAATTTATTATCAGTCTATTCAATTTCTTACATCCCTTCAGTGCAGGCATGGAGGGGAACCCTCTCCATTCAGCTTTTAGAAAAAACAGTGAGGTGTGGTCCATTCATGGTTCACTCACTTTTACATTTATACCTGTTAGCTTTTGTTCACTTCTCTAGTTAAACAGCAAGGCGTAGGCCAAAACTGCCATTCATTTTTGCTGTACTTCTGCCTTGTGGCTGACCCCCTCAGGGTTAAACTGTGTGTACATGTACAGGTTTTACTATAATTATATGATGGGCATGATAAGTCTTTACCCAAGGTGGTCATGTTGGATTCAAATTAAAACATAGTGACGTTATATGATGATTTATTTGGAGACTTTCAGTATAACAAGTATAACAAGGTTAACCGTGGTTTTGAACTGTCACATCAAAATACAAAAATGGATATTTAAACTACAAACTGGAGTTGATGTATGAGCAAAACCCAGGGAAATTAAGTTCAGCCAGAGTTCAAACAGCTAATCCACCTGTACTATTGTGTTTCTCTTGCAAACCTTTGAGTACTAGGGGTTGACACTTTCTCAAAGTGTGTGTGTTTCTGTAGGGCTTAAGGCTGACACTTTGATCAAACAAACACCGTGGTGTGGGATATCATTGTGAGTCTTGGCCTTTTCACTAGTGTGTGACCTGAAGAATGCCATCATTCACACAGGTGAAGCCTGCTGCAGTTACAGACAGCTTAAAAACACACACACACACACACACACACACACACACACACACACACACACACACACACACACACACACACACACACACACACACACACACACACACACACACACACACACACACACACACACACACCAAACAACAGCTGGGCATTACTGAGAAATCTGGAGTGATGTAATGAATTTTTAAGATTAGCAGGGTGTTGTGTGTCAGGGGAGCAAAGTGGAAAATGCATATGCTGAAATCTGGAAAAACTAAACTGAGCACTTGGATATTATAAGGCAGTGATGACATAGAGTGTTATTATTAATTAAATCAGTCACATTTCACAGCAGGTGAGCACAACATGATTACTGCTTACCTGTTTTATGTCATATAACACAAACTACTGAATAACAAACAAGTTGAGACTAGACATAACCATGTTTTTAGAAGGTATGTCTCTTGTGACTTGTCACATTACGCAACTAGGTTTAAGAACATTGTGTACCACACACTGTGTTTTAATATAATTAAATTGCCAGTGTGACAGAGACAATTACGCCCTGTCTTCATAAAAATACAAACAAAAAAACTAATATGTTGTATTTTTAATGTTTACCTTAATGGAATCTAAATACTGACAAGCTGCAGACAGAAAGGTCTGGAGAGTACAAACAATCAGCTGCCAGTATCTTCACTGACGGGTTCAGTAGCACAGTGCAAAGAGAAGGTTGTCAAATATGCAGTCAGGTAATTAGGATTTTATCGAATGAGTATCAATACATTTACTACTTTTAGAGACACAAAGCAGGAAATACAAGATTAAATCATGGCTCAAAGGAGCGTCATGGACATTGAAATGTCTAGAGGGAACTCTTTGTACCAGTGTATGAGGTGCATTATACACTAGTCTTTAAGTAAGTGAGCTGAATTGTTATTGAGTTTGAACTGAAGCCCAAGGATAAAACATTGTAATGGTATTGTTGCTTTGTATGATTTTTTCATTAAGCTACTGTACATTAAACTGTGATTAAAGCCATGATTGATTTGTTTGTGGTTGTTAGGGGAATGATGCTGTCACTGGGCTGGTATAATCACCCAACACTGCAGTAAGGCCTCTGCTGTCCCATTGTTTCTTTAAATAGGATGAGCTGTGTGTGTGTTTGATCAGTCATCCGTCCCGTATCCTCACTACCCTGTTACATAACACCACTACACCTGCATCTTAACAATTCCTTTAACAATGGCAGAGGTGGTGCATGTGTGTATATTTGGCTGAATGATTTAAAATGATTCATGTAAACAACCACAATTCAATTTGCTTTGTTTCATCACATGAAGCATGCACAACTCAAAGGCAAATCAGCACACTCATGAACAACCTGGTTACAAAAACACACAATCTCATATCTAATGTGGCTAATGTTATTATGAACTGAAAGTGTGCACTAGTACGTAAAACGTGCACACACAAACACTCATTTCCCCAGGGAGAGGGGATGAGAGGTGAGTACGGGACAGGAGAGTGGCTCCCACACTGCTGAACATACAGCCAATAACACCAGTGGATCAGATGACAAGCTTCAGCCAACACACAAGCTCATGCAGTATGCACAGACTTGAATCACTTTTTAGTTTTTTTAAACCACAAAAACTTTTCACAGGCTGCAGGGGCCACATATGTTCTGCTGCTCTATCATGGGAAAAAACATGGCTCCAATTGTTTCAGGGACTTTATCTAACCTCTATTGGTGACCAGATAACTACATGGACAGATACACAAACATATACATGGTTTATAAGAGAGAAAACAACAGTACTCAGGCCTAGATGTTGAGCCAGAGGTCTCAATTACAAGCTATCAAAGTACACAAGTATATCTGATTTATGATATTATGCATTACAAATGAGATTAACCTTACACATACTGTTTCTGCATAAAGAAACCAAATGCAAATGAATGCACATTTAAATCCACTCCATGTGAGCAAACGTGATGAGTTGGATTATCAGGATAAGATGCTGGTGGATCTTATTCTGCAGTCTGGTGCCATAAAGTCACCTTAGGAGACTGCAAGTTTGTGTTCAGGTGTAAAAGACTGTGCACATGTGTGTCTGTGTGACTGGCAGAATACTGGTTGAGCTATTACCTGTGTCAGTCATGTGATGTTCACTTTCTGCAGTTTCTACTGGAATTTTTGGCAATTCTTTTAAAATGAAAAAGATCCTGTTAGTAGGTTAAGGCACAGGTTCCACAAGACAGTTTTAATGCTGATTGAAGCAATTCCTATCTAAAAATCAGACAATGGCAATAAAACTGCTTGTGTCCTTGGTTTATCTAATGAAATTAAAAGAGATAGGACTCAAATTATATTTTGTACAGCAGATTAGAGCAGCAATGAGTAGTCAATTAATCAAGTTACTTGACTGACAGAAATATATAATAGATTAGTTACTTCCATTTATCTTTGCTTATTTTTTATGACCAACAGTGAAAAGCCCAATGAAGCCCAATGACATCTCTTGGGTTTTTATTTTGGTGCGATAGTTGTGTGATAATTGTGATAGTATATATTTTTTTAACTTAAAATGAATTAATTGTAATTTCGTAGACCAATCAATTAATCACAAATCAAATCATCAGACTCATATAATAATGAAAATAGTCATTTAGTATCAGCTCTAAATCAGACAGAGGTCTAACAGCATATATTCACAGTGAATGGTTACTGTTTGTGGTAAAAAACATTCACGTCTCATTAGATTTTAATAAAGTAATGACATAATTGAAAAGTTGAAAAGCAAAATAACAGCAGGTAACTTGTATCTGTTTAGTTTTTGTTTTCCTTTGGAAGTCAATAATTGTAATTGTGACAGTGATAATGCAACTAATAACTAATCAAAATCTCTGTTTCATATATACTTCCATCCTTTTCCTGTAGATATCCCACATTTATGGTAGAACAAATGTAAATCCCTCCCTCGTTGTCTTCGGACTTTAAATGAACTTCTAACCCTCCATGTGACCTCCTGCACTGAGAGGAAGTGATTTCAGGCTGTGTGTGTCAGGGTCTCTGGCCAACAGACACTGTCCCTAAATTGCAGTGGTGAAGACAGGAACACTTAGCTCATCTTCCTGTACATGTCAGTTGTATTTCCCCTATTCCCACACACATAAGGTGTATTTAAGCACACATCACCAACTTAGCCACAAACTACTCTACTACACTAACATAAATATCCCAAAAGGCATGTGCATATAAATCATTCTGTCAACAGTGGAGACGTGTGTACCTCCCATGAGATTCTTGGCAGGGGCATATTGTCCAGGAGGTTTGTAACTTACTAAACAGGAAACTACAGGTTTATTTTAGTGCTGTGGTGTACCCACCCTGCCCTGCTGTAAAACGCCATGGAAAGGGTGGGTTATCTCTTTTTGTCACTCACACAAACTCACCTTGTAAACCAATTACAAAGACCATAAACACATCAGTGCGATCCATTTACCATAAGTGTTTGCACACGGGCAAAACACAAACCAGTGAGTCTGAGAGTCTGGCTGTGATTCACTGAGGCATGTGGGTGGAGCCCAAGTTTTGTTCTCTCTGTAACAAACATTCGTCAAAAAATAAAAAATATTATGACTACAAAATGGAAATCAGGGGTGAATTATTGACCAACCTTGTTCCAACAACACTAGTGTGATGACATATTAAAAGGTTGTTTTTCAGCTGAGCAAATTAATACAAGTTTTTTTTATTTTTTTTTTTTAAATACATTGTGTTTCCATATAATACACATTGGTAAAACAATGACATGTTGTAAAGTGTCTTGTGAGTAATGTTTGGCTTTACATTAAAAAACTTACTTCTTACTAATTGACAAAACAGATGCTAAATCAGATCACGTGGAATATCATTGTTTAACGAAGGCTGAACAGGAAACTTAAAGTTCAGATTGATCAGTCAACAAGGAAGATGTTTGATGTGGGGTGTCACTGTCTGTAAAACAAACACACTTCCTACAAGCAGATCCTCAAACCAGATTAACACAGACTCGTTTAATAGCGTGACACTTGATATGCTCTGTGGTTTGCTCAGCTTAACATACTTACTTTGAGCTGGACCACAGCTTCCTTCTACATCTGTCACCAGTCAATAAAAGAGCTTATTTGGGAAGTTTGATCTCATTAATTACCAGTAAGGTTGTAACTCCTCTTCATACCTACTGCGACAATTCAGCAAATCCACTGAAAACTCCAACAAACTGATTTTAGATGATTAAGCAAAAATAGATTTTAGTGACGTATAATAATTTTAGTTACTTGAAATAGAGAAAGAAGTTTCAAAAAATACTTTCCTGTGTTGTTGGAATAAACAGCCATCAAACTGTGTTTTCATCGACTTCCTTCCCGATGCCAATGATCAGTGTTTCATGCCAGGTACATAAAACTAGAACAACAGAGTTCGTTGCAAATCTGGCTAAACCACCAACCAGTGTAAAGGTAAAAACAAATACAGCTGAGGACGGTTTACTGGGTTTACTTACGGTTACTGGGTTATGGACTGGGTGGGCTGTTGCGTCACAGCAACAATGTTCTGGGTTTAAACCGTGGGCCTGAGGCCTTTTTCTGTGGAGTTTGTATGTTCTCCCTGTGTCTGTGTGGGTTCCCTCCAGGTTCTCTGTCTTTCTCCCGCAGTCCAAAGACATGCAGGTTAACTGGTGACCTTAAATTGCCCATAGGTGTGAGTGTGAATGGTTGTTTGTCTATGTCATATGTCAGCCCAGTGATAGACTGGCGACCTGTCCAGGGTGTACCCTGCCCCTGACAGTTGGGATTGGCTACTGCCCCCCCACCACCCTGCATGGATAAGTGGTATAGATAATAAATAGATGGGTTATGGGCTGAGATCCACCTGTTTGACGTGTTTTGACACTTGATGCACACAAATACTTTAGGGTTTCAAATGATTTGTACTGTTTCATGTAGCTTCTTCAGTTTTAATACCTATGCTGTGTGGGCCTTCGCTTAATCAGAGCAGACATTAGTATGCAGCACAAGCATTTGAGGTTCAGTGATGCATTAAGTCAACAATCACCTCAAGTGTTTGAAAACATAATCTAGGATAAATTTGTTTGGTCCCAGCGGGCGGAGATTTAAATGAAAATGCCAAAGAAGTATTGGAATTAAATTGTTAATTTTACGCCCTTGGGCTGTGTGGGTAGTGCTTAATACCCACCACTGTCACCACATTTTAGAAACCTCCTGTTCTCGTTACCAAATCTGTCATGCAGAATTTAACATCTTACATAAAGTGGGGTGAGTGACGTGGTTGGGTAGAGTAGGCCCCACGATGGCACCTGCCTTGTTCTGAGCTTGTTCTGAACTCTCTCTCTATCAGATTTGATCCACGTGTTGAAAACAAAATGTGGTTCTGATACTTACTTGATGAAAGCCATCCTGCTTGTGTTTTGCTGCTTGTGTTGCTCGCTTTGAGAGGCACAGGATGATGGAGGACTTGGAGACGGGACAGAGGACAGCGGAGGAAGGGTAGAAGAACGGAGCGATGAAGGGAGGACAGAGGAGGGAGGGGTCTGGTTTAACTGATTCTTTCCATTTCGCAGAAGACGGAGGGACTTGACCCTGATGTTGTGGTTACTATGGTGACGGGCCACCTTGCCAACAGGACCTGTGCCTGCCCTCTTAAAGGTTTGCTCTGATCTGGAAACAAAAAGACACAGTAGGCATCCATATTAAAACAAAAATCACTTTAACAATTCAGTTTTTAAAGTTGAAATATTTGCATTATGATTTGGCAATTACCCCTGCATTTATCTTTTAGATATGTGGATCTTTTTCCAGCTAAAAATAGAAATCAGTCACCTCAAAATTTCAGACATGTTAAATGTTTCTGAATTCAAAAATCACCTCACTACAGAATAAAGAGTAATAAAATAATATAATAAACAGTAGTGTCAGAGGAATAATGTGCTTCCCTCCATCATCACCTCCTCCAAACTCTCAGATGGGATTAAAAAAAAAAATCCATCTCTACAATATTGTGATACGCTCTTTATCATCAGGTGCAGGCCAACCATTATACCACCAGCATAGCGGTTACCGCATTGCAGAGCAGGGTCTGGGGTAGGGTAATGCTCAGTGAAACACACAAGAGGGTGCGAGTATTGCTAATTCTGTAAGAATTTAAAGCAGGAAATGAAAATAGGCACCGAGGCAGCATGCGATTTTGAATTCATAAAGATGAAACATGCTGTGTTTCATGTACAAAGTAAAAGTAGTTCCTCTTCAGCGGCTCCTTGTAAGACGCTTATTAAGTTCACTTCACCAACCACTCTAAGGCTGGCAGGACTTCCACATATAGTGTTACATGTAAATGAATACACACTATACCCACAGGCACTATGCATGACAAGTCTGGATAAAAAAAAAATAAAACACCTTGTATCAAAACTATTTCAGTTCAGTTCAGTCACAAAATATTCTTATAACAATATGTTATAAAATATTTGTCCCACCAAATAAAAAGCTGACAGGACACAGAAGGTTTTAAATACACAGCAACCAATATCACAAGTTGGCCAATAAAAAACATAGATGCATACAACAAAAATTCAGTATGCATAATCAAAAAAAAAAAAGGTTTTTCTCTTTGCATTTCTGCTCCTATGTTAATAGACAGTGGTGGACTATTTGGCCAGAGTTTAGGGTTGTGGGACTTGGGTCAAAAGATTTATGGGAGAGTGGGACTCAAAGGTGCGTGAGGTTGTGCGTTATTTTATGTTTTATCAGACATAAACATATTATATAATGGCTGAATTTGTAACCTGATATCTGGAGGTAAAACATGGGAGAAAAATGAGTGTCTGCCTGCTGAAATGATGCTGATCCAGAGATTTCATGAATATCTCAAGACTAAGTTTGCATCCTGTCCTGAAGATACAAGCTATGTGTACAGAGCATATGAACCTGCTGAGACAGGAAGAAGAGCACAGGGGATTCTGAGGGACAAATGCCACGAAGGAACAGGGAGCATTCCTACTATTGTTTGTTTGGTTCTCCTCCTGTAGCTCGCCTCATGTTTTGTCTGCTGGTTTCTTAACAAATTCAACATGTCTAACGAATAATTCAAGACAAGATTCCTCAGTGACAAAGACATGGAGACAGCCAAGACACTTAGACAATACAGTACACAAGAGATATGTCACATGGTCATGGTATAATGTCAAGTCACTGTGGTATTCAGGTAGTGTGACCCTTAAGGCTGAGTAAGGGCACCCAACCCTGAACTTTGACCCCTCCAAAGCAGGGCCTACACAGCAAAGTCAGATATGATCTGCGTTCTCCCCATGATTTCATTCTTTAATGTTTGCTGTGGCAGCCATGTTTGCTCTCACAATCCTGCTTTAATCCCTCACAAACAAATGAAAGGCTATGTAAATAGAGAATGAAAATGTATTGCTTTACAAGCAAAATAGCATCTACAGTTTATATGACAAAAGACAAAAAGTATTTCAAATATTTATTTTAGTCTAATTTAATTTAAAATAATTATGAGCTAGTTGGGCAGAGCTCAGTGTATTCCCCTCTACCAGGAAAACCACATTTAAATTAGTAATGAAAGACAAGACCAGGGTTTAAATGTTTAAATGCACTGGCAGGATTCCCCAAGATAAGTAATGCAGCTAAATGACTTGCATGACCATGTGTAAACTATGTACTGTCCTCCAGCAGCTTATCTATGTTTGTATGTATCATGCGTAAAAAGTAACTGCGTATAGTTTGGTGTCACACACTGTTCCTGTATAGTTCCTGTTTTCTTTGCTTTGGTTAAAATAAAGCAGTGCTCAATGACTCCATGATGTGAACTCTGTTCATACTAAACACAATATTTTATAAAATAAAAACTGGATCAGGCTTAAATTATGCAAACTTTTGCTGCGAGTGTGGTCTGCAGGGGATTTTCCTCACTGCCTTCGTTTCCCAGCATTTCCATTTCCCATTTGTGTGGAATTGTGACCTGTGCCTGTTTTAGCCACGCACCTCGGTACATAAATGTGTTGCCAGTCTTACATGTTTGCCTCATGTTTAACACTTTGGAGTCAAGGTTGAGTTTCAGCTTTTAAACTATCTGCACATTCAGCATAAACTCAGCTCTAAGTCTGCATCTTAATATTGTCAATTAATGTATAAAACTGCCTGTGTCATTTAATGTATAGTGACACAGGTTCTCATAAAAATTCACAAATCTTCAAAGATAATTAATTACTCAATATTATAGAGCAGGTTAAGGTTTTAAAAATTAGTTTCACTATTTACAATTAATGGAAAAACACCTACATCTTGTCCCATCCTCAAAGATTGCTGTAATGAATGGATTAATTATCATCTCCTATGCACAAATAAAATATTCATCAATCAATCAAGTTGTAGAGGAAATTCTGCTCATTTCAGATTAGTTAATTAAGTTAATTAAAAGTAATTCTCCCTTGTAAAGCAAATCTAAGGACAAAAAATAGAGACTAATTAAATGGAAGCCTTGACAGATCTTGTCATTCTCTACTTAAAAATAACATTTTATATCCATCAGTGACACATGACATACATTTACACATTTGGTTGATGCTTTTATCCAAAGCAACTCACAATGTGGGACACTGGTAAAACTTTAAAGTAAAGCTGATACATGCCATAAGAAAAGATAATGTTCTTCCTTTACATTATTAGCTCTTAAGCACCAGGTTGTGTGATCATTGCAGCTTGTTTCTGAAATATCATGACTGCAAAAAGCTGTGAGGAGAGACAAACAAACAGTATCTGTCTGTTGGCAACAATGTCACGTATTCTTTGTTTGGAAAGGATTAATGCTGTGTTCATGTGCCATGGTTCAATTATAAACTGTAATTATGAGCAGCCACTTGGGAGAAAATGGTCACATCATCTTTCAATCTCAAGTCACAGATATTGGGAATTTCCTGACCTGAACGAACTACAGATGTGTTATATACAATGATGATACAAATGATACAAACAATGAGCTACACGCTCATTGTTTGTATCTGAATTTATTTCACGACAAGCTCCTACCAATAGGCAACACAACAGAAGTTAACTTAGGCTGTTCATCGGCTGAAATGTGTGGATGCTCCCAAGTTGGAGATTTGACATTGCAAACTTGAAATATGACACATTATCTAAAATGTATTTTACTGAGCAGGAGAATCAAATTAAAGTGTCTCAGTTTCATGTCTCCCTATACCTCCCTCCTGTGCCACATCTAGTCTTGATGATCATCATGTTCCATTTTATTTTTTGCTATGATGATGATGATGATGATGATGATGTGAGTTCTCAACGCCTGATAGAGCGCATTGCTAAGTTGCACCCTCAACCAGTAATTTGTCACCCAATTACAATAATCCTTCTGGTGACCCCTGACGACCCTGGTGACCCACAGCCTGGTTAAAACAACACAAACCACTTGACACGAAGACTAAAGAGGTGAGGAATGACAAGTATGCTTGAAACGCGCACATACACATACATGAATATACACACGAAGGAACACACTCACGCACAGCACTGCCACGAGTGACAGCCTTTTGTTCGCAGCAGTGGCTTGTCAGAGGAAAAAACAACATTACAATGAGAGGATTAGAAGACTATTGTGAAATTCTATGTGCTGCTGGAAGACTAGCTGGTTTTACTGGAGAGAATCAATACCTGAAGACATCATGGAAAAGTGGAGCTTTTTTAACTGTAGGTACCTAAACATATAGATACATGTGAGGTGAATATCTTGTCTTTCCCCTCCTTTTCATGCATTTACATGAAAATAAACAAGTTAAAACAGGCACTATATATGTACATGCTAAATTATGCGCCTGTCATAATAAATTATGTATGTATGGGAAAATCGCTAATATGGTCGAAAACCTTTGAATGAAGTGTTTATTGATAAACCCAATAAAATAAGGAGGTAAAAGAGGCACCCTGACACTGCAGTCAGCTCCTTGTCAGTGGTAACAAATGGTCACAGAAATCCAGATTGATGCTTAAATGTCCTATAGTTTGTACACTCAGAGATGACTGAGATGAGCTATCTGTAAGGGAAAATGCATGAGTGCAGGCATGTCAAGTTTTGTTTGCCAAGTTCAACCTTTGGCCTCACCTGTCAGTTTTCCCACATCCAGCTGTATCTGTCACAGTGACATCACCACTACTCCCTGGCACAACAGGCTGGGGGACTCTGCCTCTCTGCTGGCTCTGCCTCCTCGATCTGATCTGAAAATGAAGCAACCACAGGGAGGGTAAAGGAGCTGGAATCAGAGCAGTGAAAGATTTTTATCTGACTAGAAACTAGATGATTGAATGCTCCATCATAGTGAAGAGGTGTGTCTCGTTTTGGCTCCTAAGCCACAGTCACCACCCTCAGTTTACGTGGTAAACCAGCATCAACAAGGTGCAGTTGAAAGGATGTGTCTTAATCACTTTTTGGACATAGCCCAGTGTGTGTGATGGTAAAGTGGAGCTATACACAAGAGGCTTAGCTCCAATCCCACTTACTTCTCTTGAAAAGAACATAACCCACTGCATTTCTTTATTTGCTCTTTTGTTTTGATTTTTGTCTGATATATAGATTATGCCAGAATATGATGGTGGAGGGGGACTTAAATTAGAAATATGAAAAGGGACAGAGAGAAAATCTACATCTTTTCCAATATGGAAGAAGAATTAGAAAGAAAGGATGAAAAGGAGACATGAAGTTAGTTACTGTTTTCCCCACTGTTTCTTTCCTATTTGTCCACACAATCAGCAGTTGAAAGGGCAGCAGTGACAGTGACAACGAGCCAATTACAGTGACTGCTTGAGCTGCTATAAACTGTCTCAATAAGGTGTTGAGCCATCACATGAATCACATGGCCAACACATTTAATTTACAAGAAAAATTAAAGAGATTAATTACATTCTTATTCTTTCTTGTCATTACCTTTACAAGAAGATAAATATATTCAGATTTACTTGTATGTTATGAAGTATACAAACACCTCATGTCATGTGAAATAGGACTAACAAGTCAAGCTTTACCTGAGCTTGTGTTAGAGAAGCCGAGGTCCGACTTCTGAAAACTCGTCCAGGTGCAGGACTGCGCTGTCTGGGCTTGGCTTGTGTTTGTGAACTCTTCTCCTCAGCCCTCTGTCGGCCCATTGGGTCTAACAGGTACCGCTGGGCCAGGCGCAGCACCCGGGTAAGGACACTTTTAGCCCCAGCAACTGAGTCTGCAGGCACAAAAACAATGGTTAAATATCTTTTGCATTTCAAGTCCTACGATGTAGAGAATGACATTTAAGACTGTATAAAATGCAAACACTCCAACTTATTATAACCAGATTCTCTTCATGTAGACATCCAAGGCCTGAGCACCACTCAATTACAAAATCCTGGGGATAACCCTATGTTGATACTGGTTAATGTTGGAGTACCAAAATAAGTTATCATTCCATTACAGGCATACCCCCATTGAAATGCTTGTGTGTGTGTGTGTGTGTGTGTGTACATGTGAATGTGTCCTTGTTATACACAAATGAATGTTATCAGTGGCTCACCATATTTACTCAGGAGGCAGAATCTGCCTGCTTAGGCAAGCTGTGAACACAAAGACCCACTTATACAATGTACTGTCTGTGTTTGTGTGCAAGCACACTCATGCATACAATCACAGACACAGACACTGAAGCCATATCTCATGTTTATAACACAAGGAGTGCATGAGATTTAAACAGTGATCTACTTTGTGTTGTGCATTGAAAAGAGAAGTACAATGCTTTGCCATGTTCAGAACATGAAGGGAAATTTGACTTTAACAATGATTTAGCAATATGACATTTACTGTCCAGCATAATCACACAAGTAACCTATGAAGGGAAATAATCATCATCTCTGAATACAATTGCCTTGCCCGAGTAAAGTAAATCACACTAACATCTGTGGATGTGCGAGGTTTTGCTAATGTACAGTAACCATGCTAATTTGCTGCTGCTGAGCAGGTATAATGTTTAGCATGTTCACCACACTTGTTGTTGGCACTAAACACAAAGCAGAACCATTGTCAGTCATTTGGTTAGTTTTTGCAGGTATGTGGTTATTAATGAAAGTCGTGGAAAAACTGAAATGTTGACATGCAGTTGGTACAAGACAAAAAATAAGATGATTAAATTTATTACAGTTGTTCCTGATGGGAACAAGCAGCAACCTGCAGGGCTGAAAAATGAAGCAAACATGGAAGACACACATGCCCCTATATCTGTACAACATTTCATGGCAATCCATCAAACTGTTACTGTATTTCAACCTGGATCAAAGTGTTGGGCCAACTGACAGACCAACATTACCATTAAGGACAACGCTGCTATTATGGATAACATACCTTTTTAGCATTTTATCAATGACACTATTTTCTAAGAGAAAAGTTTTGTGGCTAAATCAAGACGATCTGTACAAAAAGCTATGTCACTTAACTAGTTTAAAAATAGTTCAAAGTACAGAACAATTGCCTAAACTTTCTTTATATGACACAAGCCATTTAATTTGACAACAGAGTGATAAAATAGCAACAGTCTTGCACTAAGAAAAAGGTTCTTTGACTATGACCAACTTTGCAGAAGGTGTTTGTTATGTCTTGGTGAGTGGTTGCACTCAGTGTACTGTCAAAACTGGCAGTATGCACTTGTACAACAGAGCAACACTTCCATCAGGTTAGCATATTGTTAAAGCTCTAAGTTATCCAATTACAAAGACTTGAGGTAAAAAATGATTGAAGAATGTTTTGTAACAGAACAGATTTCATCCCATTGTTAGGCAGGCTTGTACTTGTCAACATTTCTTTACTGACTCTGCCCTATATTGAACCTGCTGTGAGGTGATAGTGATTTAGTGCTATTATTGGCGCTTTATCTCGATTAGCTGATTATTCAATAGTCAGGCTAAGATATATGGATGTGAGAGGTCTAGACCTGTTGTGAAGCCTAATGTTGTCATGACACGCATGAAAAATGGGACAAATGCATCCATATAGAAGCACAAGACACACACACTCACCTTTCTCAGTATTTTTTTCTCCTTCAGATGGTGCTGATACATTTTGTTCCTCTTTACCTTCTCTGATTTGGCTGGACAGTGTGGTCTTCTGCTTTTCACACAGATCTGAAAAGGAAACCAAAATTCAGTAGACAATAATATGGTTTAGACTTCAAGGTGTGCAGCAGAAATACCTCTACCGCAGTTGCAGTCTGTCTTCTTTTGATTACGTGTAACATGGTTTTACTGACAGCTTTAGACAGATGCACTGTGTGTCCACCACACCCACCAAGAAGCAATGTGCTGACTTTCTAATTGCACTAGTTAAAACATGAATACAATACTTTTAAAATGTGCCTTTGTGTGTTTTCTTCATCAATAAATAAACTTATTTACTAGATGCATTGTGTGTATCCCAACATGTCGAACGCATTTCCTTTCGAATGAATGAGCATTACTGCAAATTATAGTCATCTCCTCAAGTGAAATAATATGAGGCCATCGGCATAAATTTAAAGGATATCAACCACATACACTTGATCACCAAAATGGGGACCAATTCAGACTACAAAGGTATATCAAATATACACGTTGCTACTGGAAAGATGCCAATGGCTGCAGTGAGTAACACTATAATGTCACTGCAAAAATATTATTGCTGTTATTCAATTGTTTGCTTCGTTAGAGGAGAAAACTGATACTGCTCTCACATTTATCCGTTCACTATGAAGCTGGAGCCAGCAGTTGTTAGCTTAGCTTAGCATAAAAATGGGAAATGGGTGATAAAATCCTGGCCATGCCCACAGGTGACAAAATCCACTTACCACCATTACAGGATAATGATTCTAATTACCTGCGCTTATTCACAATAATCATTCCTTTGCGCCTTCTTACACTACGTGCAGAGAAATTTGCTGTCCCTGGTTAAAGCTGTTGTTTGAATTACATTCTGTAATTGTTTTTTTTTTTTTGTCACACTTAAGCTAAGGCTGATAAGCAAGTCATTGTTTGGTCATGCAAGGGAGCAAATGATGTTGACTTCTGATTTGTCTAGTGTATATCAGTATTTAACTCAAGCTTCAAGGATAAGGCTTATGCCCAACAGGAAGAGCCAGTGATAAAGTGCAGTGTCTCCCCTAATGCAAGGTTTTTGTGGAGTCCTGAGAAGGGTTATCTTTGATGTTAAAACAACTCAATTTCCCAGACACACCCTTCCCCCTCCTATAGCCCATGGCTCTGTCCTTCTGCCTCATGCGTTTCCCCCCATTCCTCCCCTCCCTTCGATCTATCTCAATCACTGTCAGACACCGGTTAAGGAGAGGTTCCCTTCCACAGCCAAATGCCAACTTCAAAACCCTGACGTGTCACAGCACGTTTCCTCTTAGCCACCCAAGGGCTAACTGGATAGAAACATATGGCATTAGCTCATCCAGTCTTTGAAACAAATTAAGGTGGGAAATTAGTCAGACATTGTGTGTCTGACATCACCTGTAGACTGTTTATGTCTGAATGTTACCCTCTCAGGGTATATGCAGGAGTCCTGAAGTTAAAAAATGAATAATATTCTGAATGTATTTCAGGACATCAACATCACTTTGAGCTACGACCGATTACATTAGTGACACACCTTGAAATTTCATTTACTCTAGATTCATTCAGATTGATAAACCCAAAGGCAAGGTTTATTAAATGTACGGTAAAACAGTAACAGTCTCTCTCTTACACACACTTTAGTTTGTGTTCCAACACCTTTTCCGTTTACACTAGCATTGTGTTTTTTCTTTGCATCTTGTCCAAACCAATCCTGTACTGTTACCTTGCAGAGGCTGCAGACACCAAGACCTCCTTGGTGACAGGTAGCTTCAGAGCGTCCCCACAGACACTGAGGTTCAACTGGACTATAAGCTTCTCTATATTAAGAATATGACCAGCCATAATTAGGATGAGCTCACATATTATAATCACGTCATGCAGCATTAAAAATTTACACAAACATACAAAAAAACTTCAAAGATACATTCCTGTGTGTGTACTACAAACACACACACACACACACACACACACACTACAGATGCATTAACATGGTGAGCTCACCTGTGCAGTTTCTGTATGACTCAGGGTTGTAATGAGAAGGTCTGAATGACTGTGTGTGTGATTTACTGCTGGAACGAGGCCGTGTGGAAGTACTTCTAGCCTCTCTGGAGCTGCCACCCAGCAGTCACAGTCTCATTCTCTCACAGTCTTTTGCAGTCTTTTACATTGCACAGTATGCAAAACAAGATAGATATCTAATAAATACATTTGTGAATTTTGTGTAGCCCCTTGACCAATGTAATGTCATGGGAGGCATGGAGACTATCAAAGGATACATGGGGTGGGAGAGGTAGTGGATCCGAATCCAAATCCTTACTCTAATGTGTGCATGCTAACCGATAACAGTCTTTATATATAGCTACAAAAATCCATATATATATTTTAATAATATATCTTTACAGTATAAATGGTGGGTATTACTTGTACTAGTTCATTACCTTCAATTCAACACTTCACACATTACAAATACTTATTATCCAGGTGAGGTCACTGTGTTGGCATGATCGCCACCAGTGTCTTGTATTGTGCAACTTGGAATGTTCCATTTATCGTGTTTTTAAAAAGGTAAATTGTTTTTAATCACACTGGAAGCATGAATGTTATTTAACCCATAATACAGTGTAAAAGCAGTTCCTTGTACTTCACAATATATTTGTCCTTTTGACCTTCCTTAACCTAAAAGGCTAATGCATGATGTCTGGCACCTTATACTCACAATTTTCTGGAGAGGCAACTGGGGTTAAGGCCTTGGCCTTGAGAAATAAAGAGGTAACTAAACTGTAGTTACAACAGTCGGTGATGCACTGCTGACTTCTAATCTGCTCCACTATTTTTTTTCTCAATAGCTTACTATCCTGATGTTGGGTGATCACATTAAATAAAGTTTTAATAAGTTCTAAGTTGGTTGAACGTATGTTAAAATGCTCTCTGTAACAAACAAGGTCAGTCACAGGTCACCATAGTCCATGGTTTATCTCTAATGCTCCACACCCATCAGTAGTAGCCATATTAACCAAGGTTGCAGCAGAGCTCTTGTTGATAGTGAGTGCAGGAAGATGTAAATATTTGAGAGTGAGTATGAGGCGCCTTAGAGTCTAGATAGCATGTGTCGTCCTTATTAGGAGGGGGAAAAAAAAAAAGAGAAAAAAAAAAAAAATCAAGGAGGATCCTCAGTGAGCTGAGACATGATGAAGTCATGTTTAAGTTTATGTGTCCAATCAAAACTTCACACATCGTACAGCATGTGAGAGATATACAATAGTCCTATTTGGGAATATTGAACCCAGTGTAACATAAACATGAATCCGATTGTATGTTAACGGTCTGTGTTTATGCATAAATACACGTTGACCCCTGTAACATACATGTTACAAATTTCAGATCGGACTAATGTTTAACTCCTTGTTTAGTGTTTTGGTTTGAACATTGTTATTGTGGTGAGATTCATGGTAGAGATGCTGCTAAACTCTGACAGTTCCTGGAAGTGGCGGCACAGTGGATGCAGAGGACTGGAAATGCAGCTCTCTGCTCAGGGAACGGGAACTGAACGGTCAAAGCAGACTGAGCTTTTAAGGAGGAGGCTCTTAAAGAGAAACGACATAAAATTGACTATGATAAACAAAATTGAGAAAATGCCTTATATTTTACAAACATAAAGACGTGTATATTTTCTTTTATAACCTAAAAATAATGAATATAAACCTAAAGCATAATGTCCCTCTTTACTGTGGTGTCAAATACTAAGGCCTTCAGTTGGTGTTTGTTAAAACTGGCACATTTTGCTACTAGGAAATATTTTTAAATGGTTCAATTCACAATTTACCATCTTTTAAAATGGTCTCATTTGCTTTGAAAAGTCAAATAAAAAGTTATTCAGATTCATTACCATTTACCAGATATTGGCTCAGGATCAAAGAAGTTGCTCCAAATTAATGAATCTTGGATCCTGTTCAACCCTAATAGCTACCAGTGTAACATAACCAGCCTGGCCTTTAACTGCTGGTTCCAAACAAACAGCAGCTTGTTGTAGCACAGGTTGTCACCGGTCTGAAAAGGGCAAAATATATCTATTTTGGCCTTTAAATTCATTTTATGGGTCAAATGAAGTGGCAAGAGGAAGTGTGTGCACCCTTTGAAATAACCTGGTTTCTCTTTTTAGTTGATGGTAAACTGTGTTGATAAACACTCGATGTTGTCCTTAAGCTAATTAAACACAAATATGATGTGTGCAGCTCTGCTGTTCTTAGGATGCCCGTTGTGAACAGAGTTCATTCCACAGCTTTGCAATTAGATCTGTGCTCTGACTGGGCCACTCCAAAAAGGTCAAAGTCGTTCTGTGGTAGATTTACTTTGACATTTATGGTCATTGTCCTGCTACATCACCCAACTTCTACAGAGCTTCAGCCACTCTGGCATTATCTTGCAAGATAACTTCGTAAACTTGGAATTTTTTTTTTTTCCACCGTGATGCTGGCCAGCTGTCTGGGCCCAGAGGCAGAAAAATCCCAAATCATGATGCTCCACCCTTCTTCAACTTTGAGATGACATTTTCTTGTTGGTATGCATTGTCTTTTTTATGCCACAGGAATTGCTGCAGTCGTTCTAAAAATTTCAACTATTGCAGATAAATGTATTGATGTGATTAACTGGGGGTTCACATACCTTTCTAAGTTAAACTGTAAATGTTGTTGAATAATGTTTTCTGTGAACAAGAGCAATACGTGTGTTATTAATTAAATTAGGTTGCGTTTCTTCATAATTGGAAATTATCTTGAGATCTGATCATATTTCACTTCTAATGTCTTTGTGATGTTGCTTTGGTAATAATTTCAGTCTTTCCTCCGACAGCGTCAGATTACCAAAGGCTACCGAAGAAGGGCCTCAGCCTCTCACTTTAAACAGCTGAAACCAAAATAAAGATTTAGACTAATACTATAATGACAGATGCCAAAACACACACATACTGTGCAGACACACATGCACACACTCTGTTGTCATACAATACAATGATGACAGGGCTAAAGACATCTTTGCAAAGCCATTGACAATTCAGTATCACATTCATCTATTTCAGATGCCGAATGTGGATGAGACTTAATATCTATACAAAACATAAAGGTGACTGATAAGAGCTTAAAAGAGATGCATCATAAACTAGCATCTGATCTCCAGGAGGGGCAATGTGAGTAAGTTGGTTGGCTGACTGGACCAAAGAACACCTGTCATCAACCAATGGAGGAAGAGTTAAAGATCCTAAACCACACTTACAGTAAAGACATTGGCCTGGAACAGACAGGAGCAGCGACTTTGTTGCTGTACTACAGGCATAACGGGCAGTACGCAAGACCCACCCTATGCTTAAGAGTTGGCAATGAATTCCTTTCATTTAATGCTTCCCCTTTTCTCTGCAAACACACCTTCGGTGACTTTGACCAAGAAGTCCAACTTCATCAGATCCCTAAGCAGTTCTGATGCAGCCCTGATGTTGTGACGCTCATCCCAACTTCTTAGAAAGCAGCTCCTATGGGGCCAGCATCGATCTGAAGGAACGCACTTAAAATTGTACGCGTTTCGAAAAGGTCACCTCAGTGGCAAAGTCACCAGAAGCCATGCAGCTCATTCTAAACTGTAGATGTCGTATTTCTGGTTTAATAGCATTGTGTTGGACAGCGCTCAGTGCTCTGAAAAACAATACAGCATGAAAAAGGGATGAAAGTCAGAGCATTCATTTGAGTGTCATGATTACATCACTGCCAACTGGAGGTGGAGCTGATAAATACCTGCGACTCCTGCAGAGTCATTTGACCTGGGAGTGGATGCTGATTGTACCCTTTCACATTGCTGACAGAAGCCAGATGTTAGCAGGGGTTTTCACCAAAGTAAAAGGGGCTGTTATAGTTTAAGATTTACCTGCAAAAACAACAAAATTATTGGCTGTGATACATGTGAGCAGTCACAGGAAAGACAGGGGACCAACCATTGCCAAAATGTAAATATTCTAAAACTTTTGACTTTTGTATGACATACTATGAATATGCAAAAATAATCAAATTTTGAACCTCAAATGTGAAAATTACATCTGAACTGACTATAGAGTATCAATACACTGTATGATCAACTGCATAGCTAATATGTACCCTCTAAACACTGTGTTTCAGGAGCAGGTTCGAGTTAGTGTCCGTCTAAACTATAATTGCAGTTATAACTGTTGCCTCAAAGTCTGTTTTAAGTCACACCCAGCAGGCACACCCACATATGTACACAAACATACACACAGATATATTAAAACAAGCTATTAAATTAAAACATATGGTCAAACTCACAACTCGCACACACAAAGAGTTGAGAATGTTGGTAATGGTGAGCTCAGCTCCGGGGTTTCTCTATGACTCAGGGAAATAATGAGAAGGTATGAATGACAGTGTGTGTTTTACTGCCCACACTCTCTCTCTCTCTCTCTCTCTGTCTTTGCTTCTCTTTCCCCATCTCTCTCTCTCCCTCCCTCCCTCTGTCAAAGTCAGTTTCAGATGACAGAGTACTCTGCTGATTCTTCAGTGTTCAGGAATTAATGCTGATGACACAGTCTTTTGAAGGTAGTGTTTTGGTGTATTTGAAGCGTCTGCTGTCCTCTGGGAGTTGCTGGGGCCGCACACCTGTAGCTAGCATTGAATAAGCTCTAATGTAAGGCTGGCCTCAGCAGATCCTGTAGCCTGGGAGCTCACTGACATTGCTCACTGGCAGCTTTGTATGCTGATTATTTACAGAGGGGCGTAAATTAGACAGAAAACCAAAGTAATGGACAAAGAAAATCTCTGGAGGAAAGGAACAGAGACTGGAAGGATAAAGGTGACAGCTACGTAGAAAGATTCTACTCCTCTTAGCTAAACACCTAACCAACAGGAACACACAAAATAAAACCTTTCACGTGAGTTGTGTTTATGTAACTCAAATGTGACACCTGAAAATGAGACCACCTTTGCTCTCTGGAAGACAGTTTATACAAAATGGAAATTTAATCTGAGCTGAATACAAAAGACGAGCCAGAAAAAAATAGGGTTTTATAGGAGTAAGGACAAAAGATGTTGTGCAGCACTTCTTGAGATTGGAAAACCTTGCATAACATAATGACCTAAGGTCCAAACCACAATTTGGACTGATGTCTCTATTAAGCATTTTTATGTGTCCTTCACTGGAATGAAAACCATAGAAGGTTCATTATGCTGAGCTTAGGTTTATAGGGACTGAAAACAGATTTGTTTTGTCAGGATTGCCATCAGCTTGAAATAAAAAATAATAATAAAAAAAAAAAAAGAAGACACCTCTGCAAAAAGACAATACTAGGAACGAATGGTGCTAGTGTGATTAAACACAATCGGTGTGATGATACAGCAAGTCCGTGATCCTGTTACAAGAAATAACACTTTCATTAAATTTTGTTAAGCCTCTGGGAGAATGAGCAGGGGCACCACATCACAAAAATGCTATTGTCATCCGAAAACTCAACTGAGGACAAGATGAACTATGCCACACTGTCAGAAAACAGGATACAAGTGAGTGTTTACAAGTTGAAAAAGTACTGAATAAGACAGTGAGGTAAATATATAAGGAGAAAAGACTAGAATTCTGTACGGGCCAGTTGCATTTGTGGCATCGTGGTCTAACCTTTCAGTTAGTCCAGTATATAGTTCTGACCTCTGTTGCAATCCTGCCAAAAAGTTCAATTAATACAAAAACAACATGAAGCAGCATTTATGCATGTAGGCATGAATATTGACAAAAATCACTGAAACATGAACAGAAGCCCCAATTGTGCCAAATTCTGTGACACCTGAAATTTCACTACTGTTAAACTGGAGGCCATAACCTCTTGGTTGGTTCTTATCACAGAACAATGGATGGCAAGGAGAGCTGGTCAAGTTATTTGTTATTTTAGCCTACTGGACAGGACTGTGATGAACCTCCAGTCATCCGATGCCCCGTCTCTGCACACAACACAAAGGATTGTTTAACCTTCTACTGCAGGGTACAGTATGCAGAGTAGAAATGAGAGTAGAAACACAGGAAGAGAGATAGGACTCTATAAAAGTAGACCGAGAAAGAGACGAGAATGAAAGGTTGCACTTTTTCCTTTGAGGAAAATGGTGCAATAATATCCAGGTGTCTTTTATGTATTTAAAGATAATGATAATTTGGCAAAAGAGAAAATTAGCAGGACTCCTTTCAGTGAGATTATGACATTGTCCACAGACTTAAGCAGCCAGGGACTATCACTCAAATCTCCACAAATATGTGCACCCTAATACACCAATGTAATCTACAGGGAAGCATAGTCCTCTGTGCATACTAATACTGCTTCTTCACCTAATACCTTGACTTTTTATCAGTGTGTGTTCGTGGAGCTGGAAGCTGAACAAAGGCATTTATTTCTTATTGAGTTGGGCTTAACAAGGTTTATCTAGGATGTAGGCAGGAGGTGAGGACATGTAGTCATTTTATCAGTCTAACTCATCGCTAACATCAAAGTTGTTTAGAGTTCAAACTCCTTGGCAGCCATCTTCTGATTCCTTCAAACTCAGAGGTTAAATGAAGGCTATTATAGTGGTAAATGAACCTGCATCTAGTCTTTACTGATACTGGGCTGAAAGAAAATCTTTTTCATCATCGTTTGTTTCTCTGAAAATTAAAGTTAGGATATTTGCTTTAGTGGATATATGTATTTATTTCAATGACGCAACGTATTTAGCTTATAGTAAGATAGAAAGACAGAAAGGGTAAACATGAGCAAAACACAAGGGAGGGTGAAAACAAAAGAGAAAGAAGATAAATATGACGGTAGAGATGAGTGAGAGGAAGGGGATTTCCACAGAGAGGCCATGGTCCACTTACACAGAAAAACACAAGGAATTATCTGCCTCACATCCATCCTACATGTTTAATCCCTCTCTATTACAGGATCCTTCTAGGGTCGGGGGGATAAAGTCTGCTCTAAGCCTCGTTACTAATTTCAGTGGCTCATGTTCATATGTGTCTGTGTGAGCAGTCAACGTAAAAAAATAATTAGCATTTGGCTGAAAAAGGTTAGCAGCCAATGGATGGAGAGAAGTAGATAAAGAGGTTAAAGAGACACGGCCAGGGATGGAGACAGGAAACACACACACACACACACACACACACACACACACACACACACACACACACACACACACACACACACAGATAACAGAAAAATGACATTAGCTGTAGAAACAATGTTACAGAACAGTCTACCAACATTTTTATTTATTTATCATTATTATTATTATTTTTTTTTTAGGGAAAATGTTTAAAATTCTTAGACGTGCATGAAGACCATACTAATCCTATCAGATTTAATCATGCAGTGCTCTCGGCAGACTGGATGACAAGCAGCAGATGATGAACGCTCATTAAAACCATAAGGGGGGCTGAGACCTTAATTGGACTTGTGAGCATCTCTGCTTCTCAGCGGTGTAATAAAATTCATACCCAAATTATTTTTTTGACACTTGCCAATTACCAGGTGATGAACTTCCTCACTACCGCTGTGGCAGAGATAGTGTTAACTACAGTTTTGATATTGGTCATTAAAACGAAAACACAATAGATTAACTGCTGCATGAACAATCCACAGCTGCAGCAATCCTACTTTTAGTTCATAGGAGAATGTCTCAACGTCGCCCACAAACAATTTAAGACTTTTTAATACTTTCTAAGGCCTTTTTGAGGAAACTTAATATACCTGCATCTACCCTGTAATACAATGGATCAAAGTGATTTCTACTTCACTGTACAGCAGAGTTCCTCTTTCATATAACTCTTTTCTTGGTTTTAATTGAACTGTTTAGGGACTATTTGAACAACAAAGCCTGTGTTATTACACCATTTATCACTAAAGGAGGAAGGACCCAGCAATTTTACCCTTTAGCCCCCAGCATCTTCATTCCCTCTCCACCTCCATGAGGGTTTGAGGTTTTGTGATAGAAACTTACAGCACCAGTGTATATTATATGATATAACACCTGTTGCGATCAGAGACTGTGTGTATGCTGCGTATCATTGATGGATACTAATGTAGAGATCTGAACATAAACTTAAGTTACATAGCAGTTAATGACTGAATTCGTGGATTGTTACTCCTAGACCGCAGACAAAGATGTGCTCTTTAAACGCGATAACGCCTTACTGTAAATCTGTTAAGCAATTGTGCAGTTAATCCTAAATACAAGATTCAAAGAACTTTAACATGATAAAATATGAATTTAACTGCTCACTATAAATAGAGAAGTCCATTAGTCATTAGGTCAAAGCAGGGCTTCCACCTGTTCAATTCCCGTCATAAGTTTAAATCTTAGTCACTTGAATCCAGCAGATGTTTACAATCTCTAATCTGGCCTCGAAAGGATTAGACCACAAAGGTGTTCAATCATCACTCATAATCATGTTGAAGAAGTCAAAGCTATTTGGTCCAAACCACTTGCAAACATCCATGTTCTCAGGAAGAGCCCACACACAAAAACCAAATTACAGTCAAACACCCACAGTCACACACTCATACAATATGTGAGCACCAAAGGGATCAACATCTCATCTATGTCCTCATTAATCAGATAGCAGAGAACAGCTCATAATTCCTGCTGTTTGTTTTAGACTCTCTGCCTGCTTTACAAGTGTGCATGAAACTGACAGACAGGAAAAGCTCCCTGAGGAGCGTGCTATTAATTGGTGGTTGGAATAAACACAACAATCCTGCATCTGAAGACAATCAGACAAAAACACAGAGTGAATGTGCATAAATTCAGCCACACACACAAAGTTCAGAGTGAAAACTCTCTTTGGTGTGTTGGTAAATCAACGCCTACAGAGAGAGACGACCATGGGGCATGGGCGGGAGGATTGAAGGAGCAGGGAGATAATGTGGATTTAAGAAGGGAGGAGGAACAAATAAGAAAGAAAACACAGAAAAGTAGGCAGTGGGTTCAGAAGTGGGCGTAAATCAGGAATACAAATTGAAGTTAGCAACATATCAGGATTAGGTTGTTTGACAATGAGCACAATATTTTTTTTTTAATTTTTCAGTAGAAACCAATTTTTCATTCTTATGTGAAGAGACTAGCAGAAGTTTCACGCTATCTACATTGAAAGTAGTTTTTATTTGCTGTACAACTTATATATATTGTTATATTTTTTCTAGGTTTTTATTAAATCAAATCCAGTTTTTTAAATTCTACTAAGGCTGATGTTTTAAATTGCCAATCAATGTAAATTTTAAATTCTGCAATTACCATTCTACAGTAAGTTTTTTTGTTAGTGACCGAGTCATCCATGCCCTTGTTAGATTAAAAAAAAAAAAAAAAAAAAAAACTTCAAATGGGGATTTATGGAAAATGATGCATGCGATTTCGAATATCTCACTGATTTCAACTATACTGTTAATTATGTTACTACTAACTCAACATAAAGATTTCCAACTGGTACTAATTTGCATTAAATGCGTCAAACACGGGGTGGCTTTTATTGGAGGGATTTCAGAGGAAATGCAGGAGATCAGTTACCAATATTGCAGAGAGTAATGCACAGTCAGTAGCAGGATCCATCGACCAACCTTCTCTGTAGATATAAAATACAAGCAAAGAGCAGGGGAAAACAGAGACATGGAAGCGCAGGAAAAACTGATACAGAGCATAAAAAAAAAGAAAAAGTAGTATGGGGATGGAAGGAGGGATGTTGGAGAAAGAGAGACATCACAGAAGAAAGGCGCATAATAAAAAGGGAGTGGGCCTGTTTGCCCCTGATCCCTACTGACCTGTGAGTTTTGACCCCTCCACACCCTGTCATTCAGAGCCTGCCTCCTAATGCGCCTTAAGGCCTACTGCAAAGTCAAAGTTCACTCCCAGAGGCCAAAGGTCCAACACAGGCTCTCGGGGCTGGGGTACATGAAGTTGGGCTCTGAGCAATAAGTGACACATAATGCAAGATTGGGTTGGGTAACTGCTGACATCACCACAGTCTTAACGCTCTTAAGACAGCTAGAGCGGGAGAGAGAGAAAGGGAGAGCTGATTTAAAAAAAGTAAAGGAGCACAGAAGGACTGAAGGGTAAATAGAGGGTAAGGGAGGAGACTGGGAGCAACAAGCAAAGGAACCAAAACAGCCAGATCTTTATCTCTGTCCTGCAATTACAGCTGACAAAACCAAAGTGATGAGAATTCTAAACAGTCTGGGGCTTCTAATTTAAACTCCACAAGTTTAATATTTCACTGTGTCATTTTATGGTGATGGATAAACACAGGTGAAGTGCCTCTGTGATTCAGACCAGCCCTCCAATTTCTCTGTGGGTCAGTGTGTGTGTGTTATTCTAGAGACTGGCTGCCATTTGAGTGTGTGCATTTGAAAACTACAGTTCTAGACCTGCCCCTTCTTTTTCTTCTCCTTATGTTTTTCGTTTTTTAGTTCACTTTAAATCTAATAGGCATCTTCACATCTATCTATCTATCACATAGTCTTTGTATTTCTGACTTCTTGTCATTCATCATTTCACTCACACTTTCTCTAACAATTAACAATGTGCCCTCTTTCCTTGGCACACTTGACTTTTTTTTTTTTCTTTTCAGTATTTTAGATGAAAAATGCAAAAACGTGCTAATTTAAGTATATGCAAATCATCATAACCTCTTTAACAAATTATGCCCCAGATTTTAATGGAAGTAAACATAATTAAGAAAATCCTATTAATTATTGAGATCGGACCTCCTCTGCTTGAGTTTGAAAGCTGAGTTCAGAATACAAACAAAGCTCTTTTTTCACACGCATTGGACACGAGACAGTGCATGGTTCCCTCTTTTTCTTGCTCTCACAAACATATACACAGCACAGACACGCTCACAAACACGGTTTCTCCATTTACCTCGACAATACATACACACTCAAGAATAGCCACAGGGGCTCAGCAGGATGTAACTGTAACAGAGCAAAAGGAAGAGGAGGGTAGTGCTGGAAAACTTAGGCAGGAGTTGGAGTGTGTGACCACACACACACACACACACACACACACACACACACACACACACACACACACACACACNACACACACACACACACACACACACACACACACACACACACACACACAGGCTGGCAGGAAAGCCTTCAGGGTCCAGCCCTGGAGGAAAGTATTCAGGGGCTTGGCAGGATCTGAGCCAACAATGCTTCCCTGTCTTTTCCTTTAAAAAGATTATCTTCTTACCCTCCCATCCCCTCTTCTGCCTGTGGCTTCTAATCCCATCATCTAACACATTTATACACAAATAATTCATTCTTCTCCTAATTTGATCTAATTAAGGACCATATGTGCAAATAAGCATCGAATCCCTAACCAGGTTCTGGTTTTATGAGGGAAGACGGGGACATGCAAACTGTTGTTCCTTACCTTTAATATTAGGGCCACTGTGGTGCAGCTTTAGAAATGGTTTTATACCCTTGCTCTGGGTTATACATCACCATACAGAGAGTTCCTTGGAGTTCAGGGCCATGTTTTCTCCTGACATGTTGTGTACATTGTATACATACATTAATCCTTTTTAAACTATGTTCAATTCATTTAATTTGCCACAGAATGGAATCCAATCAAGTTCTGGACACATCTTAAAGCAAACAGGATGCAACTGATTTAGATTTTACTACTTTTGCAAAAATAGAGCTTTATAATAAAAATATATCTTATTGAGTGTGGAACAACTGGAGAGTTGTTCATTAATTCAAAATTAAATGTAATACTAAATAAGGTGAGCAAATAGTGAAGCCTCAGGACATAAGGTGCAGTCAATTCCAAAAGCGTCATGATAAAATCTTCTGTCATATTTCATATTTCTACTTCCTCCAACCTGCTAGTCAACTTGAAGTTGAACAGAACAACTTGGAAAAAAATATCTAGGTCATTGTTGCTGGGTAGTACATAAACAAGCTTAACTTATGACCCCTGTCCCACAGGTCTTAAAGCGAGAGGTTTGTGAAAAAGGTCATTTATCATCACAGATCTACACAAACAGGAACAGGAACCCTGACCCTCCTATTTAATGCTGAGGCTCTCCGATTGTATTGCTTGCGATAAAAGTGAAAAGCTTTGTGTTTCAATATTCCAAATTAGATGATAAATATCATGACAGGAGGGGTATATAATGAGTGTACAAAGGTGGACCATGGCTGATCAAGCAGGTGGTATTCCACTTTAACCAGAAGAAACAAACAGAGATGGAGAGGGAGAGAGGATTAAAACAAACTCATACAAAGAGCAAAGCTTACTAGAAAGCAGGCCCCAACTAAGGGGTCATAAGTAGGCTAAGTGCCTACAGCTCAGAATCCTTATCCAGGTTAGGGAGGTGACATTCTTGTGGGACTAATAGAGGCAATCCCAACCTCCACACTGGCCTCAGACCACAAGACCACAATAAAGATGAACCCAATATTTTTCTACAACCTTCACTTAACCTTTACATCGGTCAGGACATAGAAGTGAAAGGCAGGAGGAGTTTGACAATTAGTAACATATTTAATCATAATAAAAATACTTTACTTTTGTTGTGAAAACAAGCAGTCCTGCAAACACAGGTCCATCTTATGCAACATGAACTGCATCAAAATATCCAAACAGCTTAATACATACACCCAGTTTCCACCTGCACCCAGCTAAAAACAAAAGCTAATCCTACCTTCATGAAAGTTAATATGTTCTGAATGAAGGTTGAAATGTTTCTGTTGAAACTATTGCAGAGAGCAGATAATTATACAATCACTTACTCTCAAATGGGATTTTGAGTTTTAGCTAAGTGGATCTAATTACTAATAACTGATTATTAAGTATATATATCTAAGATTACCAACAATTTAATCAGTAGTTTAGAGCTATTGTAACAATAAAAGATTGGTTGACAATGTTAGACACATGTCATAGACTCTTGTTGGTACTGGTAGCTTGAAAATTGTTATGTCTGCAGCATCTCCACAGTGTCATGACTATGTGATGTATTAAAATTAAGACTCGGTTGAAAACCATTTATTTCATCTTGAAAGTATTTTTTCGTCACTGTGTCTTCAAAAACACTTCACGTTGATGCTGAGGCCTTTGATTAAAAGGTTCTTAGCTGTGACAAGCCTTGCAACGTCCAGAAAATATAACCTTAGCTGAACTTAAAAGGGCTTTTTTGTGTCAGTCACCTGTGACCTATGTGTCTGTGTGTTTGTGACCCCTAGGACCAACCCTTAGGGTGCCAACAGTTGTGTTGCAAAAAGAACATTTTTTTTTGTTTATCCACATTCTGACCCTTGAAACATTCTTCATCACCTCTCTTGTAATCTGTTTGTTTGTGTGTATGTGCTCACTCCTCTGAACCTAGGCCAATTCATTTTGACCCCTGATTTTAACCTGACCTTGCTTGTTCCAACATGGACTATCTGCTCCATCTTCAATACCCTCAGGGCATGTTCTCATTTCTTTGTGCAAGTTGTGCAAAAAGAAATGCATTTTGATCATATCTACCTCAGCTTATCTGAAATAAAAATGAGAGCACAGACGTGAAGTCAACTTAGTATTTTGTGCTTGATTCATATATCATATGGTGTTGTCATTGTTTTCACAAAGTACTGCACAGATTTTAATGCAGTCCCACCCCCTCCACACACACACACACACACACACATGAATATACATAAACTACGGCAGCTCTGCTGGAGCTAAATAACAGATGGACAGTGAGGTCAAAATTGGTGTGAATAAGGGGATAATACAGAGATTTAGAGAGCAGATGGACACACAGGGGAGAATTTAGAAACATCCATACAGTATGTCATAAAAAAAAACCACTAACCAGAAACATATTTTTAAGTAGATTTGATGCTGACTTTAAAGTGCTTCTTTTCTCTCCCGTCAAGGTGTCAAAAAAAGCCAAATTATCCATCATATAGATATGTATCCAGTGTATGGTCATCCTGATCCAGCACATCAATCATTTACACTGCGCATATCCTACAAAGTCAGGACCAGCATATACATTATATTAAATTATAAACCATGATAGAGTAAAAATGCATTCAAGTATGAAATCAGCACCGGCGGTAGGAGGTTGTTTGGGGGCACTGAATAAAATGAATGCTGAGTCACTTCACTGCTTGAGCAGTGGGTGAGCAGGAAGAAAATAGTCTAGGTATCATGGGAGCCTGCTGAGGAGAACAGGACTCTGGCATCTGTTATTACACCGGAGGAGTCACGAAAAAACTGAGACGTAAGAGGGCAGGAGAGGAAACAGAAAGCAAGGGAAGGAATATGAAGGAGGGCAGGAAAGGGCAAAATGAAAGTAAAAGAACCTGAATAAAAATCAAAAATATGTATCAGTCCAGGTGGACGGGGAGGGGAGAGAAAGGTGTTAAGAGTGGGGGAAAGGAGAAGGAGAGGTGGAGGACAAAAACAAATGCAATAGGCAAGCAGCCTGTATAGAAGGACAGAGGGACACATCTACAAACTGTGAAAGCTTCTCAGGCTGACTCAGCATAACATGAAGTCACTTCAACTCTGCTGACTCAGCCTGGTGTTGGACAGACCCCAGGGATCGACTGTCACAGGTGAAACAGTCCACAGCAACATCATTCAGATCGCTGATTCTTACTGGAGCAATGCAACACACCAAAACCTTTCACTTGTGTCAAACAATATTTCCAGTCTGAACTGCTGCTGATATTTCAATAGAATGCTACAAGAATGAGCCCTAAACAAGTCTGCATGTTATCACCTCTGGTTCCCACTAAGTAAGTGGATTGAAGGGGATTTTAGATGTGTGGAATAAGGCCAGTGGTTTAACATTAACCTAATACACCCCCATGTTTCATCTCTACAAGTCAATAAATAACCAAGTTGTTATGATTTTAAACTTTTTGTATCTTAAAAGAGGCAGATGATGCCAGGGAAGTGAAAGGTCATCATTCTGAAGACATAAACCAGTCCACCTTTACAGCTATGCATTTCTAGCAAACTGTTACCAAGTTTCTAAGAAGAAAGGCTTTTGCAGAAGAGGTGATTTTCATTTGTGGAGATTATCTTGCTGAACAAAACATGCATCATAAACATTTTTTGTCACAGAGCTTATTTGCTGAAAGCCAGTAGAGAAGTTCCATCTCTTCCTACTCCCGTCGATAGATACTGTAACTGTCCACCTTGAGATATAAAATGTAAATACACTTGTCCTATTAGCTTTCCCCTCTGGTCTCTCTTAATGTCTCTTTAATCTTAAATGACAAGATTAAAGTTCATTATTTCAACTGTGCCCTCAGCTTGTTGAAGTAACCTCCGAGCTTTGAAGTACCTGATATCAAACCTGATATCCATGTGCATTATTATCCAATACCCGTTCTAAGCTGATTTGCTGTTCAGTTTAGAGGACTTGAAAAAGCCAAATATAAATGGAAAAATTAACTTCAAGTTAATTGACAATATCTTCATTTAATTCACTAGAAAGTAAGAGACTCATGTCTTTCCACTCTAGTTGGCTCTAAAAACACATTTCCCAACTTCAAAATCATCAACAGTCTAGTATATCGTGCCCCAGCTACTGTTTGTACCACATCTGTAGAGAGCAGTGAGAAGTTCCTGAGGTATTTTGTTGATAAGATAGAAAACATCAAAGCATAAATTTCTCCTGCTGGCTCACTTTTACCCTCACCTGAGCCCTCACCCTCCACCATGCTGTTAGATGCATTTACCCCCATTGCCCTGAGGGATTTAGTCAGCATTGTGTCCCACACTAATCTCACGACTTGTAAATTTGATATTCTCCCTTCCAACTTATTCAAAGAGACTTTTGGAATCATCACCCCGTGGCGCCTCTGCATTGGGAACGAGTCTCTTCAATCTGGTGCAGACCTGTATCCAGCCTCTCCTTAAGAAAATTGGTTTAGATCTGACACTACTTCTACACAAGTATCGTCCAAATTACTATTATAATATCCAAAATACCCTTGGTTTCCAAAAAATGTTGAAAGTTAATTGCTAATCAACTTTTACAGATAACAGAAGGAAATAATATATTTGACAACCTGGCTTTAGAAAGAATCACAGTAGAGAAACAGGGAACTGGATGGCTTCTTACTTCCTGCAGCTGAACACAGGAAAGACTGAGGTCCTGGACACTGGTTTTGATCTCAATGTCAGACACAAAGCTCTCATTTTGCTCAATCCTGCTATTTACAAATTAGAAATATTGCATCGCAATATTTTATGCCACCAACATTATTCCAGCTCATTATTTATTTGTCCTGGCAGTTGCCTGCTCACAGATGGTACAAAACGCAGCAGTAAGACTTTTCACAGACACTGGACTGAGGAAACACATTACTCCAGTTCTGGCTGAATTATACTGGCTACCTGTTTGTTATGGAATTCAAGATTGTATTGATTACTTTTAAATCACGAAATGGTCTGGGCGTAGACTCTCAGATCAGAGAAATGTTGCTCTTAAAACAAAAAGGGATCATACTGTACTGAACAGACTCCCCCTTGCTATCAGAACAGCAGAGAGAGTTATTTTGTTTAAAAACCTTGTACAGACTCAAATTTGAATTATTTTTGTTTAGATCTGACAAATAGATCCAATTGTTATCAGTGTTTTATCTTTGTTCTTCTTGTTTTTATGTTTTCTTTCGCCAAATTACGGTCAATGTGTTATGAGCTCACAGTGACCTTGACTTTTGACCACGAAATTCTTATCAGCTCATCTATTTATATATACTCTACAAACATGTATGTAATATATAATGCAATTACCCACCTATATTTTTACAAATAGTAAAGTTACGATAATGAATTTGACTATTTATGTACAACTCAAGCAAATTTTATTACATCAGTCTAATTTGCTACAGCATGCAACACCGTGTCTTTGAAACCATTTATTTTTCGGGTCTAAATGCCACATTAACAGGACTGTTTTCCAGCAGCAGCTCTTACAGGGAGCTGCTAACATGCATTTGCTTCTTTAAGGAATAGAGGTCCTGAACTGTTCCTGGTAGTGTGGAATACATGCCACAATATTTGTAAAGACACCATGATGGTGCTGGGTGTCAGTGACAGAGAAAGTGAGTGAAAGTGTGTGACAGAAAGAGAGTACAGGAATGTCGGAGAAGCAGCGAATGAATCAGCTCGTTTCCCCTGCTGCCTTGAGGGCTAGACAGTCTGACAGGCCAGCAAATAAGGATGACTCATCCTGACTCACACATTGCCACACACACACACACACACACACACAGGTGGGCACATATACACAAACACAGGGTGATATATTATCCCCACCATAAAACAAGCCTTTGTGGTTTCCAGTTGCCCTGAAAGGAAACTTCTCATGCTCTCTCTGATTTTTTTGCCCTTTCCGCAAATACTCTCTCATTAACAAAACTCATTCTTTCATACACATGCTCTGTTGTGCACACAAACTTTCTCTGTCTCTCACACACACACACACACACACACACACACACACACACACACACACACACACACACACACACACACACACAGTCTCTTTCTGCCTTCCAAGCTGCATTGACAAACAGCCCTGTAGCCACTAACCTGTGACTCATCCTTATCGCCTCTTGTCAGGATGCACACACACACACAAACACACACGTGTACACTCACAATTGTGAACACACACATGCACATCAGGTCTGCATTCCAATCTGTCTCTCTTTGTGAAGATGAGACTCTGGTGGTGATGGGTTTCCAGATTTTGTGGAGGTGATATCTGAACAACCTTCAAAAGGTAAGAGCTCTTTTGATCTGTCAAGCTACAGTAGGCGCAAATGCACGCACGCACACACACAAAATACACATGCACAACATAAACAGCCGGTTATACGGAATTCATCAGTCATTTGGAGACTGTCCGTTGCTGTCACATACACAGGAAAAGCGGTTTCTTTGAGGATCACCGAACGAAATAACTCAACATATACCTCTGTTCAGGGAGTGAGTTGGCCATCAGCAATAGTTTCCACACATACAGACTGCCCAGGTATAACAATAGCCACCAAAGTGTATTTGGCAACCTTTTTTTTTTTATTTTTTAAATTCTTACTAGTGGACAATCTCCTCTTTCTCTACACCTCCTGTACCTGCTCTTTTTTTGTAGTGTATTTGTTTGTATATTTTTTTTACACTTTTCCCAATAAGAAATGAACGATAAGGAAGATGGTAATATTAGAATTGCATTCTACCAAGACTACCAACCAACATTTAACAACATGTAACATGGAGAAAATAAGGGAAGGAGGTGAACAAGGGGTGATTGTTTGCCCATTTTGTAAAAGGTTCTCAGGAACAAGCTGGAGATCTCCTCCCCAAGGTCCAACCACCATGCACAGTAATGTTAAGACCGGACAACAAAAGTGTGTAACAGTATCAGCATGGGTGCCACCGAAGGTTAAGTGATGTGGGCTGAATGAGGTACCAGAGTTTGACGGACTGTGTGCCAAGTGGTCCCCAGTGTCCCTCTGTAGTATTAGCTTCTGCTTAAGAACAACTGCTTTAAGAGTGTGTGTGTGTGTGTATGTGCATGTCTTTCTGTGGTTGTTTGGGGCTGTGTTAGGGTTAAGGCTTGGTTTAAGATTTAGGGTTAGAATTAGGTTTCACTTAGGTTAAGGGCTAGGGAATTCATTGTGTCAGTGGGTTAGGGTTAGTGCCCTCATTGTGTTTGTGTGTGTGCGTATGTGTATATGTGTATGGTACCTGCTCTGGATCCATGGTGGCTGTCGTCCATCACCAGACTGTTCATACATTTGAGCTCCCAGTCTTGGACCTCAGTATCCCACAGGGCAGAGACCAAAGCAGTGTACTGGGCCCTGTGGATTGAAGTAGAAGAGAGGATATGAAAACAGGTGACATAATTAAGTTTTTTTTTTTTTTTTAAAAACACAAAGTCTCTTGACTCCAGCTCTATGCTTGACTTAACCTGAGAAATATTTCTGTAATGTGTGGAATGACATTTGGAAAGTTCAAACCAATTCTGATCCAGAGGTTCCCACAAATGTATTCATCCAAACTGTGCTGCTCTTCTTGTGAACCCACTGTCCGGTTTTTTTAGCATGACCCTCTGATCAACCAGTCTGTCTTCCTTTGTGTTTTTTTCTTGTTATTTTGATAGCAATGTAAAGCACTACATCCTGCAGCACAGTATTGTCCTAATAAATCATCAGAGGGTGCAGCAACACAGTTTGTTCCAACACTGCCTTTGTACAACCAGAGGGTTTGTAAGTCATCAACAAACAGGTCACCTATAGGAAATGTATGCATTAACTTTCAAGGTACTTTCATTGCTGCTGTGAAGCTGGACTTTTTTTTTTATCCACAAAGGCCTGAAATTTACATGATCTTTGTTTGGTGACACGTTTTTTTTTTTTTTTTTGGTCAGTTTAACATTTACCTTTATACCCGTTAAGGTTATTCATTCATTGTATTTGAGCTGCTTAAAAACTGTAAAATTTGGTTTTCATGTCAAAAAGGTGATCAACCCCAGAAAGTGGAAAAACACTAAAGCAGAGACTTTATAGAAGCCAGCCTTGTCAGTGTGAAGTAAACAAATGATTTGTCAGCCCCTCTAGCTGAATGAGGGTGTCAATGTGTCAATGAGGATAAATGAATGAATGAAAGGAGGCATAGAGAAGAAGAGGGGGTGCAGAAAAAAAATGAGAGCACAGGGGAGGCTGGACAGCCCAGAGAGGTTTATGGGAATTGACTATTGCGAAGGAGGGGAGTAAACAAAAGAGAAAGAGATAGGGCTGGTGGAGGGCACCAGGAAAATCAGTGTGTATGGGAAGTGAGTAGGAGGAGGGGATAGAGGGGGGGGACAGAGAGACAGGACTGGGGACAGGAGATATGGACTCTGAAGGGGAGACAAAAGGAAGCACTGAGAGAAAGAGGTAAATGAGTCACAGGGCCAGTGAAGGCTGTGTGTTGTAAAGAAGCTCCTGATGAAATATTATGTGTCATAGTTTACTATAAAACAATAATTTCTTCTTATGGTTTTAATCAGTTTTACAAACTGACTATAAAACTGATTATTTTTTAATGACTGGTTTAGATACATTTATTTTGCTTCAGGGCAAAACAAGAGCACTGCATTCAAAGACCTAACAGCAACACAAAAAAAAGCCTTTAATTTGTGACTTATTAACTGCCAGTGCAGGACATACATTTTTCCCATATTACAAATTAATTTTTGTAAGAAATTGATTTACAGCTCTCAGACAAAAGTCAATCTACAACATAAAGGAGGCTAATGAAGTAGCTCCTACCAAGTAGTATGCTAAAGGTGGTTTGGGAAAGAGAAGGGGAATGTGGAACCAATATGATTTCAGTGGTAAACCAACAAAACAACACAAAAAGGAATGATCATTAGTTCCGCACAGAAATTTTGAATTTTAAATCTGACATATCAGACCTGTACTTGGTTTCAACCTAACTGAGCTGGAAAAACAATGGCTGCACGGGAGACAGACAGCAGTAACATGTTAGTAGAACAGATGGACAGAGAAAGCGACAGAAACCGTATGAATCCTTCCACAGAATAAAATTGCTCTTTGACTGGTGATGTAGGGTGTTTTGGGAGCCATTGTTACAACCTGTGACCGAGGTGACAGCTGATTGACAGGCCGGTGTAGACAGACAGTCACATTAGATGGATGAGCTTCTCAACCAATCATTAATCAGAATGGCCTATATGGCTGCATGACAACTCCCATTAAGACCATTCACACAGGGCAGAAATCCTTAAAGAAAATGAAGAGCAGCTGAAGATCTTGCTTCGCTACCACTCTTTCATTTCTCTCCCCAATTAGTGTACCATCTTTCTCTAGCTTCTCTCTCCCACTTCCATTCATTTTCCCCTAGCTCTCCTCTCCTCTTTTACCCCACTCGCTCTTTCTTCAACAGTATCTTCCCAGCGTAAAAGGATCCTGCCCTGGGAGACAGTCAGACCACTTAGTGTTGACTTTTGACCAGGCTTTCATAATGATGCCAAGCAGCCAACAAGGACTTCTCAATGTGACGTGATGGCAGGCTGCCCACTGAACACCAGAGCTAGAACAAAATGGGACTGTCAGAGTTGCCCTTGATGTATGCATATGCAAACAGCAGAGGTGGTTCACACATGGATCAAAATGAGCTGTTTCTTTTCCTGTAGCACAGAAATATTAGATTAACGAAGGGACATGGTGTTGTTAAGTTCTCAGTAAAGCTAGCTTTAAAACCTTGCATTTAACGGCCAGTTACACACTTGTTTAACTGTTCTCCACAATAATACTAAAGATTTGTCCTTGATAATCCACTTTGCAAATCGTTGGTGCATACCTAACACACCTCCTAGCTAATGATAAAGTGCTTTATCACTGCCTGTGACACGGCAATGTTTATGGAAACTGCTCCATTTGTCCAGAATCTGCTCTACAGATCTCTGTCCAAGGTCAACAAATGCAAGTCCAAGTAGCAGGACCTTTCCTACAATAAGAAGCAGACATGCAATTTAAGTAGCTGAGCGGAGCTTATCTATTAAAACAAATATGATAAAATGGATTTTAATAATCACTGAGCACCAGTCCGTCTCACACACACACTGGCTGTATACACAAACCCAGTGACCCTGCTGAGTTGCCATAACTACAGCTCCATGTCAACAAAACATGTCCGCCAGCATGTGACGTTTATATTGAACATGGTGAAAGAGAGACAGAGGGGTCCGACTGAAAGCAGCGTGGGCTGCCATTGAGGAAACTAATTTAGCATAAAGGATGTTTAATCCAAACATGTACAAAATCAACCAAAGCAAAACAATGACACTCTACTTTTCCTGGAATGCTTGATGTCAAAACATGTCCAGTCCTGATGGGCCGATTGATATTCATGAGTTGCCTGGGGGCCAAATCTATAAACTGAGCTCTCAGCTCTGAGAATTGAGCTGCACATTCTTCAGCAGGACCCTTCGTTCTCAGTACATTCACGAGGGTGGTCTGGGACTATATTTATGGATGCAAGTCTTCATATATGATGTTATTTTGTGCCAAACAAAATGTGAATGATAAATGTCACAGGACACTAAGAACATAATGTTTATGCACACAGAAGCAATATCATGTTTTCACATCAGATAGTAAACATTAATAATGCTGCCCCATGTACAGCCACACTTCACTTTACTTACACATCAACAGGGACCCTCAACAGCAGGGGTAACACTGCTCCTTCATCATTCAGGTCCATCAGTTGTGGCTCCAAGAGCTCAATGATGGTCAGAGCGATACGAAACACAGCTGACAAGCCTGAGGAGAAACAGTGGGATTTCCAAACATGTCTGCTCTAGCACGCATTAATACTTTCTTTATGTGAAGTAGGTGTAACATAACATAGCGATAGGGTGAAAAACAATCAATTATCACTTTGATGTATCTTCCCATGAAATGAGTATGATTAGCCTGTTAAGCTTTTTCTGGACTTAACTGATTTATGCCAACATTAATAAAAAAAAGTCACAGTAAAGACAGAGGCTTTGTCTTAGAGATTAAAAACTATAAAAATATTAAAAGTACCCCCCCCAAATCAAGTGAATGTGAACAAATTATAAATTCACAATGTCACCACATTTCCTCTGCATGCTTGTACACTGTGCGTGTGTGTGTGTTTGTGTGTGTATGTGTGTGTAGATACCATGCAGAAAAATGAGATCCCAGACAGCCAGGACAGAGTCCCAGCAGGGCAAGGAAGTGAAGAGAGTGAGGAACCATGGCATCACAAAGTGGACTGATAAGACCCCCACTGACTCCTGCAGGGAGGTTGGGAAAACGGCGCTTGATTTTGACATAATAAAATAATGTATTCAAGACTTATTTCTCTGCCAGTTTCTGTCAAATAATCTCCTTTACTGACCTCTTAAATGAAACATCCTTTCATGATGCATGCAATATGTAGTTATAACTGTATAGCTGTGTAAACGTCTTCTAACAGTGTAAAGTGCCTTAAAAAGATTATGCATCCCTGATGTTTAAGTCTGGCACTTAGCCTGTGTTTACTCAGATCTGGAGGGTACAGCACAAGTCCAAAAACCTGTTTACAGCTTGCTTTCCTTAACTGTGCTCAACAGCTCCATTACAAAGGAAACGCTGACCTCTGGTCTCTAATAGGCTTTTCTGTAAGAGGAAAAGTATTGTGCTGATAATAAGGCTGTGTGGTGTGTGTACGTGTGTGTTTTGGCTCAAAAAGGGCAGCTTTCTTTCCAGACCTGCTGAGTCAACGTGAAATATATAACAATCCCAGCAGCATAAATGGTGGCGGTGGATACATCGGAGTGTGCACGCATTGAACTTAAGATTTTAAAAGGAGGTTTCAACTGCAACGTGGCCAAATGCCCTGAAGAAATTAAGAAACACATTCTTGACTAAGACTCTACCACTCAGCCAGCGGCTCTGTGGGACTGTGTGTAGGCACAGCACTACTTTGAGCTAAACAGTTTTTGGAGCAAAACAACTTTTGGATCTGTACAAACAGCCTCACTAAAAATAAACTCCTCATTCTTGGGACATTTCAGACCTTTGTAGATTTCCCCTGGACATAACAAACTATTAATATTTATTTCTTTCTTAACAGCTCATTAAATTAGATGAAAAATGACAGAATTAGGTCCAATATCAATAATGCAGTTAAACATCTAAGTCTAGACACCTTCAGTCAAAATAAATAAAATACCAGTAGAAGACTTAGTGTACAGAGATGCTGGGTTCCTTTGGGCAGAAGAAATTTAGTTGAAGCAACATCTTCCATTTCATGAGACAATATGAATTTTGCTCCCATTTGAAATAAGCTTGCGTGGCTTCGGTTTTCACTATAACTAATTATAAAAGATGTTGTGTGTCTGCAGTGAGACTCAATAAATGCACTTAGTGGAAATGTAGTAGTTAAACAGCAAACAAAACAGAAAGGACAGAGAAAATTACACCACTGTGGATTTGAGCCTCCCAGTACAACCACTAATAATGTTACCATGACAAGCCTGGAGCCAGAGAGCGTGAATGACAGAAGAGGCCCAACTGATGACAGATACATGACAGAGGCCCCCCTTCTTCACCGATGAACTACTCATCACTTGGCCATATCTGGCCTTAAACACAAATGCGCACACACACAAATACTTTTTTTTTGTTTTGTTTTGTTTTTTGAGCATTTTCCCTCTGAGTCAAGTCAAATCATTCCAGTTTGAACAGAAGTAACCAACTCCCCCCCCCAGTTTCCAATATCTGCTCAAGAACATGACCATGTTGAAAACTCACCTGTGCGTTTCTTAGTCAGTGTATCAAGAATCAAAGAGGGTCACCAGGTTTCCAGTTTTATGTACAGTAGAAAACAGTCAGTGAAAATCTGAGACACTCACCATGTGCTGGGAGAGCTCTGGCTTCCTGTGTTTCAGGAACTGGTCAAACACCTTCACCTGATGCTGGACCCTGATTTGCACAAGTAACAGCATTGTTAAGCATTGCTTGAACTGGTCGGTTCCACATATCTCTAGCTCCAAGAAAAGACCAGAATTTGTTAAAACTACATAGAAGTGATAATTCAGGGACCAAATAAATAATGAAGTTTTACTGGTGTTGTAAAGTGACTTTGGATAAAAGCATTTGTGAATTAGTAAATGTAAATGTATGTAATGCTTTTCGGGGAATCTAAACATGAATATATACTATTGTCAAAGTCCTCCCTGGAAGTAATCTTTGAATCATATTGTATTACTGTCATGTATTTCTGCAAGGGATTAAAATTGAAAATTACAATATTAAAATTAAAAGACCTTACTTTCCCCACATCCTAATGTAAAAGCTGTGTTGCTACATGTTGCGCTACTGTTTTGGACTAATAAGAATAAATATTTCATCTGTGACTTTGAGTTGGCTTTTCATCCTCTTCCTGTTTGGAAGCCTCTCTTGGTCTGTGTTTCACATCAGTTTTTGCCACAATTCGATCAATATGTCTTGTCTGTGCACGGTCATTGTAGATATGTTAAAATTTCTAATTCCTTTATGAATTTGATGATACAAGGAGTAACATCATGATTTTCATTCATTCTGCTCAAATCACAGAATTATGTGAGTTAAAAGTACATACTAAGTACTTCTCCAATCTGCCTGTATTGTCAGTCTACAGAAATTGTTTCATTGTTGTATATTGTGAGGTCTTTCTTACTTGGTGAGACTAAGGTCAAACAGTTCAGCCAGATATTTGGGTTTATCCAACAAGGCCACCAGAGCCCAAAATGCCTCCTCCTCTCCCAACTGCATCAGTAGCACAGCAGCTATGTAGGACATCCCTGTTGATACACAGACAGACACAGACATACTTTTACTCAAAGAAACATATCAATACTACATTTCCAACAGAATGAATTATGGGTGTTTGATACACCACACTAAAAGGTATTTAAGGTACAGGATCTAACATGTTTTGTGCCTGAGACAATGAAAATTCGTTCAGAAGAAGCAGCATCAGCTCGCTATGCTGAGCAGGATGACGGTGTGTATCCACATTATTATCTGCTTTGTCTTCTTGCAACCTGAAAAACGGGTCATTCGATGTCATATTAAAGCACCATGCGAGTTAATGCACTAGACTCTAAAACATGAATGAGGCATTAGTCAAGAAGAGAAGGGAATTTAATTAATAATATCCTATTCACTCATTTTAATAGAATTTTAGACTTCATTGTCAAATGATATTATAATACACTATTTTCCAGAAACAAAAGGTAAAACAAAAAAGGCAAAAGATGAATAATGTAACATCAGGTTCAAGACAATTTTCATCCTGAGTCACCAACTATAATTTAAAAAATAATTTTCAAAAAGACTTTAGCATCGAGTTATTAATCAAATTCCCACCATCAAATAAACTCCAATATTGCAAACTTGTAATTATACAGAAATGTAGAAAGACTTGTGTTTCATTTAACTGTGCATAAAGCAGGGAGTTCCCGCATGATGAAGTGACTATATATTAATGGTCCTCTGCTTCCATCAAGTGGTCACATCATGTACTGTAGCAAGTAACTACCCATCTGACTCCCAAACTGTCACGACCGCCCGCTTAAATTGATTGCATTTTAATCAAACACTACAAATTCTAGTAGACAATTACACTACACGTGCTTCACTATAATGTCAGTGAGCTTAACATGCATCACAAAGTTTGTCCATCGTGTGTTATGTAAAAGCAGAAGCATCAGATTTAAAACCATAGTAATTGTGACCTTTGTGCCAGTTACCTTGGCTGTATCCAACTTGTGGGTTATACTTGGCATAGGCAATAAGGACCCTGAAGAGCTTGGCCTGACCTTCAATGGCTTCTGGGCTCTCCCCCATCAGAGAGCGATGTGTTGGGAAGGAACGCCCTATAAAAACAGGTTAAATAAGAGATAAGATAAGATGAGGAACCATCTTATCTTATGGAAAGGAAGTGCATTCTACATAGTAACAGAAATGTGGTGTATGTGACTTTTGTAAAATTAAGACTCAATATTTAACAATGTTTTTAACATTTTGAGGACCACAAAAGATTGAGTCAGTTTAAAGAACTCTGGACTGATTACATCACATGAAGGGACGGTAAAGCCTGAAAACCCAACCATAACGGGTATGTTATATATGTAGTAAAGATGTTTAACGGATTTTATTAAACTTAAATTTTTTGCTCTTGAGTTATGGCCAAAAACAGGCTCTGTGTGGTCACAGTGACCCTATGTCCACCAAAATCTTGCCAGTTCATCCAAGTAATCTTTTGCTCCAGATATTAAAAAATTCCATCAATTCTTTCCTGAGATATTGCATCCACAAGAGTAGGACGGGTGGATGAATAGACAGACAACCCCCCCCAAAAAAAACAATCCAACTTAAAGCATGGCTGTCACTGAGGCAAAGGCATGAGCCATTGTTGTCAACAGAATGGCAAAACAATCTTCAACAGACACACTAAGCTTATAATGTCATTGCCCTGTTTGAACTCACGCAGGTCCAAGGCGATCTGTCGAAACAATGTGATGTCATCTACAGAGTAGCAGGGATCAGGACAGCCGGAGTGCTGCTGATGGTTCAAGTCCAGATCATTCTGTGTATCACTGAGAGTTGCTATTGCTGACAGGATCCCATACTCACTGACGCCCAAGTCCACCAGGGGCCCTCGCACCTCTGACAAGCACCTCTGTCAGTGAAAGCACAACATTCCTTTGTTAGAAATGAATTAAGACACAAGTGCTTTATGAATGAATAACAGAGTAGGAGAAGGGATTGTTACTTAATCAGATTTGGTCAGAGACTGGATGAATGCGCAACCAAGGTTGAATTTGTTAAACTGCAATAAAATCTTGGCTTTGGGGGAACTAAAGCTTCTCAAAGCAGTGAGCCACTGTGAAACAGCTTCTCAGCAGGTGGTTAATCATTTCAAAGCATTTGCTAAATGCTGACATCTGCTGGGCAACCTTTGGTGTTCATTTTGTAAGTCAGACTTGGCACTGTGAGCCACAACACCAGTGTCCTCACTGCTGCCAAACTTCTGCTTTGAGAGGTTGATACTGTGTTGACTAGTTTGTCTCACGCACAAAATGACTAGTTGTGAAAATGTCCTTTTTCACCAGCCGTTGCAGTTCACCTTGATAATCCACTTGTGAATTTAAACTTGAGCTGCAACTGCAAATCATTTCTATAAGAGATCTGCACATTAATCAATGAATCAGTTCAGCAGACAATAGTAAACAAAACAGCCCAAAACCCACAGATGTGCAGTTTACAATTAAATCACACAGAAGCCGATGAATATTTCTACTTAAAAAATTACTTTTCTGTTGACAAATTGATTTATTGACTTAAAGCTCTAACATAAAAAAAGTAAACAGCTCAACAACAGCTAGATTAACCATTTTACTGCATGTCTGCAAACAAAGCCGTCAGTTACGTTGCCAATTAATCTGCTGATTATTTTTTATTAATCAATTAACTGTCTCCAATGTTAGAACCAAGCAAATTCTCACATCTGAGAAGCTGAAATAAGTAAATCATTTTTTGACTGTCTTTGTTTGACAAATGTCTGAAGTAAACAGTTTATATAAGTGATTAATCAACTAATAATTTAAGCTCTAAATAACTTTAGACTGAATTTCCACTTGCACAAAACTTTTACTACTTTTTAATTTTGACATTCTGATATTGAGACGACTGTTGAAAATTATTATGGTATTTTCTGCTTTTGGTGATGTCTTATATTTTGGCTACTCTGTTGCTCATTTAATTGTGGAAATCATTGTGTCAACAGAAAGGTTTCAAGTAAAACAAAAGAAATCTTCATATATCTGGTTGTTTCGATTCCCAGCCGCACACCATAATCTTGCAAGTGTGTACTACTCCATACAGCATTATTCACATAAGGATGACACAAGTCTTTTCTTTCCAGCGCACATCTCATTGTTTTTACCTGGTAGTTGAAGTCGCTGCTTTCTCTAAGACTGTCAGTGGAGAGAAGACATTTCCACACTCTGCCTCGCAGGCTTGGAGGAATACCCATTCTGATAAACCGCTCAATCTGAAAACACAGCACGAGTGTGAACAGGGCGCAGGTTTAAACCGTCAGCGTGTGGTAAAGCATCATGGCAGATGATTTCAAGTCTCACCTGGCTTTTGCAGATAAAGCTGGCTCCATTCCAGTAGCTGAGCAGCTCACACAGCTCTTTGACCCTTAGTGAGCTCAGCTGGGGGTAGCTGACAGAAACAACACAACACAGTGAGCTCGGACTGATCGGCATTTTCTGGAATTACAAATACTGGTCACTGACTGATTCCAAGAAGGATGATCATCAGTGACTGTAACCAGTCTGAGTTGATGCATCAATGCTGATGTAATCCAATGTATCGCAAGTGGTGCCTGAGCAGGCACCTGCTGATGTGATTCAATAATGCTTCTAGCAAGAACTAGCAGCAAATTATCATATACACTGCTATTGTTTTTTTATTTACATGTGACCACACCAGTATGGTGTGGGGAAATCCCCAAATGCTGAAATATGCTGCTGATTGGAGTTATCACTATTTTCTGAGTAGGATTTATTTTATTTTATTTGTGTTGTAGGACAAAAACAACAACAACAACAAATAAAAAAGTCAAAAAAGTAACTGGCAGATTGATAATGAAACTAAATACTGCTTTGTGCTCTAGTGGCCAGTATTGAAAACCTTCAAATAGACTAATCTAGATCCAGACCTATTTATCCAAATAAATTAATGAATGTGTTGCTTTGTCAATTGAGAAATTTCCATTACCCACAATAAATTTTGTTTTATTGAGTTTTTTTTTTTTTTTTTTTTTGAGAACAAAGCAACTGTTTGCTCTTGTTCTTTATTTTAATCCATGCAATGCTCTTTTATATAACTTTGTCAAAGGCTGCATGAGTAACCCAATCGACTTGTTGCTATCTCGGTAGCAAGTCAACGCTTAAATAAAAATAATATTAAAAAAAAAAAAAAAAAAAAATCTGTTTTTCTAACTTTGACCAAACAAAACCACAAGAAAGCGTCAACAAACATTACACAATTAAACATTACCAAACGTTACCATTGAAGCCCCATCCCACTGTTTTCTGTAACTAATTAACGTTAACATGTAAAGATTAAGAAGTTGGGCTCGACCAGATTTGTTGATAAGTTATTAAATAGTACGTTTAAGCTCTTTAAACACAACGTTGAGTTGAGGACACGAGGTTGAAGATAACGCTAAGTAGCTGGGTTAACCTGTCGTTAGCTAGCAGCCTGACCCGCACCTGTAGTCGTGACATCGATGATGAAGTTTTTGGTCTTTTCTTTTGGAGAGAAGAGCAAAGCCGAACTCGTCAAAACGCAAGCTTTCGCTCCGTCTCCTAAGAGTCGAGCTTCTCCTGCTGGCGTTGCTGCTGCTGCTTCTCTTCCTCATGGTTTTTATAAAAAAAAAAAAAAAAAAAAAAGACAGAAGAGAAAAAGAAAACGAGAAGAAAAAAGACGCTCCTCCGGACACTGTTTTCGCCCGTTTTCAAATAAATCACGGCGGCCGACGGAAGCCGACGGGGGCCGGTTCAGTTGGCGAGTCGCCGCTGTCAAACTCAACGGTCGCTCTGGGACACGCCCCCCACCTCCCTTACGTCACCGCCAACCGAAAATGGGCGGGACGAATCAGAGGCGAAACAAAGAGGAGCAGATGTGGATGTGAGATCACTGCACTGGGCTTTTTTTTTTTTTTTATGTCTGTGAATAAAAAGGAGAAAGAGATACTTCACAGCACGGGAGCAGCTCCAACATGCTGACATCAGCGCCCTAACTGCATTTTTAAACCCATATTAAGGCCGATACACTACACGCTGGGTAAATAAATCACTATAAACTTGCTTTAATTGCAGGGGAACACTTTATTTCTCTGTGTCCACCTCCCTGAAGATGCCACCAAAATTTTTTAAATGATACATCACTATCTTTCTGAGCCTTACAAATACTTAACTGTAAACTGTACTGCACTTGTGTTGTTTTTATTACTACGACAAAGTTAGGACTCATCCCCGCTCTTTGTATACAGCTATGTCATTATATCCATCTGCAGTGTATGAGCATTGGCTGTTAAAGCTTTCAAACATCTCTTCAGTCATTTACACAATAAATACCTGACTTATATACAAAGTTCACTGATCTTGGCAAGCTAGTTTCAGGAAGTTTATTGCTTATATGTGAAATATGCAAAAAGGTTCAGTACTGTCTGTGTGTCATATGTAGGTGCAGCTCATACTGAGTGCACAGGTATGTATGTGTGCAGGTCATTAACAGTCAGTAAGTTGTCCAGACAGCGTTTTTAGTGGGATACCAGAAAAAGCCAAATGCTACAATCGTGACAACTGCTTATGTTGTTTGCGAGCCAAGTGTAAACCACATCTGGACCAACATACCATAGTTTACTGCAAATATTTTCAGTCGTTCATTTAGGGCAATGCAATGAAAATACACATGACACTTGAATGCTCTTTATTACGATGATACAAAGTATAAAGTCTATATATAAAATGCCTTTGGGTGGACATGATCTTTATTTCTGTGATGATTAACAGTGATAAAGGCATCCATTGCCAGCAAAGGATCTCTATACTGAAAAACAGTAGATTATAAACTATGCATCAGACAGTAGCTTTCCTAAACTGATGCTTTTATAAGTGATGTAATGCATTGAATATTTTTTAAGTGATACCACACGTGTTTATATTATCTTCATTCTGCAATAACTTGGTCATTTCTGCGTGTCTCCACTTTGTATATCGTTTGGTAGCCGTCGTCCCAGGCATACAGCTGTTTCTCTCCGGGGTGATAGTGGATGCTGCTGTGACTTGTGTAGCGCTTGGGGAAGAACATCACAGGATTCTCATCGCTGCAGATAGATGGCACAAAAAAGAGAAAATGTTAAATTAGTCAGGAAATGGGCTCATTTGAGAAAAAAACTATTTTAGAGGCTTAAAATTTGAAAAATCATGACTAACTTTTGCTACATGTATTTTCATGTGTCTGTGAGTTTATGAAGCTTATATATTTTCTCTTATATTTGTGTTTGTGTATTCACCAACCTGTGAATGGTGTCGTGGATGTCATAGAGACACTGTATGGTGGAACGTCCTCCATAGCGTGTGTTGTAGACCACATAGAGGGTCCCACATATTAGGAAAGCTCCTTCAGCATCACGACTTCTACATTGTGTATCCCAGGTATATTCTACTGCCAAGGTTCCTGTGGCATAAAAAGAAAACCAGACTAATAAATATAGATTATGTTGTTTCTATATTAACATATATGCTTAGGGGTGTTAATGTCTACCTTTATCGAGTTTGGTAATGACCAGGTTTCCTCCGAACTCAGGGTCAGCATGGATGACCCAGAGGCCGAGTTCGTCCACAGCCAGGTCCAGATAAGTGTTGGAGTTCAGACTGTAGACTGGGAGGCGACCTGCTCCTGGAAGAAGTGTGCTATCCACGACTGTACCATTCAACAGGTCTACCTTTATGTGACAGACACCAATGGAAATGGACAAATTCATAAACATTCATTATGTTTATTTCTTTTGAGCTGTATCAGATATCTTTGTCGAACAAGACTGGCATTTCACTTTGAACCACAAATGTCAAGCATGTGAACAACGTCAGCAACTATAAATGCTTGTGTGAAAATTTCATAGCAATATTATGATACAATTTCAACTAATCCTGGAAAAATGCTATATTTAGGCTGTGTGACTGGCCACACACAGTACTTTCAGTTCTGTGTGTGAATAAAATGCTGCATTTTATTCTATCTTACATCTGCACCAAAGGAAAGTCAGCTCAGTTTACTGGAACAAAATTGTTTCTTTTGGCATTGTTAGCTTGCTGACCTCAGCTAGCACAGAGGAACCAGGACAAAAATCAACTCCCCAATGACTAAAATCCTTGAAGTGATCTGAAGTCAATCTCCAAAGCTGTACAGCAAGTTAACACAACTCCAGCCCCTTACTTAATCACCCACCTTCAGTATTTGGTTGGGTGTGTCTGCTTTGTGGTAGTAAAGGAATCCATTGTAGACCACATGACCTGTCCCCTGCCACTCGGCCGGCAGCTGCACCACCTTAGCCGGAGGGTTAATGGTCCTCTCTGCGAAGCTTTGCAGAGAAACATACTCCAGCAGAGTGTTGTTACGAATTCCACTGAGCAGGTACACCTGAAAGATTCACATGAGACCAGCCGACAAGTGAGTTACAACAGAAATGTTCTACTCAGCTTTTACTTTCAATTCTTGTTTAGAAAATAATGATATAATGACATTTTTTAAATTGTGGCATTCTTGAAATTGACATATGCTTTTTCTTTTGCAAGATACCTCTCTTGCTGATGCAAAGGTTAGAAAGACTTTCTTACAATTCAATAAATCAAAGTATTAAGCTCTCCATAGAAATAGAAAAAAACACTCAGTGATGGATGATTATAGCCCCCACCCCCACAATTCACATCACAATTTAAATTTAAAGCACTATTTGTTAATTATTAGCCTCCAGGGGCAGCAGATGAAGCTGTAAACACAACATTCAAACTTCACGATGAGCCGCGTTGGCTGTCAATGTTGGTGTTGGTGAAGAGTTGACTATTTAGATATACAACAAACACAGAGGGACATTAGCATTCTTCTGAGGTTGTGTTTCTGGCCCCTTAAAATGTAGGTCAAATATTTACTTTGAGCTTTATTTTGTTCAGAGATTCTTGATTAAAATATCTGGCTACTAAGTGTATCACCAGCTAAATGCTACAATTTACCAGCTAGTTGTATAGAGAGGGTTTGTAGGAGGGCTCTTTTTTTAGCATTAAATAAGTAGCTGCCACATCTGGAAACAGGGTTGATGTAAAACAAAACATTTGGCTGAAAGATGCTAAAACACTTGGCAGAGTTATGTGAAATTTCTCTCTGGATTTATCAATATCATCAAGAAACTTCAAGAATAAAGGTGAATTATCCCAAAAAAAAAAAAAAAATTTTGAGTGTTATGAGAAAAAGGTCAGTGATCCCTCAGCAGCCCAGGTCGACACTGAAAGCAAGATAAACTCAACCTTCTGCTAAGGAAGAAAAGCAGTTGTCTACTGTAAACATCCCATTACAACTGTAATCATTAACTTAAAAAGAACGAACCTTAGCTGATTGGTCTGAAGGGTCTTTGAACCAGGAACCATAGGTGTCTCCTGCCTTCTTCACAATCTTGAGAGACTTGATTTGACTTAGGGCTGTGCTGCAGTCTGCATTTAATAAAGAGAAGACTGAATTAATTGTTTTTATAAACTTTTTACATTTTGTTCTTTTACTTTTTTCTTCTCCTTCTCTGATGCCTGATAAGTGTTGACCACAAAAACAGACAAATACCATAATCATAACCAGTGCCCCCCACACACACTGTTTACTATACAGACATACTTCCTACCATTCTCTACTTTGATCTTGGCTTTCTTCTTTAACTGGTCTAGTTCTGCAGCCTTTATCTGTTGTTCTAGCAGAGCCTCCTCCATCTCTATGTCAGACTGGGTGGGGATCTTGTTTTCTAGATACTCCAGCTCTCTCTCCATCCGGTCTACACGCACAGACACACTGTCCACTTGGTTTTTCACCTCCGATCTGTGAAACAAAACCCTAGTTATTTCATGCACATTTATCTTATTTACCATTGGTCTTTCATTTCAGCACTTAATGGTGATTCAGTTAATTCATTCTTGTTGTACTGTCAGTTTATAATAACTTTTTATTGATTTTTAAACAGGCCTACCTCAGAACGCTAAGAGAGGACAGATAACCCCTTAGTTCAGAGGAGAGGTCATAGGTCTTCTGGGTGATGCTCACTGTGTTTTGCTCACATTGATTCAGACGCTCCTGATTTCATTGACACAAAAAAGTGTTAGGAATGAGAAGGAAACCCGTTACTTCTCTTACAAACTGAAAATGAATTAATCAATACACTTATTCTTGATACAAGTCTTTCTTAAGTAACTGACTTTTGACTTCATAAGCAATGAAACACAACATTGCTTTACTTACACACTGAGGTTTCTGTATTGCTACAGCCTTACTTGCTCTGGTATGATTGACCAGTAGCTGATATTACATAATGTAACTTTTGGTTGAAAAAGCAATATGATAGACATTATGAATAAGTCTACCAACTTTTTCTCTGCTACTGTTACATGACATTTTAGTATTTATCCAACCATCCGTCCGTTTACAGTTGCCGTGCAGGGTTATGGGTGTGATGGGTTGATCCCAGCTGACATTGGGCGAGGGCATTTTTTGCATTTCATTATTTCATAATGAAAATAAACAATTCTTGTTTGACTGTTAAACTAAACTTTTGAAGAAATAAATATTTCCTCTTACTTATTTGCTCAATTTAACGCCCTCAGATGTTTTGCTATGACCTGCAGCTTATGATGGCTAATGTTATTGAATAGAATAATAATGTTTTGCTGTGTTACTTTTATTGAGCCAATCTCTACTTGTGCTACTGTGGTAAACGCTAAGGTAAAGTGTACCTTAGCGTTTACCACTATCCTTGAACTGTCAGGGGACAGTAACATAGTCTGAAAAAAAACATTGATCACTAATGTTGATATTTAGCAAACTCTTTGAAATCAAATACAATATAATGCCTTCCCTGAGGCATACAATCTACTTTATACATAGCTGAATAATTTATTGCAAGGTATTTTCTTTGACTCGAACAGATAGCCATGACAAGAACATATTACTAACATCAGTTCAACTGATTGGATGCCAACAATATTGCAGCCAGATGATCTGAGTCGGGTGTGAACATAGTTCATTCTCTAATGTGGTAATCTTCTTATTTTAAGGTTTGATATTTCTTACAGCAAGAAAAGTTATCTTAGCTCATACAGGGCAGTGCTGTATATATGAACTCTATATGTGGAAGTGCAACAGCTGCCTACCTCCATCTGAGCCAACCTCCTCTCCAGGTACTGGATTATAAAGGCATCCTGCGATGAACCCTGGCTCTGAACTGGAGCCACAGTCAGACACAAAGATAGGAGAAGGACAAGAACCACTCTGCCTGACATTACTAGCATTTCTGTCACTAACTCAACACTCAAACTGCTGCAGCAATAAAATACCCTGTTAGTGATAATAAGATGTTGTCCAGTGTTTCTTTCTGAAGCACTTCTGGCACAACAAAACAGTCTTCAAAAAGAAAGAAAGAGATCAATTCATGTGGCTTCCGTCACAGTTTAAACTTGCTGTGTTGAATGAATCCTTGAAGGTCCTTTAGTAGCTGAATATTTGTTTTTATCCTGCAGTGTTCAGAAAGTGTTTTAGTCCCGTTTGAGTAACGGCTCCAGAAGTTTCTGTCGTCTTTCTTTAATCAGTTGTTGCTCCAGTGGCTTTTGGATCCAAGTGAGCCTCACCCACAGTCCCTCCCAGCCTCTCTCTCCCAGCCTGTGTCGCTCTCTCACACTTCCCCTCTCTCTGGAGTTTGTGCATTTGAGGTATGAGAGAGAAAACCAAAAGAGGAGGGGGAGAGAGAGAAAGAGTCAGCAAGAGCTCGAAACAACCAAGACAGTTCATACCCTATTGGTCAATACTCTTGTAATACTCTCCAGATGGCCCTGACACGTCCTCAGTTTTCACACAGGGCAAAATCTGTTTAATAAAAATTGTTAACTCAGGTATAAAGGGATAAGCAATGTCTGATCCTGTGGTAAACACTAATATTACTAAGCAGAAAGTACATCACCTTACAAAACACACTCAGTCTGCATGAGACAACACCAGTATTTTGTCAGACACAGAAGGTTTCCACTGGTAGGATTATTGTTTTTTTGATCCCATACTCACAAAGCATACATTACACAGTTGCATGGTAATTTCTTTGCTGCTAATTCTAGACTATGATGTAAAAGATGTTATTATCTAATATCACCATAAGCCCCCTAAGTAATAATTTTTCTGATCAGACTGAAGACATAAAGGGACATCTGACTCTGTAAATCCATTTTGGCAGTGTGGTGTCTGGCCTTATTATTATCCCTGGTGATATTCTGACTGATTTATGTCCAAAAGTTGCCACTATACCATCATGGGAAATTTGTGGTTAGCTGCTGTTTTATCTCCATCTGGTGCTCTTTAGAGCCACCTGGGCCTGTTTCCTGGCATTTTTTTTGTTATGACAGACAACATCTGGTTGTCAGCTTTCAACACTGTACTGGACCTGGTGCATATTAAACATAGAGCTGCAATTAGAACTGGCAACTGTGTGTGAAAAACACTAATAGAAGGTATGACACTAACACTTTCTTAACTTTCTCCTATCTCCTGCTAAGTAATATTTTCTGTATTATATCTTTTATTAGATACGAGAGAGTTCAACGCAACTTTTTGTATGAAAAAACATGCAAACTGACAAAATACAAGCAAATTCAGGAAACTATGAATTTGACAACGCATGCACTGCAAATACTCACAACCAACAACACAACCAAGTACACAAACTTTCTTCAAATGCATCACATGACATCACATCATATTTATTTATCTATTTGCATGTTTTCTTAAGTTGCACTGTGTAGCGCTTTCAGGGTCACTGTAATATCAGGTCACTGTAATATCCTATATCAGGTTTCTACCATGAGATGGAGCCATATCACAACAAGAGTACCACCTCGCATACTCCAATCTTACACAATTAGGCCTTATCACGTCACCCCGAGAAGAGCCACCCACTTCCCCCCCTCACTACTTTACCTGTGGTCTGTAATTATAGCCTGCTGCTAAATCCGCTGCTGGATGCAATGGTAATAATAAGGCAGAAGGAAAGCAAAAAGGAGCTGTGAGCTCAGTTCACAAGCTGAAATATAATCTGCTGCTGTGGTTTTCAAACCTTTCTGACTCTGATCCCTTTAAAACAAAACAATGTTTATGTATGACTCCAAGTCACAGGTTTAACGAGTCATGAACTGTTATAACCAAAGTGATTTTCCACCCTGAAAGAGTTTGATTTTAAAAGTCTTAAATTTATCTATCTATCTATCTATCTATCTATCTATCTATCTATCTATCTATCTATCTATCTATCTATCTATCTATCTGTCTATCTGTCTATCTATCTATCTATCTATCTATCTATCTATCTATCTATCTATCTATCTATCTATCTATCTATCTATCTATCTATCTATCTATCTATTTAACAAAATAAGTACAATATCTCCCTATGAATTGTTAAAAAGTTGAGGTAAAGTAGCACAAAATATATAAATTGTTATAAAATTGAAATGATAACCTCAAATTATAGTTGAGTATGTCAGGAGCAGAGGAATATGCTATATTTCATTTCAGTAAAATCATAACCATGACTGTCACTCTCAGAGTCCATTACACCTGTGAGTGCAGTCACCCTCTGCACATGTGCTTCACAGCCACAAACTAACCTTCTCTCTACAACACGTGAAAGAACAAGGTAGTCGATGAGAAGTTCCATGGTCATTTTAATTACAGAAACTGAATCCAACATTCATTTTGTCAAAGCAAGAACTGACAAAATGACCATCTCAAAAGACAAAATAAGTCTGTTCTCACATACAGTTAAGTTACTGTTCTGTTATACTTCCATTTAAAAAAAAACTTTCACAATAAAACTCCTGTATGCTGATTCACTGTTACACAACATTAACCTCACCAGAAAGCACCTGGGGAACGTAAAGGTAAGGATTTTACCTTGTTTTTCTTCTTCTTAAGCACCACTGTGTAACCTTCTAGCTGTGCGATACACACACATGGGCACACACACGCCAACTGCACATGCACACACAATGAGATGTAACCTCATGAAAGATTCATTACAATTTGTGGAGGAGAGGAGACCTATAAAATATCCATAGTGTCTCAGCAAGACATCTGACTGTTTCACATTCAGAACCAACAGGGGTAATCCCCAGAGCTTTAAATGTATGTGCCTTTGTGTTTCTCTTTATGTAGGTTTGTGCATGATTTTGTATTCATGAGTATGTTTACAGTATGTTTGACTGTTTCCTCATACCTGCATGCCTTCCTATGTACGTGTTTGTGTATTTGTGTATGCACATATGAATGATTTGTCTTTTTTGGTGTAGTATGAGTGTTTCCTCCTATATGCACTTTTTTGTGTTTATCTGTTATCATGGGGCCACGTTTTTTACATGTGTTTACTTCATGTTTAGATATGATTGTCTGTATTTGTGTATATACACGAACCTCAGTTTGAGCTTATGTCTAAATGTGTACGATAGTATGTTTGTGTGCACCGGTGAGTGCATGTGTGTAGAGTGTGTTTGTATGCACTGAGTGAGTGATACCAGCTTCCCACCACCCTCTGTCTCTTGACCTTTCCTGTCAGTCTTTGTGTTTGGCAAATGATGAGGTTTTAATGCCAGCCACTGCAGACACTTTCTGCCTGGAGACAGCTGAATCTGTAGAGGTTGAATGGTGTAGGGGACAGAAATTGAAAGAAAGATGTGTTCACTACATCGCTCATAGTTCTCAAAATTGGTTTCTTGTACATAATTCTTCACCCAGATGAATATTTCAGTTCATTCACCTTCACTAAACAGAGGGCTTTCAGGTGGCGACGCTGCCCTCCGGTGGTCAGGATGAATTTCATTGAACGCGAACCCATGTCTGTTTGCTTCCCTTTGCGTTTTTCCTTTAACTTGTCAGTCGCACTACCTCTAAAATGTGAATAGCATTCAAACTGAGCATCGGTTCATTTTCTCCTGTGTTTTTTGTACAGGATAGAAAACGGCAACTCCACCTCCTTTCTGATGTCTAATTTCACTCATGAAGTGAGTATGGGTTGACTGCTGCACAGTTATCTTGGTGTAACCAGGTTTCAGACAAAAACATAAAATTGAGTTTGTGAATTACACATTATTCACCTGCCAAATTCCTGACATGAGAATTATATATTTTTTGAGCCAGGACCAAAAACAGTCTGTGGCTGATGAGGGATGAATATCAGATTTGCTGAATTTGCAGTTCTCATTGAGAGTGTCTTGTTTTGTAACAGATTAACCAAACTGGGTTTTTGAAAACAGTGCACCACTCTTTCTCTTATACCTATCATGACAGGGATAGGGAAGGCTATAACTGGGGCCCAGCTTGTCCTGGGATTAGACTGGGAAGGCATGTAAAGCCGGTAATGTGAGAGTGAAATGGGAGATGAAGGGTGAGGGGTACTTTCATCTGATCAGTGAACACCAGGAGGGGAGAGGAGAGGAAAAGGAGGTGGACCTGGATGGGGTTGATGCGGGGTGAAGAAGGTGAATCCTCACAGGAGGCAGATATCATGTAGGGTGGAGAATCATCCTCTTGGCACTGGTGTTTTAAGATCTCTTTAGGCAGGGGCTGAGGTGACTCTCTTTCAAGTTTTCTGATGTGTTGCATTACACAACTTGTCTCTTGTCTTTGGCAGAGGGAGCAGGAAGGATGCAGGAAGTAAAATAGGTTAGAGGTAAATATTTTTACTTTGTTATGGCAAAGTCCATCCACCTTACAGAGATGTCCACATCCCAGAAAAATTTGGTATTGGCACTAAAGTACAGTGAAAGGAGTTGCATGCAGTTGAAGGCTGAATGTTAAGTGCAGACAGTTTGTTGAATCTCTTGACTTCTCTTCTAACTGACTGTAGAGGGTTGCTTAATAAATACTTCACTCTTCAAGGAGCAGAGTGTTTTGAGTGGATCAGTAAAGCCTTGTTCTGCGAGCCTACTTGCTGATTGTTTTTCCAGAGACAAAATCCAGCATTGGACAGCATTATACTTTGGTGTTCTTCAAGCTAATGACTTTTACACCTCTTATAGCAGAATCACCCACAGTCCAAGTTTGAAGGCCGGTCATTAGCCTTTTGCTTTCAGAATTGCTCTCAGTCCTTCACCCTGCTGTGTGACGATGATCCAGAGCCCTGTAAACGTGGTGTGACTGCTTTAGTCTTTGCACCAACAGTATTTATTTCTCTTATCAGTCTGGATCAGCTACATGCTAGCAATCTCTTGCCTGAGTAAAGTGGCAACTTTCCCACACAGCACATTCACTCCCACATTTCCCTCTTATCGACGTGTCTTCGTTTCAAGTTTTGCAATTTTCTAGAGAAGTTTGTGAGAGTTGCCTGTTGAGGAGGATGCTAACTATTGTCAGCTAATCCCAGGTTCCCCATTACTGTAGTTCAGTACAGTGATACAGTAAAAGGTCTCATGGGGTCTGTCAGTGATCAGGAGCCTACAAAAAATATGATTCTTCTTTCATACATTAAAATCCCTATATTTAGGAGTTAATCATTTTAGCAGAAAAATCAAGGATATAAGCAAAAGAATGCAATCTAAGTGGAGAGCAAGTATCATTGTATTAAAACACAGAGAAGAAACCAATTTTTTATCTGAAAATGGCAAATTAAATACTTCAACTTTTCCTCAAGTGTACTCTGTGTTCAGTGCTTATCAGTGAATGTTGCATATGCTAAACTAATTTAAGGAACGTGGTTTATTATACCAACTAAACATCGACATATTATGGTCAAGTATGTTAGCAATGGGCTGAAAACACCAGTGTGCCTGAGCACAGCCCCACAGAGTCCTAGTCTTGTTTCTATGTTTCCCCAGATATCAGTCTGTACTCACATCTCCTCTATGAATCACCTCGTTTTTCACATTACACACAGCTACATCTACAATATCTGCTCTGTGCCAAAGTGTCCCCTTGTTCCTAACATTGTTTCACAATTTCTCTCTGACCTTCACTCTCTATCCTCTTCCCTCACTTCTTCATCCTTTCATTTTTCTCTCTCTCTCTCTGTAGGTTGTCTGACTACCCACGGCTCCACTCTTAAAAATTTCATTACCAAGACGCTCCCTGGTGCTGCGAGTGAAGGTGAATGCCATGTCAACCCAGGTATAGAAATTAATTAGTTTTAATTCAAGTACAGTTAATTGTTACCCCACAGTGCCATTTCCATTGTCAGGAACCTTCATTATTCTTATCCGTACATTCACTGGGATGTTTTGCCTATAAATTGTAAATACATCGATATATTCTCGACCACACCTTGTGCTGAATTGGGACAAAAATAATAAGGCCAAAAGTAGGTTTTCTAAGCAATTGCAGGTATGAATATCACATGTGTAAATGTCATGTGAGTCAACAGGATGCAAGATGTTGTATATATTCTACTGTATCTCCTGTGTGCCCTTCATTGTTTTGAAATGAAGACAAATGAAGACAAAATATTATAACGACAACTACATAAATAAAAACAACCACATGCAGAGAAACAAATGAATCAAACAAAATGAAAAACATGAATTGCAAAGGTTCTATAAATGAGATTGTAAACAATAATACAGCAGTAAACAAATGTTTTCTGTGGAAAGATATGATGGATCAATGCTGTTCTGAGCAAAGAACAAAGCCATATCCCGACTGTATATGTCTGATTCTCTCTGTTTTCGGTTTTGGTAACTGCAGAGAAAGTGGGATGTTTGTGAGTTTGAGTCCCTCCTGTTAACTAGTTGGCCTTTCTCATTTTTAAATACACTGACACAGTGTAGTACACAGTGTTCAGGTGAAAGCGACGTTTCCGAATATCCTCAACTGAAGAAACCACTTTTTCATCTGAAAAAGGCTCTGACAAAGAAAGATGACCATGGGAATGACTGGCTCAAATCGTGTTGGGCCGGTGGACAGGCAAAACATCCAGACAGTTTTTGTCAGCTGTCAGCCATCTATGTCTTCACCGACGCCTTTGGTGTCATTTGTGCAGCCGCAGATAAATTCCAAGGCTGAATTTCTCTCCCAGTCCAACCCTGGAGCCGATACAAATTTTACCAAGATGGTGAACTCTACGAGCTGCTAGAGGGCTCCAGCTTGTTCTCCTTCATGTGTTAGTAACTTGAATTTACACATTGTTAAACGTCTGTTTTCATAAGTGACTCAATGTTACCAGTATCATTCAGCAGACGTTGCTATCGCTAGCTGGCTAACTGTCAACATTGCTGTGCACCACATCACAGCATTGGCTTATGATTGTGCATAAACTGTTTTGGCTCTTGTGTACACAGGGTTCAGTTGTGCCTCTTGTCGTGTGTTTAATGTCTGCTTTCACTCCACTCCATGGGCTGAGGTGTGGCTGACCAAACATTCGTTTTGGTCTGACATGCCGGTGGTCTTGTGCTACATCTAGTGGCAGTGACAATCATTTACAAAACTTTTCACATTTCCCCAAAATACAGTATCGAAGCAATGACATGCCATATGCTGAAAGGAGTTATTATCTCCAAAATAATTAGCGCCTGAGGCATTTTAACTGAATTAGAAATACACAAACACTTTCAGACAGAAAATGTTGTTGTTTACACCAGACAGAGGAGAGAAGGCATAAACCTTGTTTGAGATGTAAGTCATTTAGTACTTGTCTAAAAGATTAATATTTCAATGCAGCCATCTGTTAGGCCAGACACAGGGACACAGTCAATAATGGAACGGGCTGACAGATATGTCACTTTACTTTATTATACATTACTCATGCAAAAACGTGTTTGGAAACGATAGACTCACATGCTGATGAGGTAAGAGCCGTGGTTTGTGTTTGGGGTTCACTGATGTTTGCAAAGCAGGAATCATTTGTGCACAGAGAGAGAACGATCTGCCTGCAAGGTTTAACTCAGGTTAAAAAAAACCTGTCGCTGCCTCCAGAGCGGCCCGAATTAAATTAGATGAACTATGCAGCACATAAGTTATTAATCATGACACTGTTTGCACTGACCTATTATCTGCATACTAGTTGCCCAACTTATGTGAACCTTAACATTTTCCACATTAATAAGGCATTTTCTCTACTAAATTATAACTATACTAAAGCTACAGGAAATTATGGGGCATTGCAGGTTGTGCATCTGTCTCCAGTGGCTACAACATCTTCACTGCTTTATACTGTTTATATCATATCATTCTAATGTTTATCGGCCTGAAAAAGATGAAAAGCTTAATTTTCCTTTTTTTTGTGTCCATATCTGTAAGTAGTTTCTTTTTACTTTATCTCTAACTAAGTGATGTTACTACACCTTACTCTTTCTCCCCCCTTTGTTTTCTCCATCCATTTCTCCAAATGTGAGATGGTTTGAAGCAACACCTCCAGTCCAGGCTCTAAAAGCACAGGAGACATAGGATCTGCATTAGGAGTGGACAGGATTATGTCACACAGCTATTAATACTGGAAACCTTCTGCATGTCAGAAACTGCATTTAATCAGTTGACTGATAAACTAGACACACGATGAGCAGAGACAGAGCAGAGACTGTAAGTTTTACATGATGAGTGGTATTTGTGCTCTGTCTCAAAGGGGCTCTGAAGAACAGAGAATTTCACTGTCACCGCCGTGATGAAGGACATTAGTTGCTATAGAGATTCGAGTGAGGTGTATGGGTGTACAGGTGAAGCAATGTATTGGTAAGGTCACAGCACACACACACATTCATAAAAGCAGCCATGGGTATGGGCAGAGCTTCATTGGGTGACCTTTTCAGCTGCAAAACACATTGTAAGAGACAAAACACCTCCGTTTGGAGATAAAAAAGGAGGTTACTTCAGTGGTTTGACACACCATTGGAAACAGCATTTTTCCTCATACAGAACACAAATGTGCTTTCATTAAACTGATTCTGTGCTTTAATGTCAAAATACCACTCTATAAGTGTTATTTGATCTTTTTCAGTTATTTTAGATCTGCTCTCAATTAAAACTGATACAGCTTTTCTGTGAGATGAAGGAATGATTCTTTTGCACTTGCATTTATTTGCACCAATGTTCAGTTTTCTCACTAAAATAAAGAGGTATTTGATAATCTGGCTAAACTGCAATCTTGTTCACCTGTTTGATTGACTTGTGCCCCATCTGACTCTTGTAGCAATGTTACCTTGTTCTGAATGTTTAGCAATTACTTAAAAAATAGGAATGAAGGACAAAAATGAAAGCTGTGATAATCCTGAATTATTCTATTATAAATTCTGAGACAAAGACACAGGTATAATATTTCAGTTCAAGTATTATTCTGGTTAAAAAACACTTTTGTGTAGATAAAGTATCCCTGTTTTTACAAGATAATGTAATAGTTTATGTATCCATATATCCATTATGTGCCTCAGCAGACATGCTCTGTATGACTGTTAGCTTAATTGGCTGGTTACTGTATAAATAGCTACATGGATGCAAACAGAGCCATCCCACATTTCTTGAATGCATACAGCTCAGCGAGGGTCTGCTACTGTATCGCAGCCATCGCAGCACTCCCCGTAAAGTGCTACTGTCAGGAGTTCATTTCCACTGTGGATATGCAGGAAACCACACCCTGCTAATGAGCAAATGCTCTTATTCATTCAAGGACAAAACAACCGCACGATCAGCAGGGAACGCAGCTCACTGAAGCGTGCTGTGCATCCAGGTGTAGCCATTGATCCCTTCTGAGCGTTTCAGTGGGAGAATATCTCAGAACAGATGTTCTTTTAGTTTTACAAACTGAAGTCAAAAAACATAAACTCTAAAATGTGCTCTCTTGTACTGTGTCAGGGAAGTTCTGTCTGAAACTTTTTGTTAATACACAGTGAATGTGATGAAAGAGCATGTTCACTGTAAAAGGGAGAATGTGACAACAGAACATTTAGGGGAACATTAGGCGCTGTGGGATTTCTTGAGCTGTGCTCTTTAATGGGTGGTGAATCTTCTCTTGAATCGAAAAATGAAAAGTGGCCCATTCACTTTCCCCGAAACCCAATCAGCTCTCCTCATTCCTTTCAATTCACATTTATGCAACACCCCCTCAAACCTCTTCAAGTACAGTAAAACAGCAGGAATTATCTATTTCATCAGACTTCCTGCACATATTTACCCTACCAGTTAAACACTAATTACCTCCACCAATGAGGTTATGTTTGCACATGTGTTATGTGTCTTGATGATTTATAGATGGCACAATTGCACATTTGTTTACCTAGATACTGAATGAAAAGAAGGAGCTTGGCAGGAGAGGAATTTTCCGGTTTTACAATTTTTAAAGAAGAAAAAAGTGAAAGCTTTGATGTGGCCAACTCTGTCCCCTGACTTTAGTCTAATAGGAAATATTTGCAGTATTTCAAAGTGGAAAGTGCAGCAACACAACACCTGCAGCAAAGAGCAGCTGAATATAATCATCTGTGAAGACAGCCAGAACATCTCTCCACAGACCAGTATCATCCATTATCAAATCTGTCATCGAAAATAAAGGTGGACAGAACATATATTTAAAAAATGCAATAAAAGTAAATCTACTAGTGACGGGTTACTGACTTTTGTTGCACTTAGTTCTTTAATATAGACTTTAATTATAGTTTAATATTCAAACATTTCTGTTTTTCAAATTAATTGGCTTCATTCTTCTCAGGCTTTGGCTGAAAAACAAATAAAACAGTTCTGAACCGACAGGATTTATAATTACTTCATTTTAGTTGACGCTGACGAGGCGTGTACTCTAAGACTGTTTCTTCTGCTTTCTCGCTGAGGAGAAGAGACAGGGGGAGAAAGTAGATAATGCCTAATAAACTCTGTCTGACTGAAATGTCGCATTTATAATGATGGTAAATTTTTTATTTTTCTTATAAAAGACAACAGAGGACACAGGACATGGGTTTTATGTCCAAATATTATGCAGTGATGGGATGAGAGTGGAAAAGCATCAACAATGACAGGTTGGGAATGAGTTTGTTGTGACTTTGCGCAATAAATTAAAATGCATCCCATTGCGTGGTCTCGCCAGAAGGTCTGGATCAACAAAGTGATTGACTAATAAAAATATCTATTTCTATTTCTCATTTGCCACTTTAAACTCTTATGCTCGGATCCTGTAGGAATGATGGGCTGTTGGCGGGTTTTTATTTGATCCTCTGAAAGTTAACCCACTCTGAGCCGATTATCCGTGTAGTATAGGTAACCATGGTGATCTAGCCTGGTTGTAAGTGAGCCATCTTTGTGATACTGGCAAACCTGAGTTAAGCTCATAGATAGCTGGCTAACCCACTAATCTGAGTTCATGGTACAGGCGCCAGTTGAAGGATTAGTGGATGGGGTTCAGTGTTTATGACATGGGCCATGATCCTCAGGAGCTAAGAGACATTTTAACATTTGACAACAACAACAACAGAGTTTGAAAACATAACATATGTTTGCGTAAAATCAATATTTATATCCAAATGATAGGTCAAAAGACATCTAATACAAATAGCATCGCTTGTAGTGACACACTCACAGAGTTTCCTACACCTCTACTGAACCCTCAAGGCCAAGAAAACACTGGATGAGTCGCATATGCATCGAGTGAAAAAACTGCCTGTAGCGAGACTGGCAAAAATAAATCAGAAACAAATTTATTATAAAGAGAAATCCAACATTCAAGTATCCTGCAAACTGCCAGTGTGAATGCACATGCTTGTTACTGATCATCAACAGCAGTCGTGACGCACAGGCCACGAATCCAGTGCGTCTCTGATGTTAGAGTCTCACTGATCAACTCACTGTTTTGTTTCTTTCCATCCCACAACTTTCTGTTTCTGTTCAGGCCCACTGCTCATTTCCAGCTGATAAATCTCTAATAAACCTGCTGTGAATGACCTTCCAACATCACACTGTAGACAGACAACGTTAGAGAAGCACTTTGGATCATTTCGCACAGTTCCTGCTGGACAGTTTGTGTCGACCATGTTGTAAGAAGCTGGACACACTAACTGTGCCTGTTGGATTGTGCCTTTGTGTTTGTATTATCTGAGACTGACTGAGATTCCTGTACTTTCATAGTCCACTCTCTTCTCTATATGTTATATGAAGCTAATTCATGAAGCCCAAACTGAAACATTTTCAACTGTTTCAAATGACTTTGAATTTTAGAGGCAGCATCTGGCCACTGTGTGTCATGTCTATATGTCATCTCTATATTTCTCTCTTTTCTCTTTTAATTTGATTTTCCACATTCCACTTTGACTCTTTAACTTAGCTAACAGTTGCATGGCAACTGGAAGTACATAGTCCATCGTGCTGCAAACAGAGCTGACATCTTTGTTAGCAGTGATGCTAAAAGGAGCTTTTATATAACCATAGTTGAGCTTGGCGACACCGCGTCAGGCAGATGGTATGACAATGCAGATGACCTGAGAGAAATGAATTTCTTTCAGAATAGTGGCAAATGTCAACTCAACTACAGATGTTGTCTTCAGTTTCCGACACTACTCACTTACTCCCAGAATAAAAAAGTCGAACAGGTCCATGTGGTGCTGTTAAAGGAAAAGGATGGTGTTAGTTTTTTCTTTTCATTGCCAACAAATTCAAGACAAGACCAAAACCATGACAGCTCCACAATCTTAACTATGTGTTTATTATTGTAACCACAACAATGAAGATCCTTTGACCTTTACAAAGTACTTTACTTACTAAAAACTCCAGCTCCCACAAACAGTACTTTTTTTTTTACTTACTTTTACTGTATTTTTATCTGCTGCTTGTATTTTACCTGCTCTTATATCTCCACCGCTTGACCATGTTATCATTACAACTGACATGTTGGATTATTTGTGATGTCTTAGTTGTCTGTTACATTCATTATGTTGATTTATGTTTGCATTTGCATGATTATAATTTTTTTTAATGTGTCTGCACATTGAGCAAGGAGAAACACAGCGTTGTTCTGCTGTACACTTGCAAGTTCACTTTGACTCCATCCCAAACAAAACCCAAATGACCCGAGTAGTTTTTATTATTGTAACAATGAAAATGTAGGTCCAGTATGCCTGCTGTTAATAGAGGCACTAATTCAGAGAACGCTCTCTTATTTAATCAGTATAAAACAAACTGTAAGAGCTGCTAACATGAACATGTCAGGCTGTGGTTTATATAACTGTTATGCACAAGTCTGTACCTGACAGATCATGTGATTTTCTACAGCTCATGAAGCAGAAACTGTGTCAAGAACACTCTCTGATGATGTTAATGCAAATATGCTTTTAAGATAGCATGCACGTTATGAAATGAACTGATCGTATTTGCATAAATACACCACCACACTATCCTTCCTCACAGTTAATGTGTCTTTATTAGTTGGGAAACACTTAAGGTTGTGCAAAGAGATAAAAATCATCAAAGATAAAAGACAAAAACACGGAGACTAAGTAATAGAATAGTGTTTCCATGTCGTAAAAAAAGCCCTAAAATTCTTCACAGAGCGTAATGTGAAAAGATTTAAATGGTTTAAAAGCCCCTGACCCTTTTCACATATTCTTATATAAGAGAAATAAAATAACAACAGAAAAATACTGAAGTCTTACCAATGAAATGTTCATGTTAAGAAACAAGAAATTGTGAATTTCAGGAGATACTTGAGCTCCAAGAATCAGATTTATATAAGATACAAGAGAGAGAAGAAGAGACCAGCGGCTTATTCAGTAATCACATAGGTCCTGGATTGGATAAACTGACAGAACAACAAAAAGTAACCGCACAATATAAGGTTTCCTCTTCATACTAACATGATTTCCTCCAGTAATAATGATCCTCTTTAATATCCACAAAAGAAGACCATGTCAAATTGTGTCCTGCAGCCTAATGAAGAGAAGTAAGAGTGGACGATCACAGAGGAGAACAGTGCTGGAGAGAAAGACAGGACAGGAAACCACTGACTGCACAGACTTAGAGATAGTTCTATTGTATTAGACCAGATTTGAAGCAGATGTCTTGGAGAATGGCTAATAGGAAAATTGAATTCAAATCCACCCCAGATTACATTATATATTCACTCCAGGCCATAAAAAAGAACCTTTCAATTCACGGGGTGTGGCAGGCAGCTGAGATAATGTCCGGATGAGCTCAAGCTTTTCCCAGAAATGCTAAATTATATCTAATAAAAAGCATTTCAGCTCATTCTAATGAATTATTTGGGTGCTAAAGTGTAAGTGACAAGTAAATTATTTAATATGATATTTATTCTATTTTACAGTGGTCACTCTGAAAAACGTGTGGCCACTGAACTGTGTATTTATCAGACTCTCTTACACAAACACATACACACACGAACACACACAAGACTTAAGAAGAGAGGTCTTCAATAGCTATTGAATGGATATTCTGTGGCTATTGTCCAAATCAGTCTGCAGTCTGAGGGGATAAAAGGGGGTATTGATGGCTTTTGATTATACTGAAGGTCATCTCATATGGACAGGATGACTATCCATCTCTTGGAGGATAACTCTGATAAAGATTTCTATCAAAAGTAACTACACAGCAATCTCCATAGGACAATGTGCTGTAGTCAGATGTCTGGCCCTGTACCTACCAGCACAAATGCTTCACAGTTACAATGGAAGAACTAATTTCCAGCATATTTTGCAGAGTTACATTATTAAAAAATTATAATCTAAGCTCTTTCAAAACCCAAGTCTTCCCTTTTTTAGCTGCATTTTTTTTTTCTGCATTTCTACTATGTCATTTAACATGTTTTTTCTGATTTACTATGTCTCACATAAGCTTAAAATGTCCTTATGTGCCTAATATTTAACAGGGCACTAATCAGTGTGTTTAAAGTGACATGATCTCCTGCCTCTGCAGTTCCTCTCACAGTGGTTTAATATCTTTCAAGAAGGGTTAACTATAGAAATCTGTAAAGTTGACCAGACATCACAGACAACCAGCATCCAGCCGACATGATTTTGTGTTTTGAGTGTTTACCTGAAATGTTCTATAATTTATTAGATCCCTCAGGAAATGGTCGGCCTCTCTTCTGATTGGCTGATTGGCTCATGGACTTATTATTGCCTGAGCTCCAGAGAGGAGCCTGAGAGAGAAGTTGTAAAACTACATTTGGCTTTTGGTTTATGTTGCGTCTGTGGAGGTCTCTGTAAACTTTTTTCTGTCTCTTCTATATAGAAACACATATTTACCAAGGAGAACTGCTGGAAACACAAGAAGATGTGCATAGAAATGGTGGAAAGACAAGTTTAAAAGTCTTGATCTATGTAGAGCAGTGCAACAGTTTTCTCCCATTTATCATTTGCTGAATTACCCTTTAATAATTTAATGCTCCAGTGCTGGCTAAGGGCATTAATGTGGCATACAGCACTTTACTGTAATACTAACCAGGGAACCAGAGAGGAGGATGCAGCATTGAGTATATATGTATGGTCAGTGTTTTGTGAGTAACACTGAACATGCTCTAAACTTTGGTGGACCTATAACAGGTCTGATATGTCCCGCAGTCTTTAAAGTGTTCAAAGTGAAATGTCCCAAACTCAAAGCTTTGGGGGTTGAATATCTTCATCAACTCCAAAAGCATGATTGTTGATCTGTATCTGTTGGAGAGAGACAATTGTATCAAAGCAAAGCAAACCACCCACTCACTCACACAAAAGAACATTAAAAAGTCCATTCATGCAGCATAGAAGCAGATTATTATTTGTTTATTTATAGTCAACCTGTGCAGCTGCATCACAAATCTCAGATCAACGGCTCACTTGACACTTGGTTGTGCACAATTAATGCATTTGCTCGTCTGCTGGAGGATCAGATGTCTGTGTCTGAGTCCTCATGCCAAACGATAAAATAGGTCACATGTTCGGGGACTCTAACAGCTTATATGAGTGATTTGCTGGTTCCGCAACCAGTCGGACAAAGACGTTAATAAAGTGGACATACTGTGAGTGTTGTACTTCAGTGAATGACAGCACTAACACATATGATTCACCAATTTAATATCTACATATCTGCTCTCACTGTCAAGTCCTTGTTCTAAATTGACTGCAGTTATAAAGCAAGTTTTTTTAGCTGAAGGCATTTTTCAAAAAGAGAGAAAACAAGAAAGTGGTAAGAGCCTCATTAAAATCATTTTTTCCCCATCTCTATATCTGCATCCCTTTTTTCGTGTTTACGTCAAGGTACACAACAACACAACTGATTCAACTGTAATTTATCAAAAAAAAAAAGCAGCCACTTCCAAGTAGAGATGATAAAAACCACTAAGCAGCTCTGTGTCTGTTTCTCCTCAGTTCATCTGAGTTCTTTTGAGCTGCTCTGCCAAGTTATGTTTAATAGAAGACAACACAGTCAGGCTGTTGGACATGAGCACCACCCCTGACTCTCAGCATTTCTTCCATCTTGAAATATTTAAAGCACAATGAGGACAATATTCATGTAGAGTATAGAGTTTAAACTCTGTTGTTTGTTTATGTTTTGACAGTGTGTGAAGATAAAGCTACAACTTGTTTCTTGGTCTCTTGGTAAAGAAGCTTTTCAGTTCTTATATTTTGTTGCCTGCTCACTTCCTCTTTTGTATATTTCATATAAATCACTGTTGTTGCTCTTCTCAAGATTTCGGGCTTTTAGAGCAACATTCCTAATTTCTCATTTGAAAGGAAATCTCTTGTTTGTCCTGCTGGTTCCAGTTACCGATGGTTTTTACTGAGAAAATGATTTAAAAACCATCCACTTATGGCCTGATCAACAGGAAACAAAGAGTTGGTGTTCCTCACACACGGGAATAAAACTGCACCGTCAGATATACAGTATACGTCTGTTGTAACAAACAGGTTCAAATTTATACACATTTTTCAGCAAAAGTATGTGAGATATTAATAGTTATTAACAGCTGCTTTGCTGGCAGATTATAATTAACTGAATGTCTAACCTTCATCGGTGGTAGTGTTAGTGGTAGGAGGTGCCGTCATTTCCATATCCAAGAAAAAAATCAACCAAAAGAGAGTGCTGGTCGAGCTGCTCTCCGGGGCAGGCTGGACTCCAGCCAACTTTTGTGATTTTTAGCTATGAAAGCTACAGCAGCAGGTTGCAGATTTTTGAATCCTACCATAAAGTTGGCCTGAGTTCCTTTGTCTCTGAATGGCTGGTGTTTGTTGCTTTGGTTGGTTGGATTGGTCAGGGTTAGCCTGATCAGCCTATGGTCTGACACTGGCCGTGTCAACATGATGAAAACTAATATGCTCTCACCACTAGGTGGGGCACTTCCTGTAGCTGTGTATACATTTGTGAAACCAAACAATCACTAAGTTTGGCTCAACACAAGAGGACATAACCCTCAGGCGAAGACTCAGCAGTTTACCTAAACCTGGAGGATAAGGGTCGCTCTGCTGACGCTGTCATTACAACAACCAGGAGCACTAATGATCCAAGTGACACAACAATGTTAGGCAATGTTGCATTTTAAAACACATCACCAACGGTCGCTCCCTGATTGGGTCTTGTCACCCTCAACTAGCATGGATAATATTGCAAGTAACAAGCGTTACTGACCTTGTTGTCTTTGCCGGCAACTGTTGTTCAGTGATATTTTCCATTTTAAGGCGACAACTGCCTTCACTTTGCGGCTCCTTGTTGGTGGTGTTTCCTGCAACCGGCGTGCGTTTTCAGATGGGACAGTATAGACAGAGATTATTTCTGACACAGAGCTGAAATGGTCTTCTGGACGAGGATGCTTTCTGTTTTAAAATGAAATTGTAAAAGTGGATGAGATGTGAAACGTGTTCAAATATCTACAACCAAAGTCCAGTCAGCATGGATGCAACTTTTATTGAGTCACCATGACCTGGACGACTGAGAATCTTAATAGCCAAATATGAAAATGCCTCACATTGTTAATTGTTGTGTGTGAATGTGACCATGGCCTGGTGACAAAACTAAACTTTTCATTTCAGAGGGATGTTTAAACTTTGTTATATTATGTCCTTTGTAATATGTCAGGAAGTCTTTGTTGATGTTTGCTCTGGTAAAAGCCCCAGACTGATGAATGGTTAGAAAAGGTCCCAGCGTCGCCCCACACTACTTTATCTCCATTGTAAAAACCAAATTAACTCTGACTTTTTCCCCTCACATCTTTCTCTCTCCCATCTCACATCCTGCTGTCAAATGCCAAGGCCTTCAAACACTCACTTGTTTGTTCATGGAGCGCTTTGACTCCTGCCCTCCTCTAAATACTGCCTCACTGTTCTCCTCTCTAACCCTTTCTCCTCTGTCCTACCGCCAGCAGCCATCTTCTCTCCCATCTGCACACAAGTAACCAAATTGTGGCAAAAAATCATGAGAAAACAGAAAATTTATGAAGATCTGTTTTCCGTCCACCCACTGAGAGCTGAAGTAGCACTGGCATTTTTTTTTTTTTTTTTTAAATCTGTCACTGTATTGATCTGACAGAGAGGTTTTATATAAAGTATCTGACTACAGGGTGTTTAAGACAACAGAGCTGCAATGTTCAATTCAATTAGTATGCAGATTGGACTCGAGACTGTGCCCCCAGATGTCTTTCATTGATTTTCTTTATGGGAGGTGATGTGAAGCAAATGCACACAAAGAGCTGGAAAACAGCTGACAGTGTTCATCTTCTCTGTCTGTGTGGAGGTTTTGTCTGGGTGAAGAACAGCTGCTGTGGGACCAGTTTAGGCCCCAGACTGAAATTTCCGCAGTCACATCATCTGACCAGTGATTAACTGCTCACTGATGAAACTCTGCTTCATTCATTTGGGAAGCGTCATGGTTTGAGTGTCAGAACTCAACAAAGAGTAATGGTTTGTTAGGCAGCAATTTTAACTGCATCCAAATTATTTTTAAAGGTCTACAAATCTTGAATTTCAACATATTTGTTTTCACAGTCTACGTGTAAGTAAGACCTGGTTCTAATGCACATTCATTTGTTTTCAAAAATCCCAGAATAACACACATGGAAAGTTATGACATTAACAATTTATCTTTTGTCTTTTCATAAATGAACAGCAACAAATGAATGAATCTTAACAACGAAAAACTTTTATGATACATGTTTTAAATTTTCCTTGTGTGTTATTTTGATTGCAATTCTGTTCAATTGTCTGTTATTTAAATACTGTCATAAATTATTTTTGGACAGTCTGTTCATTAAATTATATGATATATTATGTACATTCTGGTGACTCCCATTGAGATAGGAATAGGAATAGGAGTCACCAGAATAAATAAAGGTAAATAAGATCATGGCACCGACCATCACATGCCCACTACAACAGCTTGGTGCCACTTTTATATAATGGTATGGAGAGTGGTGGACTAGTATGGTCTTTTTTCCTCTAAATGGGACCATTATTTAAAAAATAAACACAATGTTTTATTGAAGAAGACTTGAAACTAGTGATTGAGATGATAAACTCATGAGGAAAATATTATAATATAGTTTACTGAGCTAATAAATCGAGTGAGAAGTGGGGCCATCAGACAATCTTGTCGTGAGCAAAACCCAGCATCTGCTAAACATCACAGTGTCAGCCAGCACTGGGTTTTGAGATCAACCCAAATCTCATCGACAGAGTTCAGTGTCTTCTGAAGTTAGATCAGCAACTGTTGGGACAGATAAACGCAGGTCCAGGAAACACCTACTGGTGACGCAGATGCTCCAGGATGTCCATGTTTTTCCTTCTTAAAAGGAGCTGTTGCCGATATGTGCACTTGACTGGCTTCAGTCACAGTTCACTTTCAGTTCACCATTGACTGTTAATGTTCCAGTTGTTGTCTGTTCTGCTCAGATTTAAACATACATACGAGTATTGAAAGAGGAAAAACTACCAAATCCCAGCAAGTACTAAGGTAAGATATTAAAGTTTTGAGCCAGCAAATAGTGAAAATCATACTGATTATCCCTTAAACCTTGGTGAGGAGCTCGTATGTGGATGCTGCTTTCTGAGAAGCGTTAAAAAACAGAGCGACCGGTGTGGAGGCTGAACAGATGCCCCCTGTTCCTCTGAGGCAGCTGGGCTGGCTGCTAGCCTGGCTGCATCCTCCCAGATAATGCTAAATCAAACGTACCCACATCCAAAAGACACACAGACACGCACCAGGGTGATACACACTCACACACACACACAGATGACCCTATGTGTCCAGATGCACACTTCTGTGCAAAGACTGTCAGTCACCTACAGTGAACAAATAAACACTCACATGTGTAAAGAGATGCAAACAAACACAAGGGCAGAGGCGCCCACACACACTCCCCCGCGCACACACACACACACACACACACACACACACACACACACACACACACACACACAGTTGATTTTAAACCAACAGCTCCTCATCATCGTGCCCAGCAATTTCTTTTTGATGATGTACTGATATTTTGGAGCTGCTGACCACTAAAGCTGACAGGATTACATCATCTGGCTCATACACAGATAACATCTTGAGTGATCATTTCAGTGGAAGAGCTGTTTTTATTGCACGTTAACGTTTGCCAAATCACACAGCGACATCGGTGTGTGCGTGCGTGCTGGCATTAGAGGTAATATGTCTTCATGCTGAGGTATTTTACATTGAAAAAACTCTACATGACCCCAGTTTGTTTGCTAAAAATCAAAGGGTGAGTGGTGTCACATGGGAGCACTTTCAAAAGCAGCTGCACTCTCATCTCCTCTTCACACTGACATGTCAGCATCAACAGCAGTTATTGTACTCCAGATAATGGCACATCCTCTCCCTTAACATAATCTGCCAATTGATCTTTGAAAATAAAACAGTTTTTTTTTTTCAGACAGTGAAAAAATGAAATAATGCTGTTTCATTATGGAGGCTTCATCAGTTGGCGAGCGTCAGTCAGAACTGTGAATGAATCACATCTCTAATGAATCCTTTGTGGATCTGCTAAAGAGCGGCAGTGAATGCTTAAGTCATCTTCCACAGATGCTATTATTAATAACAGACAACTGGATCCAGTTCAGGAGAGACTAATGATAGAGCTGCTGATGCAGCGATGACTGTTGGTCTCATTCCTCCACTCCATAACTCAAGTATTTGAAACATTATGAGATTTTTATTCACTCATTCATTACCTCCTGTATCTGTACTGCTCCTATCCTTACAGGGTCGTGGGTGGGGCAGCTGGAGCCAATCCCAGCTGACACTGGACGAGGACGGGGTGCACTCTGGACAGGTCGCCTGTCCATCGCAGAGCTGGCATATAGAGACAAACAGCCATCCACACCTGTGCACACATCATTAAAGTGCATTTCTTTGGGCTGTGGCTGGAAGTGCATGGAGGGAGAACATGTAAACTCCACACAGGAAGGCCCCAGGACCCCCAGGCCCCCAGGTTCAAACCCTGACTGATCTTGCTGTGTCTTGTCATTTTCTACCCCTATCAAAAATCCTTCTGCCCGAAGCAAAATCGTTCTTTTGAAAAAAAAAAAAAAAAACAACAACAAAAAACAACTCTTCGTCTGGTTGTCATGGTTACCCAGAGTGGAGTAGCACTGACCTCTGACCCTCCTCTGACCTGTACGAGCCCGAGATGAGTGTATTTAGCTGAGTCACAGAGGAGGAGAGGATCACACCAGCAGTGACTGACCACTGACCTCCTGCTGTGACATCAGCAGAAAATTAGTTGTCAGTTCTCAGCTCAGACAGAAAATGTCCTGAACGCTCCGATGACGGGGGTCAAGTTGTCTATACGAAAGCTGTGTCCCAATTCAGAATCTGCATCCTCCAGAGGACCATGATCTACGACGGCTACGAAGGCTGAAGCGAAATGTAAGAGTCTGGCCGACGGACGATTTCATCTTTGTAGCCCCAATGTGAGCGGCCTTACTGATGTGTCACATAAGCGCCATACCTGTCGCCTAGCAACCTTGACAACACGCTTTTTTTTTTTCTTCTCACAAAAACTTGAGGTTGTAAGGACCCTGTAGGCTACTGTTAGCTGTTCAACCCACTACTTACATTTAAATGTGAGATCATCAGGCTCTCTTGCTGTTGTTTGCTGCTTATTTCCATTTCTGGCTCATAATGAATCTTGGGACAGTTTGGGCCATGAAGGATCCAAAAGAAGGTCCAATAATTATTAAAAAAAACAAAACAAAACAAACACATTTGCCTACTGGTGGAAAGATAGAAGATATCATATTTGTATATCACATTTACAGGTGATTTACATGACTGATGCTGTTTTGTTTTTTTTTAGTATTTCTGGTTTCTGGTCTGCACTTGCATTGAACATCAATTTTTTTTATACAAATATTGATTCTATAGCATTAACACAAGTTTTTAGACCAAAAAAAGCTGTTAAAAATGCAACAAACCGCACGTCTCCATATTATTTCTGGGGTCCTCTGTTGGACTCTCTTACAGTTATTTGACACCAATGAGGTAAACAGCTCTCTCTATATGCAGCAGCTGAAACACTGCCAAAGATATAACAAAAGCTTCATTGGCAAGTTATTTTTATGTTGCTTGGAGCTATTTGTTGATGGGCTTAAAGGTCCTTTTCTAATACTTCACAAACGCGGAGAGAGAGCGACAGAGGTAGGGAGGCTGTTATTAGCTCCTTCAGCAGGGCTTTAATGTGACATTTATCTGTCGCTCTCGCCCTTCATTACTTCCATCAGTAAAGGTCAGGCTCGTGTATGTGGGCCCTCTCAGGTGTTTGGGGCCCAAACACTGTTTAAACATCTGCTACCCAGCAGCACAGGGGATGTTACATCATTACTCAGGAGTTCACCTGGTGAGAGGAATCGGATCTTTGACATTACTTCATTAGACAAAAGAGAAAATGGAGGTGGGACTGAGGGATTTCATTACATTTTTATATTGTTCGGAGAGGAATGAAGAGCAGAAGCCTCCACTGGCTTTTCCTCAGAAGACTTCACTGAGGCTACTCTTTGGATAGCAGGTGGTGATGCTGGTGGAGATGGTGGTGGTGGTGGTGGTAGGGGGGGGGGGTTAATGGAGGCAGAACTTCCTGTCTGTCTCTCTGTATCCCAGTGCATTGAGAAAAAAAAAAAAAAAGAAAGAAAAATCTGCACGCAGTGAAAGCCGAGCATTCATTCACAGACCTTGACTGGCGCTGCTGAACCCTGGAGGCTCAGAAGTGATTCAGAGGTGGAGGAACAAAGAGGAAAGAAAGAAAGGGAAGGAAAGGACAGAAGGAAAGGACGGAAGGGGGGGGGGGGGAGAGGAGGAGGAGAAGAGCGAGCTGCTGCGCGCTGCTTTGGAGCCGTTATTTCATTGCTGAACGACAAAACCACGCAAAGGAGGTTTTTCTGAAAGTTCTCCATCTCAGCTCAAACCTTAAACACGAAACAATCATCCAAACGGAGCGGATGCGTCGGGCGCACCGGAGCCATCCAGGGGTGTAGCAGCTTCTCGTGCGCCTTTGCGCCGCCGGAGGCTGAGTGAGTGCGCGAGAGGCGGTGGAGGATCAGCCGGAGTGGCCGACCAGTCAGAAGGATGCTGGAGGGCAATGCCTGCAGAAAGAGAGGATGAGATTTGTCGAAAGGCGCTGGAACTGCTCTCGGACCTGTGCTCCAGGGGAGAGGTGCAGGACGACAACTGCCTGGACTTCATTTACTACTTCAGGGACCTGGCCAGACCGCGCTACACGGACTCAGGTCAGGCTGCTCTCTGAGAGGTTAAGGTGCAGTTTTATTACAAGAGTTTTACTGAGTTGAGTTTCACCGTGAGCTCCTGAATTTCCTTTATCTAACAGACTTTAATCCACTAACATTTAGCCTCTTTATCCAGCAGCTCCGAGGCAGCCAGTCACTTTTTAACTTTCCAAACTGGAGTCAAACAGAAATATGGGATTGAATTGATAAAAACTCATTTTGAAAATATTCCGTCCTCACGCTGCAAATTGATCCTGTTAAAAAACTGTGACACAAATTAAGGTTTTTCTTGTTTTCTTTGAGGTGTTGGTGCTTTTCCCCCTTTAGTGGTCTAGTCTCACAACAAAAGAAAAACATCTGCAAATAAAAAGACACACACCACACTTGTTGCTCCATGATCGCCGACTGAACACACAACTGGCATTTACACTGTATCTGTAGCCTGTGTGTGTGTTCGCATCACTAAGCTGCGTGAGTGTGCTGGTTTGGTTTCTCTTTTTACAGACTGGAGAGAGAGAGGGAGAAGGAGAGGGAGAGAGAGAGAGAGGGAGAGAGGGAGAGGGAGAGAGAGGGAGAGAGGGAGAGAGGGAGAGAGAGCCCCACCCCACATTCCCCATTGCATCGCTCCCTGACACAGCTCTGGCATTAAAGGAGGACCAGTGATCTCTAAACCAGTTATTTTAAACTCTCTTGTTGGCCGGAATTTCAGTTTCAAAGACAGTTTTCTGAGTTTGCTGAAAAGGAGTGAGCGTAAAACCCACCTGACTCTTTGAAACTCTGCAGTGTAAACAGTGTGTTTTAGGACAGTGAAGGAATTTCACTGCAAAAAAAAAAAAAGAAAAAGAAAAAAAAATTCCTGCAAATTTTCTTTTTTGCAGTTTTTTTTTTTTGTGATGCCACCGTGTCATGTGAAAATGAGATTTTCTTCCGTGCATCTCTTCTCTTCACTGTGATGAAACCTTCAGTACCAGTGTGTGTGCATGTGTGCATGAGGTCTTTGGTGATGTTAGAGGGTGATAATTATGTGTGCACATACAGCTCATGCATATCATTCAGGTTATTAGAATACATTTGCCATGCATACAGGATCTGCTGTTATCCCCCTTCCTCTTTATACACTGTGTAGGTGTATATGTGTGGAGGGGTGTGCGTTTACATGTATGTTGTTCTTTCGTTGTTGCCTTTAAACATGTAACAATTCATCATTAAACATGTATGATGAAGAGGAAGTTCAAGCTACCAGATTGGTTCCCCTGAGGAGCTGTGACCCACTTCCTCTTGTATTAGACTGCTCTAAATGCACGCACACCCAGTTTGATCCACAACAAACAGCTACTCCTCTGAGTCAAGTGGGCGAGACTGTGGGGCTACTGCTCTCTGGCGCTCTTAAGTTTTGTTGATTTCACAATTTTGAAACAGTTTGAAAAAAAAAAAAAAAACCCAGTGGTTTCACATTCAATTTCTCTACTTGGACCATGTAAGAGGCAGATAATGAAACCTTTGCGTGTCCAGTTTGAGCCACTCTAATATTGTCTGTTTACTGCACCCTCACCAAAATGAATAGATGACGGGACACATTCAGTGGCAAACATGGAAGTGTTGCATTTACCTGTAGTTTCGCTTGTACCCAGGAGGGATTGTGCGATTACAGGCGCACTATAGTTAAAAATAAACTATTTCATATACACCAAAGTATTTCTAGTAAGAATTAAGTATCTGTGGCACAACAATGAGACATTGTACACAAATAACAATGAAAAAATATATTACATACTACAAGTACATGTGGTCTCACAGTAGGGCTGCACGATTATGGCAAAGGTTATAATCATTATTTTTTTGATCAGTATTTAGATCATGATTATTTAACATCGTGATAAACATCAACATTTAATTATTTTAAAATAACACGTCTTTTTAACTGTGGATTTAATTGAACTTTAAATACAATTCAATGGAAAAACAAATAAAAAAATAAAATAAAAAATACATAAATAATATAAATATAATATAATAATATTAAATCAACTGTCATAACTTCATAAAGCATATTTTACTTAACATTTGTTGGTGTTTGAGCAATACAACGTATCAAGTCTGACTAACATCAAGCACTATAAAAAAATTGAATTTAAAACTAAAAGCTGTGTGTATTTGCAGTTTTTCCAGTTTTACACAATATAAGTTAAAGATATTTTAACAGCCAAACAGGGCGTGATCTCTCGATATATATAGAATAACCCTGCAAACTGCTCAAGATGACACATTCCTCTGTGCGCTGCTTACGTACGCCAAGTCATAACTCGGGAATGGATAGGTGGATGGAGCTCTAATATTAATTCTATTAATTCTATTTGCAAATCATTACACAAAAGTATACACCTACACATGCAACCTGCTTCTGAATGGACCTCCATGATGCCACATGTTCCAAAGTGAGATCTTAGTCTGTTTGGATACTTTAATTTAACCTGGATTGGGATTGTAAATCCATGATTAGCTAGTTATTCACTTAAGGAGGAACTACACACTAAGTCATTTTCATTATTATTCGTGTTATGACGATGACATAGGCCACACTCCTGTTTCGTGGGTTGACCTCCCGACTGAGGAGGAGCAGCGGACAACCATAGCCATAGTGTTTGTAGTAACAAGCCTGATAAATGCTGGTGGAAAAAAGACAGTGCTATATTTAGACTGTAGAGGAAATTTCATATTTCATGTTAATTTTAAATGTTAAATGTGCCTCTGGTGAGTGTCGATGCTCCCCCAGTCGTCCTGTCTCTCTGAAACAGAGTCCGACAGTAGCTTCTCATGGCTGTCAGCTCTAAGTTGTGGTCCATGCTACAGCGGTCAGTCTCTTCTGTATCTCCTCACCTGTGTGTCACACACTAGGCAGCCACAAGGCCACATCTCCTACAGTTGTTTCTCTGCTGCTATAGTAGAACATAGGGCGTTAGTTAATACTTAGGTAACATCTAAATTGGCTGCTGGGAAACATCATTCATTAAACAAGATGTGACTGTAACGCAACTCAGGCCTAGAGATATATTAAACTGTGCCAGTCCTCTGTAAATATAGGTTTTGTCTTATTTATTTGTTTCATGTTAATATCTGTACAGGTTAGAGTGACAGCATTTGACGTTTGATGTGACATTTGAAAGGAACTGTGGCTGAAGCTCAGCCTGCTCTGGGATTGTTGTTGTCATCAGCAGCCTGTTAACTATCAAACAGACAACAAACAAACAAAAAAAAAAAAAAAAAAAAATTTGAGAAACGTGACTCTACCAGCAAAACAGTTTCACCTCAGAGTCGCTGGGTGTAACAGTTGCACCAGTGGTTTAGTGCAACCTATTTCAATTCTAATTCTAATCATTATTCTGTAGGAAGTTTGAACTAAAGAGCAGGCTGTTTTTTCCCAAAGTAAAAGAATGAAATAAAATTTCCACCCCCATCTGCTTTGGTTTCTCCTGCTCAAACCTGTAGCCGGCAACATGCAGGGACCTATTACAACATTTTTTTTTGTGCCAGACAACAATGGCTGCCTCTGAATGAAACATAATGGTTTCATATTCTTACCAGAAGAGACTGATACAAGTCATAGTCATGGGAACAATGTTCCATCAGAAAGTTGAAATACAGGGAGCACTTTCATATCTTGGTCTCCAAGATGAGGGATTGATTAAATGTTGGGGGAAATAGATAAGGTTCCATTACACCCTTGATTGCATTTTCAAAGTTTTGTTGCCAGGCAACGTAACATTATTGGATATTTGGTTTAGAAATCTTTGAGCCTCTGGTGATATTTTTCAATCAGCCCAATAAAGTTGATGTCTCTTCTCTTCTCTTCTCTTCTCTTCTCTTCTCTTCTCTTCTCTTCTCTTCTCTTCTCTTCTCTTCTCTTCTCTTCTCTTCTCTTGAGTTTCACCCTCAACTATCTTTTGAAAAGACACTTTTCTCCATCTTTGCACAGCTGTCTCCTTTTCCTTTTCCATGCTGACTGTAGAAGTCATTTCCAGGACGTTACCTCCGTTCTTCCCCTTAGATCCACAGTCCAACGTCCTCTCACCCCAGTATTGTCTCATTGACCCACTGCTGACTTGGCTGATGCAGCTTATTGAACTGTTCTCAGTGCTGGGCTCCTCAGAGGAGGGACTGCTGTACATTGAGGGGCCTAATGAGTTGGCTCCAGCCTGATGCTCGCTCTCTGGCAGTAGTGGACGTTGGACTCTGCAGAACAATAAATTGGTCATAATCATGGGCTTTCTCTTCTTAAGCTTCTCTTAATTATTGTGTTAACCTGGAAGTTGGATGCTCTTGAAGACATTAATTGGTATAAGAGATTGTGTCTGTTATGTTTACAATCATAAATGGAAATATAGAGCATGTGTGTAGGATGGAAAAATAATAAGAGTTGCTGTCCCAATGAATCAGCCATTCAGCTGTGATGTTTACACTTTTAGCAGTTTAATTGCAGTTTATGATCTGTGTAGGTGTTCTGGATAGTAAACAGGAATAAACTGGTGGCGAGTATTGTGTGTCTCTGGTCGATGTCTGCTCTGTTCTGGGACTAAACAGAGGGTGTGATGGACCTTTAATGAACCTCCTTCAGAGGCACAGGGACCTCAGTATCCACCCATCACCACTAATGCTTGCAACCACCAGGTAACAAAAATAAATCTGACAATAAAACAGGCCATTCATCTATCTATCTATCTATCTATCTATCTATCTATCTATCTATCTATCTATCTATCTATCTATGAGGTTAATATGTCAGTCATACAGTATGTGTGTGTTCAGAGATATTCTTAGCTCTCTCCTGTTGTCATGCTGAACACAGTTGGCCACTGACCTTACCCTCCTCACCCACATGCTCACACAAACACACAAACAGACTAGAACTAAACATAAAAACACATCTCCTCAAAATTTTAGTCCTCTAGTTTCGTGTTTCGTAGTTTTGTGATCTTATGTGTGTTATTATCCCCATCACTTTATAGATGTCCTGCATTGACCACACTTTTTTTTTTTTTTTTGGTGTTACAAACATCTGGACAGCTGGATCACTGGTCTTTCCCATAGATCAGCTGCCTTCTGAACATCTGTGCTTTATAGTTTTTCATTGCTCATAACTCAGGTGAGGGGGGGGAATCTGGCCAAAAGATCATATATTTTTGGGTAGAAATACAATCCATGATCTGAATCACAATCTGCACCCTGTTCCCGCTCTGATTTTATTGTGAAGGTCCCGACTAGAGGCTGCTTTGTTTCTCTGTTTGCTTCTATTTTTAGTTCAGTCATAAGCAATCACATTTTTGCTTAGTTCTTATAGAGCAGTCATTTAGCCAGTGCTGTCATTTAGTTATCAGGTACAATGTAAGAGTAAATGTAAACGTTTTGATTTGCAAGTTCAGTTGCTGCTAACAAGCTAACTCTGGCTGCAGGCAGGTCTCTCAACCCACAGTCCCATCGCCTGGGACTGTGGGCTTAGTTAAGCAGTGATCAAACTTTTAAAGTGAGATCTAAATGTAGCACCTTTTAATGACTCTATCTGTATGATACTCAAGCTCTGTTGACTCCTTAGTGTTTCCTCCACCTTCCTTGTGAGCAGCAGTTTGGCATTTATCAGCTTTGAACCACACATGATGATCAAGATCATTGTGTAGTTTGGCTGCTTGTAGCCCCCACTGATACGTGAAGATGTCTTGTGTCTCCTGATGAGCCAGCAGTAAAGCTGACAGATAAATGCACTTAACTTTCAGTTGGTTTGGAAGCACTTCCGAGTGTCTCTCAGTGTCCATGTCTAAGAGCAGGAGATGGCAGGAGATGGCAGATATGACCAATCAATAAGAGCCTGTAGAGCTCCACTGCTCAAACACAGGATTGGACTGTAGGATTTTATTATGCCCGTTTCAACCTTTTTCCCTATTGCTTAGCATTGATTTTAGTGATTGCATTTGGTTCTGCTTCTGTCCACTTCTCTCATCTGTTAACACCGTGCAGCCCATTGTGGGTCAAATGTTTACCACCTCCCTTTCAAAGTCTTGAAGATGATTTAATCTGCTATTGGCTTCTCAGATGTGGTGATACTTTAATCAAGCGAAAAAATCCTGCGGTTTTGCTTTTAGGAAAGATTGTGAAAGTGAAACAGGTATTATCAACAAGTGAAATTGCTTCAGATATCTGTGAGAATTTTTTTGATTTCAGATGAGTAGTTCGGGTTCGGGTAATTTGAGTTCACCAAACATTTCCTCGAACAGCAAACTGCAGCATGTGTTCCAGGGGAATATATTTTCACTGCTGATGATAATGGGGGCCTCGTACAAAATAAATGAGACAGAGTGTTGACAGAGAGGGATGGAGACCAGAAGGGAATATGAAAACATGGGACATAACATAATTCAGAAATTATGAGCTGACATAAATTCCCAAACAGTAGTAGCAGTAGTTTTAAGTATAGCTTTATTGATTTCATCTTTACATTGGACAGTGGCGTGGTTTTATTACCTGCTGTGCAAATTGATGACATCAATATCATTACGTCTGTATGGATTGTCTCCTAGCTATGTTGCACTGCTAGTGTTATTGTGTAATTTTATGAGTTATATATTGAATGAAATCCCATTTTAAGGTGAATAATCTCTAAATGTTACTGTTACTTACTATTTACAATAAGTGCAACTTTGTGGATTCAGTATTTTCTTCCTTTATTGGGATCTGCATAAATTGTACAAAGATGTCACCATCGTAAATGTCAAATTTGTTTTGTTTTTTTTTACATCAGGATCCAAACATGGGCAACACAGGTTAATGGTTAGCACTGTTGCCTCCCAGCAAGAAGGTTTTGGGTTTGAACCTGCAGGTCTTTCTGTGCAGAGTAGAGTTTGCATGTTCTCCCTGCATGAGCTTCCTCCCACAGTCCAAAGACATCCATGTTTAGGTTAATAGGTGACTCTACATTGCCCGTAGTTGTGAATGTGAGCATGAATGGTCTCTATAAGCCGGCCCTGTGATAGACTGGTGACTTGTCCAGGATGTACCCCGCCCTCGACCAGTGTCAGCTGTGATTGGCTCCAGCCCCCCTGCAACTCTGATTGAATTAGCTGCTCGTTCATGTGCGAATGGAAAATAAATCACTGGATTATTAATGACACTGATAAAAATGTGATTTGTGCTCTGTGTATATAATGTCTGTGGTGCTGAGAGTTAAACAGTTAAAACCCTGAACACACTTTGAATAGACCTAGAGTAAAGACACACACACACACACACACACACACACACACACACCCACACACACACACACACACACACACACACACACACACACACACACACACACACACACACACACACAAACAAGTCTCCTGGCCCCTGACAGGAGACACATGTGATGGTATGTCTACATGTGTGGGAGCGAGTGCCTGTCACAATAACACACAGGCTAAATTAAACTTGTGGAACTGACAGGAACATTTAAATTTAATAGTTTGAGCAGCTGGCTCTTTTTTCTGTCTCAGGTTCGACCTTTTGTGAGGTTCAATAGCAATAAGCCTTTTTGCAGCATAGCTGGATAATCAAGCAGCCCAGAGCATGTTGTTGATTTACACAAGGCCTCATCAAAAGGAGATTTAGACCAGATCAATAAAAGCAGCCATCTGTGTGTCTGCTCACTTTGTGGTTTTAAGCTTGATTCACTTCAGAGGCAGGAGAATGCCTCTGCCCTCTGCCTTCTATCAGGGAAATCCATTGGCTCTATTGGACAGTGAAAACCCGACTCTGATCTCTCCCCCTAAAAACCTGACATGCTTTTATGTATTTCCCACACAACAACTGGATGATGCTATTTGTGTGAATGGCTTGTGTCTTATTGGGGCTCTGCTGTGCTGGTCTCACACCTGAGCCTATTATCAAGGCCAAATTGTCTGTTTGCTAAATTGTGTCCCCTGTTAGTTATAGCTGCTACACTGTCAATCTTTTCATCAGTAATGGCAGGTTTATAATATGTTTACAGCAATTTACCCCTTTTCCTGATGTGCAACCATTACTTGTAATAACCCCTAAATGCACTATAAAATACATCATTTTGATGTCATTTCTTTCAATTAAAGTGAAATATTGAGCTGATTTGGAACCAGCCTGATTTATTAATTGTACACTAAACATGTCTATAATGTATTGTGGAAAACTGACTCTGAATCTCCGAGATTACAACTGTGTCTTAAAAATTATGTCGTGTCAACTGCAAGAGCAAATATCATTTAAATGCTCATTTATAATAAAACAAAAACACATCAACAGACAGAGTTAAGTTACAGAAAAATATACATTTTCAATATAGTGGGAAAATAAAACAATGTATCATTGAGAGATTAAGATGAAATAATAATTGCAGAAGAGTTTTAAAGGACCCTGATGATCCCTGTCTGATCTCAACATGGAGACAGAATTTATTTACTTGGAAAGATGCTAATGTGTTGATGCTGGACGAATCAGTAAAATGTTCACAGACGATGTATTTGAAATATCTGATCTGAGCACAAAATCCACTTTATTAAACCTTTTGATGGTTATGTTCAGACTCACTGAAAGTTGTTTTGGTTTAATAGAGGAAAAGGTTTACAGTGACTTCAGACAAGTTTATTCACTTTTAACAAGAAGCTTTTTATATTCTTAACCATTATTATTGTTATCATCCTAATTTTTATTATTATTTTGCTACAAACACAAGACAATGACAAGATCAACCAAACAGGACAGTGAGACAGGAGGATGTTCACATGCACATGCACATTTCATATTCATTTCAAATTTTAAATTTTAAAATGAAATAGGAATAAGCTCTAAAATGCCCTTGGAGACGACATTAGATTAGGTCACTCCTAATATTTATAGCTTACATTAAAGCAGAGGCAACACAAGAGTTTCATTTGTTTCTTAAACTTCTCATGCTCGTGTTTTCATGTACACTTCAGCAGGGAAGGGCTTCAGCTAATGGCCAATTTCATTGTCTCAATGCTGTAAGAATAACAGTCACATCTTTTAAATAGAACATGAGTTAATGTTATTCAGTTCATGTAGTGAATGCTTGTGAAATTATGGTTAATTAAATGTGGATGTGTGTGTTTCTTTTGTACCAAAAGAGCCAAATGAGAAGTGAGTTAGAGCTTTTACAGCTTTACTGACCACTTAGGCTTTGATGTAAGTCCCCACTAATACCTCAGTGTTGGACACTTTATACTTTACAGTTATTCTGTCATGCATATTCCCAATAAACTCAAGCAACCCCACCACAGACAATTACACTAATCAAAATCCGTCTAACCTTTTATAATTATAATTGTTGACTTCCTTTAGAGAGGAGTGAGCTTACTGATTATTGGAGCTCCTGAATCCAATTAACTGCCACCAGCTGTACGGGGTTTAGGCCTTCGTGCCTTGATTGCAACCCTGCAAGAGGACATGAAAAGCGCAGACACCCCATGGCTTTAGAAAAGGCTCTAACAAAGGTAATTGAATGAAGCCGCAGGGTTGTCTGGGCTTTTTTTTACTCTTTTTTAAAAGCAAAACTTGTCAAAGAAGGAACAACATTGTTAAACACTTAGTGTTTAGTTGTGGATTCAGATATTTAAAAAACAAGGTGGTTTGAAGGGAGAATGGTTATAGAAATTATAAAAGAGAAATTACTAATATCCCCAGCTGTAATTTCATTCAGATACAGAAAAGCTTAATTCTGGGCGTGAAATATTATTATTTTTCATGAAACAAATGCATGAACTATTTGGCACATCAAAGCCAGAGCTGCACAAGTGGTGTACTCTCTCATATCTGTGCCAGCTGAGAACACAAGCCCTGTTCTGTGCCGGGACACAAACACACAAACACACACTGTATATCATCTCTACACTGCTTTCATTTCATCCCAGCTGGTACCCAGTTCAGAGCCGCACACATGAGGACCTGCCTCATTTCACCAAGAACAGCGCTGACTGTGCTCTAATTCTAATGAACACACTGCATCAAACTCCTTTGGTTTTTATTGCACCATAGTATATCAATTTTTATTTAAAACAGATTTTGCATGTAAATCAGTCTGTTATTGAAAATAGTAGCAACAGTGGCAACACAGTCTCAGCCTGGGGCTTTTAGCTACAGTTTGCAGAAGGCTAAACTATTAGCAATTTTAGCAACCACTGCAACACATTTAGATATTACAAGACAGTGAAGTTAGAAGCCTGAAACATGTCTTCCATCTCTGAAACACTTTATATGTCCATCTGAAATAAGGCTGCACGATATACAAAAAAAAACAAAAAAAAACCCAAACATTTTATTATCATTATCTGGCCATTATTTTCCAGATATTGCAATATGCAAATGGAATAGCTGTTTTATTGTGTTTGTTATTTACATTGTTTTTGTTGGGTCTTGTACCAAACAAATATATTCCTTTACGACTAAAGAATGATTTATATGCCGTTTATATATCATTTCTGTAGCAGCAAAACACATTTTACCTTTATCAAAATAAATAAAAAAGCAACTCCTGCGATTTGTGCAGCCCTAATCTGACGTGCACATGCTTCTGCATCTCTGACAAGACCACGATCGAGCAAAGTTTTCTAAAGTCTGACAACAGCTGAGAAGAGGAGCAGTTATCTGTGACGTTTCTTTTACCAAAAATCCAGCTTCCCAATCTGTTATCAAATTATTTAAAACTCAAAGTGGCACCAATCAATATTTCAGTCTCGATGACAGATCAAATGACTGTGTGCTGTGAAACGCATCGTGACAAACCCAGAGAGAAACTGCAGAGAAAGTTAGCGGCAGGCTGGTGAACATAATGGAGCGTTTAGCAGCTAAAGAACCACATGTTTCCCTCAGAAGACGGAGTGAATATTACATTTAGATTCAAGAGCTGGACAGAAACATGGATTCAAATGAATGCTAAGTTTGCTCTGTGTCTGCTGGTTGTAAACAGTTGTGCGCTAACGTGTTGTGTAGACAGAGCTGCAGCTTTTAATTGACAAACAACTGCACTTGTCTTGAGCAGGTGGTCTGGTCGGCTTTGACAAGGGTGTCTGAACCTGGTTTACAGCCAAACCTCACATTTAATCACATTTGAAAGCTGGTGAAGCCTGAGTGAAGAGTAAAAGAATGAAAAGCTCCAGCAGCAATTTTTTTAAGCTTCAGTTTTGATACTGTGGAGAACCAACAGAGCCCAACCACATTTTTTATTAATACCCCATTGAAATGATAGTCACCTATGTGCTTGTTAACATGCAGCAGCTAAATCCTGATGCACTCACTGAATTTCAGGTGTAGACAGCAGCAGCAGCAGACTGGGACACATGAATGTCCGAGGTCCATTAATGGGACATATAAGGCACAGTGTTTGCCTTTATTATTATAACTACAGTAACAGAAAGAGACTCAAACCCAAGCTGCTGCTGACAAAATCTAAGCCTTAATACCTCCCTATTCTCAGTGTTTCCTCACAATTACTGCTACAACTGCTGCTGCTTCCAAACCAATGTGGATATGTATGAGTCTGGTGGAAAGTTCAGAGCTGTTATTGGCTCTTTATTGGCTGATTTATCTAAATCTTTACAATCCAAGGAACACAGGGTTTGTAACGATGGAGAAGCAACCTTTCATTTACCTTCTGATATAGACTTGTGTGTGTCTTCTGTACTGGGAGAGACAAGGGGATGTGTTGGAGTCAATTTTTTTTTTGAAAACTATTCAGTTCTCTGTACTAACATGGAGCTCAACTTAACAGTTAATCTACCATTCAAAATGCACCTGGGAAATAATCTTTTTGCAGCCTGATCCATCCCCAGGCAGTCTTCTGCAGCTATGTCCAGACATCCAGCATTCATTTCATCCAAGAGGGACGTCTGGATGTGTGGATGCTGCTTATAAACTGAACACCTCCACACGGAAAAGAGCTGCTCATTTGGGATGAGAGATGGGGGATAAGGTTGACTGAAAAGTGACACCATCCTGGGATGAGCTGGAAACTATTCTCTGACTGGAAGAGAACGGTGAAACACTGCACGTCTCGTAAATGCAATATATTCAGGATTTTAGCTCACTGGCTCACTTGGACCAGGTCTTTCAGATGTCATCAAGGAATGAAATATGATGCTCCAGTGTTGGATGACTCAACTGGGGCTTCTGCAGTTTTACCAGCTACCACAGTGGGGCTGGTATTGTTTTTACCTCAGTGTGTGTGTGTGTGTGTGTGTGTGTGTGTGTGTGTGTGTGATCATGGCAAAATCTGGTCCTGGAGACAACTTCTCTCTGATAGCAAGGTACAGTATTACTGCCCAGGTCCATGGCCCAAGTCTGGTCCATATACAGCATGATGGTCCTTTCCACATCTGGACCAATTCCGGCACACACACAGAACATTTGCAGACTGTCAGCCAACACCAGAGGACGACAGCTGGAATCTACCCAGATGTGGAAGTATATGGCCCATATACTTCCACATCTGGGTAGATTGGACCAAGGAACTAGAGTGTATTCTGGGCAGTTTCATTTTGCTCTGGGTTGTTGCTTTAACTCCTCCTGGATTTGATACTTTGTGGACTGGGAGTGATGAAACTTTGGAAGTTTGTCTTTGAGATCAAAAGGTTGTGTTTGAACATGGGTGTGGTCCAACTCAATATACTGTCACAGCTGCTGTTGTCCCACTGCAAGAACCATGGTCTGGTTCACTTTGTGTTATGTTTTCAGGCTTTTTACATAAATTTAGTTTGTTACAAGTATGTATGTGCAAAATAGTAGTTTAGCTGTGTAAATATGTAAATGTGCAGAGCTTTGGAGGACATTGAGTTTGAGTGAGTGGGTCCACAGTGATTTCTGATGGGCGTTTGTGAGAGCGACAGAAAGAATGAGTGAAAATATGACAGTGATGTCTGAATTAACTTCAGTTGTTTTTACAGAAATGCTCCTGCGGTGCTGCCGTGTGCGATACTGCATCTATAAATGATGAATCAAAATTTTGAGAAGACAGAACTCAGTTTCAGATAAAACACACTGTTTAAGAAAAATAGTTGAAATAAGGACGCAGAGTATTCATGCATTTAGTTTCACTCTGAATCTGTGCCCTGTAGTTTCATAATAAAGACTGGAAAATGATTTTCTTTTGAACTGAAGGACTAAAGGCATACATAAATTAGCTCCTCTCAAAGTGGCCAAAGCGTTCTCCACTGTCCCATTAAGAATTCTCTCAGCTCCACTGACAGGAAAGACAAATAAACACTAAAAGGAAAACACAGTTCAAACCAGAGTTAAATGCAATATAAATATGACACTTAATACCTGTTAAAAACATTTTTGATAGTTTTTTAAGACCGTGTAGGTGCATTAATGATATTGTGAGGCTGTTTTGGAGTCTGCTGGACATTGTACAGAACAATGACACTCAGAAAATTCAGTCTTTCTTTCCAGTGGTTCTGATTTAGAAGAACTGGCAAGAAAGAAAGAGAGACTAAAGAAGAAAGAAGTGATGGAGAAGGATATAGAGCACAGTCATCTCTCTAACTCCTCTCTGAAAGCATCTTACCTCAGCAGACAGTCTGAGCCATGCTATTAGTTGAGTTTGTGAAAGGCCGCTTCACAAGAAAGAGGTATCCACTATCGAAGAACACCATCCGTCCAACTACAACCTCCTATTAGCCAGCAGTTAAAGGGAGAAACCTCTCTTCTGCTAATGGATAACAACACTATTGTCCTTTGGTCTCAAATGTCTCTACACCTTCCCTTGAGTCTGCTCCCAGACATAAGAGAGAAACAAGCCCATAACGTTTGTAAAGGTAAGGATATATGAATAGATAGGCCTGTTTTTATGAGCATAGACATCCATCTCATCACATCCATACCTCTGTTTGAGATTAAAAAGAATGGAAAGCACTTTATGAGGAACACTGTAATAATAATTTCCTTGTCGTGCTGCTGGTTCAGGTCTGGAGACTGGGGAGGCAGCTGACATTCACTGAACTCCCTGTCATGTTCATGAAGCCAGTTTGAGATGACATTTACTTTGTGACAAGGAGGATTATTCTGCTGGAAGTAGCCATTAGAGGATGGTTATATTCTGGTCATGAAGGGTCAGTAACAATATTGATATAAACTGTGGCATTCAGACCATGACTGATTGGTATTAATGAACCCAAAGTGTATCAATAAAACATTCCCCACCACCACATTGTGTCCAGCCTGGATACAAGGGAAGACTATGGGTCTATGGCTTCATCAGATTGTAACACTACACTCTGCTACCTCGGCAGTCGACATTCATCATATTTTTTCAAGTGCAACCTGACGTGGTGTTCTGCTGTTGTAGCTCATCCACCTTGAATTTTGATGTGTTGTATATTCTGAAAAGCTTTTCTGTTCACCACAAATGTAAATAGTGGTTATCTGAGTTACTGTAGAGTTTCTGTCAGGTCCAACCAGTCTGGTCATCATGGCTCAACCAAGTGTTTCTCTTTCTGTGAGCTGCCACTTAAAGGATGTTTTTTTTTTTTTTTTTTCACACCACTTTGAGTAAAAACTCTGGACTGTTGTGCATGAAAACCTCAGGAGATGAGCACTTTCAGAAACACCCGTCTGGCACCAACAATCATGCCACGGTCAAAATCACTGAGATCACATTTTTACCCAAGTATGCTGTCAGTCACTGGGATTAAAACAAGAACAAAGCCCCATCTTCACTTTCACTTTTAAAGTTTTATGGTTCTAATCTATTATATGTGTTTGTTAAACGAAATGATGCTGTATTGCATTAAAAGTTTAATGTCAGGATTGTATTTTTACATTTTATTGCAATAGTCAATTAAAAATTGTTCCAAAAAAAAACAGAAAAAAAAACTAAAATTACAGAATAATTGAAAACAGTAAAATAATGAAAATAAATGATTATATCAAAGTGCAGGGAATCACTGGGTTATACAAAATATTCAACCCAAGTCAAATATGAGAAATTAAGTCATCACATAATAAAATGTGAATTTTTGACTGTAATTTTTATTTTGATTGTTAAATGTAGATAAAGAGCGACAGCTTTCTAGTTATTTATCCAAGAGACACAGAGCAAATTAGTTTTTTTTAAATTTAAGGTGGTTAGGGTTAGACACTTGTTAACACACTGAATTTTAAAGTCTCCAAATGTAGAGAAGTGTTGTTTTGATCATATATAGTTACCATGTAGGTCATGTGTGTCACTTCTATAGGAAATGAAGTTCACTTGAGAAAATCCAAAGGTCTAGTAGACAAGTGGAGTTTTGACATGTGGCAGACACAGAGAAATGAAACCCACTAACATCTAAGGCTTGAGCCGACTCATTTTGTTTTCTCCTTTTGTTCACTGTGGTTGAGATATTTTGCAAAGCTTGAGATGAAAAGAAAGCTTTTACAGAAAAAGAAAAGAAAACAACAATTAACATACAAAAAGGATTTTGCCAAATTCCCTGTAAACACGAGCTCCTAAAAAACCAAACCAGTCTTTCTCTTTGTTGTAGCAAGGCTTTTTGGAGTTTCAGTTCTGTTATGTTTCACCTCATCATCAAGGTAATTTGTTACTGTCTCTAATTGTCGATTAGCCATAGGCGTAATGAATGTTTTTCTTTAACTTTTGCCTACATTAAGAAAATTTAAATATTTTTCCTTCTCATCAAGCAATCTGAACAAACACAGTCTGTCCTCCCTGGGGAGACGTGTTTGTCTTTGCCAGCATTTTTCTCTGGCAAAGCTGTGCTCACTGTTCACTGAGTGTATCTCTCTCTCTCTCCTCCATCTCTAGATGTATCGGTGAGCCTGTTGTCCCTGCTGGTGACCACCTGTGGTCTGGCTCTCTTCAGCGTCTCCCTCTTTGTCTCATGGAAGCTGTGCTGGGTGCCACTGAGTGGGCGTTTCCTCCCAGACGTCCTCAAGGGGACGCACTTCCTGGGAGGAGACCAACAGCCCGTGCTCACAGAGGTAAAGGGGAGGAAGACATGACCATCAAAAGTGTTTAAAGGGAGGGGGCATTCACTGTTTTATGTTTTCTAAAACCAAAGGTGTAGAATCTAACAATAACACAATGTATTCAATTTTAAAATCATCTGCGCTTCCCTCATAGGACAACTTCATTTATATCTAATTATCTGTCCCTACATTAACTGGTATATTAAAGACAAGATATCTGCCTTGATCCAGTATGTTTTTCTAGTCTGCTTTCTGTTATAGGATGAAGATCTATGGTGGCCTCTGAAAAATGTTCTGAAACCTCAGCACTGTTTTTAAAACAACCTCCTAAAACCTGAGGGGTTTCTGAAAAACTTGACGTTCATTAAAACCTTTATTGCTCAGCCTCTGAAGCAGATAGAAACATGAAGTGAAAACCCTTTGAGTGTTTAAATCTTTGACTTTTATTATAAAGCATTGGCTTTGCCTTGGAAATTGTATATGGGTTGTTTATTTAACATTTTCAATTAAATTGCTTTTTTTCAAGGTTTATTGATTGTTTTTTTTTAGCATTAGGTTTTAGTGACAGCGTTGCATCAGGTGAATCTTTACCTCTATCGAGCAGCGGTGCTGACTCACAGCTTCCTCCTCCTCTTCCTCCTCCTACATGTCTCACCTTGTGCCTTGCCTTGCTACTTAGCAGCTTAGCATTTTAAAGTCACTGTCTGTGACCTCAAGTGTTGTTGTATTTGTTGTGCTAATCTGCTCCATTATTGTTCCCCTCACTCAAGTTGATTGCCATTGTTCAAAGTGGGACTTTATAAACATTTTGTGGCTAAAACCTGTGAAAAAAAAAAAAAAAAATTCATCAGTCACATTTCTAAAAATGACGTAATGATCTACAGTCATGTCCGAACTTTAAGGGAGAACAATGCATACATGGCATCCAGTCTCAGTGGGAACTTCACTGGGAAGCTGCAACGTAATTGACAATGTTAGTTGTGAAGTCTTGCTCCGTTGACCACGACCCCCTTACAGTGGCGTTGTAGGGTTTAACAAACAGAAATATTTACATGGTGATAGAGAGCAGGACCATGAGCACATGATCTGAGCAATGTACTGCTGTGAACAGTGACAGCAAAAGCCCATGTCAAATAAATTATTACCACTTTAATACAAAACCAATCAGTAGCAGCCAGAAGATCACATTCACTCAGTTGTCATTTAATAGGCTAGTTTTATGTTAAACAGTAGGTTACTTCTAAAATGGCAGCCAGAGAACAGATCATACAAGATAAAGCAAGGATCTTAATGAAAACTTTATCAAAACATTGTATGACTTTTGCTCAAAAATACACCAATCTTCTATCATTACAGCTCTATCCCAAAATCCCCCAACTAAGATCTTGTTGCAAATTTAGCATCTCTCAAACATTATTCACACTGATGTAAACAGTGATGTCTTGTGCAGGTGGACGGGGAGGAACGGGAGTACAGTGAGGATGGCTGTGTGAAGGAGCCGTCAGGGCTCCCATCGGCTGTGGCTGTCCCAGAGTCGACCCTAAAGATAAGCCACACATCGCCTGACATCCCACTGGAAACCCAGACCAAGCAGGAGAAAAACCAGGTCCACACTCTGGCCAGGGACAGGGTCCAGAGACAGATTACTGAGCCTACCTCGTCTGTACGGTCAGCACACATCAATCCCTGAACCTACTGTCCAATTTTTGGTGTTGGAGGGTTGAACACAGATGAACACACACAGTAATCTTGACAAAAACTAAATTTTCTTTTGTTACAGACACAACTCCATCCGTCGTCAGATGAATTTATCCAATCCAGACTTCAACCCTGCTCAGTTCCAGCGCCAGGAGTCTCTGTCTGGTTTGGGCCGAATCAAACCAGAACTTTACAAGCAACGTTCAGTGGACGCAGAAGATGGCCGTCACACCGACAGCTGTGGGCGTCTCCATTTCATCCTGAAGTTTGACTTTGACCTGGAGCAGCTGATTGTGAAGATCCACAAGGCCCAGGACCTTCCCGCCAAGGACTTCTCAGGGACCTCCGATCCTTATGTCAAGATCTACCTTCTGCCTGACCGCAAAACCAAGCACCAGACCAAGGTGCACCGCAAGACACTCAACCCAGTGTTCGATGAGGTGTTTCTCTTTCCTGTGGCATACGCTGAGCTGTCAGGCCGAAAGCTGCATTTCAGCGTGTACGACTTTGACAGGTTCTCACGCCATGATTTGATTGGCCAAGTGGTGGTGGACAACTTCCTGGACCTTGCCGACTTCCCCCGGGAGACAAAACTGTGCCGAGACATACAATATGTAACCTCGGTGAGATACAAACTTTCATCCATTTCTTTATATTCACTGTCTTTCTCTTTTAAATGTGTTTTAAACTCATATTTACGCCACATATTTTTTCAACGTGTTTCCAGCTGGGGGGCAACTCCATGGTGCAGTCGCCTCACAGCAAGAAAGTTCTGGCTTTATACCTTGGACCTGGTGTAGTTTTCAAACATGTAGTTTACATGTTCTCCCTGTGTCTGTGTAGGTTCCCTCCGGGTGCTCCAGCTCCCTCCCACAGTCCAAACATATATGTTAGTTTAACTGGACATTTTGAAGCCATTACCCAATGTCAGCTGGGATTGGCTCCATCCCCCCATGGCCCTAGAAGGATAAATGGTATAGATAATGAATGGATGGTTTTCCAGTTGGATACGTTCATAGGTTTACAAGGACAAAAGTATCTGCACCAGCCAAAATAACATGCCCTTTCTTCAGTCTGGGCAAAACCTGCACAAACAATCAAAAAAACTCAGTAAAACCCCGATATAATGGCAGAGGGAAGGAGATATATCAGTGGACTTGTATCTCATTTCTCATCCAAGTGGAACTCATCTGTAGTTTCAAGAGCCAGAGACATAGAAATATACTTAGACATAGTAAATGTTTAATGAAAGCAGTAGGAAACACTTGGGGGTAGTGACCCAGATCTACACTGACATAAGACAGGGGATGGATTGCCAAAGATATAGCGACATTGTCTATATTACATTATTCACTTGGATAAATCTAAAACGTTGAGTAGCTCAGTAAGGAAGTTAGATCCTCCTGCCAGGGAGACAGGCAAACCAAGAGAAGCTCTTGGTTTGCCTGTCTTGTTGAGTGAGGTTTGCAGGCTGGTGTGGCTCCATTTGGGACAGAAACTTATCTTTTCTGCTTTATGAGACCTGACAACAAGGTCAAGCATCTTGGCAGCAGTCAGAGGATAGCACATAGTGCTTTTGACTATCATCATGATTACTTTGAGGAAAGAGAATTGACAGCATTTCATAGTTTTTGCATGATATGTGCAGGATTTCATCCTAAGTAACATTTTCAAAAACTAAACTACTAACACAGGGTCAGACTGGGATGATAACAAACCATTTACACTGGAGAAGCACAGTGTTTTCTAAAGCTTGACAGTGGTGTTCGCTTAAGAAACACTCAATAATACGCAGAGAGCAAGAAGATTGAAGGAGATCAGACAGGTATGAGGGAGCAAATCCATTTAGAAATAAATACGTCTTCAAAAGCACTTTAAAGTCTGATCTGATGTGGACAGGGAGCCAATTGAGGGAAAATAAAATTGGTGTAATATGGTCAAATTTTATAGATTTAGTTACATTTTTAGTTGCATCTTTCTGAACCATTTGAAGTCTTTTACAAAACGTTAAAATAATTACATTAATAATAATAATAATATAATAACAATAATAATAATAATAATAACATTTAGGATTTCCGCATCAATCCTAGATAGAAAAGAATCGTAGCTACATTACAGAGGTAAAAAAAAAGTGCTAATTTAAGGAGATGGTATGGTTGAATGTTACACACTGATTATTGGCTGTCAGATTATGAGAAGTCACCCAGTATCTTTATCCAACTCCTTCTCTCTACGTCACACAGGTAAATTTAACCTGATGAAAATCTGCTCTGACAGCGTCATTAGTGTTTCTAATCTAACAGGACACGACTGCACCACTGTCTCCACTGAGTCCAGGGAAATGTTTTAAAGTCAGTGGTGGTGAGTTTACCTTCAGTCCACTCTGCACAAACCCTGACAAATGTCATAAAAACATGTTTGATGGCACCGATTCACTTATATTTACTACAATAAACACACCAGATGAAGAATTATATGTCTTTACTTAAGGTATGTTACTTAAAGTTAGTGTAGGCCTTTACTTTCATGTGTTTATTTTGTTCCTGGTGTTTCCTCAGAGCTCCTACAGGGCAGCTCCTAATAATCACCATGATGATATAGTGCGTCTGATGAAGTAGAAATATCTCCACCTTTTGTTGTGTGTATAATGTAAGAGATTGAATGCTTTTATGTGTTTATTATTCAGCCTTGGAAAAGAGTCACTCCCTTGTGTCTAATCCTTTTATTACAAAACATACTTGTGAACACAATAAGACCTTGTAAAGGAACAGAGGCTCAAGTTACGTAGACAAGTGAGTCGACACCGAGGATACAAGGTTCGATGAGACTTAACTGTAGCTGTAAGCAATTTACATAAAATGAGGCCAGAACTCTTGACTGCTCTCTTTGTTGGTACTGATCAGATGGAGGATTGACAACAGGTACACGTGTCCTTGCGAAAACAATTCTGGCCTCGGATGCTGTATAAGCTGCGGGTTTCATGCAAAGTTTCATATCAGCTTATGGTCTTCAGACAGTATTCTTACTGATCCCCTGACTTTTACTTTAACAACATTATTGGGTCAAAATGAATTATTTTTCCCCCATCAGCCTTGGGCATAACTTGTGTGTAGCTAGTTAAGAGCTAATTAACAAACATTAATGTGTGTAACAGCCATGATGACCACGGTAAAAATGAAACATGTTCACATTCTAGCGTTAGCATTTAGCTAGAGTAACCTCACAGAGCTGCTGGCACAGCTGTAAACTCATTCACGTCATATTGTTCACACCACAGTTATGAGCAGATGGAAAAAACAACCACAACAGCTTCTTCAGAGCTACAGAAAGTAGTTAGGCTGCAACTTTATGAGATCCAATACTAACACTATTGCAATCATTTCAACAAACGTTAAGGGACTTATAGATTTTTTTAATGGAATCGGTTTCACTTATTAACAAACTCATCCAAATAAGTAAAAGAGTGAAAGTACCTAACTTCGTAATAATGTGTGAACACCTTCATGGGTTTTGTGTTTGTTGCTGCTGTTGCTGATCACACATGTGCACCATTACACTATATATAAAACATTTATTAGACTGTTGCCTCTGCTAGAAACCCCATGAAAACGGCACAAAAAGACAAGAAATTCATTATATCAGTGATGCAGGAGCCTTCCCCTGGTGTCTGAAGTGTGGCCACTGCTTAGCCTCATTTTTGGGAGAAGCTTTGAACCACGCAGCTGCTCCTCATCGAGTAATTAAGTTCAAAACCAGGAAACGATCTGTAGCTGGGTCAGCACAAACCCATTTCTGGCCTGTTATTGCATCGCTAACTACAGTAGTGGGAAGACCCAGCGGGGTGACTCCTCCACCTACTGACACACACACACAAACACGCACTAATCTTGTTGGTTCACAAATATTGTTTTAACAACTTTCAGACTCTAACGGTGTCTCAGCTAAATAAGGTCAGTATAAATGGGTTAGAGCCTCCTCTGTGGCATCCAACTTGTGAACTATAGCTGTCCTGTCTCCAAAGACTGAGGGGTCCACCTCTAAATATAATCCTTTATTAATCATCCATTTACCCAACACAGACTGTAACAAATGCCCAGCCTTTTCCAGCTCAGGATATAAATACTTTTTCTCCATAGGCAAGAAAATATACAGTTTTTAGCAAATAACATATCTCACAGTATAAGATCATTTATTTTCATAAATAATATATTCATATAATATTTTCCTTGGCTGACAATTCCTGGCATTTTTTCTGTTATTTGCAGCAAATTCATAATTTATTCTTTAATTTATGTCGCTGACTATCACATTGAAACCATAATTTATGATGTGCAGTAGGTAGCATTTCACCAATTCATCGTAACTTGCCGCTGAGTCATCAATGTGTAACTGCACCAATTGGAGAGATCTGACATTATCTGGGTCTCCTCCCACTCTGGAGGCTTAGTTTAGCTCAGATTCGTGAACACACACACAAAGTCATGCACCTGCCATCCCTGTCTCCTAGAAATTATTTTAGTATACGAGTAATTTGTAATGTTCATGTTCACACACAAATCACAGATACATCTATACTGAGATGGGTGAACACAGTTTGTAGTGACCACAGCTGTATTTAACTTATGTGGTTATGTTACAACAGTGTCAGTCCTTGGTTAAGATTATAGAAAGATGGTGACAGACAGGAGCAGAGCAGCATTGTGAGTTCAGGACCACATCTGGCACAGAAGAGGCAGCAGAAAACAGGAATCTTCTCTGAATTTATTTAGTAGGATAAAGTTTCAGCATAAATTCAGACTGTCCAGTGTGACTTCTGATCTCACACGCTGTACAGAGGAAAGTTATCAAAAAGAATTTCAGTTGAGTGTTTCTATTTCATGTATAGTCCTACAAATCATCATAATGAATTGATCTTCTGTTTACTTCATGATTCTTCTAAATGGGTAAATGGGTTTTTGTGGGCCCATCCAAGTTGAAAATCCAGGTCCGGCTTTTAGACCCACTGCTCCTCATGTATATGTGGTTTGACACGGTCTCTACTGAGTGCATATCCTGGTATTTGGTGGTTTGTGGTTTTTGACATATTAACATTAAGGAAATCTGTCTGACGAGCTAAATGTCAATGAAGGAGAGAGGATAATGTAGTGCATGCTTTGAATTCCTTTGATATGACAATGCAGTGTTGTAAGAAGACGCTCATTAACAGCCATACAACCAGAATCTCTCTTAGACTAAATCTTGGAGGCACATGGTTGGTTTCTGATACAGTTTTCCCCTTAAACACTGCTAGTAGTAAAGAAGTAAGTTCAGTTTCATGCAGTTTTGGAAATCCAGATCTGATCATTTTACATCTCAATTATCAGATCTTGATATTTACAGTGTCTGACTAAGGCCATATGTGCCCATACATGAGTGAACATTTGCTGTTTGTGTTTCTTTAACCTGATTTGTTTGTGCATATGTGTGTGAGCGTCTGTGTTTATATCCCAGCGTTTTTCATCTGTGAGGGAGGTCTGAAGAAATGTAGAGATGTGAAAATTCGACGTTCTCACCCCCTCTCTCTTTCTCTCTCTCTCTCCCTCTCTTTCTCCCCCACTGGCCCCAGCAGAACTAGGTTACCCCCCTTGGGATTACAGGGAGGGACCGTACGCTGGTCCAGTCTCCGATCTGTGTGCATTAATCATGGCCACTGGCACAGAGAACGAGCCTGTTGCCATCCTTGGCCATATGTGCTGAACCATAACATACACATATTTCTGATCTGCATGCTGATAGGAAAATGAATGAGGTTCGCAATGCAAGGTGCACATTATAAGGCACTCACATGGACCTAATATAATCTGTGGTGCTTGACCTTGTTACTGCACATATAATTAGACAAGTTGATTAGTGTTTACAGTTTTAAAATAGGCAAAACCCTATTTTAATTAACTTCAACCTCAAGTTTGCTAGCTAGAGTCATCTACCATGTGTATTTATGTTGAAGCTAAAAGTTTTCACTGTTAATCAACACACTATTAATCACTGAAACAAAAATTAAAATCTTCCTCTGGAACCCATATATACGTCTGCTGGCTCAGAACGAATCCTACTTGACTCTGCCCTGTGTTTGTCCTTCGCTCTGCGGCACCATAATGTTTTCTGAAGCATTAAAGTAAGATGCATATATAATGATCATTTGACATAAATGGGAGGTTAGTTCTGGATCCCCATAGCTTTTTATTGTCCTTTGTTTTGTTGTCCTACAGTCATAGAAGCATATAAGATACAAACAAATGAAGCAGTTATGAACTGCTGTCATCACTGTCACATCACAGATAGAAGATGTTTCTTGTTGGACATCGATCACAGGTTTACCGGCCCAAACACAGTGGAACTTGAAATGATGTATATTTTATGTCACATTCAACTTTGAACTTTGACCTACAAATTTTCCTTCTGTTGACCAATAACATCTCAACAGACAGTTTTATTTAACTTTTTCTGACAGTTTCCAGACTGTCACAACACAGGAGGTGTAAAAATATATCTCTTGAATGAACTGTGTTGAAGGTGGTTGCTGACTGACAGCAGATAACTGTCTTTTTCCTTATTCAACTCTCTACCAAATGAAATAATGTACAGTCCTCAGAGCAAAATGCCAAGTGACATTTACTGACAAAGTAAAGAGAGGGTTAGTATTAAATGAAATACATAGGTGGGAACCTTCGTCATCTGGTACCATGTTGAATAGAGGTAATGATAAAGAAGGAGAATCAACATGTAGCTGTCGGGTTCTTACGTCCAGATAAGGAATCCAATGGTCCTAAAGACTGCAGATTTATTTCCAGCTCAGCTTTGATTTTTTTTTTTTTTTTACTGCACAGTATTGGAGTAATCACTGCTTGCGTCTACCAAGAGCAGACTCTGATACAATATCACGTTACTAACCTGCTTTATGATCTATTGGAGAAGCTGTGTGATCCCGGCTTGCTGTAGGTACCATGACTCCAGCTCTTGGCGTTGCCTGCCAGTGGCTGGAGGAGGGCAGATCGTAAGGTGTGTGCAAGGAAGTGGAAGCACGTCAAGAAGGCTACGGTCCATGGCAGGCTGAGAATGATCACTTGTTGTGCACCCTGATCTCTAACATCTGTTCCCTGGACAATAGCTTTCACCAGATCTGACCCAGAATCCTGTTTACACAAGCTTCCCTGGTGCGTACCGGGCAGAACCCCACCCCCACCTCAGCTACTTGGACCACATCTCTGTGATACTGATCCTGACATATGGACACATTGACAACAAATTGGTCAGCAGGAATCATCTCTGCTCTTCAGGACAACTTCAATTCAACTGATATCGATTCCATCAACTTGCATCAATTCCTGGCATCGATGCAACAATACAACAATGCGGAGCGCGTGTTGTAGAGTATCCAGACCATCACAATCATCACCTGCCTGTGATGGTGATGCCTTCCTTACTTGAAGCTCTGAACAACTTCTGCTTTCAATTTGAGACCCAAAATGGTGACGACCCCTCCTCTCAATGGCCATGTGCCATGTCTAGGCCATCAGGAGCCTCAATACCCAGTGACAACACTGGACTGATATGATTCTTCTGTAGGAGTTTAACAACCAGCCCTAGGACTAGTGACTAAATCAACAAAGGGATTTGAATCTCATACTTCACAAATGAATATCATTCACGGGTGTTTGTACCAAGGCCTTTGTACCAGTTAAGCAGTGAGGGAACCTTGTCTACTGGGTATATGTCTTTATATTCAATTTGTGGCTGGACAACTTCTGCCTTCTTTCTCCTCAGTTGAAGATCTTTTGGAGACAAAGACAATGAAGACTTTAAAGACACTGTAACCAGTCGCCCCTGCAGGGCCAGTCAATACTATTGACTGCAGTCTGGTTGGCCTGTAATTAGGACCTTGATAAATGGGGTCAACTTGTGCATACACAGTGAGTGTGTGTGTGTGGTTAATTCAGTAAAGGAGGTTCCCATTTCCCAACATTGATAAATGGAGCCATATAACAAGCACTTGTCCTCCCATTTGCCCTTATTGACAAGTGAGAGATACGATTCTAGACTCTCGATGCTCACGGTCAATTGAGTTAGTGGGAGATCCATACATAACATGCATAGAGTCTATACAGAGACGTGTACTCTAGTTTAGATGGTCCATTGTGAATGTTGTTAGCTGTTGGCTCCACCTTGGGAAAATGGTGTCAGACTTTTGGACCCCAATGTACATTTCATCTTTCTTTAAATAGTTTATTTTGTTTAGTTTCTTGCCAAGATTTAGAAGAAGATCACACCGCTCTCATGTATTTGTGCTAAGTATTCTACAAAGAAGCTAAAGCCGAGGCGAGTAGCAAACTTCATAACCTGGAGCTTTTCAAAGTTTAAAGAAATTATAATGCGGTATGCTGCTAAATTTGTCCCTTAATGACAATACAAAGAAAGTCAACATAAACTGCAAACCACAACTATTATCAATCAACATATATGGGTCGGAAGTGGTTGGAAAAGAATATATCGAAAACTTGAACTAGTTCTTTTTCTTTGATACAAATGTCTACATACAGGATGTAAAACAATAGATGCACACCTAAATTGAAGGCCCACACATGAGATGTATGAGACGCACTTTTAAATTTGTGGTGTTGAAGCATATTTTTTCAAGGCTGCAACTTATTCTCTCGTTCGCACTTCAACAAATCAACTATAGCTGGTCTACTGTCTCACTTTTCCTCACTAAGAGTTATGAAAGGTCCTTCATCCTAACCTGATTCTGCCAGGGTATATCCATCTATATAGCTAAAGTTCAGCCTAGGCAGTGATTTATTTACTTCCACCATGTTCAGCCAGGCAGATATATTGTACTGTTGAATGGCCCTGGTGTAATGGGATCTCTGATGATGTAAGTGAGCTGAACCAATTCGCATGCATGTTTTTTTAAGCCCTGCTCATTTCAGTTCTTTTGTAAATCAAATGACATTATTAAGATAGAAAAAAACATTACCAAAACTTTACAACTACTTGCAATTTCATTTAGACCACAAACCCCATCCCTGCCAGTGCAAACATTTGTAGACGACCCTGCGGGTGCGTGTAAAAATAATTATCCTTTCCTGCCGCAGCATGAGTGGAATCGCCAGGATTTGTTGGAAAACAGCACTGTCACCGTCTTCAATGGTCTAATAAGGGTTTAATGTAGCAGTTAATTTCACAGTGACACAACATAACACTTTAAAGTCGACCTCGACAGGAACACGAACACACGCAGAAAGACGGAGAGAGAGAGAGAGAGAGAGAGAGAGAGAGAGAGAGAGAGAGAGGAGGGGAGATGGGAGTTTAGGCTGAGCCAGTGATTGTCGAAGATGCAGCAAGAGTGTGGATAAAGCCTGGCTCATCCTGGGGGAGGGAAGGTGCAAGTTTTATAATTGGAGAAGATGGACTGTCCACACTCTCTCTCTGCTTTATTGGAGCGCTTTAGAGCACCAGTCTAATTTCATTGACTGAGAACAAGTGACCATAATCCTAACCGCAGGCTTGATTTGAGTGCTCATAAGAGTAGTGACCGACACTCTATAGTCTGAAAACTTAAGTGTGCTCCATGACTGTGTTTGTGTATCATGGGAGAAGGTTATCACATTATCTGTGGAGAGCTGAAGGGCCTGCCAGCCTACAGTGTGTGTATAGTACGCCTGCCGGTTTGTGTGTGTGTCTGTGTGAGCGCTACACCTCAGAGACATCATAAGCTGTACATCATTAACGCCTGTGGCTCTAAGCAGCTGCAGATGATGCAGTGTCAGAGGTGGCCTCTGTCTCAGCAACACGTGTGTTGAAGCAACTCATCACACAGTCAGGATGCCACAGACCCTGGCCAACACTCCTTGTGTATGTGCATGTGTGCATATGTGTGAGCGTACGTGTGTTTACATGCTCGCGGGCGTGTAGATGCTGTCTTCCATGATGAATCATCTCATTTTGTTCAATTTGATTTTCAGCGATTTTGAGCAGAAGATCCAGAGCAGCAGCGTTTTAATGTGTGTGTGTGTGTGTGTTGCTTGTATAACCTGTCTCCAATTAATCTTAATCAGCATGAGACAGAGTGCTTATTGATGTTTGAATGAAATAATGATTTTCCAGTATAACCACTACATCTGACCTTTTACTAGGCTTTCTAGCTAATAAGCTGTTACCGACAAAGACAAAAAGCAAAATCATTAACATCCTGTGTATTAATCACTGGTTAGAAATAAATGCATTAAGACACAACTGATTATCGTGTTAAGCTGCTTTGAAACAGTGTCCAATCAAACATATAATCCACAGACTTTGCTCTTTTTACTTCTTGTCTAAGATTTTATAGCAGTGTGTGAAAGGAAAAAATTGTTTCTCCTGTAAAAAACCCTGTGTGCTAGTGTCTTAGAAGATGTCTCACTCACTCTCACATGTTATTTTCACCTTCACATGTTATTTTCAGATGTGTTAATTGGGAAAGGAGCCTGGCATGTGCATGAATGTGGATAAGCTGTGAAAGCAGGGATATTCTCTTAGGAAAAACAGGCGTAGTGAAACGTGACAGCAGATTCCACAGGTTCAAGCAAACACACTGAGATGAAACAAATATCCAAAATGAGGTTGCATATCATTTAAATGTTCAGGGCATAGCAAACCTGCAACATGAAACGTGCTGATTAATAGTGAGTCATGTCGTTGCTGAACATCCACAGGCTCGATCCACAGCTGAGGTGCAAAGACTTATATCAGTCCTTTAACATGTTACATAATGTGTCAAATAACCCGAATCAAACCTTAATCTACTTTAATTGCTTCAGCTCGACCCTTGATTTGGCACTTCCTTCTGGCAGCCTAAGCGGTTTTGTTTTTCTGTCTGGATTTGGCGTCAGCTGAGATTTTGTAAACAAAGGGAAAAACCTGGAGTTTTCGCAAGCAAATAAAGCAATATCTGCTGCAGTCTATAAAGAAGAATAACGTTCTTCAGTTTGATGTTACTTAAGGGTACTCTGTGTGTTTGCTCATTGTTAGTACAGTAGAGTCATGTTTTTGAAAGCCTTTACATTTTTTTTTCTTTAATTTGTCATCTGTCTGTATAGACAGTACAGAGTCCATCAAATAATTTGTTACTAATGACTGTCAAGTGATGTATCCATTATTTATTTAATATTTCCCCTGGTGAAGTTCATCTTTGTAATATGATGCATAGCATGAGAATCACTCAGACCTCAGATGTGTCTCTCTTGCAGGAGAAGATTTATGACAAATGAGGATTTAACTCAACTGAATTTGACTTTAAAATGAGAGGAACTGTATTAGTACAAACATATATATCTATATATTAAATGTCTTTATTTGCAGGACAATGTGGACCTGGGAGAGCTGATGTTCTCATTGTGCTATCTCCCCACGGCTGGCAGGCTCACCATCACTATGATCAAAGCCAGAAACCTCAAAGCCATGGACATCACTGGAGCCTCAGGTGGGTGATGACAGACAATGCAGTCTTTACGCTTTGAGGTGGGGTAGTCAAATGTGCATGTAAAGTGTTGGAGTGTTTTATTATTGCTGGTCAGTTAGGCAGTGTTTTGTTGAATGGCTGTTTGTGTCAATACATTTTGACATCCTTATTGAAGACCACATTACCTGTGCCATGTTACCCAGATCCATATGTGAAAGTGTCCCTGATGTGTGAAGGCCGGAGGCTGAAGAAGAGGAAGACATCAACCAAGCGTAACACTCTGAACCCAGTGTACAATGAGGCAATTGTGTTTGACGTTCCACCTGAGAACATCGACCAGATCAGCTTGCTCATAGCCGTCATGGACTATGATCGGTTAGTGAGTTACATAAATAATATTGATTTCATCTGCAGAAGAGGAACTGAAGCAACATTTTGGTGTCTTTGGTGTTATTTGTCGCTCACCTACAGGGTTGGACATAATGAAGTGATCGGCGTCTGCAGGGTGGGCAATGAGGCTGAGAGTCTGGGACGAGACCACTGGAATGAAATGTTGACGTACCCTCGGAAACCCATCGCACATTGGCACCCACTCGTAGAGGTATGACCCACTTTGTGTATTGCTACCGTATTTGTCTATAGATGTTTTAAACTAAGCAATGTACTGGACAAATTACAAACTGGGCCAGATGTTGGTGCTACTCTGGGCAAAATTAATACTTGAACTAAATTTCATGGTAATCCAGCCAATAGCTGTTAAGAGATTTCACTGTAATGTGAATCTGCATTAGATGAACAATCAGAGGATTTTCAAAGTAATAGGATTCATCCTCTGGGGTCCATGAATATCTGTGATTTCATGACAAGTATCAAACACTTGTTTTAATCTGGACTGAGGCGGTGGACTGAACGACTGACACTAAAATTTAGGAATATAATCAACATAGGATTATTTTCTCCACTGACCAATGATGTCTCTGTAATTAATAAGTGGTCGGCCTTTGGTGTCGTAAGGGTAAAAACCCCATGATGCATATGTAATGGCTGTAATCCTAAATATAAGAAGCAGTAGCACAGCTCTTGACCTCTGAGTCACCAACCTCATGTTCGGCCGTTCAAACAGATGAGTGAAATGAAACAAATCGACCCCTCAGACTGATCATCGGGGACAAGAAATCACAACATTTAAGTGTAACCATAGTTCTGTAAGAATATTTAAATGCACCTCTTAAATACAAAAGATTTTAAATTGCCATGTTGTGTATTCCATTTTGAGGTACAGTAAAAATAAATGAATAATTAAAACAATTACATAACAAAAATTACTGCATAACCCTCATGTGTACTTGACTTGTTTTTCTGTGATTGCCACAACAGAGGCACCTAGCTTACACAGACACACACACAGACAGAGGCGGCTAAATTCACTGAGCTGTTTCTATTTCTGAATTCCCAGCCCACACTCATTAAAAAAACAGAGCATGTTAAAACAGATGCTGGACTGATTCATGTAAATTCATATGGACTTGTCAAAGCTAAATCTACTGGTATTCAGCTGAAGGGGTCAGAAGATAAAACGCTTCAACATGGATTGCTGTCCTGGTGAATGTAACGCCTAGCGTCAGCTATGACACGCATTAGCGTCTGTGTCTTTTCTCACTTTTGAAGAATTTGAATAGTCATTTCAGCTTTACTTGAAGTGTTGGAATATTTAGTCGTCCCAAAATATAATGGACGACAGTTAGCTGGATGCTAAGGTGTTACCTGTTAACATTGGGTGCCACAATCACTGCTAACATCCTAACAGCCTTCTCTGGACATCATTATTTTCTATTCTGGTGATGCTCATTAGCAAAGAGGCTAAGCACCCCAGGATTGTTATTTTGTCTATAATGAACATATTAATGATTTTCTAGTTACCCATATGACATTGCCATCTGAACTCAAGCCAACTGATGTATAATGAGCATCTGTGTAGATTATTTTACCATCTAGATCCTGACTTAAGTCACATTTACTGCTTTGACATCAATGGCTGCTACAAGTGTTTTATATACCAGAGCAATTTAACTCCTCACAATGAAAAATCCATGGAGAAAAAAAAAAAAACAAAATCAAAAAGCTAAGCCACAAAAACTCTTTATTTAAAAGGATTATGAGCAGCATTTATCTAATTTAACATTCATGACATGAATATGATTTAGTGTTTATGAGATGGAAAGGAAACATTTCAGACCAGTCTCAATCTGTGGTCAAATTGTGGTAAATTGAAAGCTGGTCAAAAAGCAGGTTAGTTTCCTTACTTGCAGGGACTGAGCCTGAATCTAAACTGCATATTTGAAACCTGTGCAGCTGTGCAGCAGCTGTCTCTGCTTTTAGGTGCTTTTGCATCAGGGACACTGTTTAATTTTGATGGAACCTGTCATATATCAACAACAAATGAACTGTTTTAGAGCAGCTTAAGTTGCCTCCTGCCAGAATGTAACTTCCTCATGTTGTTGGTTGGAAACAGAGCAGCTGTTACTTGTGTATACTCCACTCCTCCAATACTCACTACTCTACTATTAATGCTCTCGGTGAGCAACAGGAGATCGTTAAAGGTTTTTGTTGTGCTTTTCAAAAGAGTCTTCAGGCTGTTAGAGCTTTTACACCATGAGCCACCATGTTATTTCATTTAGCTGCGTTTTGACACCAGGATTCTTCCCTCCTCTCCCAGTTAACCACTTGTCTCTTACTGAAGCAAATGATGCACCAGTTATCACACTGTGTTTACCAGAGGATTTGCAATATTCGTGGAAGGTCAGTGACCCTAATATTGCCAACAGTTGTGAAGCTAGAAAAGCTCTCTTTACTGTCTCAAGGGCCATTTGTATAGCACTAAAACACACACATACACACACATTGAGGCTCTGTCAGACAGTCTCCAGTAGCAGTGTCATATCTGAGGCCATTAGCAGCGGCAGTGGACTAAAGCAGCACGGCCTCAGATCCGGGCTAATGGCTTATCTGTGTTTCTTTAAAAAGATCTACGCAGACACCCAGAGGAGCCTAGTGGACATGTCTCACATGCAAACACACATGCACACACAATAATGCACATATACTGTAGCCATGTATTTACTGGGATTATGCAGTAGTGGTAAGTAATCGCACATGAAAACACAGATAAATTTAACAAACAAATCCAAACACATGCAACATTCAGTCCCTTGCATGTACACATAATACACACACACACGCATATACACACACAAATTCTGACAAACACACATGCACACGCACACAGGTTTCTTATCCACTTTAGGCTTTTATAGCTTTTCTGAAGTGTTGAAGTAAACCTCGCTGACCCTCAGACCACAGACTGAGAGTATTAATAATTTACCATCTTGATCTCTTCAGCCAGGTCTGTAAACACACACACACACACACGCAGACACACACACACACACACACACACACACACACACACACACACACACACACACACACACACACACACGCAGACACACACACACAGACACACACATGCACACACACATGACAAAGACCAACAACTGAATTACTCTTGAATTCTCCAGAGTCATTTCATGCCAGTTCTGATGCTATTGAGTGGAAAGCAAAGGAAGAGCTCAGTTGGCTCCACTTTGTCACATGAATGAATGAATGAATAACAGAGAGCCCCATGCAGGGGCTGCTCTCTTGAAGCAAGGTGAGTGTGATCCAAAGCCATCTCTGGGTTTATAGCTCTGGCCATGGCGGGTTCATTTCAGATTAGATCTTAGATCTTAAATCAACTTTTCTTACTTAAGTACTTACTCAGTCTTTTCCACTGACAGTTTTAATGCCTGGGGCCGGTTTCACAAACATATAACAAATAGGTTTAGTGTTAGAGTATTCACGTCTGAATTCACCCCTTGCATAAAGCAGTTAAGTTCTTGATTATCTTAAGCCCTACTGTGATACAATGAATTCTGGGTAAATATATATCACACATCCATCATCTTAGCCCTGTTTACCCCAGCAGAAAATATTAGTCTTTCGGAAGAATTTAACTGTTTTTGTTTTTTACCTGGGAAATGCAGCAGAAAAACAACACACTAAAAAATAAAAAAGAAGAAAAATCTGATATGGAGAGAAATCGCTCCGGTCTCTAAAAATCTCTTTCCATCCTCATTGCTTTCTCCGTTTGCTGCTACCAGTCAGCACAGTTGTCATTGATTGTTACCATGGTAACATTGGGCTTAGGCCTGAGTTAGCCGGGGGGTAAGGTGTCTAATATTGTTGCCTGTGCAGTCATTATCTTAGTCTATCAGACTACTATAAGACACACTACACACCAGGGGCTCAACCCCCGGGCCTGGGGGCCTTTTTGTCTGGAGTTTGAATGTTCTCCCTGTTCCCCTCGGGAGCTACAGCTTCCTCCCACAGTCCAAAGACATGCATGTTTAGGTTAGATGGTGACTCTAAATTGCCTGTAGGCGTGAGTGTGAGTGGTTGTTTGTCTCTATATATTGGCCCTGTGATAGACTGGTGACCTGTACAGGGTGTTTCCCACCGTGGCCAAATGCCAGCAGGGATTGGCTCCAGCTGCCCCCCCAACCCTCATGAGGTTTAGATAATGGATTGTTGGACTATAGACTAATGTATAATATCTTTGTGAAACTGGCCCCAGGTCACAATAACATTTAAAATAGTCAAACAGTAAAAGGTAAGATCTATTAGATTCTATTATTAGATTAAAATAACATTTTAGGTATGTTTTTATTACAGTGCCGATGTTTAAGGGAGAGAAGAACTTCTACAATTGATGTCCCCTGATGCACCGCAGACTTTTATTTAACTTCTTCCACTGCACCACAAAAGGTTTGCAGACAGTTACGAAACAGGAGACGATGGTGCTCATGTGCATTTGTAATAAAATGTGTTCTCTTAGTGTGCTGTTTAAAGGGCTTGCAAACTGACACTTAGCAACCTTGTTACTTTTAAGAGCTTTCCTGACTTCAATAAAACTCTTTACTGAACAAAAAGGTGTAAAATCGGAAGGACAAAATGCAAAAGTGGTAGTAAAGCGGTAGTTGACTTTCTACTTAAAGCTGCGTTCACTGATTTGTTTTCCACCAGGAGGTCAACCAAACAAGCTTTAAATACAACATTTATCAGCTACAGTGGAAACTCTGCTGTTTGGTGATGGAAAAGTGGCATATATGAATTTATCAAAGCCTTTTGCTCTAAAAACAGCTGGAAATGAGATTAATGCGAGCAGTGACAGGAAAGAGTAAGGTTGTGAACTGTAAAACCAAAATAATAAGCTCAAAGACTCTAAAATGCTCTGTAGACCTCAAGAGGAAGGCACAGCTGCATGGATGTGTTACTATATACGACCTTGGTGATATTACACAGTCATTTGCGCCATTGTTAATATAGAAATATAAATAATAGCTTTAGTGATGCAAATCCCAATAAAAATTATGTACAACTATATTACCATTAGTGAAGCTCAGGCTTTTGTAGGTCCAGTGGTCTCTGGCTTGCCCACTTTGCCAGCTGCCAGCAGGACTTCTCACAGGTTCATCATTACACGGACTTTCCTTGAGAATCAGAGTTTCTTACAACTCACTTTTGTCTCACTTCTGTCTGTAACTAACCGGATCATCTCCACTTTCTCTCTCTCTTTGTTGTTGTCCAGTGGGTCGGACAGGGAGCGACAGGGAGTGGAAGCCAAGGAGGATCCACCAATTCACTGAAGACACCACCCTCACCATGACCACACACCCCTACACTCACACAAACACACACACACACATACACACAGCCTCAGGGTGGTAGGAAGATGGATGATGGACCTGCAGATAGTCCTTCTGAAACGTTAAGACATAAAGTAGGTGTGACTAACAAGCGATTACTGTAGTAGAATCAGCTATAAGCCATTACTCAAACTGATGTGTCATTAGATTGAACTAGGCTTTCGTGTGCTTAAGAGACGGCTGCACAGGCTAATCCCCACCTCTTACTTCCTCATGTGTCTTCACAACCCAAAAAAAAACACTTAACTACATTCCAACTGAACTACTACAGAACTTTTATTCATCATTTTGAGTTGATATTGATAGTATTAACAGGTTGAGATTAACAAACAGGCCAAGCTTCTTTTTTCTTTTTTTTTTTCTTTTGTTTTAGCAATTTGCAGTTTGTGGACCAAAACCAATCACATTTAGGTGAATGTGTGAAACTGTGACCTGTGATTTGTGTGTGTGATCAGCTGCCATCACAACAGTTACACAGGGATACAGAATTAGATGTGAGAACGTATTCCTGCTCAAATTAAGTTTCAACTCTTTGTATTTGGACATTGAAACCTCTCAATGTGGCCTAAAACCAAGGCAGGCACGGATCAAGGAGAGTTTTCCTGCTGTGGCTGACTTCTTTACAGATCTCTTCCTCTGATGATGTAAACTGACGAGCGTTTGCTCCAACAATGTGTAAAGCAGCTGACAGGTGGAACATACAGAGTTTTATTTACTGCATGTTAAATTGTCATACTTTGTTAATGGGGTGTGGTCGAAATAAAGAAAACAGAAGCATGATAGTTGTCATCAGTGTTGGTGGTGGCCATGAATTAGCCCTGTTTATCTGGTGAAAGGGGCAGTCCACTGACCTCCTCCAAGGAAACATCATTGCTAATCTCCAAGCATGACTGTTAATGATTCTCAGTGATAATCTGGGTCTTCTGGTTTGTCACAACCTGGCTATTATTTCTGTAGTTTTCACCATCATTCCTACTGTAATCAGACTGTAAATTACATAATTTACAGCCAGTCTTATGATTGATGTGTTCCATGGATGGATGGATGTGTTTCATCAACCACATCTTAATCCATCTCGCTAAAATACTCAAAAAACAACAGAAATATTAGCTAATAGTGCAGGATCTGTGTTGATAAATTATGTATTTAAAACTGCAGTGATTTTTAATTTTTTTTTTTTTTTTTTTTTGGCCACTTGTGGGCAGCAGAACAAGTTGTAATGAATGGTGGCCAGAACTACAAAAATAAGAGATAAGATGTGCTAAACCAGAACTGCATTCTCACAATGATGTCTTAGCTGAAGATCCATAGTCTTAAACCAGTGGGAAATCCCTTGTGCCTTTTTGATGGGGGCTTTGTCATCACAGAGGGGCTCCCATTTAAAAAAACAAGTGCAACACATATTGATCACTCAGAATCATGTTGTCAAACTGCGATTAGTCTTTCTGTTACTAGGAAATGAGTGACTGGATTGTATCCGCTCTGAAAACACAATTATTGTAATGGGACTTAATGTTCTCTTCTTTAAATGGGACCACACCCTGTGGTTGTTTTAATAAAACAGTGTTTGTTTTTTGAAATTCAGATTATTACCAGTATTGTTTATGTCTTTGTATTGGACATTGTCACAGATTAACAATGACAATTTTCTTCCGTGTTTGTAGGTACAATGCATGCATCATTTTTCTGTAAGTCATTTTTAAACCTTTCTTTTGTTGTGAGATACTAATCATATTGTAAACACAAGATATAATATGAACCTAAGGCAGACTGTGTTAATTGTCCATTCAGATGTTATTAATAAATATTTCTTTAAATAGCCTGGGCCGATTTACTGGGTGTGTGAGATACAAAGGGAAAAGAGAGACAGAGAAATCTAATTATTTCTATGTAATCATATATCAAATTGCTGGGCTACTATAGAAACATGGCAGTGTAGCATGGCAGCTTTGTGGAAGAGGACCTGCTCCCCATGTGGATATGAAGGAGCCATTTTAAGCTAAAACATTAACCTTCACGTGTTCATACACAAATGAAAACATTGTGTGTATGTATTTAATAGTATTATAGAGCTTGTTAAGTCCTACACACAGGTACTTTGTCTTTATTTTTTGTTTGTTTTTCCTTTTTTTCGGTCATGTTTCTGTCCAGCTACCAAATACACTGTAAGACCAATATCCCAATTAGTCCCTACATTCACCAGCAAATTGCAGCAAATTTCATGTGTTTGCCATTTGATTATGGGCCAATAGTGCGACGTGGATTTACTAGAGAACATCATAAAGAATTTTCTGGTCGACCCCAAGGACACAAAAAAATATAGAAATGGACTGTACAGATTTATTTGAGCTAACCAGTTGAGCAGAGTTTGTGGAGAAAGGTCTCTGGGGTTTTCCAGGGAGACAGGGGCAGTGAGGATTGCGCCTGTAGCACAAATCCCGAGGCTGAGGCTGAGGCTGGTAGCTAAGAATCGGTGGCTGAGGCTGTGGCAGATGCTTGGGCTGAATGGACCAGAGCTCGGGAGTCAGCAGGGATGCTGAGGAGGATGAGAGTGGTAACAAATGAATAGTTATGGATCATAAAACCAAAACAATTGGCTGAAAGACACAAAAAATAACACACAAACTTTTGCAGTTCCCCTACAACCAACAGCTGCAGCACAATCTGGCAGCAACAATTGTAAACATAACGAAATCCTCTGAACAATTTTATAGTTTCTACAATAGTAACCTGTTTTCCATTGTGATTCAAGGCGAGTTTACATCTCTTTTAGGGTGCGGTGGGAATGTTGATATAAAGCCAGACTGATTCATTCTGCCACCTGCTACCATCTTGAGTGTGGGTCCATGGGGCAAGAACTTTGTCGAAACCCCTTCAGGCTGTTTCCTCCTTTGACCTGAGTTTTTGTAAAGGATACCAGGTCCCGTCCCCCCACAGCTTTCCAATGTCAGCATTGATGTCAACCCTGTGTAACTTTCTGAAACCTGCCATTCAGATAGCGCGTCCCTTTCGAACAAGGATATAAATTTGACTTGTCTTTGGCTACTTCTGTCATGTTTTGTTACAAACAAATTATAAATCAAGCAAAGCTTGTCCAAATATAAGCCCAATGAAATGATTGCATGTCCACATTTTTGTCCCCACCTCAGAAATAGGGAACAGGGAACACTACTCTTAAGTTAAAAGTGTCGTGAGGCAGCCATTTTTTTTCAGCTCAATGTGATTAACAACCTGCAAACACCACTCTGACGCCTCTCACACTTAGACTCAGCTCATTACTGCGATGGCTGGACTTTGACCTAGATACATTTAAATCATATTAATTATTAGACAGTAGTTGTTTGCTGTTGTATTATTGTTTAAAATCTTGTTACAGAACCTTTAAATACACATATTCAAATCTGATTCACGCTTCTGTCTGTTTGCTCAACGTGGTCAGAGACAGTTTTATAAATACCTACCGACATATTCAGTTAAATTGTACCACACGTAAAGTATTTGTCATAGAGAGCAAGATGTTCTGTTGCTAAGATATCCGCAATATGACAAAGAAAGGCCACACTGTACAACTAGTGATCTCTTCATCTGATTCACTTAGAGCTTAATAGGAAAGGTGGCGTGCGGGGAGGTTACTGCATGACCTCAACACTACAGATAAGAAATAAGAGGAGTGAAGGAACATATAGTGTGATGTGTTCTTTGTTACACACACAAAAGGGTTGTTTCTATATGTTTGTTAATGTTGATCATCTTGAGCTTCTCTTCACAGCCTGCAGAAGTTTGAAGAGGCATTTTGCTGTTTGACTTGTAATAACCTTCTTACAGTCCCAACAGAATAGCCTTGCCAAAATCGCTGAAGCAAAGTGAGAAGAAACTATTTTGAAAAAAAAAAAAAAAAAAAAAAAAAAAATATATATATATATATATTAAGCCGTTCCACGAGATTTCCCTTGCTGTCTCGTGGTTGAAAATATGACAATGCAGGGAAGACAGGAACACGACTCTCTGGGTGGGAGATGGCTGAGAAAATGGTGGGATTATAAAGCAGCATCAGCAGCAGCAGTGATGTGTAGTCTGAGTGATGTTTGGGGTAATATTCTGTCTGAGGCTTCCTGTGCTACAAATACAATGGTATGACACTTCAATTTCAGAGTGTACGAAGACACCAGGGAACTTAAAAGTGCTTCCATGATGAGACTGCTTCTGATAAAAAAAAAAAAAAAACACAACCAAACAGAAGGCTGACACTAGTTATGCTGATGGTAACAACATCGTCTGTAGATCCACAATTCCAAGCCACAGATCTCTGAGCTGAGGTATTCAGAACATTATTATTGTTATTATTGTTGTTGTTGTTATTATTGTGGGGCATTAGTGAAGACAAAGTACATCTTGGATGTGATTCAACAGGCACTAGAAGTAATCCAGCAGTGAGGCACCTTCAGGCTGCATATGATGCGAATTTGTTCACCTAATTTATCCCACTTGGACCCTGCTGCAAAGCGCTTTTGAAGAGGTGTGTGTTGCTCTGTGGAAATTTTGTTTTCTTCTTTTGATGGCTGTGGACGCTCAGAGCAAGATGAGCCTGATGAAAACATCTAAAGCCTGAATATGTCTCAGGATATGGTGGTGCATCTTTGAGACAGGCTGTTCTGTAATTTGTCAGTTGAAATTTGGTCCATCAGTAAAAAGGACTCAGTGGGGAACCAGGGAGTTAGAGACACGTTAGAGACACGTCATTGTGGTGTCGTTGTGCTGTAATAAGACACGTCAATACTTGACTGACAAACAGTGGGCAGTTCCCATTGCTGCTGTCGTTGTTGTTTGAGTGTGAAAAACATGGCAGCCATCAAGGTCAACATCAGTGGAAGTGCCATGGAGAGAAATTGCAGATACTGCTCTACTGAAATCACACAGCCACCAGCTGTTGCCATCAGACGGTGGTTGATCATGATTGAATGGTTTTTGACTTGCAGGTGACCATGGCAACCACAGAAATCAGCAGAAAATGAGCAACACATTTCACTGGTATCCGAGTTCCCTGAAATAAACACCTCCTTACCAGCAGTGAACAAACACTCATTACAAAAACTGTCTTGGAGCAAAATCTGCTTCAAAGTTTGATTATCCAGACCAGTTAATGCTTCATGACCTCAGTTAACTAAACTCAATATATTAATTGTGTCTTATTGGCAGTCGAGGCAGATGGCCGCCCACCCTGAGTCTGGTTCTGTTTGAGGTTTCTGCCTCTTAAAAGGAAGTTTTTCCTGCCACTGTTGGTGCTCACGGTGGGATTTTTGTTGGGTGTATTTAAATAACTCTATAAAGAGTCCAGACCTGCTCTATATGTAAAGTGCCTTGAAGTAATTTTGTTGTGATCTGGTGCTATATAAATATAATTTGATTGATTTGATTTGTTCTCACTATTTTCATCTACAATAGAATATTATATATATATATATAAACATGCACCAAAAAAAAGGCCATAAAATTCATTTTGAAACAAGGCCCATTTACGAGATGGAGCCCAAACAACAGGCAATAATGTAGGGCCTGCCTTGGTTAATATTGCACTTAACTATCATTAATTAATGTTTTTACTTGAGAACACAGAAATAAACTTTAAACATGCTGGCATCATCATTCAAATAGATATGCCAACATTGTCAATCCAATACTTTCTCTGAGACTAAGGGACTAAAATGTTTGAATGTGCCAAAAATAGTGAAATTGCTGATTTTTAATAGATTGGTGTTTTGGTCTCCAACAACTCCAGAGGAAATTATTCGGTTCTTAAACTGTTATCTCCACTAATCTCCACTGAGTTCAGGCTTAGGCCAAATCTACAGTACAACAGGGATGACAGTGAACTAAGATACAGGATGGAAAACCAAAACAATGAGACACTTATTGTCTGAAAGGAACTTTATTGCAACTGCAGCTGATACTGTAACAGGATAAAGAGAAACATACATAACATTCAAAGTGTCTTCCTCTAAAGAACAACAGTTATGTTAAAATTTGAGAAAGGTGCAGGTATGACTCAGTGGAATAATAAGACAACCTCCCTCTTCCACCAAAGTTTTAGAGGACAGAAAGCACTTTCACACCGGTCCTGTTGAGAAAGTTTCCCTGAGATCCCATTAGTCCAAGGAGAAGAGAAACACCATCATTGCAGCCTTTTCTTTTGTGAAATGTTAAATACAGTCATTCAAACGTGTCCGTCAGTCACATACTCACACTCTGCTGTCAGGGTCCTGAAATTGTCAGAATCATTTTCTGTGGCTGTCAGCATTTTTCAGACTGTAATTCTTGATGTAAGATTCAGTTCTGTAGTAAAGAGGATGGGAAAACGCTATGAACTCTTAACTCTTCTTTATTTATTACAGAATCTCCTGAATCTGCTTGGCCTGATTATGAACCTGATCAACAGTTCACGGAGTCAATTAGAGCTGTATTCATGAATTGAATTTGAACACACTGACATGATACTGAAGATCCAGAGGATGTTATTACCCTTGATTTTCATCACACATCTAAGAATCCATAAATAAGTAAATCATAAACCAGCGACAACTTTTAATGCAAACTCCAGCACAGATCATTTCAAATAAATCGAAAAGACAAAAGTTGCATCTCACAATGTAACTTACTTAATCTACTGGATGAATTCCTAATTTCATCTCTTAAGATGAAAGAAACTCCTGAATGTAACTTGGTGAAAAGAACCAAATTTTAAAGAGCCTTAAAAAAAAAAAAAAAAAAAGCCAAATTTTATTTTGTGCTTACACCTGAGGGTAAACATTTGATGTGTGAAAAATTACTCATGGTAATAAAGGGAGATTTTCATTTTCTTTCAGTTCTGTTAATTTTGTGCTAATGCAGCATTAGTCTAATTAGCATGTTAACACACTAAATGCTGTTAGCATTTAGCTCAAAGCACTGATGTTCCTAAGAACAACCTGACTCAGCTGCCAGCATAGCAATAGACTTGTCTTCTCTTTTTCTTACTCTTCATTCTTCCTGTAATCTCGGTTGCATGCGGCCTCGAGTAATTTATTTGCGTTGCCAGGTTTGCCAGGACTCTCTTCCAGACCCATCTAAATCTCAGCAGAGCCCTGCAGTTTGGTAGATGTTAAATACATACATGAATAAATATATCTGCTCACTTCAGCTCTCGAGTCTGTCTTATGAGACCTAGATATACAGTATTTCTAACAATAACTGCAAATGAATCTCAAATGAAAATGCATCATTGTGTCGGAGATTGATGGAGTGAAGGAACTGCAGAGAAGTATTTGGATGCCTTCATCATAAATTCTGTCAGTTACAGTTAAGCTTGTTGTTAATTCTGCTTATGCAGACGTGTAGGTGTTGAGCTACAGCTTAATTTGAATACCCTCCCACACACTGTTGCTTTGTGCTGTTTATCCTCCCCATTCCCATTTTATCCATTTTAACAGATCACTAAGGATACCACATTCAACCAGTGAGAGACCTCTAATTCATTGAGTCAAACATTTACTGTGAAGTGGAGGCAAAACTTTAAAACTTTAATTACCTAAGAGACTAAAACCTTTGAATGCATCAAAGATAGTGAAATTTCTGCTTTTTAATAGTTTAGTTTGTGTGTGTGTGTGTGTGTGTGTGTGTGTGTGTGTGTGTGTGTGTGTGACCCTTTCCCATGTGGTCCCCCAGGTTACCGTTGTCTATGTTAGAGTGTGTTCATGGGCTTAAATAACACTTTAAATTAACCTCAAAAACCTTTAAAACCAGAAGGTAATTGGCTTTTTGTGTGATACTGTTAAGTAGGGAATGAATGAATGAATAAATGAATGAATGAATGAATATTGTATTTTCAATTACAGGCTTATTACCAGAGGAGGGTAGAAATGCTGCTCCATTTTCACCATCTCATCTAAATGGAGACATTACTCCCAGTGCAGTTGAGTGTGTGTGTGTGTGTGTGTGTGTGTGTGTGTGTGTGTGTGTGTGTGATCTCAGCAGAAATAACAAGGGAAAAGAGAGAGAGAGAAAGAGGGTTATGGGGGTGGGAGGTGGTACTGAGATCATCCCATCAATAAGAATCACTTTGTTGAAAGAATAGCAAATGAGGTCACCACACCACTACCACCTATGGGAGCCAATACACACACACACACACACACACACGCACACAGTAATTGCTCAGGCATGCTAATGGTACCACTATGAGGTCTATTCTCTTCTTCCTGTTGCTGAGCAGTGAGTAACTGACTTGTTTGTGATCTTGAGGTGAATGCATAAACATGAGCTGAATGTACTAAAATAACACAGTAACATGAAAATGCATTGATATGGAACATAAACTAAAAGCAGGAGCAAGAGAGCAAGATGCACATTCAACATCCAGTATTGGTGACATTAGCATTATTAGCTGTTCACTTAATAGTCTAGAATAAATGTTGTGAGTTTAGCATCAAACTTCATTCCTTCACTCACTGACAGCTGACTGCTGATCTTATCACCTTCAATAGTGGCTCACAAAGTTGTTGTCGAGTCACAATCACCAGCTCCCAACAGAAAAACAGAAAAATTGCACATCACCCCTTGAAAGATCCAGATACAGGAAAGGTTTTGGCCCAAGTAGAACCGCAGCCTGTCCAGAATAAATGTATTTTAGCCTTTTTGTTAGCGTTAGCAGTTTCCCTCTGTTTTGAACGACTTAACTCAGGTCAGCACATCAGGTGGATTTGATCCTTTCACATTTTTTCCCATAATACTTAACGCTCCAATTTCTCAGTTGGCCCAAGGTGAAGAAATCCTCAGCAAGTCCCATCTTGTGTGATGCTTTGATGAAGGAATCAATAAGAGAGAAATAGAAGGAAACTGTGATTTAGCCAACAAATAATTTATACATTCACCAGTCTGTACATTGATGGATATCCAATAAATCTGTTGTAACTATTCATTCATTATTGATTTGTGGATGTTTCAGCACCTAAAAGAAGAAGGGAGACATGTATGTGTATTTTTAGAACAAGCCATGACTAGTGTTGAGAATAAATTTGCTTATGTAGACGACATTGTGAATATTTCACATCTGCTGGCAAATTGGAGTGCTGCTCTATACTTTGAGCTCCCAGTTGGCTCTCAGCTGTCCACCAGAGCTGGCAAACATAACTAGATACAGCCGAACCCCCAGGGACAGGCTGACTGATGACAGAGAGCATGCTGGGAAGGAACCCCAGAATGAAACAGGGATCTATCTATCTATCTATCTATCTATCTATCTATCTATCTATCTATCTATCTATCTATCTAATTACATGAACGAGCTCGTGCAGAGATGTTCTTGATTCCTGATGAAGTTCTCCAGTTGTGAGCATGGCTGTAGGAAACATGAACCTCGTGATTGGTGTGAAACTATAAATTGAGTCAGGAACCCACTGTGCTGTAACCGAAGCAGATGTAGTAGAAGAACTGAATATTGACAAAGAAGCTGTAGGATATCTAATGTGAGAGGTCATTGACTGGACTGGTGCATCTCTACTAGCATCCATCAATCCAATTCAATTCAACTTGTTTGAGTGACAGGAACTTATTAAAAGTGCCTTCAGTAATATTTTACTGAGTCTTCGCACAGCATGACCATAATTTTGAGTGGGTTCTCACAAGTTGAGTGTTGTTGCATAACCTCAGATGTGTACATGCTATTTTTAAGTTTGTGTTCTATTTTTTCCTTTGCTGTATCATCTCACGATTGATGCTGCAATGTCCCAGTTTCTCCATGGGCACCATGCAAGTTTCTTCCTATCTTTACAGGCAAAACAGGGAAACACTAAACAGGCACATTGTTAGGGGACACTATTAAATAAGAGTGTGAGTAAAGAAGCTATGCTGTAGCATTGTAATCCATCTGTCCGTTCGTTTATTCATCTATCACCTCTTGTCTGTCCCTTTGGTGTTGTCATGCCTCATGCAGCATGCATGGAACAAAAGTAGGAGGAGAAGATCAAAGAAACAGGTGATTCGAGCAAATGCAGAGGCATTTTGATGAAAACAGACTCTTTGATTTTGATCTAAGAATAGATTTAGTACAACTGCACAACAGAATTTCTGCAGGCTCCTGCCAGATGAAGCTGGGTCATGGAAAGTAATGCAAATAACATTGTGTCTTTTATTAAATAGCATAGACCAAACACCTGGCAAACCATCCCTGAACCATTTTTGCAGTGTGATAGGGCTCATTAGAGGCCACTGCCATTAGGGAATACAGTCTCCATGAAGGGGTGAACTGGCTCTGCAACATGATATAGAGCATCACACTGCAGCCGCCAGTTTGCCTTCTTCCCATAGTGCAGCCTGCTTCCATGTCTTACCCAGGTAAGCAATGCACACACACACCCGGCCATCCATGTGATGTTAAAGAAAATGTGATTCATCAAACCAGACCACCGTCTTCCATCATTGTCCAGTTCTGACATTGGTGCTTTTTCATGTATTTAAGCTTCTTTCAAGCTTTAAGCTTCTGTTCTCCCCAGAGCATCAGTGAGTCTTGGCCTCCCATGACTCTCTTGCAGGTGCCAAAGTCGCTCACATCCTCACACTTGCCCATTTTACTGATTCCAACAGGCAACCTCAAAGACAAAATGTTCATTTGCTGCCTAATATATCCCACCCACTGGCAGATGCCACTGACATGATATAATGGTATTCATGTCACCTGTCAGTGGTCATAATGTTATGGCTGACCGGTGTAGATTGTATATAGTTCAGTATCAGTGCAAAGCGATATCAAGATTAACAACTGCCACATCTTTTCTTCTGCTGAAGTTAGCATGCTAACCAGCTAGCCCACACCCATCTCAACATGCAGCGCTGTGCAGAGGGTGTATTATAATCTCTTGTCTTGGGGTAACACAACAATGACAGAAGCGCTTGTCAAGCAAAAATCACCACCACCCACTCCCAGCAAGAAACCAAGTGCTGTATTTCTAATACGTTGCCACTACTTCTTCTGTATGCTGTTTCACTTTATCACATCTCAGGCCAATTATTTCTGATGGATATCCTGTGTCCTCATAGCCTGATGCACTGGTGTAGTACACCTGTGCAGAATTAAAGGCTCTGTGTGCCCACTGTACGTCTGCACAGGTGTTTTCACATCTGTATGATCAGAGGTCTCTTCAGCGCTGAACACCTGTGAGCTCAATCTCTGGAAGTCCTGCAGGTGTCATTTCATGTCTGCGCTGCACCTCCTTTCATTTCACTTCCATTACACAATCGCATTACACTTGGTGCCCACAAGCTGCATGGATTTACACTTATGTACGCCCATCGACCACGATTATGTCGTAACTGAAACCTGTCAATCAACCTGTTGTTTTTTTTAACAGGCCAAAAAAAGTTTATTCTGGCAGGCAGCACAAGTCTCCTCCAGCTCTCCGGATGTGTCGACAAACAGAGGTAGGTCCAATGCAGTTAGTAACACTAACTAAAGCACTTAGATCAAGCCAGACGTATTTGGAAGGATTGTATTGCTTGTCCTGTTAAACACAGTTATGGAAGAGTTGTGTTTTCAGAATATCTCCAACAGAAGAAAGTTAACATGAACTATAATTAGCATGGATGAAACTATGCGAATCAGACTGACCTTTAAATCTTTCTGTGGGATGTTTCTACACACGACCCTCAGATTGTCATCCTGTCTCTCCATCATTTACCACTATACCACCTCCCCTCTCTTCTCTCCTCTCCTCCTTGCTGCAGAGGCAGCAACGCATTATCTCCAGGATCACAGGCATGTGATGGAGTTATGGTAATAAAGGGCAGAGAGACAGACTCAGAAGAAGTTTACATTGAAGAAGAAAGACAAGAGGGGAAGTGCAATGCAGAGAACATGGTCTGTAATACTTGTCTCATTATGTCTCATATAAAAGTGGAGTCTATACCAGCTAGGAAGAAACAGAGATTACAGGTGTCCCCAGAGGATAATTCATGTTCTTGGTGATTCTCTGAGCATTAGTGTTGCAGCATAAGGGAGAAATTTCCCCAACATGCTGTATGTATGTTAAAATATAAAGATGGAGGTAGCCTCTGTGACAACCCAGTTGCCACAAAGGGGGAAATTAGCTGCAGTGCACAGACCAAAACTGATTTTTGGATCAGGCTATAAACAGGCCAATCATGTTTAGTCCTGTTGGCCATTTTAACATGGGAGTCTATGGGGACTGACTCACTTTTGGAGCAGCACTCCAGCACTGGCTTCATTTTTCAGCCTTGCTTGGTTCAAAAGCAATGGCTAGATTTCCATTACATCTTCTGCTGTTGCTGACAATCCCCTGTGGATGAACTGTTTCCATTTGGTTTGTATTTAACATAGTATAAACTGATGACTATATACCTTTCTCATGTCTCATGTTAGGTCATGTACTGGACTATTGCTTGGCCAGAAGCAGTAACAGGTTTTGCTGGCAGATGGATTTTGTTACTTTGTCATTTCCTAGTCATTTCCACATCTCCAGTCTTTGGCTGCTGGAGTACTCCCTTAAACATTTACTCTTTCATGTCTTAAACTCCTCTAACACGCTGAAAATTCAGAGGGACAGTGAAGTGGATCTCACTGCAGGTGTGGTTTCAGAAGTTTATCTTCCATGACAGTATCTAAAAAAAGTACTGATCCAAATGCTCACTACAGCCTTTATTCCCTGTAAGAGAATATATTCCAAACATTTTAGAGCCACATCAACTCTCTGCAGGTGAGATTTTGGATAGATGGAGGTGGATTCTGTATGAACATCAAATATTTTCTCTCATAAAGAAACTTTTACAGCAGTACTACACAACCTGGGGGCAAAGCAGGATCAAACATCTCAAACAACTGTAACTGGAAAAGGATGTTTAAAGTTGTCAAATTTGTGCTTATATTTGCATGTGTGTGCTACCCCAGTGGTCCAAAACAGAGGTACAGAGGAACATTTTGTACCTCCTCAGACGCGCTATTACAGGAACATAATGGGCCCTCAAGAGAAAATATCAGTCATTGAGATTAAGAGTCGGGTCTGACGATTTGGAGGAGTTATTCCAGTTGGAGAATCCTTTAGTGGATTAGTGGATTACTAACATTTATAGATGCAAATTGGCTTGTTATGAACCAACAGGACTTTAATAATGACTCAGTCACATTTTAATAACCTATCAAATGAGCAGCGGTAAATGTAGGTGTACTGAAATAGATTTTGTATCAAGTGTTTTTTTCCAGTAGAAAGTCATTGGAGGGTTTTCTGTGGTGAAATAAAAGCCTGATGTGATACAATGCTTTTATAAGAGTATAGCCTTGATAAATGAAGATTAAATTGAATAATTAAATTAATTAATTAATAGTTAGTGTTACATTTTATAAAACCACTAATCAAAGCAAAGTGTGTCACAGAAATTGGTACCAACAAATCAGCAGAAACTACCCAGGTATGTTTTTTTTTTTTAGAAAGCAAACTATTTTATTGGGCTTTCTGCTTAAAGATTAATGTGGAAGAGACATAAATCCACATAAAAAGATACAAAACTATAGCCAGCAGCCAGTTAGCTTAGCTTAGCATAAAGACTGGAAACAGTGGGAAGCAGTAGCCTGGCTAAGGAAACAAATCTGAAGCTTTGGACCGAACCATGTTGGCCGTTTCTTCAGTTTGCAGGTAAACATCACGCTTTAGTAGCTTCATGTTTAAGGAACAGATATGTGTCATTGTTTGCAACACACCTTTCCCTTTTTAGACACTGCATACATGTACTCTATGTCAGCTTGTTGCTTCATTGAGAATACACAACACCAATCTCCAATGAAGCATTCGCATTCATTGAAGGAGTCACATTTCATGAGCACCCTGACAATAAACATCATATGCATGATATTGGGATTTTTTTTTTTTAACACATTTTCCAACACTACAACAGCCAATATTTGGAATTGAGAATTTAAGTCTGAGAGCAACACGAGTCTGAGTCTTCTTGAGGGATAAATTATTTAATATTCTCCACTGCTACACATCCTCAGACAAATTTGTGTCAAAGGTTTTAAGAGAAATGGAGTAGTCATTGTCATGGGGACTGTCAGAAAGTGCTTCTGTCCTGATTGAAGCTGAAAGCATGTCTAATCGTTGCTCTCATTGTATGAGCTCAAACACCATGGCCACTAACCAACTGCAGCAAAACATCATTCAATATTGATCATTAGCAGATAAAAAGCTATGGTGCTTCATCTAGCTTTTATTATTCATGAGCATCCTTTACTCATGATGTGTGGGCCAACTTCATAACACCTAAAGTCTGAGTGTGATGAGCAGTTCAATGAAACAGGCAGCTGAAGTCGAAGAGCAGTGGTTGAGGTGCAGTGCATTCGATTTACAGGTTCAATGCGCAAAATATAACTGAAAAGTTTGACATTTCAACTGTGTGTATTGTTAATAAGGAACTCCACCGGTGAGTACCTGTGAAAACAGTTGTGGGTTTGTCAAATCTGTGAAAACAACCCTAGCAATGTGATAATGATTCCCTCAGGAATGTATGAAAGATGCTTCACAAACAAAGTTCTGTTGCACTGTTGAATTAAGAAATCTGTCTCCTAAAATCTTTATTATAATTTGTCATTCACAAAGTTGTCAAGTTTATTTAAATGCAAGACTAAATTGTTGGATAAACACTTTAAAAGCATATGCATTATGCTCTTTATGCATAATGAACCATGGATGCCACTTGTTTTAAGGCAAAAATGTGTTATATGATTATTATGATGATTAAAACGCAAGTATCATCAGTATCATCTTGATTCGATCGCAGCACAAGTTTTAGGCTTATAGCTACGTTCTTCTGGCTCCATCTACTGGATTCAAATTGTAAGTACATTTAAAACAGGAATGAAGGCTAATTTTGACTATATTTATTTTCAAAGCAAATATTGCAAATGCTGAGGAAGTTTATCAAGAGAATCATAGACATTAAATTATTTCATCTGTCTAAAATTCACCCTTGTATTTTGTTGATTTTGGCTTCAATTCCTTATTGTTTGGGATCCCACAGACTCCAATCTGGTGCTAAGTAAAAATAATATTATTCTTAATTAGAAAATCAACCTGTTCCTCCATGAAATATTTTCCTTTTCTTTTGCCCTTATTAAAAACCAATATGAAGTATAATAAACCCTCTGACATTTGACAGAGGATATGATTAAAATGCCAAATAAAGAAATATTTATGCTTTATATGTTATAGGCTATGCATGACGCATGGAATAATTCATTAAGTTTGGAAATTATCTTCCATACAAAGAAGACTGCCATGTTATCAGATCAAAATTAGGTTCATATCTCAGTCTCATAAAATAAAAAAAAGTATTAAGTAGAAAAAAACTCTTAAGTGTGGTATTTGGATGTTAAAGACAAACTCCAGGACTTAATGATTTTCACATTTACTTTTTTTTATTGTAAAGGTGGTTTCTTACAAAATAGTCACATGATACAGAGGCAAAAAAAGTAAAAATAAGAGGCTTGAAAACAGAAAAGAGTGAAGACACGAAAAACAACCTACAGAAACTCTACAGAGACCTTTGGTGATGATATCCTTATTAAAACTGAAACAAACAGCGACATGATCTGCTAAGTAATAAACTTTACTCATCACTGTCATCATGGCAACACAAGAGAAAAGCAAAATAAAAAAAAAAACAATATGGAAATAACGTGTTTTAACCAAGGCCCCCAGAAACAGTCTGTAACAGTTCTGTATGCTGAGCTGCCCTACAGATTAAAATACCATCTGTCGGTGTTTCTCAGGAACCAGCAAAGGCAGCTACAGTTATCTGTTTTAAGACGACATCTACGGCTGATGAAGCATCATGTCCAACCAAAGTAATCATTTGTACACATGCTAAAATAAGAGCTTCTGACAGACTGAGAGCTATCGCAGGTTTAATGCTACATCAGCTGAAACAACAGATAAAGTACAGTACAGCAGTACAGTATATAAAGACTAATTTTAACAGTATAAAACATCTCCATTTAAATGTATCTGTTTATCAGGGAAAGTGTTTTTAGTAATTACATAGTAGTGTTGGTTAGATAGGTATACAGTACATCCATAAGACTGTAGAGACATGAGCATCTATGTCTTGCAAAAAAAAAGAAAAGAAAATCCTATAATTTTAGTTTAGTTTCATCTGTTTTTTTTTTTTTTCTGAATTAAGTGACAAGTATTTTAAACTGGGGCTAAAAGTTTGCCTGTCGTTTTAAAATGATGACTTCCTGGGATTATGATTCACTTTTCCAAGAACGTCTCGCCATGAATGAAGTTTGATTTTTACACATAACTGCAGAAAATCAATAAGTTATTAAATATTATTCAAATGTTATGATATCAGTTCATTGTCAGTTCATGTAGTAACACAGCAGTGAGTCCTCGTAAATGATCAGAACCATCTTGTACTTTTTTAATGTTATCAGCTCTAATATATCTAAGTGAATACAGGGGGATTTATTGGTAATATTAGGGCAATCTTCTGCACTCCATGCTCCACCTATTGATTTTATGAATGGAGCCCTCGGTGGTGTGGTGGTGTCTTGGTCAATGGATGCTCTCTGGATGCTTTATTTGAATAGTTTAATTTCAAAGCTCTTTGTACTTCATAGCTGCTACAATTCAGAGTGAAACATGGTGACAAATGTAGAGTTTAAATACCCCAACAATGTATAAAATTGTTCAAACTAGCTCTAGTAAAAGATGCGTCAGTAGTAACGATTTTGTCCATAATACTTGAGCAACCATTTCAGTGCAGGGCTTCTACTTGTGATAAAGGTCAGTTTATGTTGTGGTTTTTCAACTTTTACTATAAAGAACATGAATAACTCCTTCACCCTGGGTCAGCAGAGGTGTGCCTTACAGTTTTTTGTGTAATGTATCTTATAATGTGTCTTTACTTCATGTTTGTCATGTGTGTCTGCTTGCTTGTTCCTGGTGTTTTAACAATACTCGATACTACTTTAACAATCCATTTCATACCCCACCACCAAGCCACTAAGCATGTCATGGAACAACGGTGAGGAAAGGGGAGATGTGTTCCTGGAGTCTGACCATAACCATAATGCTGTTTCTCCCCGAGGTCAGTGCTGTTATAAGGATCTGTTCTCTGATTTAAAGGCTAAAGTCAGGAAACAAAAGTGTGTTGAGTACCATAAACACTATGGATCACATGAAAGATTTCCTATAGTCCTGCTAAAATGTACAATGATACATATCTTTAGCTCTTTTAAGCAGCTATGGTGGAAATCCCTCTGTGTTGTGTATGGGTGTATGATTTATACACAGCACTACACCCCTGGGAGCCTCCATCCTGTGTCTGATTAATACAGTTGAAATGTCTGCACAGTTTTTATTTACAGACTATTCAGTTTGTCTAACACAACAGGTTCTATTTTGGCACTAAAGTATGAATTTTCATTAATTTGAATCAGGCAGACCTGCTAAAGCCAATAAACTGATCCTGTTACATCGCAAACATATTTTAAGGTACGACACTGACATAGTATCATTAACGATGTGTGGAGAAAGCATCTTGGTGTCAGTGTATATGGTGGGAAGCGAACACATGCCACAAATCACTGGTTCCTATGGGTATTTCTCTCCAAAAACAGAAAAACAGGAGCAGATTTTGACAAATTTTCAGGAAATATCTGGATTTAACTTTATTTCATGCCCCAGGGGCCAGAATGAAAAGTTTGTGCCAATGGAAAAGCTACAAATTCCTCTAAAGACTTTTTTGCAGGACACAGATATGACTCTCTAATACTTCCATTGTGGTCTAAAGTAAAAGTCAGCCTTGTTAACTAAATGTCTACAATGGCTTCACTAAACAGCGCATCACCTTCTCTTTCTTTCCCTCCTCTCTTCTCTTCTTCCTCCTACTTGCCCAGACCATTCTTTCTTTCTTGAAGTTAAACCCATCATCTCACCCTCACCTCACCTCCCTGCAAACACACACGCACAAAAAACCCAACCCCTGCCCCATCGTCTTTATCAAATAATCCCATATTTTCAGATCTTATGTATTTAACCCACAGCTCCCCCATCCCCTACTCTGCAGATCAGTAGTGCCCCCTAGCAAGGATGAACGTTACAGGCACGGATCTCCTTCCGGTCCTTACAGCTGGATTGCTGAGCGCCCTTTGCTCTCTTCTTCACCATCATGAAACGCTCCTGAATCCCCCCTCCGCACGGTTTGGTACAGTCTGTCCAGCTGGTCCACGGCTGCATCCTGCAGCCTGCTGAAGGAGATGAAAGAGGGCAGCATCTCAGCGGTGGCCTTGTATAGATAATTTCATATTTATGACAACCTAACAGATTACAACCACCAACCTGGCTGTTCTTCCAGCACGGCATCTCTACCTTGTTTACCCCGCCTCCTCCTCTTTCCTCCACCTCCCCCTCGCGCCTCCTTCGTTTTCGTCCGGCACTTCCTGATCTTGCATTTCTTCCTCTGGATGGTCTCGGGACAAGTGCTGCCTCCGAACTGTGGCTCCAGCTTGATCATGCGGGTTCGGATGGTGTGTCCTTTACCGCAGGACTTGTTGCACTCTGACCACTCAGACCACTCTGAGACCATGCAGTCGATGGCTGGATGGAGGGAGGGGAAGGAAGAAATAACAGAATAAGAAGCAAAGAATAAAGGAAAATGAGCTACTCATAAACCTGATGTGTATCACTGGTTTCAGTGGTTGATTAAATCCATATTTTTCTTGACCTGTGACTCTCCAGAGCATTGTAATCTTTTGTTATGTCTAAAATGTGCAGTAGAAGTTGACAAAAGCTGCACATTGTAGTGTTTTTAGATACATATAACTTCTGTAATTACTTATCTTATTAATTTATAATTCTCATTTGTCTGACATCCTCAAAGGAAAGTTTATCCTTCAGTTTGCTACATTTAACAACATTGGTTTTACACCTGGAGAAGTACATTGACAACAAGTTTAGGACAGTTCTGCTGTGTAGTCGAAAGAAGATTTTTTTACACCAGATCAGGCAGTAAAAGGAGAATTAGTCTTGAACAGAGAGAAATTACTTGAGTCACTTACGGCACTCGGGCAGCATGCACTTCTCCGTCTGCTCCAGCTCCTCGCTGCACTGTGCAGGATCAGACTTCAGCATCCGCTGGCGCGTTCGCACACCACGACCACATGTCACACTACACTCACTCCAGTCAGACCAGGGAGAGAGCATGCACGGGATGGTATCTGCAGACACACACAAGTCCACAAATACATTACAAAACTATAGATCATATAAATACATATAGATACGTAAATTATTGTTAACTCACGGCATTCTGGCATCATGCATTTCTCCACTTCAGCCACCTCAGTTTTACACATCGATCCATCTATTGGAGGCATTTTCACCATGCGCTCACGTCTTTTCATGCCCATCCCACAGGTGACGCTGCAGGGGTCCCACTCACCCCACTCAGTCACCACACAGCTGCTGGGTGCTGAGGGAGAGTCAGTGTATCAGTCAGCTAAAGGATCCAGTTTGACTCTCAACATCAAGCTTGTTTGACTTTCAGAGAATGATCATCATCTGTCTCTGTGTCTGTCCTTTACATCTTTTTTTTTTACCATATCAGCTCTCAGACAGTTTAGATCAAATATCACAAATCAGATTTCATTACAACCATTTTACTGAAAATCACAAATGTCAGCTCTCACGGCAGCACTCGAGGAGGAAGGTCATGAGATCACCAACATCATTAGGATTCATCATCAGGGGGTGCCAAAGAGGCAGACTGACCATCTGACAGACTGACATGGCCCCAAAGCCAGAGCACGACTAAAAATCAACTTATCTATGTCTTTTTAAGGAACTGATAATATGATACAACTAAAGCAATATCTGTAAGGACAGGTGAGAATACAATGAAATATAGTTTGAAGTCTACTTTGAATAAAATGTGAATTTAATTGATATAAAGATCGCTTACAAGGTGTGCATACATATTATTTCATGATAATAAAGTATAATCATTTTTTTATTTCCACATTTAAACACATGGTGATTTATTTTTTGTTATAAATATTCTAATAGCTGGAACAAAAGGCTCCAGATAAACTGGGATGTGATGTGGTTCAGGAGAAAAATAAAAAGCACTTTACTGTTAGACTAGAAGTCGTCAGACAGATAATTGACCCATTATTGAGAAAAATGCAAGTGTTTTGGAAATATGCTAATTATTGCGAGTGTGCCTTTGATTGACCTTTTCAATTTTAATTTCTTGACCAAAAAAAAAAGGAAAAAAATTCATGAGGACTCACAGCATTCATCATTGACAACACACTTCTCGGTCTCCTCAGTGTGGAGCTGGCAGAGCGAGCCGTCCTCGGGATACTGTTTGACATATCGCTCTCTGGACCTCATTCCCATCCCACAGGACACACTGCAGGCAGACCAACTGATCCACTCCGACATCATACACGTGGAAGTTTCTGTCCACCAGGAGAGAGAAAGAATAGACCACCGCCTGCTTAGCAATAGACATTATTATTATTATTATTATTATTATTATTAGAGGAAGATCTTAATGTTTTATTTTTCTCATTTCTCTTTGCCAGGTTATTATAAGGAAATGTTCAGCTGTTTCAAAAATGACTTGCTTTTCATAATTTTTGTGCCATTCATTATTACAACCAGTACAAAACGAGATCCATTGCTTATTAGTTTATTTAATTAAATGAGCAATACCAACATGATTTGATCAACTGGTCAGTTCTAGCTGCCACTGCAGAATGTTCTGTGTCAGGTTCCCATTAAATAGATTAGCAGGGGACTCGTGTTTCAGTGCTCCCAGTATTTGCAACCCAAGGTAAGTGTCCTCAATAAAACACTATATTCTTGGAAAATATCCCTTCCTCTGCTGTTGTAGCCAATTCACCCCAAGATTCGGCATGTTGTGCACTCTGAGATGCATTTCTGCTGTTGTTAAGTGGTTATCTGAGTTACCGTAGCCTTTCTCAGAGCAGCTACTCATTGGATGTTTTCTTGTTTTTCTCACTATTTTAAGAAAAAACAAGGTTGTTGTGTGTTAAACTCCCAGGAGTTCAGCCCTTTCAGAAACACTTAAACTGGCCCATCTGGCACCAACAATCATGCCATGGTCGAGGTGACTGAGATCATATTTTATCTTTTAAATCATGAACCTTCTTCAGGATTTTATGCATTGCACTGCTGCCACATGATTGAATATTTTCATGAATAAGCAGGTGTACAGGTCCCTAATAAATCCATCTGAAGATATGAACAACATCTTTCAAACTCCACACAGGAAGGACCTAATCATGCCATAGCTGTGAAACAACAGCACTAGCTATTGAGGATACATACACCCAGCCACGATTGAACCAGAGACCTAACACTCTCCCTGAGCACTTTAGCAGACAGGATACTTGATGCTGGACATGTGAACCCACGTCCTCCAGTTACAAGACGCCCTGCCCTCAAAACTAATCCAGATTTCTCTCAGTTGCTTGGATTTCAGTCTGTCCAGTCATCTGAAAGTCAAAGGTGCCATTTACAAAAAACTCTTCCTCAGAAACTCTCTTTTAATAAGTCAGGATGCCTGAGGGACAGTGCTATTCGCATCCAGTGCCTGAGGGAGTGAAAGTCAATATGAATGATCCTGGCCTGTATCATCTGAAAAGTGAACTGCAGCGTCTCTGTCTTAACAAGGTCCACTCTGGTGTATTTTATCACTATTAGCCAGCATGGCGGTTCAAATCCCCCTATTCCTCACTTAGAGAGAGTCTCTGTATGAGTCTAACTACCCTTTACTGCTGTCTCCTTGAAACACCTCTTAAGAGAGTGGAGCTCTGGTGCAGGTAGTGTATCAAAAGTGATAAAAAGTCTGTCCAGAAGAGATAATTATATGAGAAAAGACTTTGTAAATCATCTGTTTTCTAAAAGAAAATTATGAATGAACTTAAAAAAAAGTTCTGTTGTGGATTTTTCTTCAACTCACAACGCTTGACTCGTACATTCCCAACCTTCCAACAAACTGAGAAAAGCATTGCTTTGTGGATTTGGCCTAATAAAGCAGAGCTAAGTGAATCATTAATAAAAGATACAGGTATCTCAAGCTTGGATGACGTCCCCAGAGAACCAGAGTGTTTCCCGGGAATATTAATCACCCTTGGCGTCAGCCCCGGTCCAGCCCCAGCATGAACCTCGCAATTATCAATCTCCCACCACACGCTAACGGAGCGCTAAATGAAAACAAAGGAGAGGTGTTTAGGAACTAAAAGCTATCTGTGTTGCTGTCTGATAATCAATAAGAGGAGCAGCGAGTGGTGCCAGTGTGTGTGTGTGTGTGTGTGTGTCTCTGCATCTGTGTGAGAAGCTCCTTTAGCCTCAAACAGCCTGAGCTCCACTTGTCTGATGACTGGTAGACGTCCTGGGAGCGAGGGAAGAAGAGTGAGGAGGAGAAGACAGACGCCGACTGTGCTGCCTCTCAGCATTTGTTCCAAACTGACAACTTCACTGGGAATTGGACAAAAGCAAACTCCTGGGGTTTTGTTTGTTTTGTGTGTGTTTGTTGCAGGATGGGTGGGTTGTTACTTGCAGTAAAAAGAGCAATGAATTGACAACTCCAATGGAAATCAGAGAGAAAAGTTTCTCCTTTGACTACACCAGAGGAGAACAGGAAAAAGTCGAAACCAATTTGCTTGAAAGACATCTGTCATCAGCTTTGATGCTTGGATTACCGTGAACCGTGAATATGTTTTTGTCTTTGCGTCTACACATCTCTGAATCCTAATTAGGACCCTTTACTTACACAATCCTCCCGTCACTCCTATTATCTTTAACACAACAGTGAGAACATGGTGCATTGATGTCTTTTAGTCAGTGATAAACAGTCAAATCCTGGCGTAAGCATCCTGGATGCAGGAGGCCACTCAGCATTAACAGCTAATCCACATAATCTTTTATGTTTCAGTGAAGTAATTACGGTATCCAATCATCAATGTTTACTCTGTGTAATTAGGGATTAACTGTATTTTCTGACAAACTCTTTTGATGTAACCATATCAACGTTAGATGTGTGTGAGCGTCACCGTCTTTTACAATCAGCAGCTGCTTTTCACAGTCAGCTCCTGGTCACACGTGCTTAACAAAGAGTTGCCACCTGTTTCCTTCTGTTTCACCTGTTCCTTCACACACACAGTGACCTAATCCTCCACAAGAATAAGCCCAATTGTTATTGAATGGCTGCACAATTAAATTTCTGAATAAAATAATTCCATTGGGCTGTGAAATATAAATGAGGTAGCATCTTTGTGTTTTCGCCACAGATTCCATCAGATTAAGCCAAAATGAACCACCCAGAGTTAATCTTCTTATTATTTTGAGGGTTTACTGATTGCCCCTCCTGTTGATAAGAAATGCCCCAAACTCTAAAACTCTGAAAAAGAAAGGAAACCTTTTGTTTTTTACACTTTTTGTGTATAAAGTAACAGAAAGAAATCCCTTGAAGAAAATATTTTTATTTTAAGATCAACATGCTAATATATGTTAACAACATGCTTTACCAATGTTAGCATGTTGACTTAGCAGGTGTAAAGTTTACCATGTTCACCATCTTAATTTAGCACATTAGCGTGCTAACATTTGCTTAACAGAACAAGATACAGCTGAACTGTGATAACTAGGTCTGATCCAAAATGGTGGACAGGCTGACTTTGGCATCGCTAGAGCACCACCATTAGGTGGTGGTGAAAATAGGCAAAACTGTTACACATACACTTTGCATGCTTTGCACTATTTTCAAAGTATTTCTGCTCTTGTTGACGGCAGCAGGGAGTCACTTCAGTAGCTGCTGGATTCACACTCAAGATTTACCTCTAACAAATGAGAAGCTCCAGGTTTTCAGGAGTGTTAATGCTCTTTAGTGAGATAACGTTTTCCTTTGTGTATGTGTTCAGAGGGAATTAAAGAGCTGTTACTTTCAATGTACTGAGGGAAATAAAGAATTATCTGCATCCGCACTTTGGTGATGCAGCTGGAAGTGCTTTCACACAACCAAATAAATGTTATTTATCAAAGGGAAACTGGCTGAGAATGGTTGTTTCAAATGCTCCATTATTTATATAGAGGCCATAAGTGATTCTATAAATTAACCTCTTCCTAGTACAATCACAGATAACCACTGAGGGAATGCACTATCCACTTTATGAACCTGTATTTTCACAGTAAGTGCAGATATTTTCTAGATTCCAAAGTGATAACAGTTTGTCACTGTGTGTGTGTTTGTATGTGTGTGTGTTTACCCTCCATACTGCATCCTGGGCCCATGCAGGGCTGGAAATCCTGAGTGTGTGGACAAGGCACACTGAGGTCTAGCTGGGCCTTCAGCATCCTCTGCCTCATCCTGCGGCCTTTTTCACATGTAGCACTGCTACACGCCGACCAGGGAGACCAGCCTGAGTAGATACATGTCTCTGGTGTGTCGTCTGAGAGAGAAAAAGAAGAAGACTATAAGAAGACTATAATATAATATTATAATATATAATATTTTATTTAATTCTTCTGCTAAGTCAGTGACTTGGAGGGTCACTGTTAACAGCTGAATTTGCTTTTAAAAACTTTTCTACAAAGAAGCTGAACTCATTTGTCAGATGGAGGGGGGTGGGGTGAAGGATTGAGAACTAGGCTGACATTGATGATCCAACATTGTACCCAAAGGTTATTACTGCAGGTAGAGTAACTCAAGTGGTCACAGAATGACATCTGAGGGGGAGAGGTAGGAGTGGAGGGATGAGTTCGAGACAATGGGATGAGTGTGATTTGTGAATGTCTTGTCCAATTATCAGTGGCAGCAGAACTACAAGAGGTAGCAAGGGTACTGGCTTCAATTAATAATGCTCTCTCGGGAGTTCAGAGAGGCAGAGAAAATGAGAGGAGGGGAGAGGAGAGAAGGAATGTACAATCAGGCCTCAGGGAGGAACCGGAGTGGGTCCAATTCTCTGGGATAACATGTAATGACAGAGGAGGAGAATGAGTGAAGAAAAGTAGCCAGAGAAGTAGAGACGAAGGTAAGGGGAGCGTCGGGTTGATCTGTCAGTGAAAGTAGTGAGGCAGTGGGTGTGTGATCTCATGCAGTGAAGAGAGAGAAAGAGAGGACAAGTGGAGTTAAGGAAGGAGGGAAAGAAGCAAATGTTCATGACTGACTGAGGAAGACATTTATTAGGCAGCATGAGATCCTTGTTAAGGATTCTGCTGCATTGGCAAAAATCCTGCAACCTAACCAAGGCCACTTGAGTAAAACATTGTAAAAAGCTCCCATGCACAACACTCACACTGTCACGCACCGATCCGTCCATCTGGTCTGTCTAACTAAGGTCGCAGAGCTGATCCCTGTAAGCGCTGGGTTGTACATTGAAATGCGTGGTGAAAATGTGGATGTCGTTTAAGATACGAAGACGAAACTTCTCTAGGCACTCTCTCTGTGAGGGCTGTCACAGTGTTGCACTCAATTACATTAAAAGTGACAGAAATGTTTGTGTCAAGCTAGAGCCAAGAGACAGGTAGCTTAGCTTAGCATAAACACCGAAAATATGGGGAAAGGACTAACCTGGTTCTATCCAAAGATTTAAAAAAAATAAATAAATAAAATGTGTAGTACACTGTTCATCCACGCTGGTTACATGCTTGGTGAATAGTCGCTGGATGCGTTGACCTCTAAATTTCACTGTGGTGACAAGACTCCTGGAAATCACTGTACTCACTCAAGAAATAGTTACAGTATTGTAATTGGTGAGCCTTAGAGGCATTGGCATGTTTTTGAACTTTGCCCAGGTTATTTCACTCCTCTTGTGTTCTGTATTTATGCTAAGATAATTGCCTCCAGGCTCTAGTTGAATACTGAACATACAGCTATATGAGGGTGGTATTGATCTTTTCATCTCACTCTGCGATCAAGCGAATAAACATACCTTCCAACTATTTTCTTTAACTAAAAGCTTAGAATTTCTTGAATATATCCATTAAATCATGCTTTAATTTCCAGATGTAGACAATGTGGGAAAACTAATGAAATATGAATATGACGGAGAACATTTTCCTGAAAAGGTTGCAAACAAAACAAGGAAGAAAATGAGACAGAAAGAGGCTACAGATATCACGTGCAGTACTCTTGAAACATCGTTGTCCAGAGTGACAGGATCGGAGATGCATCATAGAATATAAAGTATGTTTGATAAGAACAGGACTTGCTCCAGATGCAGCTATGTTGCTCCGCAGCAGTGGGGCTTCCACCTTCTCACAGCAGGGTGATGACAAGGCCCTTCCAGATGTGTATTCTGACTATCTGACCTCCCATCTGAACTCAACTTAAACCAGCTGTGTCTTTAATGAGCTTAGTGTGTGTCCTTGAGCATCATTGGGCACTGAATCCCTCCGCAGTCTGCTCAGTCTGTGAGCGACATGACTTGATAGCTTAAGTGAAAGTTTAGTAAACACAGTCAACTGAAGAATTGGCCAAGGTCAAAGAACACGAAGGAATGCAATATCAGGTAATGACAGGGGCCGAATAATTATTTAAATACAACATCAAGACCATTATGTTAATCTGTTGTGTTGTGGATTCTTTCCCTAAAGGACTTTAATCAGGGAAAGATGATGTGGTGGTCCATGTACTGTACCTTCCTCCTTCTCCTCCTGTCCAATATCAGCTACGATGTCATCTATGGTGTCTGGGACCACATTACATTGCTCTCCCTGTGTACACAAAGAGAGCTGAGGTCAAACACTAACATTCACTAACACACACACACACAGAAAAGTACTCAAAGGCTTCTCACAAGATGAAGCCTTCTTTGAGGGTAAGACTTCATTTTTAACTTTGTCTGGATCTTTCAACTAAATCTCAAAGAATTCATCAGTGGATGAACATCCCTTTAAAATCCTATCCAGCAGTTAAATTAGTTAGAGACACGTTCAAAATGCATCTTGCACTTTAGACCAGCATATCAAAGCAATGATTTAGTCTCTAAAAATGAGAAATGACAAAACTTATTTCCATCATGTTATTATTAGTGGTACATATTTACCTTCCGAGCAATGCGTTCCACCACCACCCTTGCCACAGGGGTAATTGCCCCTCCCTCGGGGTCGTAAAATGGACTCTGTGGGTGGTCCAAACTGGTCAGTGGTCGGATCTTCTCCTGAGGGATGGTAGGCTTGTTCGGTGACTGAGAGAGGGTGAAATGGGGGGGATAAGTGAGCAAGATGACAACAGCAATAGAAAAGATGATGTGTAATGTGTAAGGTGTTGCTTGTAGCGATTAACCCACAGAAATGTATAACCTGTGTGACTCCCCCTCAGCACTGTGAAGACTTTTAGGATCTTGTTGTTTTGGTTTCAAGGCCCCCAACTTGACTATTAATTGGTTCAGACCAACTGTTCTTATTAGCATAATGGTCCATTTACAACAGGAAGAGAAAAAGCTCTTTAATCCACCAGTGTGCGTGATTTTGGGGGATCTATTGGCAGAAATGCCAACAATGAAAAAAATCATTGGTGTATAATCACCAGAAAACTGAGGTGTTTTACTTCAGATCTACATAGCTTCCATCGCATTCCTACAGTAGCCAAGAGGGTTTCCCTGAAGACCACTGTAGGTTCTCCTGCACAACTTTCTGCTACCTGCCCAGCGCAACTGAGGGATGAAGTCAGCAACCAGCTGGTGAACAGTGAAACATTTAGCTGCTAAATAACTAGATATTCTTCACTGGAGTTTGTAGAAACCCAAACATCATTATATTCATCAAGTGGACACGAACACAGCTATGAAAAGATGCTAATGTTGCTGGTTGATGTCTGTTTGCTGTTCAGAAAAGCCACTGTTTGCTAACATATCTGCCAAACAGTTTTAGATTGTAAGGTGATAATATGTCAGTGCTGTGTTTACAGCTAATTGCATTGCCCCCAGGTTGCCAAAAAAGTCAGTGAATGCAGCTTTAAATATCTTACATATAAAAGTGCTTATCTCTCTGGAACCAGTAACCTTTCTGGAAATAAATAACATTTTAGAGCAAAGTCGGGACATCAGGTGGACATAAATTTAACATCCAGCAGAAGGCACCCCACGCTGTACTGAACATCAAATCAGGATTCTTTTTAGCACTACAAGGGCCATTCAGTTTTCATAGTCATCTCCCCAGGTATTTCCCAGTGTGAATATAAAGGTGAATTAGATCTGACAGCTCTATAACAATCAGGGGAAATGTTCATGAGCAAATAAGATGCTACACGTGAGGATCTGGTCATGATTCGAAGGGGAACTATTCCCACCCTTCCACTTAAGGTGATGTGCAAATAATGCACTCTGTGGCGAATCAGTTGGTGTCCTAGAGGAAAACATCTGCTCCGTTATAATAATGGCCTATATAATAATGATAGTTTGGAGCAAGTAAAAGCAGATTAGTTGGCAGATATCACATGTACTAGTGAAACAGAGACACCTAGCTCTCAAAATGAAAATTACATTTTCATTTAAATATGAATTCATCCCAAGTAATTTAACTTAACATTAACTTGACTTGAACAATGATAAACGTCCCTGTTCTGCTGATTCCAACTGATCAGCCTAACTGACTTCTTGGTTGACCTCTAATATTGGATGTTAAATCTGCCTGAAGGAAGAGAGAGTTTTCCACTGAGAAATGGTTCAAATAATCAAAGTTAAACCACCAAGATTTAGGCCATGGGAATTATTTGTGGGACAAAGAATACTAATCCAATCCAAATCCAATAGCAGCATACAGTGTACGCATGTCTGTGAAACAGGCTTTTAAAACGAGAACAACATCATTTCTCTTGAGCCAAGGAACAGTAGTGCAGCAGTAATTCAAAGCAGAATTAATATAAAATCTAAAATTCTACAATCACTTCACTGGCTTTATTCTCCTTCCTGGCAATAAATGGAGACGTGGTTAGCTGTCAGTGGCCTAAAGAAGGCATCTACATCTGCTCTACAGTCTCTTTTCTCTTTGATCTCAGTATGCATTATGTATATCCATTTATACAGTCCTATAAAAGTGTTTCATGGCAGGTTCCAGGTGTGTGTGTGTGTGTGTGTGTGTGTGTGATCTCATGAGTTTCTACATACTGTTAGCACTTTAAAGAGAAAAAAAAAAACCTCTCGAGAGTGAGAACAGAAAATGTGACAAAACTGAATCATTCTCTTTATTCTTTCAGGTTAAATCAACTTTGTTGTTTAAAGTTTTAAACCAACTTTTGATATAACACATGCTGCAGCACTGGGGTTGTATCATCATCTACTGTGTTGTAACAATGTTAACAATTCTCTTTGTAGTTTGCAAGTTCACTTAAAGTTTTCTTGCCTGACTTTTTGGTTGAGACCAAACAGAGCACATCTTTTACATCTTAAAGACTATTAGAAATTACAACTGTTGTCTTCAGAAAGAAACTGCGAATAATTTTGCTTTAAAGTAAAACTTTGCTCATAGAGCAAAAATATGAGCAAGCGTCTGTAAAATGTGTAATCCCACATCTCTGCCTGTAGGTGGCAGTCATTTAATGTCTGCTGTACAGTAGAATAAATACATGATGTGGTGGTGGTGAACTTGAAATGTTGTATTTTCATGGGGACATTTTCCATGGTAAGAGGGGTGGAAGCAAAACTTAAGCTTTGAGACCAAGTCAACAGCAATGTGAAGTGCAGTGCAGTGTTACGTCCTGTTATATTCAACATTTTACATACAATTCCCACATAGAGCACCATGAAACAACATCTAATCTATGTTTCTTCTGAACATGCTCAGTAAAATGCCAGCTGCGTTAATTGTTGTCTCTATGAGCACATCATTTTATAACTCAAAACACACTCAGACTAAATGTAAATGAAGCAAGGGTACATGTGGGTCCAAATTAAGACATTGTTTGACATATGGCTAAAAACAGGCCCAGAACACTCATTTCCACCTTTAAGAAGTAAAAGAAGCTGAAGGAGATCTGGTATTATGTAAGTGAGGTTTTTCAAAGATATTTACTGCCTCCCCTCTGCAGGATAAGCTCCTTGATTATTCATGAGCTTGTAAACTATAAATAAAATGCTGTACTCTCCAAACAGTGGGTGAATATGTATGAACACCTTTAATTCGGAGGATGTAGAAAACTAAAGGAGTCAAACACAGTCAGAGACAGGTGGAAGTCAAGTGTCCTGCAATGTAGCAGTTTAATATAAATGCTGCCTTCCGCCAACAGCTAGTGAGCTATAAACCTTATAATATAATGCAATCTACTTTAACTGTCACAGATTCATCTCTAACGATTAGACTGTGACACTGCACCTTTAAATGAGGCATAGATAACACAGGTGTCTCACACACACAGCACGGTCACATTTATTGATGTAACACACCCTGAGCAGCTATTTTTGATGTCCTTTATTCTTGGCAGTGAATGGCAAAATGTGACCAGCTCACAGACTGTATATAAAAATGGACATAGACACCAGGGTTGAAGAGTGAAGCCAGTGCTGAAGAGCCTTAAAGCTGAACTCTATATAATGGCCAGCAGGGGGCGACTACACTGGTTGTAAAAAGACGTCCATTTGTATTGAAATCTATGGGAAAATGGCCCTACACTTAAATTTATTAGCTCAGTAAAAATTTTCCCAATGAGTTTATGTTCTCACTTGCTAATTTCAAGTCTTCTTCCACACAACATAATGTTCATTTTTTAAATTATGGTCCACCCCTCACTCCACGCTTCAAAAAAATCAGTTCACAAACTAATGTGGGACGTCACTTGGACCAACTCAAAAAATCTAGATGTGCTTAAATGTTTCTAGCTGGTGAGGTAACTATCTTAAACTAAATATTGTTTTCTCCAAACTCATAATGTCAGACAACAGCTAGACTTGACACATTAGCCACAATTTTTTCTATTTTGTTGTTAAGGATATTAACAATAATGGCTTTAAGCTAGCTAATAGATTAATTACAACTACTACAGAGGCTAACTAGGCTAACACTTCTCAAACTAACATGTAACGGCACCATTACGGTACAGGTACCATTCAATGGCCCCTGCTTGACAAACACAAAGACCAAATATCCAACAAGCTAGTCTTCAACAGCACATTAGCAGAGTAGTGTGTAATCTTAGCATTAATTTGGATCCTTCTTTGTCTTCTCTAAACCTAATGTTAAAAGGCTAATGACTCGCAGACCAGGGATTCCCAGGTGTGAGGTTAGAGACATACATACACGCATTTTACTTTCAGAGATGAACCTGCTACTGCTGCTTTTTCCTACAGTTAGAGCTGCTGACAAGACAGTACCAACGCCTTACCATCATTTCCCCATGGTCCTCCACAATGGCAATAACTTTAGCAAACTGGCACAACTGCAATGCCTCAAATAGATTGTTAACACCTCCATGGGTTTCTGCTACTGCCAGTGAACAATTACTGTAGGTAACTTGGAGACTTGGATAGACTACCTCATATGTGACACCACCATCAGTGCCTGCATCCCAGGGAATGAGGTCTGTCACCAGCCTCTGCACCCAGCCACACTCCTTGGTACAGAGGTCCTCTCCGGATAGCCCCACGTTCCAGTCTGGACTGGGCCCGAGCATGGTGAGGAAGGACATGAGGTGACGAGTCCGGTCCACAGAAAACTCTGCTGATGGAGCTGCTCGCCTGGTAATAGTGATGGGAATGTAATGAAACAGCAATAAAAGAAGAATCCTAAGCACTGTTTTAATTAGACAGCATTAAGTATGTTTTAACATAATCATCTCAGGAAAAGCATTTTACAGTTCACCTCTGATGTCACAACCTCTGACCTGAGTCACACTCTACTAATTGCTGGATAATTAAGGCTCCAAAATATCCAATTAGAGGCTGAAAATAGCTCATAATGAGATATTCTTTTTGCATGTCTAAAACCCACTGAATATAATAATGCATTGTGAATATAATAATAAGCTAATTTGAAGTTTCGGAAAACTCTCCTCTTCGTTTTTGGGATCTTAATTATTATTTCTTAACCAAACCACAAATGCAATAACAACTCTTTTAGAACAACTTGTCAACTTTGCATGCAAAATTGACCAAAATGAGAAAGTATTTCATTGTCACAGAGTGAGTGTCTGACTGTGTGGGTGCACATATATGTGTGTGAATGTTCTCATTAGTAAAAATAATAGTGGCACAATATATTGCAAATGACAGACAACGCTAGAAGGGGTAATTAAACAGATGTTTGGTGAAAGATACAGTACATTAGTGTGCATGTGTGTGTGTGTGTGTGTGCGCGTGCCTGTGTGCATGTGTGCGTGTGTGTATGCCCGTGCTGTGCTGAGGGCTAGAATTGTGATAAGTTTCTAATTGCTCTTGAACTAATTCCAAAGAGTGCACACGATGCCAGAGTGTGCAACTATTCAGACAAGTAAGCCTGGATTTTAAAGAGGTTGTATAAAGGAAAGAATCCTGAAACAATTAAGAATAAGTATATTAAAATTCATACAGTTCTATCAGAATTTTAATTATAACTTACAATTCACTCATTGGGTCAGAAAAAAAAACTTTTCCAAACTTTTCATGCTAATTAAGATTTTCATATTGCGCATAATTAGGACTTAGATGTACAGATTGTTGTAAAGGTCATATTATCAAAGATATCTGTAACAAAGTATTTGCCTCTTAGCGTTGCTGCTGATCATCTTATATGTCCTAAATTATATAAATGTTATGTTTTTCTTACATAATAATATACAGTTTCTTATTTCTTTGTTTGCTTCTTGACAATTATATATTATGCTTTAGACAAACAATGTAGAATAATCTTGGCTTGAAGAAATGCTCTGGCAGCATCTCAACAGTTGTTTTGTGGGCCTACAAAATATTAACTTTTCATGAAGGGAGAAAATCTGCCTTGTTTTTAGCTCAGCCACCAGAAAAAAGCTCTTTATAAATTTAAAGTTGGACAGCATTTCCTCAATCAAAACAAAAGTTCTAGCAGGAATATCCAGTGTAAAGCACTTTATATTTTTCACAATGCTGTTAAAAACATGACAAAAACAATGCATGTTAGATGCCATTGTCTTGGTGAACCAGAGGTAAAATATTGTACATCCAGAGAGAAAAGATTTAAAGTCAAATAGAAATTTGATTTCTCCTCAGTTGGTGTGTGTATTTTTATTTATTTATTTTTTTTCATTGAAGACCAAATGTGTGGAAATAAACTCTAAACCACAGGCCTCTGGGTTTGTTTCTGATGGCAGCATTTGACTGACACCTGAGAGCTGGCGTTGCTAGGAGATTCGCTGTCAACTTCTGTGGTGCACTAAGGGATAGGAGGGGGCTTTCTACTAATTACACTTCCTTCCTTCCTTCCTTGCTCCTCCATCCTCTGGCCTGTGAGTCTGGAAACTGATCAAAGTCCACCATCATCAAGGATGTTCCCATCCCTCAAACATGTCCCGGAGGAGGGCAGAGCGACGTCTACCAAACTGGCATTTGACGATGTCTATGGCTCACGCTACTGAGCTCAACATCGTGACGACTGTCAGCCGTTGGTGACACTATCTCGGAGGAGAGGAAGAGGGAAGACAGGGAGGGAGGGAGCCACAGGTGTATCCTGTAGAGAAGATTTTTACCAAATGGGAACATCCCTTCTATCGGAATCTCTGATTGGTCAGCTCACCTCTTTTCTTATTCCCTATTCTAAGTGCATAGGCTCATTCAGGAAAAATATAGGCTACAGATTTACGGCCCAATACAGATGCACAGTCGCAGTTATTATTATTACTCCTACAATATCATAGTGGGCCTGAAATGGATATCAGACTTATTGTACCTGTGGCCTTTCACAAACTAATTCGGCTATAGATTTTATTTTGGATATTTATAGCTGTTTTTATTTCTCCCTCACGTCCACCCTTTTTTTCACTTTCTATGCCAACTTGACTCAGCCTTTACAGTGTTTGTTTTAATATTTAAGCTGTCTGTGCCTTTACAACATTCACAGCTTTGGCTCAGGAGGCAAAGTGGGTTGTCCACTAATCAGAAGGTCGGTGGTTGAATTTCTAACTCTTCAAATGTAAAGTGTCCTTGGTCTTGATGCTGAAGCCCAACTTGCCCCCAACGTATCATCTGTAAGTCTGTGTGTGAAGACTAGAAGACTAGATAGGCGCGATATAAGCGCAGACCATACACAACATGGACATTTTGGAGGCGCCTTCATACTATTGTTTTTGTATTCCACTCGGAAAGTGGAAACTAGCTAGCCAAGTGTGCGATGTTAGCACCGATTCCCACAAGATGTGACTGTTCTTTCAAGTGCAGCTGCTGCCCATATTACTGTATGAAAAGAACAAGGTCTCGCTAAGGTTATCTGTTTCCATGTCAAAGGGTCCAGATGTAGTGACAGCAAATGACCAGACTGCGAATATTAGTGAGTATGCCCCATCCCAGACAGCAAAATTAAACTTCCAGTCCAGTACACACCCTAGTTCCATGGCCCAAGTCTGGCCCATATACTTCCAAATCTGGGTAAATTCCGGCTGTTGTCCTCTGGTGTTGGTGTGTAGTGGACACACCATCTGACCATCATGCTGTATATGGACCAGACTTGGGCCATGGACCTGGAGCATACACTGGGTCTGAACAAACACAAGCATGTGGCCCAAGTGTGGGCCAGACGTACCTTGCTGTCCTGGATAATTGGAGTCATGACATGGAAATTTCTACTTTGTCAAAATTGCAGATGCAACCAAATAAATACAAACAAACACCAAGAATATACAAACAAAGCAAAAAACACATTTTAATTGCTGCTGTTTTACATTTTCTCTTCTTTTAAATTTCAATCATATCTCTCAGAGGTGCCATTTCCCTTCAGTAAACCTGACATTGAGTGATACTTACAGGTTGAGCGGCTGCCATGCTGGCCACTGAGCCTTAGTTTTAATGACAGTCAGGACCTCATCTCCCTGTGGAGAGACAGAGATAGAGAGAGAGAGAGAGAGAGAGAGAGAGAGAGAGAGAGAGAGGGAGAGAGATATATATAAGAAGTAATTTTTCACTAAATGACTGACTTTAAAGGGAGAAAAACGAAACATTGACAGCGAAAAGACCAAAATTGACAAATTGACATGACCGAGGGTGAGTGCTCTCATTCAGGGACAGCAAAGTGTACTCCACTTTTCAAAGGCTTAAGAACCTGGACAAAGTGTCTCTTATCAGGACAAATAGGCTCTGTGCTGTTTTATAATAGCTGTCTCTCATTGTGGTGGGGAGCTTCATTCTGCACATCTATAGTCTCTCTGCAGCATTACAGCCACTTTATGGACTGACCAACACATTATCTGTCATAATCCATCGGCTGCAATCATTCCAACCAAGAGCAGGAAGACAAATGATGGATTTAGTTTGGAGCAGCGGTTAATTTGAACTGGTTTAATAAGACCTTTTATTGTGTTTACTCCACTTTTTCTTCTTGTCTCTTTCTCTTTTAAACACACACACACACACACTTACAAATATATACACACACAACCACAAACAACAGCCACAGTTTGGGATATGACAAAAAAAAAAAAATCTTTTTTTTCTGGTTGACTGAAGATTCCAGAGTCGCCTTGAAAGCCTCCTCTCTTCCCTGGGGCGGTGTGGAGAAAACAAGTGTGTGTGTGTATTGGTGGGTGGTTGGGTGGGTGTCTGTATATGTATTTGTGTGGATGAAAACAAGTTTACAAGTCAGTGTCCATCTTCTCCTCAGAGCAGCCTGCGGTTCTGCGACCTCACTCCATCCTCTCATATACACAAACAAACCCACACACACACACAGACGGACAAAGGTGGACACACACAGACAGATTTGTATTTGAATGAAGACAACCACAGGGACAGAAACAAACAAACCAGCATGGAGTAAAGAAATTATTGTTTCTAGATTAAAACATAAGGAATTATTGAAAATGGGACTCGGAAACCAGCCAACATAGACTGTTTCCCAATGTCAAAAATAAAACAAAGAGCTACTGTGAGAAATGCAAAGTAATTTTATTTGCATCTTGCAATGCCTGTACCTTGTGTATTTATAAACTGCAAGTGAGACAAAAGTTTTATTGTCCTCAGGGGCTCTAACTCACTCCCTCACCCACACAGATCAATACTCTTTCACGCACACAGGTCATTCAGCAGTTGAGCTGATGAGAGATCAGATAAACTCAGAAGCAGTGCCTTGTATTGGATTGTATGTGTAGAAATTTCTTGTTTTCCCTGTTGCTTTAATGAGATGGAGGACAACACCCATTTCAGAACATGAATGTTCAGACAGTGAGAGAATATTTCCACAGACTGCGTGCTGATATAGATACACTGTAAGAAGAGTGAGGTTTACGTATTTGTCTTGGAGATAATGATGCATTTAGGCCTTGTCAACATCTGGCTAGCATGCAGCTCATGTTTCCTCCACAGGCAGTTCGAGCGATCAGATTTCAGACCATCTTGAATGCTCAGATACATTTAAATAGAGCTTATGAGAAGAATTAGCTATAAAATCTGCCCAAGATGCATGAAGTGTAAACTGGGCGCTGCCATAAGGGGCAACAGATTGGAAAACACACATATGGCTCAGCCTGAAAAGTAATAACAAGCAAGTTTTACAGATGTTGAAAGTCAGGTCAAATGAACTTTATGTTTATAACCCAACACATGGCATGTGGGCTCAGTGGGCTTCACAGACCAACTTCAGCAGAAGATTTTTAGGCAGGTCAGAAAATCCAGGGCAAGAAGTCACATGAGCACATGAAGAAAATTAAGAAAAAAAGATGTGAGTTTATTAATACTGGAAGTGTCAACACTGGAAGTGACCGATATTGATTTGCTCCAGCAAACTAAAGGGCCATTCATGCTATGTGTAATGATAACAATATGATGAATATTTTGCATTAAAAAAATTTTCAAATTCAGGTGGATGGTGGAGTCCACAGCACGTTATCCTTGAATGATTTGATGAACGATAGAAGCACTGACAACCAATCAATGTTAGATTTGTACGATGTGCAAAAAAAAAAGAAAAAGTTTTTACTTTTAAATTTCACTAACAAAATTAAAATATGATGAACATTTTTGTCGTATTAAACAAGCATTTCCCCTGACTTCTGGAGAATGTGATTCGTAGGCCTGGACATCTCTGTAGTACCATAATTCGTATGGTGCTATAAATGCACAACAATTTTGTGACATATTTCATCTGAAAAACTGCAGCCTCTGCGATTTTTTCCAGCTTCTGCAATTTGGATATTGCACTTAGCAATAATATTGCAATTTCGATTTTAGTCCAAATAATTGCGCAGCCTGAATCAAAATACATTCAAATTCACAAGCAGGTGGAGCTTGTGTTCTGCTCTTCAATAATAATGTTACTGGATCAATACACAGAGCGTCTCCCTGCCAGCTGCACCAACAGGAGCTGCCTCAGCCCGTCAACTAGACTGTTATCCAACAAAGTAAGCATGCTACGCAACATGTCAACATGGCAGATGACACTGAGGTTAAAAAAAAAAAACCCACCCATGTTTGATGAAACTAACAGTATTTATAAAGATGCTAAAGAGAAGAAGGACATCTGGGATGCCATCATCAGCCTCCCCATCAGAATTAGTGGTAAGTGTTTTGTGTTTTGCTCTGACACAGCTGGAGCTTGCAGAGCATGTCTGGCTCTACTGTTTACAGAGCGTCATTCATCAGTGCGGATGCTCACATTGTTATTGTTATGTTTGTCGTAATAGTTATTGTTCTTGGTGGCAATGGCCCTTTAACCCAGTATAATCACTCCAACGACACAAGTCCGTTATAAATTGTACTGTGAGACAACTCTATCCGTCAACGCAACATTTCACACAGCGCGCAGCAAATCAGCCAAAACTGAGTAATTTTGCTATGCATGTTAAAATGCTCAAGTACACAACATGGAGTCAAACACGACTTCACCCACAGTTTCTCATGTTTTTCCAACCTTGTTTGCTCAAATGCGCGGACGCCAATTGTTACATGTTTCTAGGTAAACATATTGAAAGGATAAACACGTTAGATGTAATTTTCTCTATCATTCTTACACTCCATTCACCATCTGCCATCACCGACAACTATCAATGCTTTGGTTCAATTTGGGCTAAAAGAAAAGAATCTTATTCCTGTGAAACAGCCCTCCACATTTTATGGCACCCTTCAGCTGGTATCAGATAATGCACAATGCTTCGTGGAGGCCAGTAGGAGATGCAAATCTTGCTGTAATGGGTTTGTTTGTTTATGGTAATTATTGTAATGGTTCAAAATGACTGTGATTTAAACCTTTAATGTTTAAAGGCACATTACATTTTCATGAATGATTTAAAGAAGAAGAGAAAGAACAGACGAGAAGTGGAGGGAGGTGGAGTAAGAGGGACTGGTCAGGTAAAAAAACAATACTAAATATATATATATGGCTTGATGATGTGTGAGTGTGTGCAGGGTGTGATTTTTCTGACCCATCAACCCTCATTGATGTGACCCAAGCTGCTTCCGGTACATATCAAACAGTCACTATTTGAGGAAATACGTCACTTTGAAACGGCTGTGGATCCTGTGTAACGCTGCCTGATGACATAGAAACTGTTCAAACCAAATCATTTTGAAAGAGTAACTGCCAATCAGAAAAGTCCAACACTCGACCGACCAAAAACTTCATCAGCCTCATTAATGCATTAATGCACAAAGTGAGTAAAAGAGGAGGAGGAAGGGTAACACAGGTAAAGTGATATACGACAAGAAGGGAAATATGAAAAAGGTGTGAAGTGACTAATGAAAAGTTAAAATAAATACAAAGGATGAGACCACAGAATAAAAAGGGGACTGAGGTGGAGTGGGAACAGAAAAGACACGAAAAAGTAACAAACTGTGAAAGGAGAGAGGTTAAGGAAGGAGCAGAGAAAAAGACGCACACACTCACACTCACACTCACACACAGTCACACTCACACTCACACAGTCACAGTCACACTCACACTCTCTCTCTCTTTCTCTCTCTCTCTCTCTCTCTCTCTCTCATCCAGTTTAAATAACATTAATGTGCCCTCTGGTTCCATCCTTCCCTAATCTCCTCTTTCCTTTCCGTAAGTCCTTCCAGTCTCCCTTCTATTGCTCTCTTTTTATCTTTTTTATTTTATTTTAACCATGATTCTAAACATTGATTGATTGGGTGATGAATTGATCAGTGGAGTAACATATGAAACTGATTTCACAATTCTCCTATTCATTTATAGAGAAGAATAAATTCAAAACTTTGCTGGTTCCATTTCTATTTTTATTTTTGGTTTTATGACACTATAAATAACAGATTGTAAATTAGTGCTGTAACTACTTGTTGGATAACATAGGGGTTAATTGAATTCCCAGAGTCTTGTCATCATAGTTATGTTGCCTGGGGCAGAAGAGCTGGACGAGAGAAATGTGAAGATTCAGTGAAGAGTCACTGCAGTCATTATCTTGGTACTGCATTTGCGATATGTCACTGGATTGCATGAAAATCTATTCTACTACTTGTTTAGATATTTCAGTCTAGACCAAAACAAGACAGATAACAAATCCACAATCTGTTACTGCCACCCACATAAGAAAAATGTTAACACGACTAAGACTCTATAAATTTATAATTAATAATAATTAGTTAAAGGGTCCATAGAGTATAAAGTGAGATTCAGTGTGTCTTTTGATAATAAAGCAGGTCTAGGTGCCACATTAATACTGTGAAAGTATCAAACCACTCAGTCCACAGAGAAGTGCACACAGTCCGTCTTCAGACACTGTGCCTTTAAAACAAAGCGTCAGGACTTCCATAACTTTGTGATGTCACAACAAAGCAGTCAGCCAAGAGACGTGTTACTAGGGATCCAGAGAGAAGCCTGAGAGAGTAGATGTAAAGCTACATTGAGATGGGTTTTGCTTCTTAAAACCACAAACATAACATCTTATAGATTCAACACTTAAAACATTGGAAAAGTTAAAAATAAGGGACCTTTAAATAATCATAGTCATGAGTCTAATTTTACTGTTGTGAAGTGCACACTAACAATATCCTCTTACATTTTGAGTTATCAGTGATCCACAGACATGCATATTTTTTTATTTCTTTTTGCTCCTGCTCACAGTGGCTGGATTCCTCCACAGTGAGATTGTCTCTTACTTGAGTGACTTTCTGTCAGAAAGATCTGCTGCCATTCACATTTTGTCAGACTTTACAGCAGCATGTGAGACACAATGAAGAGGGAAGAGGTTACACATATTAGTAAGTGACACTGCTGGCCAAAACTCAGCTACATGGTGCTGAGGTGAAGGCTTGTAAAACTGTGCTGTGACTCACTGCCGCTGCTGATGACTCCTTACAGTATATGAGCCATGACAGCAAATATAAAATCTATATCTAGACCATCAGGCTGATGGATAGGAAGACGGTGACAGACAGTACAGAGTTAGAAAGAGGGGGGCAGGATACGGAGAGCCATGCCAAGAAAATGGACAAATACGAAAACAGAGATCGAAACAGACACAAACAGAAGCTACGCTTTGCTCTGCCTGTGTCCACTTACTAGCTTTTATTTAGCCTTCAACCACATTTCATGGTCTTCATCAGGACATGACATTTGCTTAATTGTACATGTGATCTAAGTAAAGATCTTCAGGGAATAGGTGGTGTTTGTACTAGCTTGGATCTTAAAGAGTCATGAGTCTGGGTCCCTTTTGGTCATAAGTCTTAAGTCAAATTGTGATTATCTTGGTACTTGTTTGGAGTTAGCTGATAACTTGGCAATTTGGGCAGCAGAATCAAGTTGTAAAAGTTTATATGGTAAAGTCGTTGCCTCTCCAAATATCCACTTATACAGAGCATCCATTTGGAGTTTGTGTCCCCCTGATGAATCAAGGACATTTTGTGGCCCTGACATTGCTATGAGAGCAGTGAGAGTGATCGGAAAGATGTCATTTGTGGGCTGGAAAAACAAAACATTAAGCTGAAAGATCTTATAAAGCAAGAAGGGGAATTGCAGAGTTGGTCATAATTCTCCATGGTTTTATCACTACAAGTGGCTTCTTTCACATTACCAATAATTGTTTGTTCCATTCTGATTAATGAAAATATCGATTATAGCCGCTTTAAGAATAAATTTTCATGCTCAAAAAAACACTGCTGCTTCCTTTGTTTAGAGGCCAAGTGTGTGTTTTTGTAGTATTAGCTATACACTTCATTCCAAATTTTCCATTTCTGTGTGTTCAGATACAACTGTGTGTTCAACATCAGCATCAACTTTCCAATTCAGAAACACCACTTTTTACATAATGGAAACATTCCCGTGTTGCTTTTTGTGTGACATTTGTAGGATTTGGAGAACATTTTTCTTAACAGCTGGATGGAAATGTACTTGTGTGAACAGGACAGAGGCAGACACAGACAGCCCGCACCACTCCTTCCCAAATCCCCTCAGTGGTCTCAGTTCTGCCCACTTATCACTCGCTCACTTTGGAATGAAGTTTTGCCTGGAGGGAATCTGCGCGTGGCGGCATGAGGCTCTGTATTGTCTTTCCAGACTCAGTCTAATAAAGGAAAATGAGCCTGGGGACTTTGGGAAAAGGTGTCTAATAAAAAATCAACACTGCACTAATGCAATTACAATTGCATAGGGGCCATGGAACAGATGGATGACTGGGCCAATACGTTGTAACTCAGTCGGATAAAACTCTCAACTTGGGTCAAACCGTGGGATCAAACACACACACATCCACTGACACATGTAAGTCTGGACTTAGAAACATGACACAGACACATAAGGCATCATCTAAAGGTGTCACATGATGAAACACTCTGCCCTCGTGGAAATATATCTTGTAATTTCCATCATCTTGCAAGATGTCTTCGATCATTTATCCAGCATTACTTCACAAAGACATACGCACACAACAATTCCTGCTCAGCAGGTTATTTATCAACCACCTGTGACATAGATATGAAGCCAAGAGCCACAGTACTATCATCTGTCCAATTACACTGTAATTTACTTGTCCCTCAAGCTAGCTGCTGTAATTGCACTGTACAAAATAACAACCTGTGTTCCCCTATAGCAAAACAGATGCAACAGATTTGATATAAGCGAGACCCATATCTCCTTTCGCCTGAAAGCTTGGTAGTTTAAAATCTAATTTTAATATACACAATATACACATATACATGTACACACACACACACACACACACACACACACACACAAACACATACATTTTAAAGTTATCTGATAAAGGCTGACAAGAGAAAAAAAGATATGGTGTTATGGTGTTTATTCCGGTCTCAGTGTGGCCCATGATAGCTCATATTCCAGCAGTTTGTGTTAAATTGTAATACTTCACATTAAACACACACTTAGAGCTCCAGTGTTCAGAACAACGCAGCACCAAAACATTAAGAGCTAAGTCTTTATGAGACTTTCATGACTGTGTTTCCTGTTATAATGATGGCAGCAATGATGCTGCTGGCAAAGGTAGTAATATCAGGGTATAAAAACATGCCATTTTATTAAATGTAGCCAATTGAAGTGCTGGTGTTTGTGTAGAAGAGGAATTCCTTGATGGCTTAAGAGTCATAGATATTATATCTGCTTCAACAGCAAAGATTACACCTACTGTTTTTAACCTCAGTTTCCATTAAAGCAGCTGAAAACTTGGTTTGGTTTCAGTATTTCTTTATAACATTAAGTATTCATCGGTCACAACTGGGAGGAAGTGAGGTGAGAGTGGACAAGACCTAATCACTGCTTTGGGACAGTGTGCCGTTAGAAGGGTAGCAGTCCAAAACTTCAATATGCCCCAGAGGAGGGACAGGTGTTGCACGATTCAAGTGGAGGTATGAACAGGACCAGAGGGCATACATGCCAGTAGGATGTGGGGAAGTGGAAAAAGACCACGTGTACCTAATGGAAATAAGGGATCAACCACAATTACAGATCTGTGGAAGATTGAGCCACTCTGGATCGAGTTTTTGAGACAGCTCAAGTTCCCAGGCACCATTATACAGAGGAGATTTAGGCAAGGCATGGTCCTGATGTTCAAAACATCTGGCATCTGTAGTCTAGATAGAATTGCATGTCTTGTAGGACATTTCAGATTAAGGCCAAATGGAAGACCTGGTGGCTGAATGCCAGAACTGAGGATGGTTACCTTATTAGCCCACCAAGGAAGGGGGCTGCAGAGGCTTTGCATAGGATGTGAGCCATCAGGATCATTACTGATGTGGCTGTGGGTATCCCATTGACCAAAGGCTACTTGGGCCTAATCAACTCCAACGCGGTCACCTGAGTGAGGGTGTCTAATAAGGAAATATTCAAAACACCCAAAGACCCCAAGTTAAGTCAGTGACAAGTGTCACTGGGTAAATGATAGTGAATGAACGCTTATCGACACAATCCTCAGACACCAGTTCCCATTTTTGCTCTCTCTGTAGATGTTCGTTTTGTTTTGTATGCATCTATTTATCTTTTCAAATCCCCACGTTTCCCCTTGCCCTGATTTGATACTACTCATCTCACCTCAGAGTCATGTCCAAACAGCCCTGACTGCAAATGCAGCTTATTGCTGGTTATGATGAGATCAAATACAGAGCATGGTTTCTCACTTGAGGATTTGTGTCTCAGATCTAAGAAACTGAAAAGGCAAGCCCTTCCTTTTGTCTTTCAAATATACAAGAAACAACTGTCATGATACTTAACATCACAGATGTAAGGAAGTTGATGATAATGTCTCCCTTTTCCAACTGAGTCTTCAAACCACCAAGAAGGGTGAAAATGAAATATACAAATCATGTAAAATAAGTTAGACTTTTGCAGAAAATGTGCTGATGTAGGACTTTCCTATGGGTGCATTTGCGCCAGTATATTATAGCCTGAGGGACAGTAATCCATCACACCACCTTAAGTATAATATGTTACACGTTCACCTGAGGAAACATGATGACATTAGTCAGTATGGGTCATGCTGTTGTGTTCATATTGGCACAAAACAACTGATGTTAATAAAGGCAGAGGAATGACGCAAGAGTTATGAACTTTTGTATAGTGAATACATCAGGTAACAGAACTATGTGGTACAGGCCCGTGGATGCATAAGTAGCCTATTTGTGTTTATGTGAGAAAAATGTGAGCAAAAGCAAACCCACAGATTATCCTATTTCAAATCCTCTTTATACCTCTTGCTGGTATAAATGGCTAATTTGTTTATCTGTTTATTACATCATTTAACTTTGAGGTAGTTTGGGGAAAATGGATGACTTCACTGAATAAGCAAAGAAGTCATTTCAATGGGTAATTTCATCTAAAAAAGAGGAAACTATAAAAACATGTTATGACACATGAAAAAAAACAGAAGAAAAATCCTTTCAAGCTGTGATAAGAAATTACACGGTGTCATTACAATAAAAATAAATCAACTGGCATAAAAGCTCTTTTGAAAACCAAGGTTTTGCCATAGAAGAAATATGGAAGCTTCGGCAGTAAGCCTTTTGAGCTTGCATTTGAAGTGGATCTGGAAATGTAGATGATGTTTTACAGACTGCTATCCAGCAGACTGCAGCCACTCATCCAAGACACCTCAAAGGCTTTTGGAGCACACGCTCGGGTTTGAATATAAAACATCATTATCACTGAGATCTTCCTGAGGATGTGAGGTGAGAAGAGAAGAGAAGAGAAGAGAAGAGAAGAGAAGAGAAGAGAAGAGAAGAGAAGAGAAGAGAAGAGAAGAGAGAAGAAGAGAAGAAAAGAAGTGGGTGGATAATTTAATCTCATTACCTGTGTAATTCAATGTCTCATCTTATGTTATGAGGGTCTTGAACCATTAGGGGGCTGGCTTCTTGTCTCCTCCTGTGCCCTATCTGTTCATTTCTCGTGTCGTGGTTTGTGCAATTCAGGTCCTGTTGTGAGTCTCATTTCCTTTCATGTCTTTGCAATCATTCAGGTCAAGTAAACCATAACTGCCTCTGTTATTTGGGCATTTGGGAAAAGAAAGGTTTTGACATTTTTTTCTGAGGTTATGAATGTAGCCTTTCCTACAGATAATTGATCAAAAATGTAGTCTTGAACCTTTCCTTAGCTGCAATTTGGAAAGAAGGCAAACGTCATTATGTGCTCAACTGAGTACTGGTTCTTTGCCTCTGGGAGCTGAGGTGATGAGTTTGAAATTGCCTCAGGCAGTTTCATTTTGTATTATATTGTACTAGATAGGCTGACCTAAGAAACCCTCTGTGTGAAAAAATAAAACCAAAGAAACCAATCTAATGTCTTTATGCTAAATTGACTCTTTAAGTAGGAGGATAAACCACTAGGCATGCCTAGGCATGACTCGAGGAATGGAAATGTTGGTCAGCCAGTCTGTCTGTCAGTTGGTCCACCACAATGGTCCAGGCTCAACTACTGGATAGATTATGATTCATGGTTCCCACAGGATGAGTTCTACAGACTTTGGTGATCCCCTTATTTTTCATCTACCAGCATTTTTGGCATTTAGGTAAATATCTTGATAATTACTGAATGGATTGTCATTATTGTAAAGATGTTCATGGTGTACAGAGGATGTCACAGATTTTTCTCTTCTTCTTTTGCCATGACCAGGTAAAGATTTCACTCACTGCAAAACTACATTTCTATTAGTCTCAGTTGCACTATGTGGTTTGTGGCCATGAACAAATATTTTACTGTTTTCACTTGGAATGGGCTCTGACAGTACATGAACATGTATTCTGACTATTTTGACAAGTTTTGATTATTTAACCTGGGAGATTCTGAGTTTTTGTCTCAGTGGTTTGAACAGAGCTCAGTTGGGAAAAAAATAATGTGACATACTTCAGGGACCAGAGTTTAGAGACATTAAAATCCAAATTTGATGAAAGTTGTGGGGGTTGTCATTTATGTTGCCAGGCCACTGCCAATCAAATCTGATCAAAACACATCCACTCAGTCCTGATGATTTGTTTGACTGTTAGACTTTTCTTAGCATTTACTTTGATTGTTGCTTATTCCATTGTTGTGGGGTTATTCATCACTTTAGATAAATACTTTTCAGAGGCTTGGTGATCCCAGCAGGCACTTCAGTGTAGCTCAAGAGAAACATTAGACACTAATGACTCAGAAGGAGCAAAATTTTTCTTACAAATGGAATTGGGTTTGCGGCAAAACCCTTCATTGGGTTTTTGTGTGTGTCTGTGTTAAATATAAAGATGGCGTTGGGAAGAGACACTGGGAAGACGCTGGATTTTAACAACATAACTTGATAGACAATATCCCTGTGTGCTGTCTACGTCAATTTCCCATTGGTATTGGGTGTTGTCCTGACTGAATTTTGATCGTCCAATGTCACAACTTATATTCAACCAAATCACAACATCTCACAGCGTCGTCGGCCAGCTGCCTGTCTGCAGGGACAAATTAGGAAAATGAGAAATACTTTCTGATGGCTAAAAACTGTCTCAGTAGAGCTGAGATAATCCAGTCCAGCCTGTGTGATTATGTTAATTAACACACTCATTCACTGCAAGAGAGACACTGTTTCCCTACTTATAGTGGGTGTTTTCCCCTCATCAGTAACACAGGGAAATAATCAGACAATTCCCGTTTGGCAAAACGCCAAAAATGAGGCAAAAAAAAAAAAAAAAAAGGACTGCACTTGAAAACTTACTTGAACAAGTCCCACAAAAGTGAGATTTACAGCATGCTGAGTGTTTTGTGACATGTGAACTTCCACACCTACAATAAACAACAGCACGCAGGGCTTTCCATCTTCAGGGACATACTTTAGGGACTGAAATCGAAGAGAGGCTGCAAAGCCCAGATTGGTGTCAAAGAAACCAATGTACTTTATTATTGTTATTGTTTGACTGTACTCTCTCTGGAGGGCTCCAGCTTTTTATAGACCTCTTCATGTGTCTTTGTATTGTCTGTTGCCCTTCTGTTTTATGTCACACATCCTTTTGTTGATAAAAATCAGCGTTGATCACAAAAAAATAGTAAAGAAAAGAACAATGCTGTGTGCCTTAAAGGTATATTCCTCTCTTTTTGTGCTGTGCCTTTAAGAAATATATTTGTACATATGTAACATAGATCGACCCTGCGCCTCTGGGTTCAGCCTTTTCTGTGTGGAGTTTGCATGTTCTTTCCAGCTACTCTGGTTGTTTGTCAGCCCTGTGATAACGACATCCATCCATTATACCTTATGAGCATAACGGATGGATATGTCATGTGTTTGCATCTTGAGCATCTTTCACACATCAGTTCATTTATCAATGCAGTGAAACCTAATGACTTAGGTTAGCAGGTTAACAGGGTAGCATCATACAAATTCAACATTAATTTGTGGTGCTATCTGTTTCCTGTCAACACCTGAATAAACTGTTCACTTTGGACTCTGTCTCTAATGATAATGACTGGTTGGATGTGAAGTTAATCAAAGTTGCAGACGTCTTTTGAAACACCACTGAATCTGTGAGATCAGGCACTTGGAAATCCTGTGTTGTCATGATCCCAAATTAAACCAGTCCCCTGAGCTCTATCTTAGATATCAAATCGGGGATTGATTTACACTCATATCACAAGGTTACTGCTGCTGGATAGAAAAGTGGTAACTGAGGAGGTTATAACTATGGATGCATGGATGGATGGATACTTGGAATTTCAGAGTCTATTATTCAAATGTGTTAAATAGTAATAGATTAATTATTCTTGCTAAAACTAAATTTAAAAAAAACAAAACAAGACAAAAATAACAGAAAGGCTGGGTGTCAGAGAGACAGACCGTGCAGGGTGGTAAAGAAGAAAGAAGTGAGGTCGGGGGGGGGGAGTAAGAAAAGTATTGTGAGTATTGTAGAGTTTTGTAAAGAGAAGAGCAGGGAAAAGGGGGAAGAGGGGGGTCAGAGTGGGAGTGAAAGTCCAGTAATTGCTTTGACCTTGAGCTGAGCCGAGGTGTAACTCAGGCAAAGCGAGTGATGAATTCCATGCCCTCAGCCCTGTCGCAGGAATAAAGTCACTGCTCGCAGGGATTTCGGTTTATGACCATTTGGAAAAAAACATGGAGCGTGGACAGAGGATTGGCTAAAGGAGAGTCTGGGACAGACGGGTTTCACAGCCTCCCAGGGAAACTGTTAAATGGAAAAGGTGGACTGGAGGGGATCCTTAAAGGCCGGAGGAACAAGAGAGATTACACTAGAAATATTTGTAACACAGCTGAGGCAGATGGATTCTGGTCTGTGTGACCTGTCAGGCGGATGATATTTATGCCCACTGATAGACTGAACACTGGAGACCGACTTGGGCAGAGACGCACTCACACTGCTGTTCTTTGTACTCTTCTGTTAGGTTGCAGCAGCTCTGGAGTTTTCCAGCTAAGAATACATTAACAGGTTTTTCCTGCTCATTAAACTTTCATAAGGCTTGTAGCAGCTACAGGAAAATATGTCATATTCTGAAATGGCTTTCACCATATAACCCACTCCATAGAAAATGATCTTTTATGAGTCTTGCATTTTATTTTTGTCATGCTGATTTGGGCCCTGCAAAACATGTCACATATTTTTCAGCGGTAGAGGAAGTATCTAGATTCTTTGAAGTTAAATTAAAATTATTAATTATTCAGTTATAATTATTGTAACCGCCAAAGCGCAACGGCAAAGCGCAAAGCAGTGCATCGTGCAAGCGCAGACTGTGTGGGCAACTCCAAGCGCACCTGCTTATTTTGGCTCACGTAGGTGCAAAGTGCAAAAAGTGAAAAAAAATGAAACATAGGATTGATGAGCTGCTGATCCAACATCTCCCACTTAAGCAACACACTAGTCTGGTGTGTGTAGTATTGTATGGATGTACTGTGTAGCAGTGTCAAGTCAGAGAGTGCAGACATCAACATGTGTCCTGCTGCCTTCAGGTGGCTGCAGAGTTTTTACAGTTTTTAAGCATTATTCCTTCTTTTCACTTGTCACTTTCACTTGTTATCCCAGGTCCAGGAATCGAACCAAGAACCTTCTTGCTGTGAGGCGAAGTCATTTATATTACCTTTATCAATTTGCACTAGAGTTGGTCATTATATGTTTACACTGTTATTTAATATTTATTTTTTTAAGTTTAAACAATTAATTATCAAACCAACTCACTAGGCTCTTTTTACATAGGGGCTCTTTCACAGGTTAAATCCAACCCTGACTGTTGGGTGTTTAATCTATAGTGAGTATAGTCATAATCATAATAATCATTATCTCATGTGTAAAATGATTATCTCTAACATTGGTAACAACTGTAGCAAATGTAACAAATATATTGGAGTGTACTGAAAGTATAAAGTACTTAAAATGTAAGTATGGCAGGGCAATACATCTTAGACTGATTGTTGATGAATGCTCCTCTCTGCAACCATGCCCACATTTCTAAAAACAGTCACAGAAAGACCCTGATTAAACTGACAGAAATAATACACTGTATCCCAGAGCAACTGCAGCTACGACTTATACTTGAGTTGTGTGGTGCTCCCCACCACACGTCTCCCTCGGGAACCCATGGTAATTATCTTGTCATGGGGCTCGATTGGTGTGTTGAACACAACTGATTACACCAAGGCTGATTGGCGCAAAATATAACTGGCTCCAGCATCCCTGATGAAGAGGGATGTGAACTGGTGTCAAGCCGCTGTCGCGCAGTAAATGCCAACCCACATGTCAGCGCTGACACAGGCGCTGAGGTTGAGTTTGGGGGGGGGGCACTGATTAGGCCTTATCATCCAATATCCGCCTGGTAAGTGTTAAACAACAGTGGAGTGACAAGAATAACCCAGAGCTGTGGAAACTGAGGAGAGAATGATGGGAGAAAGAAAGGACAGCAGGCACAAAGGGCAGGATGGGGAGATAATGACAAAATGTTTGTGTGTGAAAAGGGGGAAAAAAAAGAAGTAAACAAATTGAATTTTGTGTGTTCTGAGACTATGTGTGGTGCACTGAAGAAAATACCACTCATGTCAAACCCCGGTCTGTTTCTTTAATGGATCCGACATCATATTTAGTTTGGCAAAGATCCTTTTTGCCCACTGTAGTGGTGGGGAGCTAACGCTGACAATGTAATGTTGTTGGCCCACTAGTGGAGACTGAAACATCTCAACACTTTCTGGATCGATTGCCATAAAAATCTGTGCAGTGTTGGAGTCCTGCTGACTTTGGAGATCCTCCGACTGATTCCTCTAGTGCCACATGAGGTTTTTAGACATTTTGTCGATGTTTCGACAGCAATGTTACCCAGAGGATGAATCTTGATGATACGATGAGGACTGTCCTGAGTCCTGATACAAAAAAAAAAAAACAACAAAATGTGCTGGTTTTGACCACAAGTGAAATAGAAATTACAACGTTATACTTATTCAGTGCCGACATGGACTTTTATCCCGTTCAGTCCCACTCGTTATTACATAACCCAGTATGAAAACATAAACAATGCACCATGAGTCAGAATTCAAGAGTGATTGCTCTGTATGTGTGTCAATCAATCAATGTGTCATAGTCAAGGTAGCTTTTAAGTCACAGGCAAGCGCCATGCGCTGTGGAGCTGGCAGCTCCTTCTGACAGAACCTGTCAGTATGCTAAAGGTTAGCTGTCATGCCAAAGAGACATTTGGCATGATGGAGCTCCAGGAGGCTTACAATGTTGCTTTCATGGCACCAAATAGTGGGCCCCCCTCCTGATGAGAACACCTATGATGAGTGCGCATGCATGAATAAACACTTAACAACACTTAATGGTCCCTGTTTGAGGTTTTGAAATTATGGCCAACTCAAGTCAAAGCACCACTGTGAGTAGGTGGATTGCTCTCTTGAGGTTGGGAGTGACTCAATGCCCTCAGTGAAAGAGTCAAGAGTGAGATCGACAGCAGGAGTGGTGCTGTGTCAGCAGTTATGTGGACCCTCAGCCATGTTCAGGTCTTTCCAAAGATTTTTGATTGGGTTTAAGTTAGGATCATACTCTTGACTGGTCAAGTCATCCAACTTATCACAATCCAAGTGAGGAACGAAACACACAACAAAGAACTGGAGGTAGTGTGACCTGAGAAAGCATCAGCAGGGGAGATACAAAGTGTGTGGTAAAGTCCAAGGGTAGAAAATTTCAGGCACTGACTGTCAGTCAGTTGCAATTAAATATCATGATTTAGTTTGACTATATAGGTCAGTAAATAGATTTTGAACAAACTTCGGGCTATACCTCCCACATGTTTCTTGTTCTTGTTGATGTAAACCCATTCAAGTTAAGCTAAGTTTGAGAGTTAGCACCTCACTGTAGCGTCGATTATTTTATGTCAAATTAAATGGGTTGAAGCACAGAGCCTGGAGACTAAAAAATGTCTCCAAATACTTACATTCTGGGGATTGGAACATCTGCACTACCTCGCTTGGCCATGACCCAGCCCCAGACTCTTCAGACCAAATATATAGGAAGAAAATGGTGCAGCGCATCATGGTTTTCATTGACATTGCAATTGCAATCTACATGTATTTAGCCCCTGATTTACTAAGACAGCAGCTCATTATACAGTCAGCTTTTGGCCTGTGTCTGGGACACACTCTGGCACAGAAGGAGAGTCCGTAGGCACAGTTCAATGGTGGAATTTCTGTAACAAGCACTGGAAAAAAAAAAAAAAGAAAAAAAAAAAGAAAAACTATAATATATTGATCTTGCAAAATATTCTCCTTACAGAACAAACTCCTGCTGCCGTTACATTAAATATTTTCAATGAAAGCAAAATATTCAGTAGGAGGCATTAGACATGTTAATGGCAAACAAAGGGAGATGGAGTGATATAAAAAGAATCATTACAGATGCACAAAATGCACAAGGCACCGCCCACGAGGCATTGGTGGAGAGAGAGAGAGAGACAAGGATGTAGCAGCAATTCAGGCAGGAGCAGGTGATACTAATGTTAATAATCACATAAACACACGGCACTTAATGTCAAAATTTTATCAAGAGAAAGAAATGTGCAGTTGCTGATCAATTTATAATTCAATGAAAACTAAATTCTGTTCAATTACTGTGATAATAAATAAATAGTGTTTTAATTTTCCTCCAAGAATTAATATTAAGTTACATACAGGCCTAATTTTACTCGTTAACAATGAAGTTATAATAAATGTATTTATGTGGCAGTTTTAAAAACACAGACATTACATGCTTAACCATAAAAAGAGTAATCAATAGAAAACTGAAATATCAAAATGAAATCAACCTATGTTAACACCATGTATTCAGAAGTGGAGAATTCGGCCTTAGGAATTGTGGTGGAATACAGAAATAAATTCTGCCATAATTGTGTATGCAATAAGAAGAGAGGCACCTCTTAATCATGTGTGGGGACATCTGCAGCTGAAAAACAGGCGCAACAGCCTCAGTAAATCTGTCCCTTAGTCTTGTTAGCTTGTAAGTTAGACATAACATGCAAACTTCCCAGAAGATGGCATGACACTCATTTACATGGAAACGACTCTGAAAAGAAAGCAAACGGTTGGTAGGTGAGGGTGTTCAAGAGGCCTGTGAACAAGGCTGCCGGGCAGCCCACACTCACAGCGGCAATCGAAGCCAGATGCAGATCTTCATACACTTCATTAGGCGTTTATATATGAACCAAGAAAAGAAATTATGCAGATGGCCAGGTTAGGGAGGAAAGATTGAGGAAGAACACACTGGTGAAGAAAGGAAAAAGGAGGGAATGAAAGAGAGAAGAAAGGTGCAAGGAGTAAAGGAGATGAGGAAAGTGAAGAGAATAATCAAATGTACCAAAAAGGACGGTGTAATTGACAAACAATGCTCACCAAACAGTATGTGACATTGCTGATGTGTTGGGGATGAAAGGTCCAGTGAAAATGAAAGAAACAGCCTCATTATAAAACTCCCCAAACATGGCTACCTGCTAGGCGTGTGAAGCTAAAAAGCTACTGTACAAACCGTATTTTCTTCCAGGCGTGCATGGATTTGCGTTACCAGCTACAAGAGAGCCAATGTTGCCATCTCTGTCTCTCTCATACATGTGAAAGCCCACACACCCGAACGCACCCCTTTTGATCAACACTTAATCTCTCGTCTCCACTCTAATGAGATACAAAAGAAAATAATAATTAGGATGAGGATAAATAGTGTGAAGCAAAATAACTTGAAAAAAAATGTTTTCATTATTTTAAAACTGGAAGACAGTCGGATCTGGATCTGGACCGAGCGAGTGCAGCAGCTTTGGAGATAATTGGGGATTTATGACGTGATTGTGATTATTGATGAGAGAGGAGAAGGGATGGTTGGCCACTGTTAATCCTGACCTGCCTCCAACAGAGCCGCCATAAACCAACATAAACAACAGGTGTAGACTCGCATCTTAGTGCTCAACCAGGGCTTTTAATGAATACAAACTCCCAGTTAGGAGAGGATGGACACACACACACACACACACACACACACACACACACAGATGGAGAACTGCAATAGTGTTTCCTGTGGAAAGGAAACAGTGAGGGAGGTGCTGGGTTAACAAAGAGGGAGTGCAGATATGCAATCATTTATCTACACAACACTGACTATGGAAAATGTAGACATGATTTCACAAGTGGACATAGAGAAAATAGATGATTGCTGAGAATGAGTGTTTTATTCTTGACTATTGGAAACATATTCTTCATAAAACAATCAACTACAGAAAGAAGATGATCCAGAGCTGTCTTAAATTGTATTATTCAGTCACATGCACAGGTGTCAGGGAGATGAGATCTCTGTTTCCACTTTTCTACACACTTCTCATCCATTTTAGCTTAAATGTTCACTCCCGAACATTGCACTCAACATTAAGTAGTAAGCTGAGCTGTTTTTTCGCTGTTGCTACACATCCAGTGTTAGCATTAACAGCTGTTAACATATGAGTCTTAAAGTTCAGCATCAAACTCAAAAAAAAAACCAATGTTAACTCTTCATCAGAAGAGAAAATTTACAAATAGCCCCTTTAATTATTAGTGCACTCTATTGATGTCAAATAGCATCACATTCGGCTGAGAGATATCTGATATGAGATTGTATTTGAATCTTTTGATGGATTTAATTTTCAGGATATTTCTCTGACAGTATTAGCCATATTATATAGCCACTACTAATACTGCCAGCTACTTCAACATACAGCACATACAGTTTGCTACTTGGATGCATAGGAGGTCACACTTTTTTCGATCTCGAATAATGTTTGCAGTTGGGTCATTTTAAATAATTTTATTAAGAGTTTGGTCTAGATCTGCTCTGTCTGTAAAGTGCCTTAAGGTAACGTTAGGATTTGGTGCTATATAAAAAATAAAAAAATTGAAATCGAATTTAGTTCTCCCTCTAAAGTCATATTCAGACTGAGTGCAACTTTTAGACGAAGCACAATACCATACTGTGATGAACCATTGTGTCCTGATCTGGAACAGCTTTTGGTAATATTACCTTAGTTCACTCCTAATGTTTAGTTATGCACCTTATAACTCCCACATTCACATCCCTCACTCATGCAGGCCACAGACTGCACAGACCACAGCTTTGCTAATTACCACCCAATGCTGTGAACATTAAATGTGGCATTTTAATCTGGTTTAATAAAAATATTTTTTATTGACTGTCTCTATTAACCAATCTCCCTTTTGTTGTGGCCACTAGAGCCGGGTTATAACGCACACAGTCAATGGAAAGACCCAAATTTCTCCTGGACATGAATTAAAAGCTTTTTAAATAGAGGCACAGGATTTTGGACATATCATAGGACCTTATCACTTCAATTAACTATGCACAGCCACGAGAGGGAAAAAAAAAAAAAGACTGGAGAAAATACATGAACATGACTTCCTGGTAAGTAATCAGTCAGAATCCAAGCTGTTAGACAAACACACACACTGTTAAAGCATACGTTGCTAACAGCAGTTAACGCCTTTACAGTCTGTTCATATTGGCTGAAAATTGTCCCCATATGCTCCAGGGGCCCGACCCACTCAGTTTGTGAACTAGTCACAAAGTGCAATTGATCAATTTGTTTATAACGACACAAATTGTCATTTTTTTCACACTCGGCACAACTTTCAGACTTTATGTTGTGTAATTGAAAGAGGAACAATTGAAGGAGATCCAGATAACTGCATTAACTAAAATTAAAAACTCTGAGATTAATCCATCTTGATTATGACAGCTGGACTAGAAGAGGACATGAAGAAATAAATCAAGTGAATGAGGCAAAAAACTTAAAACTTGGAGAGAAAAAACAAAGGGTTTTGAAAAGTGTGTCCAGTCAGTGTCCTTTGGGAATTAAGCTAAAACTGCTTTAAGTTTACACTCCTGTCAAGCAGGATTGTGTTCACTTCATTATCAAGCTGGCAACTTCTCTAAAATTTCCTTTGTTCTCCTCCTCTCTCGTCTTCAACTTTTTCCCTTTCCAGTTAGGCTTAAGCAAGATCCTCTTACCACCCTTCCCTCCAAAGAAGGAAAAGGAAAAAGAAATCCTGACAGAGAAGTAAAATGACCAAACAAAATAAAACAAAGTGAGACATGCCAAGGACAAGACAGGCCCCGCGGTGCCAGCCAGCCAAACAAACTGTCTCGCTACAGCCTCAATCTCCTCCATTGATTTGCTGACAGGGGATCTTTAGCCCTGAGTAAAAACGATCCATTCTGGACACCACTTTCTGTCAGCGCTGTGCATTTTGAAATACCTTATTAAACATTTATGACTGGGCCAGACTTATTACAACCACGATTCTATTAATCTAATCCATCACTTATACTGGTTTATCCATTTGGCTCTGCTATCACATTCTCTTTACAGACAGAATTTCATTGTGGCCTTTAAAAAAAAAAAAACACACTCATAAGATCAGCAGAATCACATATATATAGTCAAAGATAACATTATAACATTTGACAGTGGATGATTCAACAGACACATACGCCATTAAGGAATAAAAGTCACTTTAGAGCCAGCAGTCATCTCCACTGTAAAGAGGAGATGACAGAGCTTAAATTAAGTCCCACTACAAAGTGAAAGGTTCGAGTCTTTCAACATATGACGAAAGATAGACTGAGGCATGAGACATGTAAAGACAGATGTCATCATCCTGTTTGACTGCAGAATATAATTGCGTTCTAAACCCTCTTAGTCCCATGCCAAACAACACCTGCTGTAAAGTCCTATTTGGACCTCATAGTCATCTGCCTGAAAATAAAATAAGTATTTTTGTCTCAGGTGCTCTCAGGATTGTGCACTCAAAGCATTTTAAAGCTTTACTGACAACTCTTCATGTTGGAAGCTTTTTACTGCAGTAAGGAAACTGATAACTAGCAAGTTTGAATTTCAGCTGCCAAAACCCTGAGTGGTGATATCCATAAGCTGCACATGAATGTTTGCCAACCTAGCTGATGTGTGCTACTTTGTACCGAAGGAGGATAAAGGAAAGAAATATCTCATGTTGGCGAGTCCAGCTGCTCACTGCTGTTTATGACAGTTTGGATCTGTCTCTCCTTCTGGAGGCAGAAACATCCTCAGACGTCAGGATTCAATTTGGGGAGAAAAAGCATCATTTTGCAGTACGGTTAAAAGGGATGCAGAGTCAGCGGGTGAAGCAGGCGAACTTCTTAATGACCGATCACATGAGCTCCTCTCATCCTCTTTAAAAGCAGCAGCTTGGAGCTCTGGTCGAGGTCTCAGGGAGAGAGAGAAAAAACAAATCTTCATTGAAAAACAAAAGATAAGTTCCAAAAATAAAAACCTCCACCTCCAAATATGACTATACGTGGCCTCCAATATGGTAGAATTAACAGGCAGCTGATGTTGGTGTAGCAGCTGCTGGAATATCACAGAATCTGGTTATAGTTTTACAAACAATTGCGTTACAGGCAAATTAATTTAGACAGCGATGCTCTTCTCCTCCTCTGCGCATATGAAAATGTTATCCTTATTTATAAAATAGGAAAAAAAACATAAAATGAGCCCAGACCATCTTCCACTCCATCTTTAAACACACAACTAAGGGTTTGGAGATTTGCTCTCGTAAAAATATTTAATTAATCCCATGTTGTGCCAGCAGCAGTGTGAAACTTACAGTGTTTTGGAGAGGTGAGTGTGCCACTGATGTTTCCACCATCACTGTGTTTTTATTTAGACTCATCATTTATTGCGTCTTGCATTTATGCTTCCTGATAATTTCCTGTGGCCTGAGCTTTTTTTTTTGGTCACTGTCCATCCGCAGATCTGCACTTATGTTTGATTATGCGTCAGGTAATTTGTTTTATTAATCCATCAGATGGTGCAGATTCACCAATTGGAGCAGTGAAGGAAAACAACCTCACATGTGTAAACATGTTTTTAAAATATTCTGATTAACATGTTTTTCACAGCATAGAGTTGAGATCATTTTAATCCTTTTCACAGGAAAGAAAAAAAGACCTTGTGGAGTAAAAGTCTCATAATTAGAAAAACTGGTGTCACATTCTGATTAATCTTGTTGCCATGTCTGCTGATTTAGATACTTAAAGCAGATATGTCATCCATGTGTAAAATAACATACATACTCTTCAAAGACTGAAAATGAAACACACAGATGTATCACTCCTGCTGTTGTATGATGAATACAGGTGTTTGATGTGGGCAGCTCACTCATCACGTAGAGCACGATTTGTTTTTTATTCTTTTTTAATTTTCTGTACGAAAACAGTTTTATTTATCCTTCAAGCTCAGGAAAAATCTTTCACCTGCCAGATCTATGTCTCCGGCCATCATTCACTGAGATGGCTCTATAAATCAGTCTAATTCTTTTCCCCTTCTTCATTGCACAGCGACCACATTCCCCTCCTCATCTCCCTGCCTTTGTGCATCACATTCGCTTTGTGCGTCTGCAGTAAGCTCCCTCTCATTCGTTCGGTCCAGCTGTTTGTGCATTCATGTTTTAATTCTGCTCTCGTTTCAGACCTTGGCCTCTCCCACCTGTCAGACTTTCCCACCAGCAGAATCAAAGAAGAGGTTTCCCCTCCCCCACACTCACCTGTTCACCTGTTCTCCATTCCCTCATTAGCTCCCTATACACACCAGTCTGTTTGTTGTCTCTTCTCTACATGTCCTAGCTTTTCCACTCTCTGTTCTTTCTTTGTCTGTTTTGATCCTGTTTTTGACCTTCCTGTTTTTCCTTTTTTTTTAACATCTGGCTCTTGGGCTCCTGTTCTGAGAGCCACAAGACAAAGATAGTCATCAGCAGACTCCATTAATGGCCACACCAGATAAAGGACATTAATGACTAATAGAAAAACATAGGCCAATTATTACAGGGAAATTTTTTCTGCTTAATAGAGCAGCTATTTTAAGGAGACTGCAGCATGTGGTTATGACTGTCAACCTAATAACACACCCACACATGCACTGGGGCCAACACGTTGACATTTAAAGAGAGGAATTGAATGCAAACATACTGAACCTCCCCCCCCCCCCATATATATATATAAATTCTCATGGCCATTCGTTTGTGTTCTCAGTCTAATACATATAGAGATGACTCAATAATAAAGAATTATTATAATAATATATAATAATAAATTTTCTCCACCATGTACCTTTCTTATACACAAATAAACAACACAATATTGAGATGACATTTTGCTCTTACAGTGATTATAACTGCTAAAATATTAATGTAGAGATATTATCATGTTTTCTAAAACTAATGCAGTTTTGACTTTGGAAGTTTAAAAATGATTTGAAGGAAAAATTACAGTTTATTGCTTATGATCACTATAAATAAGAAATAAATCACATTTATGTTAGCGCCTATATATCCTTGAAACTATTTTACCATGAATAATACAAATCATATTCATGATATTCTGTAATTTACCCCGGGTGTATTTTAGGGATGAAGATGAAGGGAGAAATTTCGAGGGAAAACATCAGTTTCTGGTGTTTCCCCATGGTGCAGATAGACTTGACATCCCCATTCAGAGATCTCTCCCGGCTACAACTCCCATACTCAGTGACTGGATCATACTTATAATTATCGCTTCCAGGTCTGTCTTACAAACACTGAGAAAAAGTTTTGTGTCTGAAGTGTCTGAACCTACTGAGAATTATCCAACAGCTTGGTTATCTTAGCTGTATATAAAACATAGGGCATATATTTTATAAAACTGTAGACTTCCTTCTCAGAACCACATGGCAGACACACAAAGCTAATGTTAGCTGCCAGCTGCTAAAGAAAATCTAATATACCAGCTAAAGCTCATCGTTTTCTCAGGAGGATGAATATTGAGTCTTTATGTGCCACCGTCGCAAAAATAGAGTGTACACAGTTTTAAATTAAAAGACTACCTTCTTTCTTTTTTTCTCTGATCAGTGAACAGCATTTTACTGTCTTACTCAAAGGGAACTAACCATATGGCCATGAGCTAGAAAATGATATTAAAAAGCATTCATTTAAGATTTCTGTCCTCTAGTCCTCCAGCCTGAACAACCATGCAGGTCGTGTTTTCAAACCTCTGATATAAGCTGTAGGACTGTGTCCTGAAATAGCGCCCGCACAGCGACAGGTGTATCGCACCTTGATTGTCATGGTTACAATAATAAACATGGGGACTGCACTAAGACCTTTGTTGCCATGGTTACTATAATAACGGCTTGGTTATGTTTTGGAAAAAGGATCACGCTTTGGGCTAAAACACATTCTTCCTCAACCTAAGAATTTGTTGTCACAGTCAAAATAATCTTTCAGATGGGAATCAAACACTGTTATTCTGTGCTTTGTTGACCCATCCATCCATCCACCCCAACCTCCTCCTTATACGACTTTCTAGGTCACGTGACCTCCCCCTTTGCTCCTACCATAATTACAACGACCGCTAGATGTCACTTAACAACAAAATGTAACTATGGGTCCAATGGGTCACCAATAGGCTTGGTGACCATCTACAACATTTACTACAGAACAACTTCACGCCTTGAAATCATGTACACCAGATCTCACTCTCACTTATCTGTGATATTGTGCATCAACAGAAAGAGCAATACACACTAATCACACATCACCACAATACACCAATGTATTACATCTTCACCACACTTCACATCAGTGATGGGTCAGGCAGTAATTAGTGTAATCAGCATGTATGATATCAGAGTTGTAATTAATTTGTGCAAGTAGTCTCAAATCCCTTTTTAGATCATAACCATGTGGAGCAACAATTAAACTGCACAAACTCAACAAGCTGATTTTTAACAAAAAAAAACAAAAAAACAAATCTGCAAAATGTTGGTAAACGAGTCCGTGTGAAAAGGCGTCTTTACTTTACATTAACTTCAGTTTATGCTCGAACAGCTTTTAGGAAAGTGATGGGTCTGTTTTTCTTGTCACAGTGAAGCATTTTGTACCTGCACAAATGTGTCTTCACCTGACATTTACATTTGTTCCCATCCACTTGCAGCTTTCCATTGAATGCATACGCAGTGATGCAGCCTCAAAAATTCTAAATATCTATAATGTTGCAGCATAAAAGGTCTGAATTCAATGATCGCCAGATTTTTTTTCCTGCTGTGATTATTATTTTTTTTTTTTAACAGTAGCAGGAGATGCAGCCATTAATTGGTACTAGAAAGTTGAGGTGTGAGGGAAAATGAAATGATGGTTAAAAGAAGGCAGGCTGTATCTTGGCTGTTGCTGTCTTTGTCCTCTGCTTCGTTCGTCCAGTTGTTTCCCTCCTGAAACTCTCAGCCAATTAGAGTCAGTTGTGAGACGCTGTCCGTCTGTCAGCCGCCAAAAGCTTTCCAAAAATCCCCCAGGACTGTGTGTGTGTGTGTGTGTGTGTGTGTGTGTGTGTGTGTGTGTGTGTATGCGTGAGTGTGTCGCATTGTCGTCAGCTGCTCCCTGACTTAACTACCTCTCACTCTCTCACAGCGAGAACTCAAGATAGCGCTACATAATATGACTCCTACATGTGCATAAGTACACAAAGGAAAAGACACAAACACACTCAGAGACATGAACGTACAAATGAAAAGCAGTGCTGGGCTGAGCTGTCTCTCATTTTCCACCCACCTCCCGCTCTCGGAGACAAGTGAAGTCCAAATATAGTGTGGACAACACCTTCATTTTACTTGCTGTATGACCAGCTTGACAAATGCTGTCAAATCACACCAAGGCCTGATAAAGTGTAAGCACAGCACAGACTGTGTATTGTACCCAGGTCTGAAATGCATTAAATGTACACAATAAAATATGTGAGCTAGGTAAATAAACAAGTATTTAATACAACAGTAAAAGTGGGGTTAAAAGGGTAATATATTCCATTCAGTGTTTATCAAAGATGACAAGTATCTGATTAAAAGTAGACGCCTTCAGGCACAGAAGTACAAGGTGTCAGGCTGATGTAAGACAGCAGTGTGAATTCATCAAGACACCTCCAACCAATAAATACCAAGATATGATGAATAGCAACCACACAATGAAAATAAAATTATTATTTTTGCTTTGACAATGTTCCACCTCCTGTTTCCCAAAAGGACACGATACAGTTACCATGTAGTCACACCAAGTAATTATGTTCAACTGTGAGTGTTTTAATTGTACACATTCAGCTTTGTGCTGTTGTTTGACACCACCCCCACCTTTCTATTTTCTTCTAATTCATTTGAAAGTGAGAACTGCCGGAGACGCTTGAGCGTACAGTTAATGAGGACAACAATATGTTGAAAATCTGTTTTCCATGACAAAACAGGAAAAAAGGAAACTATGACGGAACACATTACAATTTGATTATGTTTATTATGTATGTATAATTATGTGAACATGTGGAAGAATTATTTAATGTTTGAACACAGTCTTGCATGTATTAGCAGAATCACACACAGAGACAATGTGAACTCCCAGGTTCCTACAATGTTCCTACAATGGATGCAGATTTGTCTCGGAATATGGAAAGTTAGCTGCATATACTAGACAAATAAAAGAAATGCTACTTGAGAGAAGACACTGAGTTACAGACACTAGTGGAACAGAGATTCACCCAGACATGACATGACTTTGGCTTGAATCCGTGAAGACTGTCTTCTTTAGAAGGAGACTTAAACTTCAGTACCATTTATCCAACTATTACTTATCTTGGAAGGAAAAAAAAAAACAGAATTATGAAACAACAAACGACGACAAAATAGCCAGGACGAAAATTATTTATAAAATTAAATAAAACAATGTTAACATTAGCATTAGCGTTCCAATTAGGCTAGTTAACAGTCTTTTGTTTATGGGTAAACGAAAGTAAATGAGTACGTGTCTTAAGCTAAAGTGAGAGCACAGGCAGCTCCAATTGAAAAGTGTGTGCGTGTGTGTGTGTGTGTGTGTGTGTGTGTGTGTGTGTGTGTGTGTGTGTGTGTGTGTGTGTGTCTGTGTGTGTGTGTGTCTGTGTGTGTGTTTGTGAGAGAGAAAACTGCAGCCTAATATAAACAGCTAAACACTGCCTCGTCTGCTAACTTGAACAGCATAAGCTACTATTTACCTGTGGGCTGAAGACTAACATCAGTATGTTACCAGTAAACATCAAAGTCTGTAGCTTCATAAAAGGTCACAGGGCGTAAATGAAAAAAAAGGGGGAAAAAAAGAACGGAAACTAAAATGACTTTCAGTTGTGGTTAAAACTAGTAAAACTAATAAAAGTTATATTTCCATCAAAAAACTAAAAGGATTGTAGATGCTGATGTCAAACAAACTAAAAACAGATTTTAAATATATTTTATTGTTTGGAGACATTTTGCATGGTAAAACAAACACCATATATATTCTCTTTAGACAAAAGGACGTTCACTATAAATACAAGGAGTAGGAAAAAAGAGCTGCAGAGTCTGGAGCTGACTGTTGCTTCCCTTCACTGCACACATGTCGAACAGCGATTCAGGCTAACTACCAGCCCGACGGAGAGAAAGAGAGAATTTCCCCGCTGAGGCATTTTGAACAGCAGCACAAGAACATTTCTCTCAGCGGAGAAGAGATGCTGTGACGGCTTGACAAAACATCTCGGAAAGCAGTGACGGTTTGTGAACATGCACACAGACATACACTCAGAAAGAAAAAGTACATCACTTAGCATTACTTCCTTCGCTCTTAATCTGACAGGTGTCAGCCGTAAGAAAGGAATTGGAGGGAAACTTTGGAGTGCTCTCGGAGCGCCTTGTGTTTTCTTTCTCTATTCAGTGGTGCAATCTGGACATCTTCGAGGAGCAATAAAGATGTAGGGAGTGGTTTGTGTGTGTGTGTGTGTGTGTGAGTGTGTGTGTTCGCCCGTCTGCCTTTATGTCTATCTATGGCACGTCTACAGCAATTTCCTGTGCAGTGTTTTGAGTAGACAGATGAAAGTGAGGGATAGTTCTCTTGGTCCTCTCCTTCCACCCTGTCTTCTCTGCTTCATCTCAACCCCCCACCCTTCTCTGACAATCTATCTGAAATAAGGACTTTCAAAAAAGAGAGACAATTGTGGGGAAAAAAAACACTATGAGAAAACAGAGAAAAAAAGGAAAGAGAGAAAATACTATAGCGGAAAAATGAGACAGTCAAGAAAAGAGAGAAACTGAGATGCTCATGAGAGAAGAGGGAGGGAGGGGAAAAAAGGGCGTTTCGGGGATGTTCATGAAGGCATGTCAGTTAGTCAGTGAGCTGTTTGGAGAAAATGCAGAGATTTGAGGGAAAGCAAAGATGGATGGAAGGAAAATGATGCAAATACAGAATAAAGAAATAAGGAAAAATGCAGGCAACAGAAGAAAGACAGCTGCGATGGTGGAAACAAGAATGGAAAAAAAGTTTTTTTGTAGCTAAAAATATATTTTCATACAAATTTATGGATTCTCATGGAGGAGGGAGAGAGGATGAAAGAAAGGAAATAAATAGATTGAAGTATGACTGGAATAAAATAAGTTAGAAAGAAAGGAAGGGGCCATGAAAGAATAGTGGAATAGACAGGAAAGGGGGAAGAGAAAGAGAGTTAAGCACAGATAAACAGAGATGAAATATGCAAAAAAAGAAAAAAAATAGAATATTAGAGAATATTAATAAAGATATGCAATTAAATACAAAATGACTTTGATAGCAGCTGCAGAGAAGAAGGTTGTGTAAGTGAAGCAGCGTCAGACCAACAGTAGAAATCTGCAAAGACCGAGTTCTGCAGACACACACAAAGTCACTGTGACACATTCCACATCTCTAAGAGTCAAACTTTTTGTCAGACTGAGACTTTGTAATGTAAAGGAGCGTCACTTTGTACAGAGGAGCTATCAGCAGCAGCTTTCCCCAGGGAGGACTGATAGGTACCAGCCCCGGGCAACATACGGCCAGGCCTTTGGCTCAAGGCACAGTTCGGAGGGAAACTCTGCGGCTGTGTGTCCACCTGTCTTTATACTCCTGCTTCCTTTTTGTCTCAGTTTTAAAAGGAAGAGCTGAGCCACTGACTGCTTCTCACAGAGCTAAGGGCTGAACCTGGTTTTAAAAACATGTTAAGCTTCCACATAAAAGAATCGCACGTCAAATAGCTTTTCAAAACAGATGTAGCCATGACAGGCAATGCCCCGAAGTGCCTGCAGAGCAATGCATGCAGAGAGAGGGGGAACCCAACTGACAAACCCTTTTAGAGGTGAGAAAGAGTGCACCGTGGAGCCAAGCCAGCTGTGATGGTCCTTGAGATTTCGGATGTGGGAGTGACTAGGAAGGCTGAGAATTGTATTAACTTCATTAAAATGTAATTGACTCGGCCTGTGATCACACTTCTCCTCTTTAAATTTAATACAAATGGCTCATTGGCCAGCAGCTCTTGACATTTTGCTGTCTGATCTCAGTGTGATCACACCTGGCAAAAAGCATGTGGCATTTCACAGCGAGTAATAATTAGGTATCTACAGAACCCTTTTTTTCCCGTCCCATGTCAGCGCGCTGTGGCATTGAAAAGGTTGAGGATTTACTCCTGGGCAGTAGCTCTTCACATTTTACAACCTCCACTTGTGCGATCGTTATAAACTCTCAGGTGCAAGTGACATTTCCAAGCAATCACTAATTAGATGTGCCGTGTAATTTTTCTGGAGTAAGAGATTGGTGACATTAAAAGGAGTCATATCTGTCTGATCTTACCCTTCCGACACTAGTAGCTTCAGTTCAAAAACCAGTCAACTTTTACTCACTTAATGAAGACCAGAAGGATCGTGTCTGGTGTGTATATTCCGAGAATGAGAAGTTAGTTGAGAAAATTGATACCACTCTATGTGGAGCAACAACCACTAACTGATTAGCTTAATAATAAAAAAAATCTAATTAATTAAAAAAACAAAGATTGGAAACAGAGGAAAGCAGCAAGCCTCGGACCCCAAAGCGTAATGTATGACATATATGACACCTATAATATATGAAGATATATATGAAGATATATGTTTACAACATATATTAAATACCCATAGTAAAATTGTAATATGTTGCACATGTTTATTTATATGTAAATTTACATTTATTAAAACAGCATACATATAAGGATTATCTCTGCCTATTTATGTTTGTTCCACTTTTTTTATTAATTTGAATGTCTATATTTACATAAAATGTACATAATAATATACAAAAATGTAAATATTTATAATAGTTTTTTTTTAATTGTATATGTACATTTAGATTTCATATACAGAAATTCAACATATTTACATATATTGGATAATGTCTGTATTTCATGAATAAAAATGTGAAAATTACAACTTCAGGGTTTCTGCATGTCTCGTGTTGTAACTACTTCTTAATTGCTTTTAAAAACAGAACTTGAACCTCCTGGGCTTTAAAAGTTTTTCTGGGTCCCCAAACATTAAAATTTTTAAAATTAAGCACTTACAACTTTTGGGTCATTTCTAACAATGGCTCACAAATTGGGGGACATTCATCTGGCTAATGATCATTCACCTTCACTAACATTACTTGTGTACTGAATCCAAGCTTATTGTCTGATACACTAAAAACGTAACACAGGTTTAGGATAAAAAAAATGTGTTAAGTCAAGTGAACCTTAAACTTTGCTCCCATGCAGCTCTGCTCGTCTATAAGGGATGCGTACCTTAATCTGACAGCTTCAGTGAAGTGACAAAACCGCTTTAGGATCTTGGCACGTTTTAACCTGTTGCTGAAAGCTGTTAAGTGAGTGGTGCCAGAATTTAGAGAGACCCATTTTCAGAAAGTAGCTGGGACTCTCAGCTAGTGTGCAGCAATGTGTTGTTGATGCTGCGGTGTGAGCTTATATGTGCCTGAAGCTTTTCAAAATGAGCTTTATCACACATATTTTCCACAGGCTCAAGCATGTTAGGTCCTGTCCAGTGAGCCTTTGTGCTCACATGCTAAGCAGGGAGCATCTGATGGACGGCCTGATGGCCAAGTTCAACTTCAACAAACAAGCTGGAGAGATTGAAATTCAGCTCATGATTGTGTAACGCATGCAGCAGCAATTACCAATTTCGATTGTGGGCTTTACACTAGTAAGAGGGAGCAGGCTGTTGTGTCAACATCTACTCTAAATATTTGCATATGGAGCAAACTTGTCTGTAACTTCTGATTGTTATTAAATGCTGCCTCATGACTTTCTGAACAACATGATGTCTTCCTGCAGTGCACAAGTTCTGACAGAGATGTTCTGGCTTGTACTCAAATCATCACAGTGAGAGCTCTCAGGTCTCGTCTTCCTTGCCTGCCTGTCTGCATCTCTGTCTGGCAGACTGCCTGTCTTGTGTGAGTTGGGGAGCCCAGGTCGACACTGGGCTAGAGAGGTTGGTCTTAAGTCTTTGTCCTCACATCACCACAGCTGATTGCTCCTCTGGATGGTTGGGATTCTCAGCTAAGACAGGGATTACTGACCCATGTCGGCTTCCCACCTTTACTTCGATGTTCACCCAGTCTGAACTCAGATGCCCCAGAGAATTGAAAAGAGCACATGTATGTGCCTTAGTTTGTATCTAAAACCTAGAAAAGATAACTTTAATATTTTTTTCAACAACTACAGAAAACTGTTTCATCTACAAGGTAAAGTGTGTGTATTTGCATGAGGACTCACAAACACTGAAATGAACCTGGAGGAAAACACAGCGCCATCAGTTACTCTAGTGCGATGATGAATACATTTCGTTTGCTCCCATTTATGTGATGATATGAAGATGATTTGACTCTTGCAGCCCATCTGGCACAGTCTCACCTCACTTTTTCCCTGGTTATTTACCACACAATTACACCTCAGTTGGAGTAGTCAACATCTCATCAGACAATAAATTTTAAAATTTTGAGATGTGGTACACCATTTACAATTTTAGCTCTAATTTTCTTCCCGGTGGAATATTTACTCAAGTCAATTTATTGTACCCATTTATTTCTCAAGTGTCACAATTTACTGACGATGTGCTGTTTTATATTAGTATTACTATTTCTAAACATTTTTTTCGATTATATAGACTATTAAAATATGAATCAATTAATCAAAAAGTAATCCATGTAAAGTGAAAGAGCAGTGACTGATTTTTGTTTACTCTTGACTCAGCTGCCCTGAAGAAGCTCCATCAGGTTTTTACAAACGTTACGCCACCAGGACTTTGAACCATTCTTAGTATGTCTAATGTGTTATAATTTATTTTTTTGTATTTCAGTTAATATGATTTAATTTTACTCGGGGGGGTTCAGAACATACATAAATACTGCCTCTCAAATTAAAACACCATACAGCCAACTGCGATTTTTTTTAAGTGAAAATCGTAGCTTTCATTTAACGGTTAGGACATAGCACAGACCACAAGACATTTTTGATTCATGGATTAGAAAAAGTTTGAAGACTCCCTGTTACAAAAAAATCCAAAAACTCAACAGCTGACATTCCAGTGTACATTATACAATCAAGCTGTTTCATTCTACAGCTCAATAGCTAGCATTCCAGTCTACAGTACACAATCAAGCCATCTCATTCCGCTATGAAATGGGCTGAAGTTTCCATTGTGTCAGGGTAGTTATTAGCCCCAGAGACAGACAGAGCCAGCCAAGAGAGGAGTTAGGGCTGTCCGTCAGCCTCTAATGTCTCTACACAACAGCCCAAACCTAAACTGACAGGCACACACCACAATGACAGCCCACTAACAACACACTATTGTTCCCCCGCAAATGGCCAGGATACACCTTTCAGTGCCCACAGAGAGAGAAGAAAGAGGATGCACAGAGACAGCCATATACTGTAGGCCTGAGTTAAACCAGCACAGGAGCAACATTTATGTAACACGTAGGGCACGTAGGGCCAATCCATTTGGATAAAATCCTCTATCACAGTATATACATTTTTATAGAGCGACACTGAATTTCTCTTTAGCTTGTTCTCTAAATGAGGCCGTTGAGGCAACACTAATCAAACAACGTACGGTAACGTTCATTCCACAGCGTTCTGTGCTTCAGAGTCAGGCAATGCAGCAGTGCTGTGAATTCAAATGAATTATAGTCATGTTTTCATTTGTTAAAACTTTAAACCCAAGACAGAGTCGGAGGGGGTGGCACCGTCAGCTGACCTGGGGTATAGGTGAAGGCTGTAATTGCTGTTTAAAGGAATAGCTATGTATGCTGTTGACAGTTATTACAGCCCCTGCATGGATTTGAAGGATTTGACTCACCTACACACACACACATAAGAAGGCTCAAGCACGCATTTCAGCTGTGTCCAGTCAGGCACTCCTCCTTGTCTGTGCTATGTTTTAAACACACACACACAGACACACACACAGACACACACACACACACACACACACACACACACACACACACACACACACTTGACAAGCTGACGCAACGGTCTGTCCTCTTGGGGTGCTATCCAATGGATGCCTTCCAAAAATATCTGATCCCCTAAAGGCATAGTTCACTCAAAGGCAGTGTGCTGATGTTTTCTAAAGGAATGTGATTCATGCAGAGTCCAGCATGATGAGAGGATAAACATGGTGTTGCTATGTAAATACTTTGTCTGATGTGGAAATGGGAATTTCACTGTATTGGACTTTCATCAGCTGCCATTTTGACAGAGGAAAATTTAAGCCTCAGCCTGTCATTAACCTCACAGTATGTTGTAATAGCCCCCGACAAATGCAGCAGTGAACGTAAACTCTACTGTACAGGCACTGATGAATGCTGCAGTTTGAGTTTTTTTTGCATTCTTGCATATTCATGGACACAGTTTTTTTGACACTAGAACGTAGGTTTAGTCAAACATGAGGGTCCTTAAAACAAATGGGAAGACATGGGAATTGTGCTGTTACATCAGAAATGGACAAGACAAGACACACGCATCTGACGTCAGTTCTACCTTCTGCCGAATCTCCTCTTCCATCTTGATCGGGGATCCGAGCTCAGCAACCTGACGGACTCCTTCACTGGCATAGCCTCCGTACTCCCACAGCACGTAGCCTCTGGAGTGGGATGCACCAATCAGAGCCGACCAGTGGTTTGCTCGCCCTGAAAGATGGAAGTGGAAGAAAAAAAGAAGTTTGAATGGTTTAAATGACTACTAGCTGAGTTAATGAGCTAACCAATAGTTTTCAAGTTTTGAATAATAAATATTTTTTACTCGGTTAGTCATCTTTTTTTCTGTGGCTATAATAGTTTTTGCCAACCTCTTTTACAGCTTATACACAGAATACTTTATGTAAATAGTTAATACATTAAAGCCTATAACAATAATTATAGTCAATTAGCCTGACATTGTGCTCATATTAGCACATTTATTTCTACTGCCCTTGAGGAATAGATATGTGACACAGAAGTCATGCATCTTAGGGGGAGATGTGGTTTTATGGTATGTTACCTCTGGGGCTATTGCGTGACAAGGTGCAAAAATGATTAATTACAACGATGTTGTGGAAATCAAACCAGTGGAAATTTAAAGTCTGTTCTTGGCTAAGAAATAGTCCAGGATATAACAGAAAATCAAACCACAGCTTTGATGTTTTTAGACTTCGTTTTTGTATAGATTAAAGAAGAGAGATACATGTTTAGGGAGAGCCAGGCTAACTGGTTTTCCATGTTTCCAGTCATTATAGTGCGCTAAGCTTACAGGCTGCTGATTGTCGCAGTCTGTATATTTATTTCTTGCTTTATTGAAAGAAGTAATGAGCTAACTCTCAGCCAGAATGTCAAACTCTTTCTCCAGGAGCTGTTATTTCAGTAAATTGACTCTAAAGCTGTGCAGCTGTGTTGATCTTATCCACACTTGTCATCATGTTTGTGCACTTCTTCTGTCTGTATTATAGCTTCATTTTCTGTGTAATCTTCTGCCAAAACTCTTTGACTATAAGCATTATCATGCTGGATATACACATGCTTGCGTGTTTATGAATTGTCAGCACTTTGAACTCACTTGGATAGTCTTTGGGATGCACTTTCTCCGACCAGTTGCCATAGAAGGTGAGTCTGTACTTGGCTGTTCCACAGGCGCAGCACTCCATGGCAGGAGCTCCTGTAGCTTCACCAAACACACGCTCTGCAGGGAGACAGGACGTGATACACATACACTCATACGTCAAGATTTAAGGGGAGTCGAGAAGCTCAAACCTAATAAATTATACACTGTTGAGGATTTAACAGACAAACAGAGACTAGCCAGTGTGTAAGCTTTGACACAAATGGACACTTGCATAAATTACCAGATGAATGACAACAACAATTTGAACAGGGATAATGTCACAAAATTACATCCATGGAATAAACTGGTATTTAAATAACACATTAGCCTTGACACAGACTCATAAATATTCAGATATTGCACTGGACCAGTGTTTTGCAAAGATAGGTCAAGGGAGTACTTGAATATTTATGAGTTGCCAAATTATTCGGAAGAAATCCTCACTTGACATCTAAGTTATAGCAGGAAGAGTCAACCATCGAAGAAGCCCAACGTATGTCAGCAAATTGAAACGGTGTGGCTTGATTGGCTTGCATAATAGCCTGGAAAATTAGATTTTGTTGAGGAAGGGAAGATTTCATGAAAGTGAAATTCCCCTGAGATAAAGTTTGGGAAACCATTTGTTCAGACTCTGATTTTTATTGCACAATAAACGTGTGCATCAGAGAGAAGAGAGTCCTGTCTCCTCACTGACTCACAAGGGTTTAGTGTTTACTTGGGGTGCTGACAGATTTCCAAAACTGGCTTGCTGTTTTTCTCTGCAGTGAAATGACAGGTAACATAAAAGCTATGGCGCTGCTCTGTGGTGACATACAAAGGAATATTTAAATTCTGCCCAGACTCCCATGAGATCTATAAATCACTGTCCACACACTTTTCCCTGCTGCCTCAGCTGGCTTCATATTTTTTTAACATGGTATTAAAGACTGGGAGCTGTTCTGCTCCAAAAGGGGGGGAAAAAAACAGATAAAACAAGGCATAATGGCACCATGATGAGCGGCCAAGGATGAAAGGATGAGCTGCCAAGGAGGGAGAGGGGGAGATGATGGGCAGCTGTCATTACCTTTCTCACAAAGCCGAATGGTGAGAGAACCCTCTTCCTGGAAATAGATGATTTTCTTCTGGACAATACTGGCCCTGAGGACACAAAGACAGAGGGAGGTGTGAAAAAGGGAAAGCACGATGTGGGAAAAGGAAAGGCAGAGAAAGTTGGATAGTAAAAGCGGTGCAAAAAGGGCATTAGATGAATAACAGTATAGCGCCTTTTTTTTCAGCATCTGATCTATGTAATCCTCAGCGAGAGGGGAAGGTAATGGGTACCCTGGGGTTTCATAATGGGCGCAGAGTACACATCTTTTCACAGAAACAGCGCTGCACTCTCCAAACATCACAACACAATCACACTGCTGCAATGTGAAATTTAACAGAGCAATCATGCCCACGGACATGAAGAAGACAGAGCTGGAATTACAGTCGGAGAGTAAGACTATAGATCTTTACACAGACTGTGGACAGAGCCAAATTCTAACTTATGAGTTAATATTGGCTGAAAATGAAACTGTCCCAATGAAAATAAGTTGTTTTACCAGAGCCATTTACTTTCCCCTTCAGTAAAAATGAAATGCATTCCTCATACTGCATATATAAAGCTTTATGTGAGGTACCTATTATGGAAATCTTGAGTGACAAAGAGGGTAAAAATGTCAGCGATACAATAAGGTCCAATGGCCTTCAACACTTTAAAAGAGATTTGCATTTGTCGTTTTACATTTTCCATTGCAAAAGAGCTGCATTCACTCCCAATTCTTTTACATTCACTTTGATTATCTCTGTAGTTTTTGATTCACACTTTTCTAAGGTAAAATGCTTCCTTTTACTTCTATGCTGTCAAAAGATGTTGGATTATTTAAACTTAAACTACTAAATACACTGGCAATTCAAAAACACATAGAAACCCAGTATAGTTTACACCAATGTAGCTAATAGAAGGGGATTCTTAAACTTTTTTTTAACTAAGGACCTAAAACAGAAAATGAGTGTGCCACAGGGACCCAAGCTCATGAATGCATAATTTCTATTAAGCCTTGAAATATTCACTGAAATGGTCTAATTTACAGAACTCGAGTAAATCATTTCACATTACATTTTACATTCTGACATAATTTAAAAATGTTAAACTTGTTGTCCAATGTTTGGTTTTGACACATGTACACATGTCGACAACTGTGGCATGATGCACTGCAGCAAAGGAGGATCTGCAGAAGCTTTGCTTGTGTGCGCTTGGGCAGCGTGTTTGGTCCTGGATTGGCTGAACACTGGTTTGAACAGACTGAACATGGAGTTGAGGCTAATGTGTAGTTTTCTAACCGTGTTCTGAGAAATATGTGCCTTTAAACAGCAAAATTGTCTTTTCTCAAGAATAAACTTTGTAAGGAACAAGCATGATTACAGGAACAGACAGAGACAGGTAGCGGCAACTAGGAAGAGAAAGGAACATCTATTAACTAGAATAATTTAACATAATTTATCTATAAAAGTTTTCTTTTACAAAACAGCTAAAGAGCTTTTTAGTCATATATTGATTTATACAGATGTATAGATATACTATAAATATAGATTTAAATGTAGATTTAAAGCTTTTCGGACTGATGAAGGGTTTATATAGTTAGTTATAAATAGTATAGAATGAAGAGGAAGTGATTTTGTATTGCTGAATATATTTGAGGCTATTACTGCACTTTGTCTTATTTATCACATTTATGTCCACAAGCAAATATTTATATGACTATATAAATAATAAGACATTTAGTTATGTTTCATTAATTTCATAAAATTGTTATTTTATTCATGTGAACACCAGGGAGAGAAGTTGTTGAGAGCATAAACAAATGTGAACATTTGGTCGTTTGAATGTAACTCACACTGACAGTGCACCCACAGATGTCAATCAGACAGATGATTGACAGGCTGCGGCATTCAACGGAGAAACCATTAAAAGTTCACTGAATTAGCTAGAAGTTCCCCATGGTAATGTACCACATATGATGATGATTATCCCTGGATTACTGTGATACTGAAGAAAATTCAAAAATGTCATGGTTCTCAATCAAGTTCTGATGTCACATCTTTTTTTGTTGCAAATTACTAATCAAATTTCTGGTCAGCTATTTGAAATGAATGTGGAGCTAATGATATCCTCAGAAAGCGTCAGAGACTCTGAATCAAACATTATGTGTATCATGTCCACACATTCAGCTTTGACCGACTTATGATTTCACTAAATTTTGATTTGAAGGAGTAAGATTTTGATGCAAATTGCAGCAATGGTGTCAATTAATTGCCTCCATGAGCTGTGCTGCTGCCACTGTGGACTGTTGGTTAATAAGGCTGAACAATATGTAAATGAATCATATTGCAATTACTTTGACAGATATTGCAATTGGGATATGAGTCATGACTTTAGTTGGAATGGACATTTTTACATTTCACTTTTTGATGGTCCGTGTTGAGGGTGGCACCAAATGAGAATATGTATGTAGGCTTTGCATTACGCACTATGCTTCATCGGGACATGGTATGCGACGGATTTTATCTTTAACAAAAATAATAATAATAATTGCAGCTTTTGCGATTTGGATATTGCACTTGGCCATACTGCGATGTTTATATTTCATTTAATTGTTCAGCCGTAGCCTCAGCCACTTATCTTACAGTGGCTTCAGGTAATCTTCATTTTCACTGCATCATTTTCAAGGTAATTTCCGACCTGTCCTCACATTAGATCTGAGAATTTTGTAGCAGTTTTGGGTCAGTAAACAACGCAACTGTTGAAAAGCAAAAGTTTTTTGCTTAAGAAAATTGTTACATAATTATATTGCATAAATGGAAATATAACAAGTATATAGCTACCCATTTTTGAAAGCAGTAGCACCAAGGTGTTCACCTTGTGTATTCACCTCATACAGTGGAGGCACATAAAACCGAGATATGAAAGTGAGCTGAATGACACTGAGTGTGGAGACAGAGGAGGGACTGCTGACATTAAGTAGGAGTTAGTGGTTATATTGCTCCTATAAATCTTACACAGACCGAATGGTGCAATATACCCTGCAACATGGGTTGACTGCTTGGGCATGAAATTGAAAAACAAAAGTGAAATATACAGACTATTACTGAGCTGTCCTTCATAGTTTCTAGGTAAATTCTCTAATAGTTTCAACAATGCTAATGGTCAATGGGATTATTGATTAAATCATCAATAAATCTGGTTATTTGGAAAGAAGTTCTTACATCTTATCACTATCATCTAAAAAGTATTCATACTTGAACTTACCTGCACTTACTCTGTTTCTTCCTTTAAGATGTCCCCTCTTCCCGATGTGTATCTCTTCTATCTGTGCATCAGTTTGCAAGTTTACTCATTTCTGTTTTGAAAATTTGTCAATTACTGGCTGCACCTCAGAGAAGAGTGTGTGTACTAGAGGCATGTGTAGGAGGAAACAAGTTCTAACACTGTTGCTGTATTTCCCTCTGGTCTGAAGAGAGTACTTAATATATCATTGCTGGTAGTGAAAGTGGAGATGTGAAAAAAAATGTAGTTCAGTAATGAACCCACATTATGGCATTTCACACGTTATCATTTTCAATCAACCTAAACCAAACACCACAACACTGTTACCCATCCAAAGTTGTTTTAACTTGTTGAATAACTTCAACAAGAAAGTAACATGTCAGGATCATGGACAGTAAATAAAAGTGGACATAGATTCCAGGGCTGAAAAGTGAAGCCATTGCTGAAGTTTCTTAAAGCTGCGTTCTATCTAATGACCGTTGGGGGGCGTGATACTGGTCTATGGGAAAATGGCCCTACTTGACACTCGATTTATTACCTCAGTAGACACTTACCCGAGGGTTTATAGTCTCAGCCTCTAGTTTCAAGTCTTCTTCAATACAACATGATGTTCATTTTTTAAATTAAGGTCCTAATTAGAGGAAAATAGACCATAAAGCATGGTATGAATTAGGGTGTAGCTCCTGCGTGACTGACACACTGTACCACACAAAGACCAACCTGCCTGATAATCAGGATAGAGTACAGAGCAAAATGTGACTAATTGTTATTTGCTACTGAGCAACAAATCTCAGAAAAGAGTGGTCATGCATATTCATTATAAACTGGATCACGACATTAATCTCAGGATTCGTGAGATAAGTAATGAGAGAAAAGAAAGGCGTGACTAGGTCAAAACCTAGGATATGTCAGTTGAGTATCAGCCAGTTTCATCCTGTTATCTGTTTGCTTCTCTCCTCCTCGCTCTGCTCTCATATACAGTGTTTTATTATGGCCAAATTCCTAATAAAGCTGGTCTCATGTTTTTTTTTTGTTGACCGAAGCTTGTCCTATTAAGATAACTTGTTAACCAGCCCTCACCTCCAAACTATTTCCGAGCGTCTTCTCTGCACAGCTGATATCCACTGTTGAGGTCCAGTTCTAACACACAGTTACATTAATTTTTTATTTTTCTCCAATTAATTTGTTATGATCTGTTTTATCTTCAAACAGCTGAACAAACTATTACATTTTTTTGTAAGCAGTCACAAGTCAAAAAGGTTCGACAACCACTCATATCAGTCTGTTTTAAAGTCAGCAGAAAATACTAATACAGAAAAACTTTATCAGCCATTTGATAATCGGCAGGTAGTGAACAATTATTCACCTGCTGAAACAGTGAGCATAAACCACACAGTAGAGCTGCAGGCTGCAACACCAAAACAATTGGCTGAAAGGTGCTAAAATACTAATAGTACAGATAATTTTCTGTGGGTGTGTCACTATGAGCAGCCCCTTTCACACTGCACATCTTCATTTGATCCATTGGGAATATAAAAATATTAGTGCAGCTCAATGGCAGTCGGTGGTAAATGTACTTTATTTACCAATGACTTTAACGTTAGTACCCGTTATGCCGGGCTCTGAACTGCATTTCCCATCATCCCCTCAAGCAGTGAGATTTGATTTGCTGTCTCCCCTCTGAGTGTGGGACTCGGCTTCTCCCTTGAGACCTGGCCTCTAACATTGAGTACACGCGTCCAGTGTAGCTTCTCCCTGGAGATATCATCTCTCTTTGACTCTTCTGTCAAACGGCACACACATTTAGCTGCTGTGGTCACATACCTCTGACACTTTTTCATATACTGCAAGCGCTGGGCAGAAGGAGATGACTACCATGAAAAACCTAACAATAGCAATTGCTACACTGCAAACAGAGCATATTAATGATTACAAAACTAGAATCGAGATTTCCATCTGGTTTCAACCCACCATACTGCAACTGACTGTTCCCTCTACTCACCCATTCTTCTTTTGTTCAGTTTTCTTATTAATCATACTTCCAATGGCATCTCATGCCTCATGCATTATATATAATCCACATCTCTGTGCCATGTCTGCTGATTTCTCCTCTGTGTATCCTGGAGGCTTGGATGATGCTCCCTGCTGAGTCTTCAGCATGCTGTTGGGATTCATGTGGGGAGCTCCCCAGAGAGCAGCTCCAACACATGCAATGTGTAACTGTTCATATAATAATGTTTCCGCTCACAAGTGTTCCTGACTACAACAATAAACATGACAGAAGTAAATGGGAGAAAATCTAATTCAAGGTGCCTGGGAAAACCAAATCAGTTGATATTATTAACTTTTATTGTGTTTGTATATTTGCATATATACACAAATTGAGTCTGTTGAGGGAAAAATGTGAAAAACATACATAAGTCAGCAGAACTGGCCAGTAACAAAACTGAACACATGCCAAGGGAAATTGATGTTAACAACTGGGAGATTGTTCATTGATTGACAGGAATGAAGAATTCCTCCCTCTAAGGAGAAGATGAACTCCACAGAATATTTCCTCTGTGTCTAAATGAGAATTAGACCAAATCATCCACAAGGTTTTGTAAAAGTATATGAATACTACACTTTGTTTTAAACCAATTATAAACTGTCTTGGGTACAAACAGGCAGAAATCAATTCTGACCAATAAAGGTGCAAATGTTGATAAATAATCAGTCAACCTGTCTTTTAAGAAAAGGTTAGCTTGGGAATTTGAAGAGTAGATGCTGACGCGTGTCAGTAACATGTCAGTCATTGGTTTCTCCATTGACATCTGCTCTGTGAATCTGATGTTTGCATCATGACTGTATAAACTATTCAGTGTTGCTCTTCAATAAACATGCACAATGCCGTTGTCTTACACTTGCATGCCTCTGTAAATCAGTCATGTTGCAGTAAATATAGTTGCATTCTCCCCTTCTAATTTTTCTTTTTGAATTTAATGACCATTTTGAAGATTTTCAAAAATTCAAGATTCATTGTGCAGCAGTGGTGAATCACTTTTCTAAAAGGGAATATACTTAAATACTCAAATAAAAATGAATAGGACCAGGTCCATCTCATTTTGGTTCAATGGCTACGAAGCCAGTACGTTCATAGACACTGTAGGAAGGATGCAGCCTTTGACTTAAAGCACGGTTCGATGTCCGGGTGTAATGTTCACGATATTTCACATTAACACATTCTGCTACAACAGCCGCTGCCATTTTGTGACTGAATTTGAATCTGAGCAGGAAAAAAAAAAAAGAGGAGGACCATGAACAACACTGCCCGAATGGTGCAAAAAGAAAATACAAGCCAAGTCTATGAAAATTGTTACATGAGATACCAGTGAATAAACAAAATCATCATCAAAAGCTCAATGATGTCAAAATGTAGCTCATCACTGTGTTGTGTGTTTTTTAGCATGCTGCTTGTTTTAGTCATAGTTTATGAAATGGCACATTGTCACACTGCTGAGATGACCCCAGCATCTTAAACCAATGTCTGAGCAAATTTCCAAACAATGACAATTAACCGACTTCGTATACCAAATGTGAATCATTATTTACTGAGTGTTTTTCAAGTGAGTTATGTTTTGTCCTGGTCTGTGATCAAGAGAGAGGAGTTTAGATCCAGCTCTCAAACAGCTGTAGAGTCCTCGCAGTTAGATTGTGTTGTCACTGTGTGAGAAGACGTCGAGTGGCCCCTTTCTCCTCCTGGAGTCCTCCCAGTAACACCACCAGAATACTGATGGGAAGATTGAGTGGGAGGTCGATGTGAGGTGAAAATGTGATGAACAGACACCCAGAGGGCAGTGATGGAGCGAGAGGAGAAATCTAAGAGTAAACTTGATAACGAGATGAGAAGTGATCAAGAGGACAGAAAAACTTGGATTGGAAAACAGTCTCCTTCACCCTCTTTCTGCTTACTTTTCTCTCATCTCTCTGTTACTTTTAGCTTCAGGTACAAACGTTTCCAGACACCAAAAGAATTTTTCAGGAGTTTCTGGAGATTAAAGAACAGATTTGGGCTGAGCTCATCAGAACAACCACAAGGACCTCGGTGACCTGAGGTGGAAAACTCACAAACACAGTATCTTTCATGCACTAACAGAAACACAATCTCACATGGACGTGCACACCGTCACAGACATCGCGTGTGTATATATATATATACATATATATATATATATATAT
>CM076652.1:5408118-5431732 GCA_038496675.1 Rachycentron canadum
ACATATATATATATGCTCGCCAAAGATAAAAGTCAAAACAAGGCGGAAATATAAAAACCTTTCTGTTGAAAAGCCTCCTCATAACATGTGGCAGGTGAAACTGAACAACGCTTTGAAGATGGAGAAAAGAGGGAGGTTGTGTGGGTGACTCGACTTTATTTAAGCAACAATTTGACAGTTTTCCTATGAAACAGAAATGTAATCAAGCTCTTTTGACTATATGAGTTTCTAATACCAACTATTTTCATCTACAGAGGTTTTCAAACCTGAGGTTGTAAAATAATTTCAAAGATTTGCATGTGTGGGTGAGTTGTTTCTTCATGAAACTGCGTAAATGTCTGGTTAGAATAACATATCAGTGTTTGCATCTAAACAGTTATTTTTGGTGATAACCACTACAAGGAGACACAATATGTTAGAGAAAGATACAGAAGATTGTTGTTTCTAAGTCCATGAGACGGTCTGGTTTACGGAGGAGTTTCCCTTTGCGTCACCAGCTGTTCTCACCCTTATCATTGCAAAGCAAGGTACAACCTTAACAACACGACTTTTTCGTTTTCTTTTTTTCCACAAAAAAAACTGAAGTTTTAAAGCCCTTGGTTTTAGCAGTTGTACCGTTAACTGAAACCCAATACTTACATTTCAAGGTGCAATCCCTTGGCTCTCTGTCTATGTTTTTTTGCGGCCATATTATTTTTTTTACTGGAGTGCAGTGAATCTTGGGATAGGTTGGGCCAGAAAGGATCCACCCATTGGAGCATTTGTTTCCCAGGAAAAGGAGGACGTATTTGTCGGTCTTCAAATTCAGCCTCAGAAAAGGATGCAGCTTCTGAATTTTGACACAACTATAGTCCTGCTTAACTCCTGAAGAGCTAACTATAGTACCACATCTCTGGGTCAGTTCCCAGTTGTCAAAATACCCAAATTCATTCAATGGAACATCCATTATTTGAATTGAATTGAATTTTATCAACATTTCATATCTTCCACTGCTCATTTCAGGTAGTGAACATTAATCATCTAAAGCTGCAGTGTTTCTGTCTGCTCAGAAAACTATGTTTTTTTTTAATCTTAAAGTATTTTTAAATTTAGTTATAGACCAATGTTTCTCAAACATTTTCAAACCAAGCAATTTAACCATCAATAAAATCCATGGACTTACCTCCTCAAAAGCCAATACTGCTTCAATAGAAATACAAACACAAAAATGTAAGTTGGGAAATTAATTATCATTATCATATTTCTCCTAATTGACCTGCTCTCAAGCAGCATGTCCATGACCATGTCTGAAATTTAGTACAATCCCAGCGCAGGCTAACCATGAGCTTCATCCACATTTCCTTATCATGTAAACCATGAAACATACATGGTGAAGCTACGTGAGTGGGCAGTGTTGCAAAATGGTTGGTTTCATTAAAGACCACCAACACTACAAAAGAGTCAATTTCAAAGAGTTGATTTAATATTGAAAACAACGCTTTCACGCAACTTGCTAATCTTTGTGGTCACGCGCAGACAGTTTGAGAAACACGTGATATTTTGACAAATCTACTCGTGAACCACAAGGGGTCACTGGCAGACCACAGACCAAAAAATGCTCATCTAAACCAGCCACGCTCACTGGTAAAATTAAACCAGTGCACGGGTTAAAAAGAGTATGTCCTCTCATAGAAGAGGATGGATTTATACATCATGAAACGTGACTAAGTTATGATGATTTGCAGCCATGGTCTCTTTAGATAGAAACTAAAAGTATTGTGCAACAAGAGTAAAAATGGAGAAACGCAGTATCAAAAATAAACATGGCAAAGCTAAATATGTGTCAGAAAAGTTAAAAACATGGTCAACAGCGTGGACGTCTTCAGTGCTTGTGGAGGCTTTACAGTGGCTGTTTCCCTCAGCCTCAGGCTATATGTTGTTTCAAGGCAGACAGCTCTGTGGGGTGAATGACAAGAGTTGGGGTGAAAACTTGACTAAGTGAGGAGGAGGAGGAGAACAGGCCTGACAGTACACTTCCTGCCTCGAGGAGGAAAGTTGCACATTGTATCTTGAAGTTGTTGTTAGTTCCAGTGCCAGTAACGGCTGAGACGAAACTGAGATAGCACGTTTGGTGGTGCTATTTAAAAGTTGCTGACATGTTCTGCTTGCCAAGAAACTGATGAGTGTGTTTAACAGCTGACTTCTTTCAGGTGCTCAGCTTTTCACATCGCTTTCACAGTGTAAACTTTCAGAAGAAAAAGAAGTTCAGTCCCAAGTGTAATGTCATAGTATGTGGTCATGAAAGTCTGGAGTCCTTAATAGGGCTATGGCAAACAGTTTGTCCTTACCAGTTAATCTGCAGATCATTTAATTGATTCATTGGTTGTTTTATGAAATATCAGAAAATAGATTTTCAAGGAAATGTCTTGAAAAACATCTTAGCCCGTGATGATTGATAAAACTGTGCTTTGTCTAACCAGCAGCCCAAAACCGCAAGAAACCAGATTGACTATCCTAAAAAAGTTAAAAAAAAAAAAAAAAAAAAAAAAAAAACATCTGGCACTGTGGAGCTGGTGAATCGTGGTATTTTCGCTTAAATAATTATTTAAATAATCAATTATTCAGTCTCATTTGGGGCTATTGACCATCATGGCTGCCTAGAAACAGCCTTCTGTAAAAATCTCATAACATTGTTAGCCTATTTATGCTAACTAGTTGTCTAACAGGCCTTGTGTGCTGTCTTTACCTAGATATTAAGACTGGAATATGGCAACACACAACAAGCGTGATGAAGCAGGCTGCTAGTAACGGTAGCGTGGCCAGCAGCAACAAGTTAAGTTCAAGTTAAGCGTCACTGAGACTTGAAACGCGGCAATGAATGTACGGACGGAACGACAAACTACCTTGGAGAGGATGTAGGAAATATCTAAGGTTGGCTGCATCATACTCAAACCACTGGGCGTAGACCTACCTGAAACTGAGATGCAGCAGTCACACAGCAAAACAATTAGTCAAACCCTGGCTTCCAGCTAGTGAGTGCGACAGCAATCTAGCAACTGCTCTCATACTATGCTGAAGGCAGGCCATAAGTGGTAAGTTTATTAGCCTGGTAGCAAGTTCGCACTAGCTGCTTATCCCTTATTCAGGTCTTCATGGATATAGGCTTTTTACATAGAGATATGGTGGTGGTGGTGTGAATCCCATCTAATTCTCAGCAAGAAAGTGAATAAGTGTAATATAAGTATGAATAAATATTAAAGAAAAAAAAAAGCAAAAAAAAAAAAATCTCTAGCTAATGTTTTAATTAAAAACGAGTCCCTCTGTTTAAGCGCCACAGCTGTCACTAAGAGCTTTATCACCCCTCCTCCAAAAATATAATTGCACTGATTTTGAAATAGCAGGTGCTGAAGTTGGCATCAAATTGAAAGAAACAATCCCGGAGGCCTGCTCCACTATTGAAAGGACCTATGAGATTCCCACGAAGCAGGAAAAGCACGAAAAGCACTGGAACACTCCCAACTGTAAGGACTCATTTTAGAGGCTTCTTGGAATGAGCTGAGAGACATGTGCTTGACGTCCTGGACTGGCAACATACAGTCTATAACAGAGCGCTGGGTAGCAGAGAGACTGCAAGATAAATAAAGGAGAAGAAGAAAAATATTCCTATGGTGCAGGACGATGTGAAAATGTGTAATGTGGTGTGAAGATTCATTGTTAAAGCTCCAATTTCTTTCTTTCATCTCGACACTGGCCGGTAAAAAGAGACAAGATTCACTGGAGACACTTTCTAATGCTGTCCACTAAAATTATGTTTTATAGCACAGACCTACTGCTAAGTATCTCACTGACCGTTATGAATTTGCTGCCGGTAGCACAATGGGAAAAGCAGAAAATCAGTCTGAACAAAGATCAAGTGAGGAGCAAGTTACAACAGCAAAGAGTGGGCAGTTAAGGGAGAAGACAGAAAGGCATACATGGTAGATGAGGTAATGCTAAATCTCTATCTCACTGCTGACAGACAAAAGTGACAGTAATACGAGGTGAATTTGCATAGCAGATGTTCCCCTACGCAGGGTTGGATTTATTGAACTAGCAAACACTGGGATGGCTAGATGCCATCTGTCATACAGCAGCAGCAGATAAATTAAAAGTAACAGCTGTGAGTATACTGTGGAGGTAAGGGCAAGTTATAGCATCTTGCTGAGAAGAGGAAGAGATGTGTGTCAGGGAGGAGATGGAGACGAGAAAGAAGCCGGAGTGAGAGGGAAAAAGGCAGATCTGTGGAAAAACAGGGAGTGAGGCAGAAAGAGGGAGAAACATTTTCAGAGCGATGTTCACTCTGAGTTATCGGCTGTTTATCATTTGTATTCTCCATTTGTCAAAAAGTGTCTCGCAGCTACGTATTGCCATAACTCACTTTTGCTTTATGAGCCCATATAAGGCTTGTTTGTGCTCACGCATCAATTACACTTTACACTTCATCATGTATTAATTGTCAGAGCTGTTTGTTATCATGCAACTTTTGTAGAGGCATAAATCATAGTCAGGAGTAAAAATGAGTCCCTTATTTCTTTCACTTAAGTCAGTCTTCTGTCTTCTTGCTCCCTGGCTCTCTGCCTAACCATTTCCTCGTAATTCTACAGCAACACACAGCTTTTGTAAGAACAACATTAACGATTAACATGAGTGTCAAAGTGTTTTAGTCCAGGGGCTAAACACAGACTACGCTGCACACTACGGTGATCAATCAAATTCAAACTGCTGTAAACCACAGCATAGCTGAGGTGACGGCACAAAGGCAAACTCTGGATGACATTACAGCTACTGTAAATATAATACACAGAACAAGTCTGCTCGAGGTGTTGCAGTACAAAAAACTTCTAATCATCATTCATTTTGAAAGTGCCTTTTGTTTAAAAATAAAAAAAAAATTAAAAAAAAGGAGTATGTTTTTCCCCCGTTTAAAGTTTTGTTTCTGACTGCAGGGATATTCAACTTTTCAAAGTCTTTGAGTCTGAGAGGGCAGTTAGAGATGAAGCAAAACATCATTAACATCACCAGATAATCATCGAGCTTGTCTCGCACCAAATCCAGAGTAGCTTCACATCATTTCTAGTTGACTATATGTTGAACATTAGACTAAAGAGATAATTAACACATCTGCCTCAGAAGCACATTTCTGCACCACCAGTAATAAAGTCTTGTATTTATCATTACAACATACTGTATAAGAGCGTGTCTAATGAGTTTCCATGCATTTATTTGTAAAATATTTTTTTCTCTGAGGGATCATTAAAACTTTTCAAGTCTATCCATTGTGTAATTTTATGACAATCCTACATCTGTAGGTCTCCTCTTATTTTTAAACCAATTTTAGGAGCATGGGTTGGAGGCATGTATGTGGGTGTCAGTTTGCAACAGCACCACCAAAACTAAAAGACAAATTGACGTCCTCTTGATATGTGGGACACATGGCTACTGGTCCTCTATCCTGCATAGCTAGTGATAGCTTTATCAGCTAAATACACAGATGATTCTCTCAGGAGTTGGTGGAGACCAAAAACAGAAGAAACAGGAGGTCAGAAACACAACTCCAAATGAAAGTTGTGATTACTGAATTACTACTGTTTGCTAACACATTAGCCTTTTCAGCTTTATGAGGTGTTATAAGATGTCAGGGTTATGTTTACTGCACGCCACTAAATAATTCCTGCTTCAAAAAATACAATGCTTGACTGATATCATCAACATAAAACACAACATAAATAATTTGACAAGGATCCTTTGAATATCTCAGCACAGTATAAAAACTGCCATGCATGCCTACTAAGGATTTTACATTTAAAAATCAGACTTGTCCGTTCTCTCAGGTCGACAAACTGTGTAATAATCATAGAAAGGTCTTTAAATTTTTATATGGAATTACATAATTCTTACTTATTATTGTCCAACTAATAAGATAATTCTGTTGTAGCTGTGACATCAGGCAAGGCAAGGCAAGGCAATTTTATTTGTATAGCCCATTTTTACAAACAGTTTGTCTCAAAGGGCTTTACATAGCATTATCAGCTGATGTATTGGCCTTTGGCCATTTGAGCAAACTCATGTCCATCCTATTAATAATGTTTATAGCTAGCATATATTCTCAGTTACCACTCCACCACTCGTATCACCTACAATTGTCTTTTATGAGGAAACACTGCAATTACTGAAAAACCAGGCAGTTAATTATCTTCAAATGTGTCCAAATTAAACATTACAGCCTTGTAGTCTGATACAGTCTAGTGCAATTTTTCTTGGGAGCGTTTGCTGCCATTTCACACAGTGACAAAAAAACTAAGGTCACACACACACACACACTCACACACGCACACACACACGCACACGCACACACACACACACACACACACACACACACACACACACACACACACACACACATAGTACTCTTGAAATAACAGTGCAGGTTTTGAGTCACACCTGCTTCAAAACCCCAAATTGCCCCCTGTAATCATCATCTGTCTCTTTGTTGTAAGCCCGGTCCCTTCACACCAGCCACTGTGTGTAACTGTGAGGAAGCATCTTGAGGAACACCTGGCAATAGCTTAGTTATTGTGTTCCCTATAACCAATAATGACTATCTGTAAAAACAACAATGAATGTGCCAGAGTGCAGTTTTCATTGGTGGTGTAGAAGTCCAGATTCCAGGGGTTTTTTCTATGTGAAAGAAAAAAAAAAAAAAAAAGAGCTGTGGAATATCACTGCACTGATCATACCTGTGGTTTTTAATATTATCAGTTAATTAAAGCACACTATATGGTTTTTGGATGGATTTCCCTTTTTTAGGCAGCTACTTACTTTCCCTCTCTCCACGAATACAGCTCATTAATGTCAGCTTTTTTAGTAAGTGACTTTAAAAGCTTTTGAAGCTGTTTACTTTTCAAAAATGCCCCTGCTTGCAACTGTATTAGCATGCGAGGTGACTCCATTTAACACCAAATGGTGTAGATTGTTGCTGTGAATGTCGAAAGTATAATCTTTTATTTAAATATAGTCGCATAAGTAGCCAAAAAAAACCCCACTCACTTCAGAATAACACAGCCAGTTCCAGTCGGCGGTGCTGTCCAGAACACCTGTATCCTGGTGCGTCTGCGAGGCGTGCTCTCCGTCACTGCAGGGGGACAGTTGGTTATGAACTGCGTGTCCTCCTCATCGATGATCTAGAAACCAAAGAATGGAATATTTCTATTAATATATGAAACAAACAAATCGTATTACTTACTTAAAATGGCACCATGGCGAATTCAAAAACAGGGGGTCCTCCTAGTTTTCCCTGAAAGTGAGCATTCAAATCATCCCAGCCAGTGTGTTACAAAACCACTGCCACAGGAAGCAGCGTTCCTCGCCATGCAAACTGCACGTCCTCTACCAATATTATTTTGCTTGAGACCGATGTTATTTCAAGTAGTAAATGCAAAACATGACTGATATTTCTATTCTACTCACGTGGCGTTTGGTTACAGTTTTGAAAAGGGGAGAACATGTAAATTTAGCTTTTATTAATTGACACAAAAACAATGTAGACTGATGGGAACATCCTGCTGGTGGAGCTAGATGAAGAGTCACAGGATCACTTAAGTCATTAGGAGTCATCTGTATGGAAACCATGACTGTATGCTATAGTTTCACTGCATAAAACTTCAACCTGCTGGTGGGTGTAAAGAAACAAGTCATTCAAATTCATCCTGTAGAGACCATGTATGTGAGTAGCAACTTTTGTGGCATTTTAATTAATATTTGCCAAGTTATTTTACTCCAAACTGTAATTGTAAAACTGCTCTTGGTACTAGAAGAAAAATCGGGGGACCGCAAATGTAATTGAGACTCATCCATTGGGAACCTGGGAAGCCAAAGGCAATTCATTAAATAGTAATTGAGATATTTTAGTGTGGTCTAAAAGGGAGGATTGACTAAATGACATAGGTAAGACTAGGAAACAACTGGGTTTTTTAAATAAAGGTGCAAGGCCACTGTCATTTCTCCCTATGGCCCTGTTCAGACCTGGCTTTAACATGCATCTCTGACTGGACAGCTTTGAGTACAGATGTTAACGCACCCAAGATGCGTGAAGGATGCATTTGAGATCCGATATTTGGAGCTGGTCTGGGCTGTGTGTGACATTCTTTAGGGAGTGTTAACACAAATGTGTCCTGGGTCCTTGGTCCTGAGTAGGATCGGTTACTCAGCTGACACCCTCTGTCAGTCTGATTTGTCCCACAACAGCTTTATAACAAATCAAAAATATTTTTTACAGTATTTCCCATACATACATATATATATTGTGGCTTAGTACCAACATTGACCTCCACATATTGACTTTCTATTTACTTTTACTATTTCAAACAGTTAAAATCTTATTTCACTGCAGAGCTGTGCACAGCCTATTGATTCTGTCTCTCTCTCAGACACAAACACCTTGCCCGTCTGTCATAGTCAAACTGGCTAAAAACAACAACACATTTGGTCTTTGAAAACAGAGATGATGTGCATGTCTATCTTCATACAGAGCAGGGAAATAAGATCCGACCACAAGTGGCCACCTGACACTCGACTGCACATTTAATATTGATTAATTTTGTTGAAAATTTCTGCTCTCCTTTGATCATCCAGTTTGTTTTAAATCATTAGACCAAACTAAACATATAATACCCCACAAGTTTATCAAAAGGAATACAGGAAATGTCTGGTTTTCTTCCAACAAAGGAACAGTTCCCAAGACAAACGAAGGATTGCAGAACTGAAACAACACAGCTTTTCTGAGGCCAGTACAAAACTAGTGCTTGTAAGATTTCAGAGGACGAGTTCCTCATAAATATGTCGTGGGTGCACAGAGGGAGTATTCTTCATCAGTGATCAGCATTTTATCTACTGTGCAATGGTGGGAGCTGCAGATTGTAGAGATGAATGCATTGTGCATGTCTGTTATAATATGGTATCAAATTGAACAATAACTCATGAAATAAACCGTGTTTAATATTAAGACTAGCAGTAAGAGTAACATGATTGATCTTTGTGATTTAACTACATTGCACATTTTTTACACTTGAGCCAACATTTTAATTGTGTGAAAGAGGACAACTCTCAAAGTCCCTAAGTGAGGCTTTGGATAATAACAGTCTTGTGTTTTCATGACGTGTCTGGCCCAGTCCCCTCAGTGTTTGGCCCTTGACAGACATTTTAAAGACTAAACACACACAGAGACAGACACAGATATGCGCCCACGGCCTGTGACCCTGTAGCTAGTGTTCTCCAGCTGCCTCGGCTCAACAATAACAATGAGAGCCAAACTCTTGATAGGACATTAAGATGGGTACAAAAGTCACAGAGATCCCTTTCCTTTTTTCTCTCTCTTTCTTTCATTTTTTTATTTTTTAGAAACTCTTTTTGTGTTTCTGTCTTATTCACAGTTTGGTTTACTTTGTGTCACCAAGACTGAAGTTCTGTCAGTCAAAAGCAGAGACAAACAACGGTCTAAAAGACAGGAACAGAAGGGGAGACGGAGCAGGGAGAGAGGCATAAGATAGATAAAGGAAGAAAAGAAGAGAGAGAAACATAAAAGACAAGGAACGCAAAGGCTTAAGGAAAAGAGTTTTGTGGCAGAGGAGAATATGGAGATAGATTCGGACTAAAAAGATAAATTGAAACAAATTGCACAAGAATAATACTTAGACACAGAGCTGCTGTCTAGACATGAAAAAATACAGCCTATTTTCTGCAATGATGCTGTCAGCTCAGATGTGTACGTACACACTTCACATCTAGAGCAATCACACAACAGGGACACAGTGTATGTCTGTCATTGTGTTCACTGAGGCGCCATTTGTCTCCTGGAAACTAATGCAGTCATTTTCATTAAAACAATAATAATACATAATAATACATACCTAAAGCTATGCTAGGCTACTAAGCGTAGCATTAGCTACAGGGGTGCTGTTTATATTTTTTCCTCTTTAGAAAATGATAGGAGTGCTGGATGATGGGCCGTGCTTGCAACATTATTTGAACAGTTTTGTAACTTATTGCTTTTATTTCTTTGTTTATTGACAGAAAACCACACACATACTCATGCTGACTACAATCACATCGAACCATCCCTTGTGTCCACCTCTTATTCTCCTTCCCTGTGTGAAGTCCCTGCCTGTGATTGTGCCACAGAAAGTGTATCCCGGCCTTAAGTAGTGCTCTGGCCAGGATGCACTTTCCAGGTTGAGAGCAGCGATAGTGCCTGACAATCCCACGAGCCAGCACTTATCTCACTTACATGTTCAGAAAGTGAAGCGATAAAACAAGAAAGCAAAGTCCCAACTTTTTTATTTGAATTTGCCATTCATGTCAGGACAGGTGCGTCCAAAAGTCTGAACGGGTCTTTAAGTCCAATCTGAAGACAGGGAAGTCCCAACTCATGATTTCTATTTAAATAAATCAAACTAGGAACAAGTTGGGCATATTAAAGTTTAAAGCCATCACTTGTAATGGGGAATGTGTGCAAGACGGAAGGACAGACAGCGAGAGAGACAGACAGAGAGAGGACGGGAGCGAGTGTGGGAAGGCTGGAAAAGGAGCGTTTGTTTTCACTGCAGAGGCTGGCATGTCTGTGTGTGTGTCCACGGTTTGTCTATCTCAATCTCTCTCTCCCAATCTCTCGCTCTCTGTTGAGACGGTAAACACAGATGCTTCAGAGTGCCTGCACAAGCAAACGCAGAACCCTGTTCAAACACACTCACGCACACACACACACACACACCATCACACACCATCACACACAAAGAGACAGAGCAGGAGACAGACAAGGCAAACCCAGGATCCCTGGAGAAAACTGACAATAAGAGTGATATTAGTGTGCGTGTGTGTGTTTGTTGGTCAGTGAGTACACACGCATTTGCAATTAAATGCAAAGCAGTCACAAAGGAGTACATATAGTTAAAACCTTTGGGACGCGAGTGCAGAGATGAAACTTTTTCGTAGGAAAAACAGGAAGACAGATGGATAGATTGAAATGTCACGTCAGCTCTTGAAGATGAGCTTATTTCAGAGAGTAACAAAGTTCTCTTGTCTGGATGAAGACCTCAGAGGCACCGACATTTTGCCTTGAGCTTTCCATCAATCAAAGCCGTACTATTACTGCAGAATACCGCTGAGATCTTGGGGCTATCACCAGCATTGCATCATATTACATTTTGTGCCTGAGCCGCCCAACCAAAGCAGCAGTGTCACCTATCCAAACAGCTACTCTGTAAAAACTCACTGTGTGTGTGTGTGTATGTACGTGTGTAGATTATTTCCTAGCAAATGGAGACGATTCTGTGGCTTTTGGCATTCAATTACACAAAACAACATTGGAGAAGAGAGAGCGTATTGTTCATTGCGTCTGTTTAATATAAAAATGAGCCTGAAGCTTTTTTTTTTAAAAATCCATTTTTTTCAGTTATATCTACATTTTTAGTGTTACATTGCATTGTGGAGGTCAATTTAATAAAAATATTAAAACATTTCTATAAGCTGTTTTGCCACCGTAGCTGTCAAACCAAGGAGTGTTTGTGCGTTTACTGTGTTCATGCAGACTAAATACATGAATGGATAGTCTGGCTTACTTGTAAAGGGAGCTCTTTGTGCCAAAGCTGTGACGTTATCAGGGCTTTGGTGTGAAAAGCTCTGACAACAACAGACAAGTCTGTCAGCTTGACTTAAGAACGCACTCAGGGAACAGAGTACATAGAGATATAAAAATGCAATGTGTTAAGGAGAAAGAGTTTCTATGACACAGGCTAGCCATTTCCAACCAACAAGCATTCAGCTTTTGACCTGAATAATCCACTCAACATACAGAGTATGTACATACTCAGCTGTGTGCAAATAAAATAAGTATTATTTCCATCTTCTATGAGACACTGATCTACCATTAAAAAACAACCCCGTAGGTGATTTGTGCAAGCAGTTTACTATGACCCATCAGTGGCCATGTGAAGCAAAACCAGTCCTTTCAGCAAATTACCCAATTAATTAGGTAATAATGATGGGAGCAACAGAGGAAGTCAGATGACATTGTTATATAGTGACAAACGGCCGGGAACGGGTCGTCTTTATTATACAAGAGGTTATTATACGCCCTCTGAGCAGCGCTGCCTTGTCATGGCAGATTGGAGGCTACAGTGAGAAGATATCAGAAAGTGTCAAGATGGACCTGGGCTAGCTGGTTAGCATGCTAACGTGATAAAGACCAGAGCTAACATTGGAGTTAACCAAGTTTCATGCTGAACGTTTCTTCTAGACTGATAAGTAAACAGCCGACAATGCTAACGTCGGCTATGTAGCAATAGCAAAACTTACAAATAGCTCCTTTAACTAAACCAAGCCAAGTTTTTTTTGTCCTTTATATAACCTTTATATATATTTGTCATATCATAAAATGGTTATTTATTGTTCCACAGTGGTTTTAAACAGTTTATCTATAGTAAATCTCCTGCTGCCACAGGGGCACTATTTCAGGAGACCTTCCTATGAGTGGTGTCAGAGAGGAGGGACAAATGCCCTCTATGGTAATTTAAGTTGGCTATATAAATGTCCAATTTGAAAACACAACTCCTCACTTTCTCCCAGACCGACACTTTGTACAACAGGAGTTATTCTTTAAAGCAGCGCATTAGTTGTCCCTGTCAGTTACTGGGCAGTTTACCTTGTTTTGACTCCCCGATGTGTCTAATCAGAGAGAAAGTGTGTCGCTTGAAGCCAAACAGTTTCATTCATTTTTGAGGAGTATCAGGGAGCCTTAATCTGAAGGTATTAGGGGGGTTCATGTTAACAGTTTAACCTTAACCAAAGGGCCGATATTCTTCTGAAAAAATAAACATGGCCGGTGTATATGGAGCTACATGAGCGTATAAAAATGGTTGACTTTGCGTGTGCCTACCTCTGTGTGTGTCTGTCTATCTTCCACACTCTTTTGCCAACTCAGTTTGTTTAGGCTATTGTCAAAGAGAAACAGCATGAATAAACTAGACAGACTCCAGCTCAGACCAAAGCTGAGTCACAGAGCTGTTGCGGCTGCAGCAGTCACCCTCAATCACTTTCAGCTTCCAAACACTAAAACATAAGTGGTGACATGTTCTATGACACCAAACAGTGGTAAATACTTAATAAACAGTGGTAATACTTACTTATAATTCTTCATCTCTGACCTATCAGATGTAAATGGTGGATCTTAACTGTTCATCGCAGTTGTATCAAACAACCACAGTTTTCTGTTGAACATTTAACATTATGGTGTTTTTTGCCCACATACCAGCTGTCAGTCAAACAGTGTGAGCCGTAATGTGGATGTTTTTGTTCAATACAGAAACCCATAGAAAAATTAATGTGCATGGGCGGGAAGTCGGTGAGGGATCAGTCCCCACAACGTGAAGGTGTCAGGCCCTGAACCTGTTTTCTGTTAGTCATAGCTCATTTTAACAAACTAACCAACTATATCAAAACAAAAAATGACAGCAAAATGAAAAGCGTCGGGTACAGCTTGAAAAAAACATTATGTGAGATCATCTGCATTACAGATTAGCTGAGTGAGCATTTATCTATATGAAAATGTTTTGGATGAGTGTGAACATCCATTTTGCTCATGTTTCTTACATCAATTCACAATACTACCAAAATGATTTGTCATCCCTGAGAAAATTTCTTAGACACTTGAAGAATTAGATTGAATCCCTAGAGAATCAGATAAGCAATGCAATAAGCAAGATGTAAAAAATAAATAAATAAATAAAAAATTGGCCTCTCACTCACAATCTTGATGCATTATGTATTTAATAAGCTGTAATCAGTGCAGAGTACAACATTATTTATGCAAACCTCAAGCATCTGAACCAACCAGCTTGTCAAGCATAATAAATTAAAAAAGAAAAAAAAGTTGTGTAAACTATTTTGTGGCACCGTTGGAAGTAAACAAGCTTACAGTTGTCCTTGCAAACTCCTATTAATCAGAAAACAGGGAGGGGTGCGAGACTCTGGCTCCTGCAGCATGTATCTATCTTTTGGTACTTAGAGAAGCAATAATTACTTTAGGATCACATTTCAGTGTGATTACACTGCATATCAGGTCACCATCATTACAATCCTGCACACATCCTATATGTCTTTTTCTTTAAAGACCTCTTACATAATTGCCTCAATCTAAAACCTATGACTTAGCTATGGCACTTTAAACTGATTGGGTTTGTTTATCCCCAGCTAAACTCAAAACCCTTGATAATGTGTGTGGAAAAAAAAAAAAAAAGAAGATAATATCTCATGTCTGCTCATCTCTCTCCTTATCCAAACAAGCTCCATTTGTCTCCCTGAGCCATAACACATTGCTGGCCTAGATAAATATGACCCACGTCCCACACTAACACAAGGAGGGCTGGGAAAAACACACACGCAGACCCACATGTATACCCACATGCCCATTTGGTGCATATATAAGCACAAAGACACACATTTCCAAGCACACAATGGCTGCAGACACAGTGGGATACTGAGCCTCTCGTATTCACACAGATGCACACTCACAGATATACTCTCTAAGGCCTGACACATTAAGACAGAAGTCCTTTAATGGCGGTAACAGGGACAAACAGCAGATTATTGCTTAAGGAAAAAGCAATGAGCAGCGACTCTCCGTTGTGGTGTTTTAGTAAAGCAGCAGGCGGGCACATTCCAGGACAGCTGCCAGAAACAACCGAGTACCAGAGAGCAAGGAGAGAGAACAGCCGTACGGGGAACCACAACTGCGTTCATTTGGCTCCCTTTCCACTGCACAATAACAATCGTGACATTGCAAAACCAGCCACATAATTAACTTGTGGAAAGTAAACTGTCAGGAATATGTATAGTTGTATTGAACTTAATTCTAAATAAGCATTATTATGTAAACCTCACTGATAAAGAGAAGCTGGGTTTGATGGATTGAGGTCATTTAGATGAAAAGCCAGAATCGCTGTCATGCTGCATCTTCTCTTATCGACCCACTAATATAATATGGGACTCAAAGGATGCCGTATTTAATAAATGAAATCATTCCAAAGCTCATTTCTGACACTAAATGAATTAAAAGTAAAGTTTTCATGCAGATAACGAAGTAACATTATGCAGACATGAAATGGGGATGTGGACCCCACTGAATCTTTATAGTCACCTCTTTTCACCACTTTTCTGATATATCCTTTCAATGCCTGACTGTGTTTTGACATCTCAATGTGGATAAAAGTGTCAATTTCAACTGTAAATTACTGAACAAAAAGTGATGGATTTGCCAATATGTGTTAACAGATTTCAGAGCCGGGTTGTCAAATTTAATTTTGTTCGAGCTCTGCACACACTGTTCCAGTTTCTGCTCCCTGGTCTCAGTCTCACTCCAGACTCTGCTGGGACACTGAGCTTCAGACTGTGAGGTGTTTATTGTGCAGGGAGCAGAAATCAAATAGAGGAGTGCGAACTGAGACGTTTGCGTTTGAACTGTTAAAAACCCAAAGCAAGTTAGACGCACTGCGTGACAGCCGGCTGACTTCCACTGACTCAGATGTCTCAAAATGTCCTTGATCCGGAAAACCAAAGCCCTATTGTGAGCCGCAAAACAGTGCGGTTCCTCTGGTATCTTTGTTTTCATGCTACACACCTGCTGTGAGAACCTATTCTATCTTCAGGTGGGATCACACTTTTTCCACTAAACTTAAAGTTAAAAAAAAAAGTCTAACATTTCTTTAATCTGCCTGAAGAGCTCACAAAAAAAAAAAAAAAAAATCATTCTCAATTCGTAAAAATAAATTTTTACAGATGGATACGCAATTTGTTTTAATTGTTGGTGTTTATTCTCCTGTGTCATTATGGTTAATTAATGCCTCATTCTTTTAATTCTTTATCCTGTGGCTGTTATTTGTATTATCATAAAGCTTGGTGTAAACATGCAAAGAATGTTCATTATGATTTAGTGGTCGGAAAAGTTGAGTCACCCTAGAAGCAATGCTGCTGTGAGATGCAGAGGTCAAACCACAGCCAGAATTTTACACCACATTTAAAAAAAAAAAAAAATACACCAGCGAGAGGAGAAAAATGACCACATGCTTTAACAAATGAATGAATGATGCACTTTCGAGAAGACATTCAGTGTCGGAACCAAAGCTCACGCTGCTGTTGAGCTTCACTTTAGAAAACACAAAGGAAAACGTATGGTTACATGTGCCATTATAGGCACTGACATAATGTACCTTCTGACAGACACAATGGAGCCAAGACTGACAGAGAATGAATAAATGATCTCAAACTCACCCAAAGAGCCAATACCTTTTCAACAATCCTTTATGCTTGTGATTTTTATCATAAAACCAAATCTGGACTTTTATAAACATACAATGGAGAGAGACACTCATGGGATAAAACGGACGTGGACGCACTTTTGGTGCAGTTCTTTGCCTGATCACCTTCCACTGATTGAATAGATGAAGTCTTTTTGTACGTAAACCAAAGTCTCCCACTGCACTGAAGCTCTGACTCTCGCTGAATCACTGAATGAACACTCCTATGTATTCCTGTTGTTCATGCTTTAACCCACTGAGTTTCAGGTCTTAGAGATACTATGGCATTTTAGACAAGGCCCTCTATTCTCAACGTCAGAGAAATGGTATCCCGAGGTCAGTGTGAAGGACCTTGACTGGCCCTTAGGATGGACATACAACTTCAACATGGGCTGATCTTACTACTCTCCAGTGCCTGACTCAAGTGGAGGTCATTACAGCAGCAGATTGATGCCCACAGTTCTGGAGTGGCTGTAATGTTCAAGCATGCAAATACTTTGTTAAACTGTCCACATAATTTTGGACATACATGGTCGATTACACTCCGACTAATGCAATCCAATACAGTTCTGCAATAAATCCTGACTCCGTGAGGGTTAGACTGTCAGAGGTTGTTGAAACTGTTTTGAAGAGGTGTTGATTTGACTGTGTGGTCACTCAAGTTTGTTACGACCCGTAGGTTGGTGTTTTTGTTAAGCGACATCTGTATGACGCTGCATCAGTCTTTTCAGCAAACAACCTAAAGCAACAAGTTCACGTTCAATCAACAAAGGCTTCTCATGGTCGTAAGTATGTAAGTATGTCATGAAGGAAGTGAGGTGATGTTGTTAAATAGGGAGGAGGATAGGTAGGATAGAAGGATAGATCCAAATACCAGGAACCAGGGCCACTGTAGTTTCTTTCACCCGTTCATCGGTGGATAAGAGAGGTCACGTTGTTAGTATTTGACTGAAGTACGGGAAAGACAGCAGTTACCAAGGATCACCGTTTAAGATGAAGAGTTCAGTCTGCATGTGTTGGGAAAGCTGCGGTTCTACAAAATCTCAGCAAACAGGATGATTTGTTTCAAAGTCAGGGGTCTGGTGGAACCAAGTGGAAGAAAATCCTCTCTGTCCTCCCTCCAAACTGTTGGTTACAACAAATCAGCCTCCTGCTCTGTTTGGTAAGAGCCTGGTTAGGATGAGCATGCGGAAACACAGCTACAGATGTGTGTTCCTGTTTACACTGAGCAGGAGGTAATTGAGGAAGTCTGATGCTCTCTCCAGGAGCTCTCTGTTGCTCAGTAGGAATTGTGTTACTACTGAACTTAACATCTCACATCTCTCTTCAGCCTTCTCTCCAACCCTCTCTGTTCGTCTCCTTTCTCTCTGTCCCTCCTTTGCCTTCTCCGTCCCTCTCTCCTTCATGCACGGGAGAAAATATCTGCCACTGAGCAGGAAGGATGCCGTGTCAGCCTCCCCCTGGTAGAGCTGCACCGAAGAGGCAACTAGATTCTCTTTTCTTCTCCACCACAACAGGAGAGCTCAGTTTCCTATAGCTTCATCCTGTGGAGCCATGTTGCATCTGTCAGCAACACCTCCTTTAACCTCCATATCAGAAGACGGCGGGGGGAGCAGCTAAGTCGACTCCCATGTGCATTAAAGCATGCAAATGAGTTCATCTTTTGCAAGCTTTTCCCAGAAAGCTCCGAGCACATTCAGTACGCAAAGAATCCGTTTTTTTCTCTATTTTTCCCCTCTCCACACCTGCTTATGCTTACCTGGAACTGGCCAGCGTAGTCGTCATCCGTGGCGCCCTCTCTGCCCTCCTTCAGCGCGATGAGGGTGAATCCTCTGAAATAAGCAGGGCTGGCTGCCAGGAGGACCACTATAGAGGAGGAGAGAGTGTGTGCATTTACTCCACAGAGACATCGACCGCTAAAGAGGCTTTACACTGACACGGGGTCACCTAAGACGATGTTAGAGAAACACGTGTGAAAGCTGCAAGCCTCTTCAGCATCAGCGTGATGAAGAGTGAGGGCTGTAAACAAAGGCTTAGCATCTAACAGTAGAATCAAAAAAGAGGCTATAAATCTCACGCAGGGAGTTTAGTGTGAGGAACAGGCCAGGAATGGGAGCCATATAATGAGATGTGGGTAGAATTTTATTCGACTCCCCTTCATGCCCTCACCTTGCATTTTCATACCAGCCCATTTATCTTAAAACTTCCCTGCCCTCCCCCCAGCACTGAGGAGAAAGATGTCAATATTTTCAGTCTTATCCGATTTTTAAAAACTTAACTTATTCATCACATAAAGGCTATGAACGCTTGGGAAATAAGTTCTTTTCTTCCTGAAGTGGTGTCCTTCACAGGTCCCTGGTAGCTGATTAGGATTTCGCCCTGAATTGCTAAAATGCAGTTTCACGGCCAAAAAAATTGCAAGATCAGGAGTATTTTTTTCACTGGAGAGACTTAAAGACAAGGTGACCTTTGATTTTGATCCTTGTTTCTGATGCCTGTATCAAAACTGTAGCACGCCAGGTTTTATTATTGTACTATTGTTAAATCCCATCATCCTTGTGCTGGATTTATTTCAATCTTTATGAATACAGTTCGGATTTATAACAAAGACAGAGTAAAACTTTTGTATTTTGAGTTGAAAACCACCAAGTGCTCATTTCTTAACTCACCAAGAATCACCCTGAGTGAGCTGAGGTTTTTCTGTGTGGTTAAATCCACCAGACAGGAAAGAGACTAAATTTGTAGCTTACTTTGAGCCAAATATTTATGTGTTTGTGTGCGGGTGTCCACTTGCTCACAGGAAAAGGATAGGAAATGAATATAGGTCAGACGTTATAACCCTAAGTAGCCTTATCAAACCACTACTCTCCCTGCAGAGGGGGCAGACTGATCCTCTAGGCTGCAATTTCTCTTAAAAACCTGGATTATTGTGGCCTTTTCTTATAATGTTAGTGAGCACAAGGCGGATGAATAAACCCAAGCTTTCTGGAAATAAAGTGAAGACAGGGTGAAGAAATTTCATAGTACACTTTTCTTTTCTTTTCTTTTCTTTTCAATTAAAATTAACACTCCACTTGTTAAATTTTGCGCAGGTTTACGCACGGATTGCGCAAACGGGCACTGAATCAAACTCTACCTCTGTAGGTCCTGCCAGGTTGGTAGGTTTCCGGGTCCCCCTCCACTCTGAGCCTGAACTCATGGTGTCCATCCTTCCGGGTCCCATGGGTCGGCGCCCGGAGGATCCGCCCGCAGTACCCGTCCGACCTGCCTCCGGAGGGTTCCTCCACGAAGGCGACGGCGTTGCATACAAAACTCGTGACGAAATAATACTGCAAAAGCAGCAGATGCAAATACATTCCCATCTTGGAACTGCAGCCCAGAGATGAGAGTCCAGTGGCAGTCCAATCAAAAGGAAAAAGCCAGCAGTGGGAAAGGCGAAACGGCGGAGAGAGAGGATCAGCTCCTTCCACACAAACTCCCACAAAACTACAGCAGCGTCACAGTCGGTGCTAAAGGTGAAGACAAGGAGAGGCAGACGAGCCCATCCTGAACTAGAAAGAGCGCGTCTGGGGCGCACCACGGTGGAGCGAGGAAGAGAGGAACTGCTGCTGTTTCCGGATCAGTCCTTAGTGTTGACAGAGCCTGGAAGCAGCGGGGGGCCGCCAAATAACCGAGCGCGGGTGCACGCGGCCGTCTCCTTGACTTGAGGCGAGGGAAGGTCCAGACTGGAGCTCCGCACTTTAATAAGAGCCAGCCCTCCACTAATACACACATACACGGTGTCACACGCAAGCGTACAGTGCACACACCGTGTTTGGGAATCTCACACATGGAGCTGCCTCTTGGGGGGGGGGGGGGCACAAATTCTGTGCCTGCTGTTCAAATACGGCAACACATTTTAAATTCTCTGAGCACTGTTGGCTGCATGGGAGCTGAGAGACACCATGGTGTTAGATCTGCTCGTTACAAATTCAAAAGCGAGTCGCCCAGTTACATTTACCAAGTAAACAGACGTGTGTTTATTCATCCTCATCTCCTGTGCGCATTTACGCATATTTGCTCCAAGATCACGTTTAATTACCACGTTTCATGAACAAACCAAACAAAGATCATAATGTCACTTCACTGAAACACACAACAAAGTTTGGTGACGTCAGTGTAACCTCTACAATGACCCAAATATTTCAAATAAAATGTTATTTGTTGGCCACGTCCTGTGCGTATTCGCGCATTTTCTGCTGCGAGGTGTGTCATGAAAAATAAATCCAACCCATTCGCAGACACCTGAGCAGGACACTGATGCCTCCACAGCAACAGCGATTACACGGCAATTAACTGAGTTTGTTTTCTCGTCGAAATATGATTTCAAACTGAATAAATCTCAGAATGGTAAATAGTATGAACACGTCCTCTCTTACAACCTGCTCTAATTTTATTTGATTGTGTCTTAAATGCAGGCTTTTCTGTTCTATGTGATGCGCCCTCAGTTTTCCCCACATCGCCTCACACACAGACTATAATCCCTTGTAAACACTTTTACAAGGCAGTCATGCCTTGCACTACAGGGGACACCGACTCTTGACCAGCAGGTGTCGCCAGAGCGTGTTCGCACTTTCAGGTCCTCATCGACTACTTAGTAAATTTGTCACTCTCCTTAACACTGCGCCCCTTTACTCATCCATCTCCTCATGTTTTATTATAGTGAAGAGAAAAGTACGAGGGATTATGGAAATGCAGAGGTTTAAGGTCTCATTAAATGTGTAGTTTGGACTCAGCTGAAGCAATAAATTGAAGTTTGATGATATTTTGATCCATTTCCTTTTTTGCAAATCTTCCTTTGCAACATTTTGTGAGCTTCCTGTTATTCTGTCTGAATTACAAAGAAACATGACTAACCAACTTTTACTGTTTATTGAAAACACAACCATTATGACCAATGTGTGCCTTGAGAAAATGTGTGTAAATAATAAAATCCCCTTGATTTGTTCAAGTTTTCATGGTTTTGTGTCCACATGCCAAACTCATATGTGTGTGTGTGTGTGTGTGTGTGTGTGTGTGTGTGTGTGTGTGTGTGTGTGTGTGTGCCTGAGCCTGGGAGTGTTACCTGTGTGTGAGCTGAAAGCACTTCTCAGGGCTGGAGATGGTTAAACTAAACAACATCAGCCTGGATGTCACAGTGTGATAGATCCCATCTGGAGTGACTCTGCACTATAAACTGTCTGACGGATGGCTGACGTCTGGAGCGCACCCTTGACCGAGACACAGAGTCAGAAACAACCCACTGACCTTTCGAAATGAAAACAACCTGTTTGCACACCAGCCAGTAACATTCCTGCATTAAAACATCCAACTTTTTTTTTTTTTACTCCAGCTTGAGGAAATCAGTGTCGGTGTGAAATCTTCAAGTCTGTTCTCATGAACATCATGTGAGATGGTCATGAGTTGAATCTATTTTCATTCACAATTAGCTTCAGCTTTCTCTTATATCACTATTTGCTCTTTTTCTTCTTTTTATGTTACAATAATTAACTGGAAGACCAGTGTAAAATTAATGTCTGAGAAGATTCTTTGCATAAAGTCCTTGCTTTTTTTAAAGTCCTGCAGCCACTGTAATGATATATGCATTAGTCTTGCGAGTCAACTAGCCTGTTTAAATAAGACTTTCATGAGGGTAATAAGGTTCTGATGCAGGAAGTATGGGCCAAAAGGGTGTATTAAATATGAAAATTGCTCCGATCTTAGTGTGTGGAAGTCATTTCCTCTAATGGACTATAAGGGTTCTAAAAAAGTCAGAGATATTGTGCTCAAGTGTGTAATAGAATTTTTAATCATTTTACAAGGCTGTTTTTTATTCTCTTCATAGAAGGCATTTGCTTCATTTAGGTCCTTTTTTCTTTCTCGGCTAATGAAGATGGATTGAATGTATTGAATTGTATAGGCCAAGTGCTCATTGTCGAAAGAACATATTCTTTGTCTCATATTTCCATGAATGGCGAAGGAGACATATTTCACTGAAGTAGACGTGCAACCACTACATCCTCTTGTAGTTTTACTCAAGTAAGAGTGTGTTCAGAAGATAAACAGAGCAGGAGAGGCTTCAAACAGAGTTAAGTGCTTTAAGGCCGATCACTCGCTTGTGTGACAAGATGACTGCTACAGAGGTCCAGTTATACTTCAGTTATGTTTCAATATCCATGCTAACCCTTTAGCAAGAAGTGTCAGTGTTTACGATTCATAATTCTGCACTTATACTACAAACACAAAGCTTGTCTGTTGTCCCACCAGATGCTGGGTGGGGTGGATGTCAAGCCCGTACACGTTCAGCACAGCGGTTAGCCTGATGCACATTAGCTTGGCGCAGGAGTTGTGATATTTATCTAGCTTAGCTCCCCTAGTGAGCCGAGCTGCTTGCACAGACCTGCTTTTTAGTCTCATTTCACAACATCCCTTCAAAATCTTCCTTGTGTGCCAGAATTACCAAGATCGCTCTTTCCTGCCATCCAAGTTTAATGAATATCTACAAACTTGCCAAGTAAGCCTATCTGTAAACAATTAGCACTATTCTAGGAACACCGACTGCCCACAGTCAGAGCACCTAAACAGGAGAAAATGGGGATTTTGGCAGCTCTAAGGCCGGATGATAGTTCACTTTGATCTCAAGCATCTCACACTGACAGACTTGACAATGGATCTCTGATAGAATGAATGCAGCTCTCAAGACCTGAAGTTTAATGATTTTCATGGTAGATATTTTGACTTGTTAAACGTAGGTGTATGTAATACCTTTTATAATGAACGCGTCCCATCTAGTTGGGCCAGTACTACCGCTATTTTGCATACTGGCTCACTGACAAGGCTTACTGGCACATCTACATGTAACAGAACCGCCATTAATATAACTAGGTACACCTGCGCTTTTCCTGCCACAATGAGGCCAAATGCACCTTACGGCTAAAAGCTCTTCTTGCTAAGTTTTCACAGGAGGTGAAAAAAGTATCTTTACAACTTTAGACAATAGTACACGGTTGATTCATGATCAGTTGATGTTGTACGTATTGTGCACAAGACAGCAAGGAGATGATTGAGACATTGTTTCTCTTGTCTGGTGTCATCCGTGATAACATGGGTAAAATTATATTATCAACCAGTGAAGAAAATGTATGGTAATATTTGGTGACTTTTAGATGTGAGGATAAGCTGAAGGAAAATAAATGCTCTTGAAGGGTCTTAACGTTGAGAAAAAAAAAAAAAAA
>CM076652.1:5431828-5467064 GCA_038496675.1 Rachycentron canadum
TTTTTATGTGATTTAGACAAACTGGATACTCAAGATGTGGTATTCAAGCTGTTATAAAGAAACTTGAATAATCAGGAGAGGTCAAAGACCAAAAAAAAAGGCTGGAAGGCCAAGAACACCTGATGAGAAGTTTCTCATAGTTTCTTCTTTGAGAGCCAAGTTGACTCTTCTACAGTCTGAAGAAGCTTAGCTCAGGAATCGTCTTTGTAGAAGGGCAGCAGCCAAGAAACCACTTTTTCAGAAGGGGAACAGGGTGGAAAGGCTAAAAAATGCTTAAGCTCACAAAGATAGGAATGAAGATCAGTGGAAAAGAGGATTATGGAGTGATGGATCCACGTTTGAATTTTTTGGGTCCAATCGATGATAATATGTGAGAAGAAGAGTTGGAGAGAGATGAAGAATGATGATGAAGGCTTGAGGCCTTCAGTGAAAACATGGTGGAGGGTCTGTCCTGGTCTGGGGCTGCATTTCTGCCACTGGTGTTGGCGATTGTGACCGAACTGATGGGATCATGACGCTGAAGTACAGACAGTTTTAATGCATCATGCCATTCCTTGAGACCCAGCCTGAATATTGTGTGGGATCAGCTGGACAGAGAAAGAAATAAAAGACAACCTAAATCTAAAGACGAACTCTGGGAAGTGCTGAAAGAAGCATCGTATAATATATCAGAAGATTACTTCAGAAAACTTCAGGTCAGTCTCCCCAAAAAAGTTCATGATGCGCTTAGTGCCAAGGGAGGTCATACTAAATATTGACATTAGCCTGTAGAAGCCATTTTGTTTTACACATTTCCTGTATTTTCTGTTGTTTCTTAATAAAGAGACAGAAAAATAAATATGGATGGTCATTAAAACTTTGCTAAAACAACAAAACTAGCGGTGGCCTCAGACTTTTGCAGAGTACTGTATATAACAGTAGGTAGCGTTTAAAGAAGTCTAGGAGGCTGGTTGCTATTTGAACTTGAGGATTTTAATGACTTTCCTCACTGTAAGCTGAGCAAAGTGTAAGTTTATTGGTTCTCATTTGTAACCTTTTGGAAACTGCAAACTCTGGTCTGTTGAGGAGACATCCATCAAGCGTGTCATCATTGTTAAAGACAGCAACCTGTAAAGCTCACACACACACACACACACACACACACACACACACACACACACACACACACACACACACATGCATGCATGAGTTCACCATCATGCTGGCAAAGAATCGCTGATGAGAGAACATCTAACAGGTGCAATCAGCACTGATCACTAGACATAATTACAACAGACTGTGTGTGTGTGTGTGTGTGTGTGTGTGTGTGTGTGTGTGTGTGAACGCGCTTTTGTGTGTCTATCTGCACATGTAAACTTGTGCAGCTGTGCTGTAATAATGCCGTACTCTATAGTTACAGAGTGGCTTCGTTGTAAGATACACAAAAATCTAAAGAGCTCATGAAAAAGAACTTAAAGCTGCTCTAACCAATATTTTTGTAATAACAGTGGAGCAGATGACTATGAGGAATATAAAAAATGTTTCTGTGACAAATCCACACAGAGTTTTCACCCACCTTTGCAGTATAATCTAAAAGGGACTGCTCATTATACCGCACAGACAATTATCACACATAATTTCCCCTCACTACAGAGCTTTTCAGCATCTTTTACCTCAGTGTTTTGGTTTTACAGTATCTGTTTTCATTCAGTCTCTCCACTCTTGTAAGAACGGGTTTTGTAGATATCCTGTCTGCTCAGTACACTGCAAAATTAGCAACTAACTGGTGAATACGTTCTGCCAGCTAAAGAGCCAAATATTTTCATCAGGAGTCATTTTTTTTCTTCTTCTTCTTTTTTTAAATATTCAAACAGTTTTAATTGCCATCCTTTTTTCCTCTTCACAGAAAATTATGCAAGTGGAGTGTAGTTGTAGTTCATAGAAGATGTAATGGCAAGTGAGAAAAGGATCGTGAAATCGTGAGATTTTAAGGAGGAGGGAGAAGCGTGTATAAATGCATTATCACCATCATAAAACACAGGCGAAATAACAGATTGCACAACACTGTATCAACTAGTAGAACAGAAACATGTTTTTTTACTATACAAAAATCCAACTTTTTCAGTTTTACTTGACAGGTGTTCTACATGGGTCTTAAAATTGAGCCTGGCACCTAGCCTGAGTCCCAAGTATCTCTAACAACAACTAACAGATTTCATGACATCCAACAGATGGGCAGTAGGCTTGATATTCTTTGGTGAGCTAGAGATCAGCGCACATGTAGTTTTACGAGAAAACATTATTAAAACAGACTTATGTTTGATGAGGGAGATGTGAAATGTATCCCAAGTGGATTAGATTTTCAATGACCAGATTAAAAAGGAACTAGTGGTAGATAAAATAGTGTCATCTGCATAAAAATGCACATTAGAGTTTGGGGTGGCTGAGATGATTTTATCACTGTATTTGGTGAATAAAAGAAGAGCAAGAATGGACCCTTGTCGAACACTTATATTCCACATTAAGGGGACTTTACGGGGAATTGTTAGAGACTACTGTCTGAGTCGCAAGTCTGATATTCATAAAACAATTTAATGGACTGTTCATCCACACCAATCAAGCACAGTTTTTCCAGCAGAATACCATGATCAACTGCATCACATACTTTGCAGAGGTCTGTGAAAAGTACAACTATACCGGGCTTCAATAATACTGTTAGGTCGCCACAGTGCAGCTGTTATGACATAAGCTAAAGTCTAACTTCTCAGACCGTCATAAGTTATTTGACTCTAGAGACAGACTCAGTTGAGAAAAAGGACTCTGGGATTTTTGCTGAGCAGAAACAATTTGAGAGCAGAGCGCCACAAAGATGACCATCTTTATGCTGTGTTTCAAACTGTTTACTGTTTACCAGGGCTTACTGAATACTTTCTGCATGGAGTCAATACTACCTGTTGCTGCTTACTCCACTGTCCCCAAGCTAATTCTATGGAGGTTAGAAGATACTGCTAATGGGCGTGCAACCTAACTTGATTCACTTTTGAAGCAAAGTTTGCCGTTGTTATTTAGTTTTATGTATATCTCCAAGGGCTGTGCAAACGTTGTACTTCAAAAGGTTTCAGAAACAAGATTGAAAGAAAATAAAATGGAAATGACTTGGAGCTGACTGATTGTGGAATTGTGGAAGATGATAGCATGCTAATGACATACAAGTCTGTTCCACTGAAAAGACCAGATGCACACAGTCCCACAGTCCCACACACACAGTCGGTTTCTCTGCTATTCGCTGTCTCTTCTCACTGCAGTTCAGGCCCAGTGGAAATCACCACCCAGAAACGGCTGATGGCCATGCAACAGGGTGTCTGCCAAGAAATTATCGGTTCTAAACATCTATTATAATAGTGTCAGCCTGCCACTCTTATCCAAAATTATTTTAAAGTATGAAGAATAATTTGCATGCACTCATACCTCCTGAAGCTAAATAAATAATTCATGACAAATTGGTGAAGATATAATAATGTGAAAGCACGTATATGGATATTACTTTCATGCTGTCCCCATGCAGTGACATCTCTGTTCCATTTCCAAACCCTCGCTGCCCTGACACTCACCACAAATATCTGGTTCTGTCAATCAAATTTAACAAGCTATAGATGGGGGGAGACTGTGTTGGAGGTGGGGGTATGTGGGAGTTGACGGGAATCTGAATTGAAGTAACCGCCAGTAAAGCTGTTTATATTGACAACAGGCTGTGTTCATCGTTTGTTAATGGAGCCAATTGTTTCACTTCAGGAAACCCAAACCGCAAATTAAGGACAGCCAGGAGCAAAATACAACAGAACTGAGTCACTCTGTGGTATTGTAATAAATGTTAAGAGGAAGTGGGAAAAAAAATAATTTCAGTTCTAAAGAGAAGAAAACGTGTTGTTTCAAAGGCAGTTCAATCTCATCAAACCCTGAATCAGTATCAACCCTGTATATCCACAACACAGGAAGGAATAATTGAGCTGACATTTGGAGAGGGAGTAGGTGATCAGCTTGGCTCGCTTCTGTCCGCTGTGTCTTACCTCCAACTAATCTACACTTCTATTTAATGTATTCTATCTGCATGTGGCTCTTTTTTTTTGTTCCTCCACTTTCTCATCCTCTTCTCTCACCTCACACTTCTGTCAAAATGTTCTTCTCGGCCTTGCTAGCACTGCGGCTGTGTGGATGGCAGTGGGCCGATCTGTACGTCCACTATTTTGGTACAGAATAAAGTATCTCAACAGCGATTAGATGGATTGTCATGGCATTTGGTACTGACATTCATGGAGGATGACGCCTAATGACTTTTCCCTTGAGTTTTTCCTCTAATGGCACCAGGAGGTTGACTGTATGTAAAAGTGAACATAGTCTCTGGGTCCAGAAAGTGAAGCCAATGCTGAAGATCCTTAAACTTGCATTCTATTTAATGACCATCAGAGGGCGACTTCACTGGTTGCAAAAAAAAGTCTGATTGTATTGAAGTCTATGTGAAAATGTCTTCTCACTTGATTTATTACCTCAGTTAATATTTTCCTCTGAGTTTATGGTCTCAGTCTCAAGTTTCAAGTCTTCAATACAACATGATGTTCATTTTTTTAAATCATGGTCCCATTTAGAGGAAAATAGACCATAAAGCAGGGTATGCATTAGGGCGTGGCTACCATGGCACAGTGACCTACCAGAGAAAGCACAGATCAGGTCAGATCGGTCCCTGGTGGAATGGCAGTCCATTCAGTCGTGGTTGAGAGATTTAACTAATCTCTACCTTGTAATGGCCCCTAGAAAGAAAGTCAGGGATCACCAAGTCAGGAGGATTCATCCTCTGGGGACCTTAGTGTCTATACAAAATTTCATGGCAATCCGTCCAATAGTTGTTGAAATATTTTCCTCTTGACTAAAGAGGTGGACTAATCCTGCCCGTGTTTAAGACCAGAGCCAATCTCACTTCACATGTAGATAAGATGACATTTTGGAGAAGAGTGATGCTCTGGAAGTAATTTTGGCCTATTAACACCTTGATTACTCTTTGGCTCTAGCAAAGCCATCGGCAGATTAAACTGTCTGGCTGACTGATCTCCTGCAAACATTGCATCACCTAATAGAAAAATGTTAATATTGTTAGTTGCTCCACTGTGTCGGTTTCTTTAGGACTGAATATCACTGACCTCACTGCTGCTAAACTTTAAATACAACTTTGAGGATAGCAAAGCCATGTCTGGAACATTGCTTTGACTTTTTCATTCAGTGGTTGTGGTGAGACTTTACATCATAACAGAAAGCTGGCTGAATGAATCAGAGGCCATGAAAATGTTTTTCTGCTCCTTTTGATCCCTTTTTCTTCCTTATTTTCCACTTTTCTTTCCCATTTATTCTCTTTCTGAGCATCCTTTCCCCCCTGTCTCCTCATTCTCACCCTTCTTTAAGGACATGATAAAGTTTTTTTTTAAAAAAAGGATGTTTTTTGCCTTTTATAGTTAGATCTAATGAGATCTTCTGAGATCTTTTCAAAGCTGCATTTTTCCAAAAATATATATGCAGGCAAGTAGGGAAAAGCACAACTTCTGAATGAAACGTTGAAAGGCACCAATATGCCACTTTGCAGAATTTGAGATGCTTGGTGTCATAACTAGAAAATGCACAGGAAGTCATGCAGCAAAAATCCTGAACATAGATAATGGAAATCAGATGCAAGTTCAATGTTACTGCTCTGCCTGACTTAATGCTGCATTTTTTTGGGGGGTTTTTTCGACCATGGTCACTATACTCACTACATGTCTTGACTGCAACCAAATAAAGCAACCAAATATTAAAGTTTCAAAACCAAAATGCCTTCACCTCAGTTTTCTCAGTGTCAGCAAGCTTTTTATTCAGAATTTTTTTGTATTCTTTACAGTGTGGAGTCTTTACTGACCCCAAAACAAAGCTAAGAAAATGACAAAAAAGAAAATCCTTTTTGCCATTAACACAAATGACCTGCAGCTCATGCCCACAGTGAGATTGCGTTTGTCGTCAGCCTGCCTGAGAATATCGGATGGACTTTTGATCTTTGTGCCTCATGAAGTGATATAATGAATGATTGAAAATGGTCACGGGGGAGATGAAGCTGTTCAACAGGTGGGTCAGTGTCTCTCGAGAACTTTTCAAAGTGGATTTGTCTGTGTGGCAAAGTGCGTCTAAGTCCATCCGGGGGGGAAATGATATGAATGTCAAACTGGAAAAGTTCATATCACCATATTCTGAGTCCAGAACAATTGGTGTGTCTCTCATCAGCAGGCCAACACACACACAGCCAGATCTGGATATGTGGACGCACATTTTCTCTTTCACACACTGGCAAAAACACATACACACCCACATTTAGATTTACAATCCCTGTTCTACGTCTCACTTAAAAATTGAATGCCAAGTTGCATTTCTTTCTGCTCGGTCATGAGTTTATAATATGCGTTTCCTGCAAGAGTGCATGTAAAGATTTTGCTACTTACAGCACATAATTGGTTTATAGGATTCAAGGTCATGTTTGTCACAGTTCAGTGAAAGGTTTCACAAACCATTGTTGTAGGAATGGCAGAAATTTCCTCAGCCTGGCTGGGATCATTACATGATGAATGGAGGGAAAAATTACCTCTTACAAAAACAAAAAGTTGCAAACGTTGAGAAGTAGAGACTTCAAAAATAAACATTGTTGAGGTTATCTGAAAAACATATTGCAAATATGCAGCAAAAGCATTTTGTTCAAAAACTGTGGAATCATCTGCAGAAATTTGCAAGTTTGCAAGCTGATGTTTCAGGCTGTCAGGAGTCAAATAGAGTCACTTATAAAACAATAAACTTTGCTCGTTTCATTGTGACTTATTGTGTTTTCTTAATCGACAAAACTAAGCTTCCAAGGAAACAGCTGTATGTTTCCTTTAATATGCCTTGATTTGTTAGCAAGGCTGAGCCTCTCTATCAGACAAATGTTGCAGCAGCATCATCCCGAGGGGGACAGATTCTGGAGACCGATGCTTGAAAATAATTCAGAAAAGGACTGGGTCAGCAGTCTGTAAGAAGAAGAAAACTTTTCTCAAGTTGGCTTTTTCTCCCTTATCTTCTATTTGAGAAAAACACGAATTGGAAAGTGGCAGAAAGAGGTAACTGGCAACTGCTTTGGCAGAGGGACTGTTGGGTCACTGGGTCAGAAACTGCCCTCTATTTCACATTAGATACATCTGTGCATGAAGAGGCTAAACTATGACAGACAAATAACATGGATTGGCCTGTACAGTAATTATTGCTGTTCGCACACTACAGTAATGTCATCAGATCAAAAGTTTTATCACCAACAACTTGACAAAGACAATTTTTGTATTTAGTGTAAATGAAATTTACTTTGGAGTTGCATGGTCTCCAGATGATGAATCCCATCCCATCACATGATTGATTTAGGACCTCCTGATCTTGTAATGCCACTAGCAGGACAAGTTCTCACTTACACTCAAATAATATCAGAACAAAATTAGCAGATTATCATGTATATTTACCGACCATATTGTTGCCTCCCACAGTATGAACCTTCCCATCTTTGACTCTCCATCAGGCCAAAACACCATCTTTTCACACAAGATGTCATATAATTCAGCTGATGAATTGCTGTGAAATTTCCAGAGCACATAAACCCTTGTGGTTTTAATCATCCCCAAAACAGATAAGATTAAAAAAAAACCCATCAGTATGCTGTTTGTTCACTTTCTTATTGTTTTCTGTAATGAACATGGCTTGTAGGTGAGGCTAGCAGGGGTTTAGCCTTGTCTCACTGTGACACCAGCTGTTGCCTCTCTTGCTGTCGGCCATTATACTCTCACAAGGCTATTAATTGGCAGTCCTTCACCTTGATTAAAGGACAACTGTTTGCCACTGACAGCCCAGCATTGCCTACAGGTGATGTGCTTGTGGTTGCAGCAGATGGTTGCATGTGTTGGCTTTGGTCCTGCTGCTGTCTTGGCTAATGAGTGGGGTGCGTCATCTTATTATAAACATAAACCAAGCTTGCACTACTGTATTAATCAACTCTACTACAAGCCTTTGTCATTTTCGATTTGGACGTTTCCCTCAATTTACCCTTTTTCTATTATTACCAAATTTCAAAAGCTTTGTTTTGCTAAGAATTTCATGACTGGTCAACTGACAAATCCTCACCAGCACCCAGGACCAAATTTGCTTACTCTGTAATTACAGAAATGAATCATCTGTTTATTCATGGCCTGACAGCATCTTTATATTACTTAACATTTACATTTTTTTAAACAGATCTTTTATGCTTAGGCTCTAAGGAGGACAATGTCATTCAATTGCTTTTCTGTCCACTGTTTTGGACGATGGTGACAACTATTGGTTGAATTACGATGGAATTTGGTACAGATCTTATCCCCAGAGGATAAATCCTACTGACTTTGGTGATCATGCTTTGCAATTTTCCTTTTCTTTTTTTTCATACCATTTCACAAAAACAACTGAATTTTTTTTTCTTCACCGTCCGCATCTGACTGTTCACAAAGGAGCTTGGATGTAGCAACAATTACAGTCAACATGACAGATAATCTGATTCACAAAATGTTTTTATCCTATGATAAAATGGAGAAAACCCATAAAGAAAATGAGGAGAACATTAGGAGAAAAACAGTGACAATGGTGTATTTATTTGGCATTTGGCAGTTTCTGCATAACACAAGCGGCCACCCACCGTGATGTCACACATTGGTTTGTGAACTGTGGTTTTGGTGCTTTATAATTTGACCGTCCCCATCTTCTTCCATCTTCCATCATTATTTGAAGGTGGATCTCACCTGCTCTGCGCTCTACCGCCATGTAGTACAGGCTGTCAATCACATGGTAGCCACGCCCTAATGCATACCCTGCTTTCTCATCTAGGCCATAAACTCATTAGGAAAACATTTACCAAAGTAATAAATCAAGTGAGATGTAGGGCCATTTTCACATAGACTTCAATACAATCTGCCTTCTTTGAATGACTTTCTTTTGCTGCTACCGAGCTAGCTGAATCAATGGTAACATTATGCCCACAATATATCAACGTGTATATGACTATATCTTGATGTTCACTAGTTTTCATAGATCATTCTTTTTAGATGATAATCTCATATTGCATTTGATGTGATGCATCAAGATTAGAAAGAATTTTGTCATTTTGTGTCGTTTATTCACATCATTCCTGATGTGTAAAGACACATGTATAGTCAGATACCAGTGTTTTAAACTATTGCATGAACATTAAAATACTTTAAGATCCCATTTATATGTTCACAAGTGCCAGCAGTTGCGATAGCTGTTCAGGCCTAAATTGCCTGGTGTCGTCCCCGAGCCAACTCATCCGTTTTGCTGCATGTATTATCATATTTCTAAATCCACCTGATACACTTTTGGAACTAATTGACCACTTTCTGTGGAAATGAAGTATCAAGGACAAACAGGGACTCCCCTCATCTAATTTCTATGAACACTCTCAGTATGGCCTCAGTAACACATACATCCACACATACACACACGCGCAGACCTGCCAAAGTCTTACAGAGTTTTAAAGTCAAATCTTCTAAACTCTCTGGTGAGCAGACATCCCTCATATGTATGTAAATGAATCACTATCTCAGCAAAAGCCACCCTCAGCAGCAGGGGAGTTTAAAGACCAAGGCTCTGAATGAACCTCACTGCCCTGAGAGATTCCCCTTCTAAGACATGTTTCCCCTTTCTGTACCGTTCTGATGTTGCTCTTTCTTCTTTTTTTTTTAAGACAGACAGTTTCACTGCTCAAGTCAGCATTTGTAACAACAGGCTTTGTCCGCTGCAACAGCCCAAGGCAATGTATGGCTGTTTTTTTGGTTTTTTTTAATGTGTGTGTGTGTCACTGTGGGTGAATAGATGGAGATTATCATAGGCTTGTTGGTGTGTCAGCTTTGTCTGCAATGTGACTGACACCTGACACTGTGAGCGGCGGATTCTGCATAATGCTGACTAAGCACATTGTCATCTTCTTATTGAATGAAGAAAAGTTTTAGAGGAAACTTTTGGGGCAGAAATAAAGCGTCATTTCGCACATTTATATAGAAGCAGACAGTAAAGCATTACGTGGCACCTTTCAATAGCATCCTCTCTCTACCAGCTCTGCAGCGTCCTGGTCTTTCGCTGTATATTTCTCACACCTGGAACTGATTCAGGGACAACAGACACAAATCAACTAAAAGGTCAGGTGCAATTGATCTACACTGTACATTTTCAATGAGTTGAAGGCTGTAAAACATGAGCACATTAAAGGTGCACTAATCAATATCATGTATTACTGTTTGTTCAAATGATTGTGTGTAATGTAGAAAGCATTGCTCATAGTGACAAACCCACAGAGAAATATAACCTGACTGCAGTTTCCCTCAGTTCTGTGGACTGTTTTTTGCTCTTTCAGCTCTTAGATTAGGTTTGATTTTAAATTTAAATCAGCATTTCTGGTCTTTAGCAGCTGCATTTTATAATAGACATACTCTAGAGTTGTTTTAAAAACATTTTCTGTGTTTAACAAGCAATGAATATGAATGAATGAATGAATGAATGAATGAATGAATGAATATAAGATTGCAGATGCTTTTTGGCTCTACTGAGTATGACAACCTTTTGTTGCTTCATTCAGCTGATCATCAGAGGTTCTCATTAACCTGCATTTATAGGTCATGATCATAAATCCTTAGGCTGCTCAGGAAGAAGAGTGAGCTGTCCACTAATCGAAAGGCAGTTGTTTCATTCCCGGCCCAAGTGTCCTTGGGCAAGATACTGAATCCCAAAATGCCTCTAATGTATCATTGGTGTGCAAAGGTACGTTTAGAAAAGCTCTGTATATGTGGGGAAAAGTGCTGGCTTCCATTGTGAAACTCTCTGAGTGGTTAAAAAATGAAAAGTGCTTTACGTGTAGTCCATTTACCATAAAATAATGATTTTATAAATGTCTCTGTTATGACCTCGCATCAGTGTAAAAGTCCCCAGAACAATGAACTTGAGCAAAATTCGTTGTTCTTCATATGTTATATATGTTAATGAGACCAAATATAAATATTTGAATTCTGCTGCAATTAAGAAATGCAATTCACTGTATGCACTGCCGATTAACCACAACCACAGAAAAATAGTATTTCTATGGATGAGAAGATAAAATCAGAGAGAAATGAAATGCTCCATTAAGAATCAATAAATTTGAAGTCAATTTCCTGTTATTCTGGCAAAAATAGACCCAACATGTAAAAATAGCAGCGCAGAAAAGAGCCAAATGTCAGAAATGGGCCCAGCTGCATCCAAACCCAAAGCAGCTGGAATAGCAGCAGATCATCTCCAGCAGCCAGAACATGATGGAGCCGGATGCTGTCATTTTCCTCACTAAGTTTCTCATTGAGATCTGAGAATGTGGCAAAATTTACCAAAGAGTAGTCACACGGGACAATGAGAACTCAAGTGTTCGAACTATCATAGATGTCTTCAACCATCCCTTTGGCAGAGAAAAAATGGTAAAATGAACCCAGACAAATAGTTTTCATGTCAAATGGCAGATTTTTACTGATGTTGCGGGTGCATTTATTTCTGGTTTTACCGCCAACTAAAGTGGTTTAAATAATCTGGCTTGCTCGTCATGCTTTGGCTACGTTGTAGTGGCATCACCGTGTTCCCAGTCCTAATAAACAAGTAATCCCTTAAGATTGATTCCTTTGATCCCTCCAAGGAAATGGATAAAGTTTGGGGTGTTTTAAATGCAGGAGCTTCATACTAGTGATTTCTTTTTAATTAGTGACAAACACAGCAGGAAAAACAGGGATGAAAGGAGAGGGCTTGAAAAAAGAAGCACAAGGCAGGAAATTACTTCAGCTTGATTAAGTGATTGTTTATGAGCAACCAGAGCCATTGAATAGAACGTCATCTTCTCACAATCCCTTTTAGAAAGCCCTTGTCTTCACACATTGCTTCATATCCTGCAGTACAGCTGTTGGGTGTCACGCCAATTCAAAAGCATCAGATTAAGCAAGTGTTTGACTGTGATTTGGGTATACATTGCTACAGATGGATATGCTCATTCTCTATCCAAAGACAAAAGACTTGATTCGAGTATTGCATCCTGATGATGCCAGTGTTTGTCTTGTGGACGACACTCATCATCCAATAGAGAGAATCAGTATCAAGATTTCTTTGTTAATAGTGATGGAAAAGAAGCTGACAAAGGACTTTTTCCTGGCTACTCCTGTTCCCTCTCTGTCCACCACAATGTTATTTGAGGTGGGATTATTAATGGTCCCGGTCTGTGGGTCTGTTCCATCATCCATTCATCACATGCAATGTCTTTACAGGGGAATTTGGTCGGATATTGAATGAATGAGAGAAGGACAGTGCTGCTTTCTGGCGTTTTTAAAATATTTTTTATTAAAGTAAGGCTGTATTGGTATTTTTAAGCAGCAGCTTACATAAATGTCCATGGTCATTATATTTGTGCTAAAAAAAAAAAAAGAGCACACAGTGAATTAGAAGTGGGAGAAACAATTGTGATACTGTTTGTTTATGAAGACAATATAGTAGCCAGAAGACTTTGAAGTGCCAGAAAGGGCAGTGACTGTAAAAAACGGTGAAATAAACTGAGGCAGACATGATGTCAGAGAATCACATGGCATCTGCTAAAACCATGTGGTGGAGGTAAACCTGGACTGTCAGTAATAAAGACCCCCTCAGGGTTCTGGGGTGAAAGTGATGGATGTTGCTTATGAAGTTCACCCAATACCTTGACTCCTGTCTGTAAACATCTGCAGGGCAAAACTCAATAACATCATAGGAAAAAAAGAGCAGTGGAGAAATAAATAAGGGTTTAAGCACTCGATGGTTGTGTAATGTGTGAATGCTTACCATTCAATTGAGAGCAATTAACTTGATAATATATATAAAAGCAGAGCAAGTGGAAGAAAACAAGAGCGTCTGTATGTGTTTGTTTCAAAGAAAAATAGCATGGCTAATTCCTGAAAGCACCATGTACCAGTGCAGATCTGACCCAAACCAAATGAAACATCACTACATAAATAGTTTTTATTAACCAATACAGCAGGTTATTATAATAATGTTAATTGGTTGGTTGGGTGTAGGCACAAAAATTATTTAGTTAGGTTTAGGAAAAGATGGTGATGTGGGTTAAAATCAGTAGCCCACTTCCTCAACGTTAGACAAGTTTTGTCATGGCTACAATAATAACAACAGTTGTTGCTGCTTATGACTTCTTCTATTAAGAAGTTGGTGGAGCCCAAAACTAAGGTAAAATGAAGCACTATAGTATCTGAGAAGAGAATATAGGACTTGCATTTAGAGATAGAAATAAAAACAAACGCAGATCATGAATTTTTAATCTCAGTCGTCTTTTTTGAATTGGAGGAGAAACACAACTTCACAAAAGCTTAAATTCTCCCTTGGCTGGAATAAAAGCCAAACACACACTGTGATGACAAGAACATATTGTCAGTGCTACCTCAACTTTCTCAAAGGCTGGACAAATGATAACTGTTAACTCACCAGGGAGCAGTCGCCATTACTGAGTGAGACAGAGGGAGAGGGAGGGAAAGGATACAGAGAGTAAGAGAAATGAAAGGGGGAGGGGGGGTACACAGTCTCATTGTGTCACGTTTTCCAATTTCTTCACCTTAATGAATATGAAGAGTCACATTTTAAATTAAATTAAATTGCCACCCAGTAAGTTAATAATGCCACATATGGAGCTACATATATGGAAGTCGCAGTGGGTCACTCCAATTAGCTCAGGAAAAAAAAGTCCCTGCAGTTTGTAGAGAACCTCGGTAGTCGACATTTGAGGATGAAATGTGTGTAGTCTTGTTTCTGGATGTGTGTGTTTACTGAGTAAATTAGGTGACTTAGATGCCCTAGAATCACGACAACAATCTTAATTTCATTTTTTTTTTTTTCCTCTAGAAAGCACATTGTAGAGGCTGCTGTTTGTAATTGTCTCATATCTGACCCAAAGTGGCCCTGTATTCCTATCAAAGTAAACCAAAAAAAACAATTACAGATGCAATTACATTTGTTTCTCATAAAAGCAGCCATGAACACACACACATACACACACACACAAAGACAAAAGAAAATCAAAATCAACCTAATCCCCAATCAGTGGTCTGTCAGTGGAATAATAAGACAAAGTGACGCACAGTGAACATGTATGCGCCTCCTCTCCAGTGTTATTTTTGCCAGGCTGTAATGATGCTTCTTAGGGTGCAGCAGCAACACAATAAACAAGCAGCAAGCAATTTGGCTTGGCTTGTTAATCCAGTGTTATTATGTTAGGAAGCAGCATTGTTTTATTGCTGTGTTTCACTACATTTCCTATAGTCACAATTCAGAAATGAGATTCTATTGTTGCTTCAGTACAATATGTGGTGCTCCCGTATTGGTGTTCAGGAGCGGGCTTTTCTTAGAGAAGCTGCTGTCAAACCAGTCACTCACTTCCTGGACACTGGTTGCCTAAATGTGATTTTGAATGCGGGACAATGTCAGCTATCGTCCAACCGTTCTCAGTCCCAGTCTCGTTCACACTCTCTCTGAGCGCTCTTGCGAAAACTCGAATGGGTATTTGGCAAAGTTTCACAGCGCTCCGAAATTCTGACTGAACAGTATTCAATCAAGCGAGGTGTTGCTAGGTTACAGTGCTGGGATGCTGGGAGTTAAGTGGATATCCAGTGGCCACTTCCTGTAAACGGTCTGTCACATCAGAAATAAGTGTAGAAATATGCTGACAGGACAGAAACTTATGTGGGAAAAGAGCTGCGCTACATCCACATGGTTGCTATGACTGTGGGCTAAAAAAAGAGATTCATCATCATTTGGCATCACTTGGCAACTGGTGTTAATGATGAGTGTGAATTTCCATATCCAATATTGTATCAAGCCAAGAGCCAGAGCATATTTTTCTCTGAGGCTTTTGTCTTTCCACATGTTAATTTCTTAACATTCCTCTCAGTTTATAACAGTTTGCTGTTGAGTTTATTTAAACCTGACTCAGTGTCCTGAACCTGTGGGTCAGACAGTTGATTCTGTAATTCAGAAAATCCAGATAAATTTTCCCTAAACACTGAATTCACAGTGCAAACCTGATAAACATAGACTTTTAAGGGGAATTTGTTATTTTGCACTATTTTTGTAACAGCTCACAGCCCTTAAGCTTTAACAGTAGAACAGATAAATTTGTTGCATATTGTCAATAATTTGGTGAATTTTGGCTTTCGGTCAAACTTTTATTATTATGATTTTTTTTTTTTTCTTTCACCTCCACTCTTTGTCGTCCATTTGGATTGAGACTTACTCCGTCACTCATGAGCAGCACCTCTGATAGAAATAGATTATAATTATGATGATTGAAGCTTCATTGTTGGAACTATTATAAATGTAATGACTAGTACTTACACAAGAGGAACAGAAAATACCAATGTTTTATTGGCTGATGGGCGTCTGGACAAGTTTAGCTACAGTGTATGAGCCTGCAGGTAACAATAGCAACAATACTTTGGTGCCCTGCTACACTTGACGCTGACAATCACCAGTGAAACAAACCCAAATGTTTAGTCTGCATCAAACAGACAGGGCTCACTCATAGTGACAGACACACACACAGTTTTATCTCCCAATGTCGGTGAGTTTTATAACTGCTTTAGTGTCTTGAAAAGTTTTCTTTTTTTTCACTAAAGAAGCTCTGATAAATCTACTGTACTCTATTTTTCTAAGGAACAAAGGAACCAGATATTTCCCCCAGGACTTTATGTTGGACGTCATATTGGCAGACACACAAACTCCAGATGAAAGCTAATATTGCACTGTTGCTGCTGGATGTGCTAGTAGGAAATTATTTGTAAATATTTGCCATGACAACTTTATAAGGTCATAATAATCATAATATGTCAGTGTTGTTTACACATATATACTGACATATATACTACTGCTAGCATATATATATATATATATATAAGCTGTTAACATTATATATATACATATATGTGTTTTCATTGTCTTACTTAACTCTATTGAAGTTGGTGTGACCATGGGACTGATAAAACTGAAATTTATTATCGTGACACTTTCAACACAGCTATATCTTCCTCTGAGCCTGGTGGGTTCTCCAGCTGAAAGCTAATTATAGTAAAAGTTGCCTTCTCATACAAACATAACAGTCAAGGGAAATGTGTGTATTCCAAACACTTACAAACTGCTGGTAAAGTATAAATAAGTCATACTGTATCACTGCAGTGACTTGTGGTTTGACTTCTTAAGGAATATTTGTCCACTTTCAGGAAATAATCAGAGCACTAAAACTAGAAATGTGCTCTTTTAAAAGTACTTTATTTCATTCCAGCTCAACAAATTGCATTTTCATGCTTAGTTACAGCCTCCGTTAACAAGTTCTTGTGCTTTGTCTCTGCCTCCGCCTTCTTCCAGGCCTCATGTAGTGTATCTGTCCCGCTTCATCCACGTTAATGAGCTCCTCCTGCTGTAAGCTCTGATTTACACACCGTGTTGCAGAGAGCTGAGGCAGCACAATTCTTGCCCAACTCCACCGTTTCTGCTCAATAAAACAAGAATAACACTACAAATATTCATCCCAACAGTATTTTATCCATTACAGAAAAAGAGGGAGAGAAAGAAAGGCAGAAGATGGGCATGGGACAGTGAAAGAGAGATAAATGGGAAGGTTCATTATCCATTATGAATGACTACCTCGGTGCTCCCCTCTATTCAAAATGATTTTTATAGCATCACAGAGTGCTGACACGTTAAAAGTGTATTGTGTTCCTCGAACCATCAGGGCCTTTTGAGGTGGTGATGTCCTCTGTCTGTGTGCTGTAAGTCCACTGAGCAGGCATTTCCATTAGGTGCTGCAGGAGCAAACGGCACTTTGAGAAACAAAAGAGGCGTTCAGGAGAGACTTGTTTCTGCCTGGTGAACACAGGTTTGAATGGGAGGTCTGATGAATCATGTTAAAATTACAAAACCTGCTCTTCACACAAAGGCAGAAAAACACACTTGTGTTAACACATGCACACATACTCTCGTCTGCTGAGCTCTGCAGCCTGTACAGTAACCACAGGGAGAGGAATGACGATCTTTCAAGATAATGAACCATGTATGACAGTAGCCAGCGGCCTCACTGGGAACAGTGTGTGTGTGTGTGTTTCCTTGTGAGTTCCTTAAGGATACACAGATGCATAAGCATGACTAGAATTCATGTTAATTTAAGAATTTGACCCCCTTTTTTCATATCACCACCCACCACCACATGAAAAAGTCTTTTTGACCATGACACATTTTCATTTAAAAGTATTTTCATTTGCACAGTTTACCGTTGTATACCCCGAGTTTCTGATGATGCAGTGGAGGAGCTGAGGTGGGTGTAATGTTGCACTTTGGTTTCGGCAGCGAGCCAGGAAACAGAAAGATCAACTCGATGATTTTAAAAAATACAAGCATGTGCATGAATCTTGAAAGAAGCATAATTTATGGCTTTATATCTATTCATAACACGCTCTTTCTATTTGTTGCTTCAAGGTTACTTTGCTCTGTGATGGAGATGTACTATTATGTGTGTTTGTGTTGTGAAAAGAAAAGAGCCTCAGAAAAGATAGTGACAGAGAATAGATACTACAATTGGGTCTTAAAGGCGATTACTGTACGTAGGCTTCACCAATACAACAAATACAAAGGAGATACGCATATTTGCTCCCTTTAAAATGAGATATTTCTTCAACCAAAAAAGATTTATATTTGGCATTCACAAACTGTACATGGTGAAGGTACCTCCAGTCTATTCCATGGGTGGAATAGACTGGAGGTAATCAAAAGATACATCTAGACCCACAAAGCAGAACTTGACTGTGGAGGTGAAAACAAGTTCTTTATTTGAGAACTAGTAATAGTAGTTGAGTTGTGGGTTTGTTTGATGAGGGGGAAAGTAGCTGCAGACTGATTGCTGCCTTCTGAAGGTGTTGTCAGTGTCATCAGACACTTCTTGTTTATTGTTGTCAAAAACAAAAATTATTCATGATATTTTTCAAACACTGAACTCAAACTATATTATTAAAGGATGTCAAATTGAGTGCTATGCTGATTCGTCTGCTGAGTGTTTCCTTCGGTTGAGTGTCCAGTTTATTACCTGCAGTGAACTAATCAGTGACACAAGTTTAAGCAAAGCTGCTTCTGGTGTCCCATCCCTCCACTGATTACAGGATCTTTCCAAAAGCCTGATGAAAGTGAAAATTTAGCATCAGTCGTGAGAGAAGTCTGTTTGGCTCCAAGTAGTTATTTGCATTTGCTGAGGAAAAGCAATCTGATTTCATGGTTGATACTGGTGATGCATGTTAATGCCAGGTATAAATCACATATACCTACCTGGAACAAATCTGGGCACAGCACTCATTAATGCAACCCTCAGTTCTTCATAAACCCTTCAGGATTTTGTTGTTTTTTTATCATCGTGGACTTGACTTGCTATAAAAACATATTGTCAACAGATTCTAAATCCAAACACACTCATGTCGAAGACACAGAGGACAGGACACAAATTTCATGCATCTTTTATTTGCCAGCAGGTTGTTATTCTCACCTCCCCTGGCTACTCATGTAACTCCAATACTGCGATGGGGCTGAGCTTGAGTTTTTTAATGGAATTTGTAAAAAATTAAAAAATACCATACAGTGTCGTGGCAAGCAAGGTAAGCAGTGTCTGTCCAGTTTAGGCTAAAACTCAATCAACATCAATTAGAACGATAGAAGAGTGGAGGCGATATCTCAGAAGACCTTATTTTCTCAAAAAATATTTGATGTTTTATTCATCATGTAATTTATTGTCTTCTTGTGTCAACAGCAGGGTATTTTCCTTGCAAGCTAGCTTTACTTCCAGCAGTTATAACTATAATTTCAATATTTTTCATGGGTGTGTCTGCGTCCTGTTGACAAAGACTGGAGCTTGACAAGCGGAGGGGAGAGTAGCTTCATTTGGAGGTTTTGCGTACACATATATCCTGGGATCTTTGTCAGGTGAATAGCTGTAGCCAAACTGTGCTTGACCGAGCTTTCACAGTTCTAAGATCAGTTATGATATTGCACACATCATGAGCGTCGCGTAGAGATATGTGATAACTAAACCTGCAGCAGCGTTCAGCAGTAGCAAATTAAATGGAAAACGTCATAAATTGCTCACTTCTGTGTAAGTCATGCAGCACGTTCAAGAAGTGTGAGACAGAATATTGTTACAGCTCCTGTCAAGAACAGCTTAGTATGGCAGGTAGTGTTTGTAGTGAGAGAGACACACAGAAATATAGAGGGACAGAGACAAAGAGAGAGTGGTGATGCTGGTGACTGGAGCAGAGAGTTAGATGTTCAGCTATCTGTAAATGTCAAGGCCAATAAATACTATAAATAAAAAGAGTTTCCAGTATCAGCAACCTGGATACTGTCAGATACTGTTCCAGAAATAATTGTTTGAATGAATTAAGGTCAAAGCAAATGAACATTAAAAAGAAAGTGGGATGAACAAAGAATAATTAATAAATAGCAATAAACTGTGCTCTGCTGGTTGGACCACCACTGTTTTGATTTTATACATTTGAAACAGGCTCCGTTTAGCTTCTATGCTGAGCACTATGGAGGCACATGAATGTAATTAGCTAAAAAGTGAAAATCCCCAACACAGGTGCTGGTGTCAGAGAGAAGGCAGGTGTAAAGCCCACACTTTCTTTTACGTTTCTATTTGTGGAGCCTGTCATCGGTGTTGATGGAGTTTTCACTGGTGGTTTTTGTTGTGGCCTTAATGGGTTTCTCCTCATGAGCATTTGGTTTAAATTGTCTTTTTTCGTTTTTGTTTTTGTTTTGGTTTTTTTTTTTTGTTTTGAAGCCAGCAGCTATTGGAATTTGTTCGCAATGTACTTCAAACTAAATTAGTTAAATATATATTGAGGGAAAAGAAGGCCTTGCAGCACATATCCTGTTTTCTATTTCGTGGCTTGGTTTTCAACTGGGTTGTGGATTATTAGACCGCAGACTCTCCTAGTAAGAGTTACTTACTTCATTTTCATCCTGAAGGCCTGAACTCATTCACCACCAGCGATCTTAGCCTGAGAGGCGTAATAAAAATACCAGCTGCCTCCAGCCTCACGTGGCATCTGCTTTAATCTGCATATTAACAGCTGATTTATCACTGCCAGCTGGCCATCAAGGTAATACATGTCTGGTGACAGAGACCCCTTAATAAAAAAAAAGAATTAAAACAAAGATTCATTTACAGAAACACAGCACAGATGTAGATGCAATATGTTCAGCATACCTAGTAAACAATAAAACTACAGCAATACATTGTGCTTAAAAAAAAAAAACTCAATGGCTCATAATTGTTGACTCAGTTTCCGACAGTTAAGGGAAAACTAAGACAAAACTCTTTGGTATGAGCATCAACATGTGAGAATTCAATTTACATGCCACTGTTTTACTTTCTAAAACAGTATTGTATTGTGAAAAGGCAGTTTGCTTTATGTCTTCCACTAATCCCAGACAGTAGCCTCTTTAAACTCAGAAACCAATAGGCCAATTAAACTCTTTTTTTCTTCTTCTTCTTCTTTTTTTTAATCAAAAGCTTTTCTCTGAGCTGAGGATCAATGGCATGAAAATTCCACAGGTTCAAAGCAAGTCACATCCTATATGTTTAACCAAATCCTGCCGGCGTGTGTGCCAGAGGATTTGGTTAAACACACACACATACAAACCTCCAAGCCTCAATCTGTGTCTCCAGAGAGAAATAAAAAAAATGGGAGTGTGATACTGATAATGAATATCATGCAATGTTAATGCATTAAGTCAGAGATTTGAAGGAGACTAGGATAGTTGACAGAACATGTCTTAATCCTAATCCATCAGTCAGATCTCTCCTTTTGATTTCCCCACAGAGCACACGCTGATTGATTTAAATCTCTTGCAGCCTGTCTCCAAAGCTGAGAACCACTTTAACTCAATCACTATCTCCTGCTCCTCTTCCTCCCCCTGTCCTTTGACTCTCCAAAGCATGCACTTGTAAATTAATTTTATACTTGGGTATGATCCCATGTAGAGAGTTGCTCTTATCCCACATAAAGTTCTTGGTTGATGTACAATGCTTCCTTAAAAGCCTCATCAGCTCTGGAAACTAAGACACCAAAAGCATCCATCTGCAGTAAATATGAAAGATGTTGCCTTTTTTTCAGACCTGTCAGAAGCTCATTAAGTAACTTTTATTGTTTTGTTTCAAAGAGAGAGAAATAAAAAGGTATCTTCAGGTAAAAGTGTGATCAAAACAAATACAAGACGGAAACTTTTGTTCTGTTAAAGGCTTTGATCTAAAACATAACAGGCTCAGAACTCAGGAAGTCTCATTAAGCAGATCTCAGCATTTTATCTGACGGGTGCAGGGAAAATGATGGGGCTCAGTACTTACAGCAGAGGTGCATTGTGGAGATGTGTGGACAGGAAGGTGGAAACACTGCTGCTTTACTGGGCGCACACATCCATTTCCTTTAAAGGTCCCATACTTTACATTTTTTCCTATGTTTTATTTGAAGTGTTGATACTCATGTGAAGATATATTTGTGTTTTACGTTTTAAGTAGTTCCCTTCTTTAGGCTTCTCTCTGGTGCGCTAGTGACAACTGGTGTGTGAGCCAATCAGGGGAGAGCATCTGAGCCTCTCGCCTTATTGGTTGAGTGTCTTATAAGTGATCTAATAAGAATTTAGCAGATTTCAGTCAGAGAAACCAAAGGCTGAACAGTGGATCCAAATGAGCCAGGCTTGGGAATGGCTAATGACTGGTGCTGCTTCATTGTGACATCAGAAAATTACAAAAGTCTTAATTTTTCATTTTAAGGAAGATTTTCTGAATAGAGGCTGTGTGCGTTTCTCTGTGGACTGAGTACTTTGATACTTCCATAGTATTAATGTAGCATCCAGCTTTAAATTAATTAAACTGAATAAAAAAAGGAAACACATGGAAATCTCACTTTCTATAATATTGGACCTTTAAGTTGTAATCCTTAAAATTACATCTCTATAGAGGGTTTTAGCATCTTTCATCATGTTGGTCATGTCATGTTTGACCAACATCATGTTTTGGTTTTATTTTGGTTTCAAATGTACTGTTTAGTCCAGCCTCTCTACATAACATAATTTCAAAGTATAGGATACTGAAATGGTTGTTTTAATGCTAATAGACTTTGATAGGAACTGTCAGTATGTCAATGCTGTAAAACTTAAACTCATTATCAAATGAGAGTAAATTTAAAAGCATACATTTCGTTCCCCTCAGAGCCTCATTTGGACAAGATTGTCAGATGATGGAGCAAAACACAAACAGCAAAGTAAACTTATTTTAAAATACAAGGGATCCAGTATAAATACACAAAGTACTCCATTTAAATCCTTCCCCCCACTTTGTTGCAAACTATTGTGGGAAAAGCAATTTTGAGCCCACCATGCATAAGCTCATTGTAGCAGATCAATACAAATTATGGAGCAGCGTATCGCCTTCTAGTGCTTCTTTTTTAATGACCTAATTAAGTGGGTACAGTACTGCCAGGAGTTTACAGGAAACAGTCAGCAGATTGTTACAGGGATGATTTCTAGCTCAAAATCCATCTATGACATTAGTTTTCCATACCGACCTGCTACGCATGTCATTACCAGGCTGCTCCTGCGCAGATGATTTTACTGTTGGGTGTATATTATGCACATATATGCACCGATGTGGACACACACAGAATTGGTGCACTTACACACTCATTCACTTTAGGGTCGATTTATAATCTCCAAGATGACTTTCCCATAGTCCAGTGCTCCGGTTATTGCCCTTCCATGTAATTTGATTTCAGGGAAATTAAAAACTGATTGCACTGGGGTTTTGATCCAGCTGCAACACACACACACACACGAACATGGTGCTAATAGTGAAATGTAATCAGTTCAGGAGATACAAAGGTATATTTCTGGTCCCATTTCATCATTCATTTTCTCCATGTTGTTGATTAAAAAGCTGTGAAGCACTTATGGAAATCAGTTTGTGACTCTACGGTGCCATGTTTGATCATTTCAGTGGTGTCATATTTTTGTATATTGATAACCTGTAAAGTATTTTCCCCACCCAGCAGATTTTCTAAATGACTTCTGTCTCAGGCTCAACAACCAAGCAACACTCACATTTCTACACGAGGAAATAACACTTGGAGGAAAAGCAATTCTCAACATGAGTTTATCAAAGTTTAATTTCCTGTGAATCTCACCTTTCTGTGTTGTGCAGCAGATGAACTTAACTGATGGCAGACAGGATAAATTATTATGTGAGCACAAGATAATGGATTCTAATCCATACCTGAATAACGGTACTGTGCCATCGTAAAGTTTCACCTCAAAACGCACACAACATAAAAATTGATGAAATTGATGATTCTAAAAAAAGGCACAAATGTGTGTGCCAGATTTAGTCAAACTAAAAAAAAAACCTCATTTATATTCATCTAGCAAATAACTTGTTGGTTTTTATCCCTGAGACACCTGTACACTATGTTTCCAAAAATTAATACTCATCTGTGCAGAGACTTTTCTTTTTGGGAGTTATGTGAAAATAAATCCCCCCCCCCCCCCTCGTGCTCTGAGGACAGCTACTGAATGGAAATGATTCATCTTTTGTTTTCTGGATTTGTCATGTTTGTAATGATAGGGGGTAATCACAATAAGTACTTCATTTTCAGCAAACTGTGCTAATGCGTGTGCTTGTTAATGTTCAGCTCCAACACAAAAGCAAAGCAGTTAAAGGACTTTAAAGGTTCGATCTGACACTGGTTCACAACATCCTTTCAGCTCCAGCTGTCATTTCAGCAGGTTTTTGGTGCAGAGCCATGTACAATGAAGAGGTTAAAGCTACACTGTACACAAATCAATCAACTTCTCTCTTTTAGGGCCTGTGAATTTGTCATGTTTGCATTGCTTTGTTTTTAATAACACAGCTGCTCCACAGCCATATGACATGTTAAGCTGAATCAATATTCTTATGAAGTTAAACAGCCAAGGCCCCCTGGCTATGCAGGCTGATAGTTTGTTAGCAGTCTGTTTCACTATGCAGTTTGATTTTAATGCTCTGTCACTAATGCCACACAGTGCGACACTAAAATACCAAGCAATTTTAAATGAGCAGATCGCTCATTGGGGCAGGTCAGGTTTCAAAAAAAAACATTAGTTAGTTAGTTTGCTGCATGTGATGGCCAAATTTATTACAGCACATCTTAACAGATTCTTTGAACCTATACTTTGATTAAAAATTATACAAATTAAAATAACAGTGCCCATCACCAAGTTTACAACCAGAATAAAAGAAGGAGGCCCTATAAGAAGTAAAAGAGATGTCTTTAAGCCTTGTACTTTTCCAGGGCCAGCCAAAAGGGGGACCCAACCTCCTTTACATGCTAATATACTTACACCATAGACTGTATATAAAGATGGACGCCACCCATCAGCTCAGAGTGAGCTGCTCTGCTGTCACCATCTTGGCAGTGCCTGACTCCGCCTTACTGTCAGTCCTAAAATTTTAGCATGTATGTACTCACCCTCCTGTCACTGAAAGCAACCTGCCCTCAGTTATGTATAACTTTAGGTTGGGTGAATTTGGGTCAGTTTGAGAAATTGAAAATGTAGATGAAACTGTTGTGGAATGACATGCAAACAACTGGCATCACTGTGTTGTAGTGTCTTTTCAGCCCTTCGTGCTTCTCTCCTGTCTGTGCTCCCTTATATAGTATTTCATTATAGTCAAATTCCCAATAAAGCTGTTTTTATTGACATGTGTTTTTGTTTCTATTGTCATATGATGGGACAAGTTTGAAAAACTGACTAGGCAATGTGTTAAGTTAAAGGCCATTTCCTAGCTGCTGCTCTGCTACTGCTACTGATTTTATAAGTTGGGTGTAAACTCCCCATTCATTAATAGAAACTGTTTGCAGTTTACTGCAAAACAAATGTAAACTGTAAATTCATTTCAGTGGCAAACGTCAAACTTCCATCAAACCAACCTTAGCAATACAATAATGTCAACAATAAGTGACGAGTGATGAAGAGAGAACCAACTACAACAACAGGCATTTAAACTGACATGACAATCTGATCCAAGACGATCAACTAAAAGGAAGTTCTTCTTCCTGAGTTGTGCAGCCAAAGTCTGAATGATTCTTAACAATCTCTACCTTCTCATTCAAACTTACATTACCTGTGAGTCTGCCCGGCTCTGACCTTTTTGACTGGTTTCTGTCATGAAAGCTCAGTTGTGGTATTTGACTGAACGTCAGCATCAGATAAAATCAGTCTGATGTTCCAATGAAAACAGTGAGAGTGATAAATTTTCAGCTGTTTCTGATCCCTTTTTTGTTTGTTTACCTCCCTTACCACACTTAATAAAGGTGAGTCTTATCTTTCTGTTGCAGCCTAAGGAGGAAGTTTATCACATAATGAAGAGATCACATCTGTTAGCTTGGAAAAATACAACTTTCTATCTATGATATTGTGTATATATAACTGTGCTGTATACCTTAAGTGCACATTAATGACTACATGGATTTAGTATGGGTAGCCACAGTACAGTTAAAGTCCTCTACACATTATTGCAAAATCTTTTTTAAGTTACTCTTTGATGGCAGCTTCCAGTCATCACTCTTTTGACATCTTAACCTCTTGAATGTTACAAATTCAACCACATTGGTTCGACACAAAGTAGATAACAGAACAGAAACCAACAGTGTGTCAGGAGTTAGAGACAGATTCATTTACAATGGCAACAGGAAGGCTGGGTCACCATCCAAGGCTGCAAGCTGTGAATTACAGTGATCCTTTTTAATGTAGTGATTCTGTTACTGCAATGAGGTTCAACTAACTCAAGGTTTGAGTTAAACTTTTTTTTTGCAGAATAGATAATAATAAACATTCATAATGTCTAAAGACCACATGTTTGAGGGAATTAAACAAATCTCTTGCCTCCAGTTTGGAGGCTTTTTAAACTCCAAGAGAATGATCGTACAACTTTTGGATGGTTATCACAATTTAGCATTGATATTCTCATCCATCTAAATGCTGAGCAGTAATATGCAACCAAGTACTTAACATGAGATACACTGTTGGTTTCTGGTGCCAGTAACCAACTGTTCTGCCAAGGCCAGACCAGAATGAGGAGAAATCTCATTTAGTCTTCAATGGCTTTTTAGAAAGTTCATCAGAATTGAAGAAAATAAGGGTTAAAATCTTCAAATGCAGACAAGAGCAATCGATGGACACTTGCGTGTAAGAGCAGGAACAAGAAGTTACAAAAAAAGTTACATAACTCATCAGACATTAAGAAAAGACAACATCACTTTCAGGGTTCAGTGCATAGGATAACACATTAATAAGTTACTTTTTTAGTATCCAAAATACTAAAGCTCCCATGAAATGAAACTGCAGGAACTACATAAAAACCACAGCATGGATCCTGTAAACCACCTCTGAAGTTCCAGCTACAGTAGGTGTCTCCATGACCACATTTTGTCATGATAACCCACAGACCCAAATACACACACACAAACTCACAAAGTGGAAACAATCCCAACCCTGCGTTCATGTCTGGTCAACATCACAGCACCAGTACTGCTCCAAATCAAAGTCATTTTCTCCAAATACTGTCCTATTTGAAAACGTGCTCAGTCTTTGTCATCCTGGGGAGAAACTGGTGTGTGATTTCAGCTTCAATTGTATTAAACGAAAATACCACTCGAATGCTCTGACATTTTCCTTTTTCTGTGATGCTGCAATTTGTACCAGATTATCGATAATGGTTGATAACGGATAACAACTGCAGAGCTAAACAATTATCCTCAGTCCTCAAACCTATTCCCTGAGCCGTGGTCTGGTTTTATAGAAAGTGGGGACAGAGGGAATCTCAATCATCTTTCATTCTTGATTCATCAAAATATTCTTGGGGAATGTGTTCACATTTTGTTTCAGTCCAACAATTTCACCTCTAGTCGTACAATGTGACTGTTCCTGGCAGTGCCTCTTAATCATGGCTCCAGTTCAGACAGAAAATCATCAAAAAAGAGTCCTATTCCGTTATTCCTAGCTGCAGTATTCAGGCTGCCATGCCTCCTTTAAAGCCATTGCAATTACAGGGCCTTGAAAGTTTTGTTTCATGCTTGTTTTTTATTTTTCATCACTACCTCACTGAGTCAGAAGTGTATCATTTCTGCTACTTGAAGAGATTTTGCACCAGTGATTTTCTCTCCTGATTGACCAGACTGTAAATCACGGCCTCTGCCGTGTTCTCAGGTAGCAGGTCAAGACGAAGGTCCCAGCTGAGGACAGTGTCCACCTGGAATTAACTGGTTTCACATCACATAAGCACCACAACCATAGCAGACCTTCCTCACCGTGGATATTTTGACATGTTGTGGCAGTAGAAGCACATCTGTAACCAGTAACATCGATGATGACTCAGTTCCATTTAGGTTTGCCAGTAAGCCAGGCCAGAGAGCCAGTCTGCACAATAGGAGAGTCCTGGCACAAAGCACCTAAATGGAATTAATCCATAATTAATGTAATTAGATACACCTGTGTTTGAAAAGACAGAAATGCAGTCTGAGAAAGGTCTGCAGCCTCGGCATGTTTTGGCACATAAATGCCAGCTAAGCCCGCTTGCAAATACAGAAGGTGTACAGATGTGCAGGTTGGCAGGAGCGCACATGGTGTATCTCAGCTCACAACAAAAAGCACGGCACAGCTGTTCCAACACTCAGGATATGAAACAAATTGGAAAGTGATAGGGCCTGTTAGCGCTGTAGCTTGGCTTAACAGGGAGTGTTTTGAAGACACACATGCGCTCTTGCACACACGTACACCAGTCTCTAAAAAACACACATAAATAATATGTAGGGTTAGGGTTAGTCACTTGCCTGTAACAAGCAAACTATGACTTCAGTTATTTGCTGTGTGGTTTTTAGCCTGACTGTGGACAGGGTTATACTTTAGCATACAAGTGGGAGCAGAGTCTCATGTTGTTAACCAGCCAGTCTACAGTCTGTCAGTGCAATTAACACTGTGTTGATTTGTTAAATTTAGCACCATGTAATTGATTGTTTATTATAATTTTGGAGCAGGTAATGAGTGAAATGGAAAGTGGCCATCTTTCTTATTAGCATCACTGTTCTCTTTCCATTTCTCTATCTCTTCATTACATAAAGCTGCTTGCAAAGGAAAAAAACTTTCTAGGTGCAATCTAAGAGAAAAAAAGTGCCTCCCAAGGCCTTTTGGGAAAAAGGCAGAAGATCTCCAAAAAGTAGTCAGCTACAGTATGAATCATTGTACATAAATATAACCCACTCGTGTGAAACTTTGAGTCTGTCATTGTGGTACATTTCATGGCCTTTTGGGAGACATTGGAACTTCTCCAAACAGTAGTCAGTGTGAAGATATTTGAATCACTAGGCATAAAATATAACCTGTGAGCATTAATATAACTTGCAAAGAGCAGAAGACATGGGTAGGTACAGTGGACAGAAACTCAGAGATGGATGGAAAAGGGGAAACTAGATGACTACAGAGAGAAATGGGTGTCCACAGTGTGTGTTTACAGCTGTCTTTTTCGAGGGAGAGGGCTTTTCCTCAGGGCGGCAATGTGCACAAGTTGGATTTATCTGGCATTATATCCGTGCTGCCTTTCTGGTAACAGAGAAGACTCGCAATGATGAATCACATGTTTTGTCAGTTCCAGAGACTTATGCTTCTTTAATTTCATTTTTCAAGTTATTTGTCTTCCATTTCGACCCCTCAAGAGATTCAAAGGCCGTGATTCATTTTTAAGGGCTGGATATTACTGTCATTCTGGCATCAAACAAAGAACTTTGCATAGAAAGAAGCAATTGCTCTTCATTAAAACAGTGTGGATGTTTTGATCACATAGTAAATGATAGTGTAAACAAATGATGCAATGTTTGTGTGAGTGTAATGTAGATGAATGTGTGTGCACTGTATGTGTGAATTTAGAGGATTTATCATCCTGATCAAATGCTGGAAAAACAATTTCCACATCATGTCACAAATGACTCAACCTCAAAGGTGAACTACATTATAAATGTCTACAGCTAAAAACAGGTCCAAGGAGGAAAGAAACACAGACACACAAATCATGCAGATTTTAGATAAGCCAATAGCTTGACTACATTATTTTAACCTAGTTTGTGAATCTGCAATGTTTCTTAAAATCAACTAACAGCAGAAAGAATACATGAGTGCACATGACTATGATAAGGACAGTAAAGTCAAGGTCGAACCAGGAAGCAGGTCTTCTAAATGCATGGATGAATTAAGTCGAATTGGGAAGAGCTACAGTATCTTGGATGGTTCCACGTGCCACAGTCCAGGTTCTTACGTTCTGGAGTTCTTCAGTAGCTCAGCATGAAACTGTCCTGGTCCGATCATCAGATGACCAACTGTGTTAGAAAATATCTGGTTGTTTGATGAACAGTAGAAGACACAAGCATAAGGTGAGAATTTAACTCCAGTTCCCATAGTGCATTGTGGAAGAAACAGCTAATCACAGCGTTTAAATTGATGAGATAGACCTACATGGCCCTTACATTATCAGCATCTAATCTTAAGTATCATTGATGAGATGATTCAAAGAAATAAAATCTCATCTGGCCAAAAATCATTTACTGCTGACTATAAAAAAGGTAAACTGTAAAACTGTTGGCAAGTCACCATCAACTGCAAAACGAATGTAATCCTGTGTAATCCTTTGTATTGTGACCCTTAATACATCATATTGATCTGACTTTAAACGTTAGGAGTCAACGAGGCTGAGCCAGGAAAAGAAATCAAACTCTCCATCCATACTTAACTGTGATGGACGTTCACAACCGGCTGTGTAATAACTTTACTCATCCAGTTTACAACTTTATTGATCATCTGATCACTTGTGATTGTTGCCCTATTGGATCTTTTTTTTTAACAATGGTTCCTCCTCTTGAGATCCCAGTAATTATTTTTGTCACTGCTCAGGCCTGGAGAAACGATTTGTTGTTCAGTTAAGGGGAATTCATTAATAGTGCTGCATCAATACCCCCTACTAACAGGCCACAGTGTATTCTGAGAGGCTTGATTACCCTGGGCTCCTCTACCACAGTGGCACTTTGTTTTATTTGCCCTCCCTTGAGCTGAGTAGTGGTACCCAGGATCATCTGATGGCTCACAGCTCGTTTTTGGTTTCAGTTCATTTAGATTAACATGTAAACACAGAGATATTATTTATTGTCCACTACAGTCTTGACAACCGCTGCCTTTTTGACATTCAACAACCAGTCAATAAAACAAATGACGCGACATGTGACCATGATGCTCTGATGAGTACAATGTTATCATAATTGATGGAAATGTGTTTTCATTTACAGTCCACTATTGCTGCTGCCCCAGCCAGTTAAACTCGGAGCAGACCCCACCCCCTCCCCTTCTACTGTTGTTTGTTGCTGGATGCCACAGGGAAAAACACCCATTCAAGCACCATTCACTGTCACCATTAGGTGGCACATAAACAAACCAGTCACGTGTCTTTGGTTCAGCAGTGGTTTCTACAGATTCTCAGACTTACAGTAGCTGCTGGAGCTTAAATAAAGTTAGCAGCCCATCATTTTATCACATATTGTCAGATGAGTGCAATCCTGTTTCATAATCTGCTTGGGTGCCATTTTATTATCAAGTGGCTGAGACTGTCTGTCAAGAAAAGGCGTTTGTTCTTCATTTAGACTGTGGGAAAATAGAGATGGCAGCAGAGCAGAAGAGATAAAGGAGGGAAAGTCATGGACAGAAGAGGAGATCGCAGTTTGAGCTGGGGATTTAACCACTTGACTGTCTCTGGACAAAAACCACATCAGTATTTAATCAGTATGTCAGTCCACCACTGCACCAACTTTGAATATCTCATCTCTGATCTTAATCTTATCTGTGACTGAGACAGAAATTGATTGTCTTTCTCTTGCAATGAGGGCTGCCCTTTTTAAACTTTCGATCCATAATGATTCAGATAAGGCCTGTCCAGTGGGAGAATGTTATCATCTGTTGACATATTGGATGCTAGAATAAGCAGACTGATCAAACATGCTTTGAATCAGCACTGGCAGCCTGGAGCAACCTCGCTGATTAAAATTCCATGACACCACACATGCACACAGACCAACGCATTCAGCAATAGCCCATCACACTTTATTTACATGTATTCTTCAAGGCCACTGTACTATTCATCCAGCCATTAAAATAACTGTCTTTGAAATTCAGTTTGATATTCCCAGTGTGTGTGGAGACCACTTTAGCCACACTAGCTCCAGCAAGGGCAATGTCGGTCTTATTTATTTTATTTATTTGGTACATATTCACGGCCACGGTGATACCTGCGCCACCAGTGGGTGAATGTTTCCAGTGATCAGTCTCAGCTCTAGTTTGATGTCACTGCTAACATGCTAAAAGTCTGCTGTATCATGAATATTGCAGTGTCATGCAGCTGCTTGCACATCTTGTAAGTTGCCACACTTTTCATTGCTGTGATCATCCACCATTTCTCCATTTGGTGAATACTGATCTTATCTGTGTGTAGCCAGTATATGATTTAATGTGTGTTTAACATCTATCTTCATATGCTGTCGTCAGTGATACTAGTATATAATGGCATGTTTTAATAACATACACAAAGACTTTGTGAACCAGTGCCTTACATTCACTTGACAAATTGTGGTAAACACATAGTTAGTCAGACAGAGCAATAACTACTTTCAATCACTTTTGACTACACACATAAAACTTTCCCTGTCATTGCTAATTCAGATCCGCCTGCTTTGCCATCTACAAACTGTGACAATCAGTTAAAACATTTATCCCTCTCGGCAACTATCTTCTTTGAGTCGACTCTGCAAAGAAGAGGGAGACAGCAAATAGACTCTGAGTTCTGATGAAGAGCACACAGCCACTGCATTTATCAGCACACAGCAGAGAGGAGTACTGCACTGACATGCTCACACACACTGATGTACACACACACACACACACACACACACATCTCTTGTAACTCAATGATATACAGTTGGGTCCAAATGCGGACTCAGACTTTTGGCCCATCTATATACAGACACACGTGCACACACATGGTTGTCTGATGAGTAATTGAAGTGCAGTGCATCTTATCACTCATGTGATCAGACTTTTCCCCTTCTGGTTCTGTGCCTGTATGACTCTCTGTAAGGATGACTGCTAGTCGCTGCCTCCAGATGTTAAATTGTCTATTAACACATATTCTCACAGTGGTTCTCAGCTACCTAGTGTCCAACCTTGCAGGATTTGGCTTCTCCAAGTTTACCTTAAATCTGATATATTTTTATTCATTCTCTATTAAAGATTTGTCTTTGTTCAGCCTCTCCAATGATCTTTTCAGGCTTTCACTATTCTAGCGATTGATTGATTGATTGCTTTTTGTGTTGTTTTATGAGTCACAGTTGGACTGAAAACTAGCTCTTATTGTGGCTTTGTGTGTGTGGACTGCAAACTCGCTTACTCACAGTTAGGGAAAGATATGCACCGCCTGGAGTTGAAGCACTGAAAAAAAAGGATAAGCTGCTTGATGGGTTTGTCTTCGTGGCTGCTGCCTGGGCAAAGCATATTTCATTATGTCCCCATATAGGCCACAGTCACACCATCGCCAGTATATGTCCCTAGTATATGCTTGTCCCAATCAGTCTAAAACTCCACACATTCTGGCTGTGGGAAAAGAAGAGACAGCTCCTTCTTCTTCTTGTATCATATATCAGGAACTTCATCGCATCTGACACAAATACTCACATGGATTTAAGGATGAACTAATTAGATATTTGTGATCAAAATAACTTAAAATGCATATTTTCATTATCACTAGATTTAACAGAAATGTCTGATAGCAAAAATGATGAAGGGATGACATTTTATGTCCAAAAGACCATGATCTTAAAAACGCTTCTGGCTATTATTCAATGCCATAACTCATCCAACCAAGGCACAAAACTGACAGGTGGTTATTCTCCATTTGATGCTGGGCCTTCTGGCTTTATAGAAAATATACTGATACATTTAGAGACTTTGCCAATTGCAGAGATGAGGGATTTGGATATAATGTGACATCATCAGCATATAGACTGATTTTATGACAGTATGGATTGGCTTGTCTGCCTGGTTTGTGTTGAGTTTTGGGAGGGAGACATTCCTCAGAAAAACATTGGCTCTTGTAGATGTGGTGTCATGATCAGTGATGTATAGTTTAGAGTATTATTGTCTTCATGATTTGTTGCAGTGTGGTCTTGTGTAGTGTTACCTAACAATTTTTACCATCAATTAGTTTAGCCAATAGTCTAACAGGAGAAGAATCAACATCCATTACCAGGAGAACAACTGGATGTAAGTTTAGGTCTATGTAGTTGTTTGTCTCAGACAAACATGATGAGATTTGATTATTTGAAGCAGTGTGTTTTATATCAAAAATGTATGTATGTAATAGTAATAGTACGTAAAGCATTCATATTTTGTTGGGCACAAAGGGGTAAAACTTCCTAAAATACACATAAGACATATTATAGCCTGATAATTTATCTGGCTATTCTAACTATCAATAATTGATAGTTTGTGTCAACATTCATCTTTACCAAATTCTGAGAAAAATATGTCTTTTTAGATGCTTCGCTATATTAACCAGCTGATGACTAACTGTGTCTGACATTTTAATGCTGTAGCATATCATGAGAGACAACCAGATATTTTTCTAACTGTGATTACTGTGACAGGTTGATGAGAGAGTTGAAAGAAAAAAAAAGCTGCAGCTCATGAAAGCAAAACAATAAAGACACTGAAACAAACCCTAAAACTGAGAGTAATGCACATATATTGATTAGTGCAGCTTTAAAAACACCAAATTGTGGTTTGGCACAGTTTTAAAGGTATCATGTGATCAGTGCAGACACAAACATATTTTTACTTCAAATTTGTGCCAAGATAGGGAAGAAAAAAATGTCTTATTGATGATTATCTTTGATTATCTTTTAACAGAAGCCAATTTTAGAAAAGTCAGTGAATAGTTCTGGTGCTCCCATCAGCACGCTTTGTCATGGCCTGTTATGCAGGAATCATCTCAATGTAATGGATTTCTAGCTGCCAATCATTACCAGAGTGCACAAAAAATCTCTTTCCCTCCCAAGAAAATGTCTGTCTTGTTATTTTCGAACAGAAGTGTCACTCTGATCCACAACCCAGCCCCAAGCTAAACTCTAAATGACATGACCAAATGAATTTGTATTGAACCAGACCTGAGGGCAGTAAGGACCGGGTAAAAGCTGCTTATTTCTGAGCTGATACAAAGCCCACACACAAAAGTAATGGTCAAACTCACACAGTGAACTAAATGAGTAAACACATCAGCTCCTGTCCTGGGGGTTGTAAGATTGGTTGTTTCACCTTCTGCAAGTTTCCTCTTTAGCTTTCAAAGGAAATTGTCACAAGACAGTAATTGCTCAAATGGATAGAATCGGTGAAGAAAATTATCACCACATACGAGGTTATAACTTGAAAATGTATCCTCTTGTTGGTGCCTTTACCTTTCATTTCATCCAATGCCACTGAATCATTGAATTCCCAGCATCACAAACACCATAAATTATGCACAGTTGCTTCACTGTGATTTGATTACAACCATTTTTCAAAACTCCTCCATCTGTAGCCATTAACACCGAGCTCTCTATTATTACTGAAAGTATGAACACTTTGCCACAGTCGCTGAACAATTCGAATAATTATTGTGGTTATTATGGAAGCCCCAGCAGTATGCCAGGTCTCTTTTCATTCGAAATTGCTGAAACACTATTGAGTGAATAAAGCCAGCCAGAGACCAAATGGCTAAAGGCACCCGGCATTACTATTAGTGCTTTGTTACCATGTGAGAGAGAGTCCGCTAAGATAAGGCTGCTTTGACGCAGAAGATGGATGCTCTAAATGCTCATAACTACTTTTACGAGACTGAAAACATTATATATATATATATATATATATATACATACATACATACATACATACATATATATATATA
>CM076652.1:5467457-5481946 GCA_038496675.1 Rachycentron canadum
TATATACATATATATATATATATATATATATATATATGTATGTATGTATGTATGTATGTATGTATATATAGCTGTTGTCAAATTACTACAGTGAGAGATGAACAGGTAACATTTCACCTCGTCATTTATTTATTTTTTAATCTAGTTTCATCGTGACCTTTTAATTCGTGCCACAGGCCGACAAAGTTTCCTTGGAATTTTCTGTGAATATACTTGGTCTCTTGAGTATGAACTTTATTTTGGTGTATTTTGGTGGTTATTTTGGTGTCCTTCTCCTCTCTCCTCTATCAGTCCAAATTTCTTACATTTTTAAATAAACATCAGGTTTGCTGATTCATGAGAACAGTAAGTCTCCATTTTGGGCTCCTTGCTACAAGCTATTACAAACTTTTCTATAGCACTACCCTCTGACCAAAATGTCAATGTTGCATTAAAAGTCCAATTGGCAGATCCCCCTAAAATATGCACGTCTGTGCTCTTCAGAATTAATGACACCATGGTTTTCGTACCACCCACAGGAACAACCTTGCATTTCTGGCAGTGTGGGTCAGTCAGTGAGTTCACTTCTTTGGTCCAGACTGAAATATCTCAACGAGTATAGATTCTGTGTGGATGTTAATGTTGCCCAGAGGACTTTCCTGTGTCTCCACCAGCAGGTCAGAGATTTCATTACTCACAGAAATATTTTGATATCTACTGAATAGGTTGCCACAACATTTTGTGCTTTACATTCATGGTTCTAAGACAAAGTATCCTGTTGACTTTGATGACTCCCTGACTCTTGTTCTAGTGTCATGAGCTTGAGGAACTACAGCCATCATAGATCAAATTTTGGTTTACTACTAATACAAGCAAATTAAATTCCCATTAGCTTCACTGTTGTAACGCTTATTAGTTAATGTTAGCATGCTAATATATTAAACTAAGGTGATGAACAGTCATTGTGAACATATAGCACGCTGATGTTAGCATGTCACTCCCTTCACATTTTGTAATGATGCAGCCCCTCATTAATCTCTACTCAATATCCCTTCATGACAAAGCAAAAACAAACTTTGATCATTTGTGAATCTGAGCTAAATTTCAGGATCTTTTGGATCAGGATTATTATGGAGTATCGAGTGCTGATTAATGAGGGAAGCAATGAAATAAAATGATTTTTCCTGTTTTAAAACAGGACAGTGATATAAACCACTTCCATTATCATGCAGTTTTATAGTTAAATAAGAATGAGTGAAATTAACTCAAACATACACAGAGGGATACATTAATAATATATATTAATTTCCCCTCCATACAATGCAAATCGCAATTTAATTGAGTAAATGCTAAAATAAATGTTATTCATTACCTTGCTGAATGAACTAGCCCTAATGCAAGTCATTACTTGTAACCCAGCACTGGAGACTATCTGCCATCATCCATCATCCTGTCTGACAACCACAATTATATCCTGAACTATGCCAACAGCAGGTTCTTACAGAAACATGACAGCAGACCACTGACATGAATGCATCCATACCATATTCATGTCTTTCAGTCCTCTGTTCAAATGCTCCCTTTCTCCTCCAGAATACTCCAGGTATCTCTTCACAATCGCTGCAGTTTGTGGATGCGAAACATCATCAACAAAGTAAGATCATCTATCACAAACATGACACCGTTGGTTGAGTTTGCCATTATTTAATTTTACCAGATTTGTTTTCATGTCAGCGCTAAATCACATCACACTCCACTCACTGTCAATCACCCAACACCAACAAAAGAAAGTTATGCAAGTGCCAAAAAATCCCTAAACATCATCACCTCAGAAATCTTGTTGTCACATCTTCAGCGGTTTCAACTTTTCAACTTTCTAAAGTTGAGAGAAATGAGTAAACACACTCCGAAAGAGAGAATAGAGTTAATTCTGAGGAGTAAATGTGAATTTTACACGTTTGAACTTTCAACCACAATGTTGACTTGATTTATTGAGACATCAGTCACCAATGAGGGAGTGAGCCAGGACCCATCTTATTCAAATACAGAACTTCAATGACTCCTCTTATACAGCAATTCATTTTATTATTGTTATTATTATTATAATTTTACACCCTCATCTTCTATCATCTGTGTAATTTGCCCACTTTTACCCAACTTCTACTTTTGTCAGTGGGCATGTTATAGTTCATCTGTTTTTGCCCTATTTTCTTTTTTCCAACTGGCTCACAACACGTGTGAAAACAGCCTGAATTTTAAACTTGAAAAAATAATTACTCTTGTCCATACCCCGAAAGGAATAAAAAAATGTTAAAAACTCTGACAGAAATCTGCTTTTGGCACTTTTTCTACTGTTGACAATGTGTTTTTGTCTCACTGCCACTGAAGAGAGCTCTGTAATTTGGTGCAAATTACTAAGAAAATAGGGACAATGTTCAGAGACAGTTTTCTGAGTTTACTTAGTTGTTTTAAGTTTATGAGCAGCTATTGATTCCCAGAGGAATTTCTATCAAAGACCTAAAGCAAATTTTCTTGATACACTTAGAATATACTTTATTCTAAGTGTATTATATGTCAAATGTTTTTAATGTTTACATCTCACACTAATTTCCCATTTGTTTCTGTTCAGCTGACCTGAGTCTCAGCTTCAGGCCACATGTTGCAGGAATGTGTTTTGTGTGTGTGTGTGTGTGTGTGTGTGTGTGTGTGTGTGTGTGTGTGTGTGTGTGTGTGTGTGTGTGTGTGTGTGTGGTATTAGCTGTATTGGTGCTGAATAAATGGTGTAATACCCTTCTCTTCTCAAATATTTTAACATCCAAACATCCTACATCCCCCACAATTCCTTTTGTTAAACTCTATTAGCCTAGTTTCAATACATGAGCCAACTTGACCGTGGAAAGTGTTTACAACCAAGCATCTTAGTCAAACTATAATATGCCTTAAGGTTGCATTGCATTATGGGTGGTGAGACTGCTCATGGAAAGAAGAACTGTTTTTCCTTCCTTCTGTGATGGATCCCTCTTTGGTGAAACTGTAAACAAGCTGTAACTCTTCTGGGGGACTTGAACCTGACATTTACATCAGTGTTTCATGTTTGATCTCTGCCTGTAGCTGTTTAACATTGTCAAAGGATTTTAGTGGATTCTTCCTTAAACTGATAACCCCTGAGCAAGAAGACACAACCTTTATACTGACATGGAAAACCTCTTATTTCATCCTTTGGCGTGCAAAAGATGAAAAAACTAAAGGCATCCCACTGTCTTCACTCTTACACAGTTTACTGACTTTATAAACACACACACACACGCACACGCACACAAAGCCCAGAAAGGACCTAAGCATAAAACCCAAGGCTATACTCTGGTATTTATTCAATAACCACAGTTTTTTCCCCATTCTGCTGCGTTAGCCCTCAGAAGAAAACTGTTCAAATTGTCATAAGTAAGAAATAGTGAACAGAGAACAAAAGAACTGACATTATTTGAGCTTTCTATGCAGCAAATATGAGTTGCTAGATTTGTGTATTTTCTGCAAAATGTTGGTTATTATGGTTAGAAGTGAAATTAAAAAAAAAATTGGATACAGGGCATGTGACTTAATCTGGCAACCCTCAGCTTCAAACTGTATTATGTATCAATGACCAGCTGCAGCCCGACAGTAGGAGCAGTGGGGATGGTGATGAGCTGCGATAAATCTGAAACAGTCGGTGCCTATTTATAGTTTTATGGTTTCAAATGTCACAGAATTGAAAATGTCTGAACGGAATGAACATCAGTTGATATTAAATTGAAATCTCTATTTGCTAATATGTGAAGCAAAATGCCCCCAAAAGCAAATTAAGACATCAGGTCCTTTTTAAAGAGTTGATCTCAGCTAATAGGAATGTTTTGCAGCCAATCCAGACATGTGCAGTGGCATCGTCTTCGAAATTAGCTGGAAATATTGACTTTCTAATGTCTTTAATGTCTCTTTCCATGAGTGGCTCAAGACCAAGAGCTCTCACTGTGTATATGTCATTAAGACATTAACATCTAAATAAAATAAATTAGCCACAGCTTTTCCAACTGATTTGTTTGTTAAAATGTTTCATTTTATTCTGAAAATCCTGTCAACAGCAACCACACACAGACAGGTGAGCTGCAGGCTCAAAATACAAGAATTGTTGAAGCTGAAGTTATAATAATAATAATAATAATAATATAAGAATAATAATAATATCATTTCATATAATTTTGTCATGAAACTCTTGACGACAGAGCTACTGAATCCCAGACAAGACTTTTGGCTCATGGCCAAAAGTTCAAACACCTACAGGGTTTTACACATATTTTCTTGTAACATTTTCTGGAAAATCTCTTGCCATTGTGGGTTCGTTTGAGAGTGAATACATTCGCGCCGTTAGCTCAATGAAAAAAGGGGAAATGTGAATCTAAAAAAGGTATTATGGACTCTTTCTAAAATGCTACCACTACCAGTTTGTCATAGTCACACACAATCACAACAATAGAGAGATGGAGGGCTGAAGATGGAAAATGGAAATTACCACTGGAACAACACAGTGTCAACACTGTACATGCTGTTGATTGGAGTCCACCCCTCTGTGTCTATGGACCAGCCTCCTCTGCAGCAAACACGTATTTAATTCAACTACGGTTTCTGCATAGTCAGGCTCTTTATGTGTGCACACATGTGCATATAAATGAGAAAAGACAGAGAGAACAAGTGCATCCATTCGTTTGGCTATCTCACAAAAATGTCCCCAACACAGATAAAACCAAACTACGCCCTTCCCTGATGCTAAAATCTGTGGAGCACATAAATCATACCAGGTGAGGAAATGCACTGGGTTATGAAAACGAGGCAGGAGATACAGCTGAATACTTGTCACCTTTCCATGCTCAATTCCTTTCCTTCTTCCTTTCCCTAGTCTTTTATTCATTCTTTCCCCAGCCTTTATCTTTGATCCATCTTCTCCACCTCATTTCTTCACATCTGTTAGAGGAAATATGTGGCTCTTCTTCTTTCTCTTGCCCAGAAGCAGCCCCACTAAAACCTTGTGCTGACTTGTATGTGCTTGTGAAATCCATAAGCGTATGAGGTTTCCAGGTCATACGACTGGCAGCGGAGGGGAATGTTGGGAGAGCAGCTTTCAGACTGGACTTACAGGTTTATGGAGTGGACACTCTTAACCTTACTCAACATGGACACATCTGCATAACAAAGCTCCCTGCCACTGCAATTCATGATTCAAAATCACTGATGAAGTGATGATGAAGGAAGGAAAAGGTCTGAATTACCATTCCTCCAATGTGAGAAATTCAAAAGGTCACATATAGTAAGAGGTGATAATGAAAATGACTGATTCTTAAGGTTATGTATCTGGGTTAATCTTTCTTTAGCTAAGATGCTTGACTTGATAAATGGCAAACTGGCATAGAAGGACACTCTTCGTTTTCAATATCTGTGCAAATTCAGACCAAATTAGCAGGTTTTCAGATTTATCATGGAAATACTGGGCAGGGTTAAGGGTTGAGGTTATGTCTTATTATTACATGCAAGCAGACACACACAGGTGATTGTGCCATGCAGACCTATTATGCAGTGTAGTATGAACTGTATTATTGGGTTGTGCATCTTCTTTCATCTTACTTTTCTTTCAGTTCACCTCAGTCAACCTCTAATCTGTCTGTGGCTGTTGACCCGAGAGTTAAGAAGTACAGGCACGGTTCACGGTTACATTAGTCAATAGTCTTCAAGCTGGAGTGTGGGACTTTGAAGTGATCGTCCATTACATTCAAGGCTTTGCCACATGAGTTCACTCAAGGCTGATCAGCAACAGGTAGGTCCCTGTGTATCCTGCTGTACACTGACATTCCTGGCCATCGGTAAAGTGATGCACTTTACGTCAACCGGCCAGTTTTCCAGAGCAGCAGCTGGTGCTTTGTTGTCTGTATGGACATTGTAAACATATCAGGAGGCTCAATTAAACACCAGACAAACAACTGTTGCTTCCTGGACTTTTAATCCTTCCCCCCTGAAGCAACACAGTTCAACATGTTGAAGCATTTTTGATCAATTACGTCGGTAGGAGCAAAGTTTATGTGTTGAGACTAAAATAATAAGGTTGCAGGCAGTAAAAGTAAAACAAAAAGCTGAAAGGAAGTAAAACACAGAACATTACAGAAAAATTATTATTCCGGAGCTATAACAAAATCTTCTTCATGAGCAGACATGAAAATGAAAAAGTGTAGATATTGTCCTGTCTTCTCCTCAAACCACAACCTCACACACAGCAGACTTTTTGATGTAAAAGTGTGGGTGAATAACACTTATACATGCGCATCATCTATATTAGGAAAAACCAAGTGCTCAGTTGCAGCGGGAGATGGATATTGGCAGTCAGACCTGCTCCATCCACACTCATCTAGTCTTCCTGTGGCTCTAAATAACTAATAAATTCTGTCAGTTTATTCATAGCAACAGCGTCGTTGAAAACTTGCTTTGCTATTTTTGCCAACAGATGCCAAAAGGGCAGCATTAATAAGCTTTTAAAAAACAAGGAGGAAATGAATCCAAGAGATTCAGACAATTAAAAAGGCAGATTTCTGTTGTTCTTTTCTGCAGCTTTTCAGTTCTTTCTTTTCATATATTTTTTTTAAAGTTGTGATGGAAATGGAACCATGGTGGAAGTTAATTAGATGGCTACTTCACTCACCATGACCCCCTTTACATTTTTCTCTGGGTCTATTATTCAATTAAAGTGCTATTAGCCACTAATACTTTTGCGCTTTTCCCAGAAATGATTACCCACTCGCAGCTCTTTAAATCCAGTCATCATGTTACCTCAGTCCTGCATGCTCCATTTCTCCACCTGTAGAGGGATTACAGATGCTATAACCACCACCAGCACGAACCTCTGTCTTTGTTAATGTGTGCCAGTGAGCAACTGACAATATCAAATAAAACTGGGAGATGCATCACAGAGAAAGTTGAGCCATGCTCAGGCAACGTGCTGCTGTAATAGATAGCTGTTAGTGAGAGATGTTTGGAGGGCGAGTGTGGTAAGTAGGCACAGAAGTGAGTGGGTGCAGGAGCTGGTCAGTGGAAAAGCAAGTAGGAAAGTCAGTGAAAAATAGGTGTAAAAAGTCATGAAGGCAAACTGTGAAGAAATGTTGTGAGAAAGTGAACAATAAATGAGTGAGAACATGGGTTAAGTATCCAAGAAGCGAAGAACATGAGCAGTGAGAAACTGATTATAGGAATAATATATAAGCTAAGACATGTAATAAGGAATAAATAAGCAGCTACATTAAAGGGAAAGTAAGAAAATACATCAATAAGTAAAGGTGCATTAGCGCTTAATTTATTGGTGCAACAAATATGCAAATAAGGCCAGTAATAGCCATTATACCCTAAATGGAGTCTTTAAAATACATTTGATTTAGCACAGGTCTGTAACAGAGGTCTGTTCTCTGCGGAAGAAAAAAGCAGCAGCCATTTGTTGAAATGCCAAAGACGACATATGGCTACGTTTCCCAGATGAGGCCCCGTTGTGGTTGTATCACTGCTGTCTGTCAGATGCAAAGGCGTAAGAAGAGAAACGTGATGGCACCACTGCAGGACTTCACACGGTGAAAACGACACAAAGGGACGCTTCATTGCAAACATTTGATGGACAGATGCTTGCATTTAAAAAGCTACCACACATCATAAATGGTCTCACTTTATAAATGTAGTGTCTTCCCATGCTGCAGCACTTACTCTAATTATTATTAATACACCATGTCTCAGTCCCTGCCTCTCTGTTACTGTGTGCAGCTGTCCCACATTTTATTCTGCCTTCTGAAGCAGCTATGAACCAATGTAATAATGTCAGTGATATTGATGTGCTCTCACCAGGAAAGCTGTGGAGATTAGATAGACAGAGAGGAAGGGGAAAGGAGAGAGAAAGAGGTGCAGATGGAGCTGGAAAGTGAATTACCAGCAGCCACCCAGATCGAGCACCAGAGAGGAAGAGAAAAGTGCAGAAACAACAGGGTGGACAGAGGAAGAAAGGGAGGGACAGGCGCAGAGTTCATGTGGTTCAGAGCTGTGGCACTTGGATGTAATTCACTTTCCTCTCTCCAGAGGAATCCATTTACCCCCTTCCTGCAATTAGGGGGCCTTGTTTCCTCTCTTTATCCATCTGAATGTTTGTTTGTGTTTGCTTCTGTTGACTATTAGCGCACACACATGTAGATGCATACACACACAAACAGAGAGAGAGACAGACAGAGAGAGAGAGAGAGAGAGAGAGAGAGAGAGAGAGACCACAAAGCTACCCTCCTCTGTAATAAATCCCTCATTACTCCTTCATTGCAGTGGTTGTTTTTCTTTTTCCGCTGCTGTGTTCTGGCAGTTTGAACTGTTTTCCCTCGCTCTGCATTATAAGCTTTGTGCTGTGGAAACACAACATGGAGCCTCCTTTACCCCATAAGACTGGAACACAAGGAGCAAGACAGACAATGGGAAACGCTGATTCTTATTGGGACCACAAGGCTACGATTACCACAGACAATAATCCTGATACAACAATCACAAGTTCTACCAAGTTAACCATGTTTTTCATGCTGTGTCGGGATCTTATTTTACAAAGAAAGGTTCTGGTTATCATCATCAGATGGCACATCCACAGCAGGTTGGTGTCCGGCACAGCCATAAAGAGACATGTGATGAAGTGTGGCCCAAATCAAAGCAGCAGAGGCAGAGATATGATGTTAAATAAATACATTAACGAAAAGAGAATTTTGAACCTGGTTTTATCCAATGATCAAACCTCTGCTTTGGAAATTTATATCAATTAGCACATATTTAAGTAGATAATACTTTATTTGGACATAACATTTTTGAAAGTTTCTTAATGTAACTAACCAAGTGGGGGAGTTTTATGGTGTTGTCTATTAAAAAAAATGTGTTCCTATTCACCTGTAGTGCCTTGTTCTCCATCTGAGCCAAAGAAGTACACGTTTCTTTATGGTGAACATGATTAGCTATCAAAGGAAAAGTTAAAACCTGTTTCTGGAGTCTTATCTGACGCACCAGTGTAAGATCTGCAGCTGCTCCAGTGACGTGTGGACGAACATGAGACTGTGTAAACTTCAACTTTGAATGAACTTTATGGGAATGATCAGCAGGACTGGAATGATGTTTGACCACAGACATTTCCTGACTGACAATGTAACATTAACTTCAGCTTTTCTTTCTGACTTGTGTGTTTATGCTGATTCTACAACTTGGTTCATGTGTATGTGTTTAATCAGGGATAAACTCTGGTTTGCTACTTTTATTTATAAATGAATTGTGTTGTGACAACTATAATTTTAGTTTATTATCAGTGATGGAAAGTTTGCTCATGCATTCAACCTAAGTAAATGTTGTGATATCTGTAACCTACTTTACGTATATTTCCATTTCATGCTGTTTTATACTGCTACTTCACTGCTTTTGACTTTTCTCTAGATTATATTTATTTCACAGGTACTAATTAATCTACATTACAGATTTGGATTTTGCATTAAAATATGTTTGTATATATGGATTTGTATATAAGTGAATTAAACTTGTTAAAGTTAAATTCCAGTCTTCAACATGCATCTTGTGCCACATCTGCATCATGTGGGATTGATGATATAAATAGGAAAGATTCCCAAGTTAATGACTTCACTCATGTCAAATGCTGCAGTGTTTTTAACTTAAGAGCTAGTGTGGTTGACTTGTCCCAGACGTTGATCCCTATGCAGTTAGATTCAGCAGCTTTTAAAAGTTTTTACAAGGATTAACAGGGATGTAAAATTTCAGTTTATTTGAAAAGCACAAAGAGGTTGTACATACGTTGTGATTTGATCCTGTACAAATAAAACTGAACTGAATCATACGAGATTGAAGCATTGGAGATTATATTTATTTTTCCCGTTTCCCTCTGTCTGCACTTCACATGATGATGTGCGAGTTAAACAGTGCAGATGTGTTGTGCGTCATTGTGTAGCTGTATCTGTCACTGCTCATGCAAATTACCGGTTATTCTTCTGTTATTCACTCCAGGCAAGCTGCTGTTGTTGTGGCATGAAACTTAAAACAAATGACTCCCTTGAGTGCCACCACGACACCTCTTCCATCAGCTGTGAGTTTGTTGAATCATCTTTGTTTTATACTGTGCAAATATAGAAAAATCTGATTGTAACTCTAAAGCATTGTTCCTTAATTCTTGAGGGTGTTTGATGCGAGAGTTTTTCTGTCTCTTCTTCCCACGATCCAAACACGTGCAGGTCAGGTGGATTAATGTGAGTGAGCTCAGTGGTGAGCTCTCTTTGACACAGTGCCTAATGGTATAAGCTCAATTACCCTGAAAATGATTAAGTGGGTAAGGAAAATTGATGCTTGCTTTCAAATGGTATCAAATGGTTTCATAATTAGGCTGATATTTCTTTTAACTGACCATACATCAAATATAGAAGGTTACAGACATTGAGTTACAGCACAATACAACCTTTGGACCAAAGCAACATATTATTTGTGTGTATGTGTGTTTGTGTGTGTGTGTGTGTGTGTGTATCTCAAGAAATGTCCTGGCAAGCAGGCGATGGAAGTTAATGATCTGACACCAAATTAACAAGATCTTAAACCACCTTGTTGTCAGAAGCAGTCAGCCTCCAGCTGAGGGTGCAGATACAAAAATAGAAGAGAAAATTAGGTGCGACACTGATAGATGGATTGATAGACGGACAAGGGTGAGGGAGGGGAGGAGTGACAAGTGTGTGTGAGAGAGGTGGTAAAGGGGAGTACAGGGAGCCCCTCGGGGAGAGCATGGGAAAATAGTACTGGTTTATATGCTGCAGTCAGAAAATTGGATAGATTGACTTTAACATGTTGTCAATCAGTGGGTGGGAGATGATGACAAGGACATATTTGATGGTTTTGCTTTGAAATTTCCACAAAACTTATAACAGTTTTCAAATTCATGATCTCATCTGAAAAGTTCCATCTGGACACATGTATGCATTATCAAAAAGCTCCTCCTGTGCCGCCTATTTTGGAGTTTGATGATAGTTTTCAGTGTCTGGAGCCATTTATCTGACTCAGAGAAATGTTACACCCACTCAGAATGATTATCTAGTGACACATGATGATACTGTTTCTCCTTCATGTCCCAAAAACAAGACATTTTGGAGCCACGTCTCTGGTGTTGTGTAAAACATGTGGACTTATTCCTTTGTTTGTTATTTCAAACAGAAGAATTCCGATTTGCACAAAGGCAACAGTGACATTTGATACAATCTAATCTCTTTTAAACCACTGTCTGTTTTTTATGAATATATAAACAGCAATTTGAGGACTTTTCTCAGTGGTGGTGGTGCAGGCGTTGGTTAGTTCTCCAACTGCATCACACAGTGCCACCTACTGCTCGTCTTCTGTATCTCTGACTCCTCCACTGCTCAGCACATTGATGTAAACACAAGTTAGAAGTTTCAAGGACCAGTTAGACACAGGGTTAATGGAGCAGATGCCCTGAGCCGCCTGAAAGCTAAAGCTTGTGTGCAGGTATAATTATAATCAGAAATTAGCAAAGTGGAAAAGGACCTCGGGGCCAGACTCAACCAGGGGAGCGGTTCCACTAACATGATCCCTGCTGTATTACCAAATGCAGCATGTTTAATTATATCTAAATATAAAGAACAGAGTGGGTTCAATTCCCATTGTACCTTTGTGAATTACACACTATCGTATATCATAGTGCCTCTAACCTTAGTGGCAATTTGTGTGTTGTGCTGTTTTAGGTTGGACCAAACTAGGCTCCTTGTTTTAATTAAGAACAGAGAGACTTTGAGACTTTAAAGGAAAAGACGTGAAAAAGAATAGTCAAAATGACTGTGGGCTTTTCACAAGAACTAAGTGTCAAATGGAGGAACAGATTTGTTGCATATGGACAAGTGACACGAGAGACTGTTTTCTCATAGTCACAATCATGAATGGTTCATTTACATAATCCATTAATCTGAAGGAATTTGGAGTTTATACCAAAATTTGTGTAAGTGTAAGCGTGTAACATCTCTTCTAGTACAGGTGTCATGTTGAGGTGCTTCATGTAGACTATGGACACCATTTATACCAAATGTATATTATCATTGTATTCTGTTTTTAACGACTGTGACAGCAATGCTACTAATATAGTATATTTAATATATATAATATATACTACTGACTAATATCATGGGGGCATGTCTTTGCATTTTAAGCTTTTTGTGTTAACAGTTAACAGTTGTTAGGATGAACGTTGGAGTTAGTAAAGTAGAGAAATGATGTGAAGGGAAATGAAACACTAAAAGTTGTATGGTGATAGCACATGAATGACGTAAAAAAAAAAAAACTGGTGTCTTTTGTTATGTGGTTATACCAGAGGGGAAACAATATTATATTTAATAATTAATTTGGGATGCAACCTTGACTCACTGAAAATGAATCACTCAGAACACAAAAGCAAAACCAGGAGGATCACAGATACCAAAATAATGTCTATCAGATCTTCTACATCCTGCAGCACACAAACATTATCAAAGGTAACTTTGATAAAAAAACGTTTAAGTTTAGTTCCTTAATAAGAATTGATTCATTTATAAAAGGTAGAAACAAATTGTTTTGTGTAGCTTCTGCTCCAGTTGCATCCACCCAGCTGCTTTTCTCTGCAAAGTTATTATAGCAGAGGTGAAAGGGCATTGTTGAAGTTTTTTTTTTTTTTCAAGGCAAACCTCACCACTTTGTGCCACTGTTAGATCTGGGATAGACCAGGAAGAGGAAAGACAAGCAGCACAGCAGCCACTGTGGACCCACCAAGAGAGGGTACACTCACACTGTGCTGCCAAGCTGAGGCGAAGAAGACAATAAGTGTCTACTTAATGCTTCTGCACCAGGTGTGTTGGTGGGGTGTGCAGAGCAGACTGGCTGCAGGGCTGGACACACTGGTGGGAGAAACAGAAAGACCTGGCCTTTAGTGATAGGGTCATCATAGTGCACACAGTCTCAAACCCCATGGCTAGTTTCTGCAGAACAAACCAGCAGTGGACTATTTACCTGGATTGAGCGTTTGAGCTGCACTTGGCTGTATGTGTGTCTGTCTCCCTCAGGGCACCAGAGGGGCAGAGGGCTGCTGGGAGAATCTCTGACCATCAGACTGTTGCCAGAACAGCCTCCACATGCTGAGAGTGAGGAGGAGTGAGGATGTGGGGAGTCGGGCTGACACAGAGGATTATTGAGTTCACAGGAATCTAAAGTAGCACTGTCTGATCAGTGGTGAAGTATCTCTGGTGAGTAACTGTGTGTTCATCTTGTGCTCTTTAATTTTCTCCATCTGCATTATTCTGAGCAGGACATTTACAAAAGAAAAGAAAATTCTCATAGTTTGTCTTTATTGGATTGTGACAGTTGTGATGATGACAATAACCATTAGGAGAGAGGGCTATGAATTACAACAAATGTCTCAGGGCAGAAATATCTCAGTTACAGTATCTAATTACATAACAAATCACCAACCAGTTATCATAGTAAGACAGCATCTTATCTTTATCTGTTCACAAACCAAACTGTAGAAATTACCAGGCTGCCACTCTCCGTCTTTATGCTAAGCTACGTGAACCTCCTGCTCCTCATCTATGATGTTATGAGAGTATTAACCTTTCCAACTAGATGTCAGCAAAAAAACATAAATGAAATATTTTTTGTGTTACATCTGCAAATGTTGAGTGAGGGAGTGAGTGAGAGACACAGAGAGAGGGAGCAGCGTGGAGGTGAAATAAGGCTTTATCCATTTAAAACAGATATTTTCTGTGTTGGGACGAATCAGGCTGTGGCAGAGGGCGTCAGAGGTTCAAGTCCACTTTGATCGGACCACCTGACACAGAAAGTAACGTGTGGATTTTATCATCAACGGGGAAAATAACTCCTATGTCACCACCTCCAGTCTGAATAACACCTAACTCCATCTCCTTCCACCTGTCAATGTACAACACATGAGTTTGTATCTAAATAACAAGGGCACATTTCAAATCATGCATCCGACCAAATACAACCACTGTGCTAGTAAACCTGTATTTGCTCCCCTCTACTCCTCTGTCCTCTCATTCTCTCTACTCCTCTGTCCTCTCATTCTCTCTACTCCTCTGTCCTCTCCTCTCTTCTCCTCTCCTGTCCCCTCTCCTCTCATTTCCTTTTATTCACTGTCCTCCCCTCGCCTCTCATTTCCTCCCCCTCTTACCTCTACTTTCATTGTCTCTCTCCCTCTGACAGACTCTGTTCTCTCTTCTCCTCATCTCTCCTCCACTGTCCTCTCCTCTCCTCATCTCTCCTCCTCTGTCCTCTCTTCTCCTCTCCCCTTCTCCTGTCCCCCTCTGTCCTCTCCTCTCCCCCTCTGTCCTCTCCTGTCCCCCTCTCTCCTCTCCTCTGTCCTCTCCTCTCCCCCTCTCTCCTCTCCTCTCCTCTCC
>CM076652.1:5482309-5514750 GCA_038496675.1 Rachycentron canadum
AGCCTCTGTCCTCTCCTGTCCCCCTCTCTCCTCTCCTCTGTCCTCTCCTCTCCCCCTCTCTCCTCTCCTCTCCTCTCCTCTCCCCCTCTCTCCTCTCCTCTCCTGTACACAGAACTGTAATTATGGTGTCTTCTTTTTCTTATTAGCAGATAAGACTTTCATAATTGTTCCCTAGGGAGCCTGGCCAAACTTAATTATTGCTGGCTAAACCGTACCCTCTTTCTTTCTGTCTGTTTCTATTCCTCTTGCCCTCTATCGGCCTCGCTCTCTTTGTCCTCCTCACCCGTCTCTTTCTGCCTATTTGTGTCTCTCCCTCTTATTAAACAATGGCAGCAGCGGGAGGAAGGAACCCACTCATCAATGATAAGTACAAGAAACCTTGCACAGGAGAAATTAAAGCTGGACTTGACACAGGCTTGACTCAGACAACACAGAACAACCATCTGGGGTTTATTGCTGTTGTGTGCGCTGACACACTCATTGAACTGAATAGTATGTATGAATCTGTGTGTGTGCGTTTGTGTGTGAGAGAGAGGATCTAATTCCTCTGAGCGGTGTAAGCCCTGAAATCACGCTCTGATCTTCAGCTCAGTAGCCCACTCTTTTTATTCCCATTTGTTTGACTTAGAGAGATTAGCCATTAATTACTGGCTAGAGAAATTAAGTACACACACTCACACACACACATATGCACAACCACACACAGATTAATGTGGTGTAGAGCTGTTAAATAGCGCTCATTACATTGGCCTTACTGCATGGGCCATGGTATAGAAAGCTGAGACAGCATGGTATAACAGGAATCACATACACGTGTACACAAAACACACACACATATACACACACACCTGCTAGGGAAACTATTGGTCAAAAGATGCTGTTCTGGACAAAATCTGGTGCGTTTTAGCTGAGTATAACATCAACCTCCCGCGTGAGAGAGCAGGGGATTAGCACTGGAGAGACAAGCTGACCAAAGCTGAGGCAGGATGAAGAATATCACAAACACAAGACACCTGAGCCAGCACAAAGGCAGGCTGCTCAGTGTTTACTCAGAGCCCATCAAAGCTTTCCAAAGCCCTTTACATCATGTACAGCTTCATTTCACACTCTGCAAATGAGCCCCCCCCATCCCCCTGATAATACAAAGTGAAATAATCTGACACACAAAGATAAATTTAGCGCACAAATGATTTTTCATCACAATAACAGATCAAACCCAAATAAACTTACCACCCAGTTCCTTCAGCTCTACAGGGGATTTTAGTCTCTTTCAGTTCAATGTTTTGATTTTCTAATGATCCACAAATTCCTCTCTCATGGAGCAAATGTCCAACAGTTATCAGCAAAAAGATGTTGATAAAACCCACTATACATGCACAACTTGCCCATCACTAAATGGTATTAATTAGCTGATGAACATCGTAAAACCATTCAGCTGCAGAATAATATTTGGGATAATATTTGACTAACAGTCATCATTTGGACAGAAGATGAACCCGAGATGATGCTAATGTCGCTCTCCCTCATTTTAGCAACCCAGAAACCATGAATATGCAAATATTTTTCACTTATATTATTGGACACAAGGCGTCTCCTGCACTTAAATTGAATACCGGACCATAACTGGCCTCCAGACTTGCTCATGTGTGAACGTTAAACTGTTACTGAGGCTTTTCTCTTTCAGCAGGAGAAAGTGACGACAGCCTTGTTAATTACAGCTCATCATTCTGCACAGTGAAGGTCAGACAACAACAACAAGCCAAAAAAAATGAGTGGAGCGGCCATTAGATCGTACTAGATACCCCATGTACAGGAGAGTCAACAAAAAATACCCATAACCATTAGCTCATATTAGCACATGCTGCACAGCAATCCTAACAGCAGGACAGCTAGCGATAGCAACATTTGCTGGACACATTCATAATAACAGTAGCAAAGTAAGCTAATGTTTCCATGGCTACTGTAGCCAGTCACTAATGAAGACAGACATGCAACATTATGAAGCACCAAGTTACATATGGAGGAGAAGAAAAGGCTTTTAGCAGAACATATGTTTCTCTAGCTCAGGAAAGCCAGACCAGTATCGGCCCCACGGTTGGACTGGGAAAGAAATAAAGCCTCTGACTTATCTGCTCGGATCAGCCACATGAATAAATAAAGAATAGAGAAACTCCACTGACACTCCACATAAAGGGGGGTGTAACTTCATTCTCTGCTCTGGACGCCATTAGGCCACTATAGATTTATGTAGAAAATGGTTTGCTGCTTTCATATTGTTTAAAATCTCATTTACAAAACCTTTAAGAAAATAGGACTACTTTGTAAAGTGCTTTAAAATTACATTTCACAAAAATCTGTAGATCTCAGACTCACATCTAAAAATAATTGACGTATAATTCAATTTGATAATTTATTACTCAGCCCTTTATATTTATTTACTAAAGAGAAGTTGTGTTGTGGTTGTAAAGTGACTTTCAGTCTATGTTGATGATTGATTTTGACTGGACAATATTACCTCTGTTTCCAAGTTGCTAATTAATGTACAACTTGCATATGTACATATGATTGTGCAAGGTAAGAAATTTAATTTAAACTTTAACAATGAGTAAGTTAATAAATGACTGATCACTGATTTTTCGTGGTTGCTGGTGCAGCAAAGTCTTGGAAACGTCCTTTCCTTCTTCTCTAACACTGAAAGGCGACAAAAACTAATCCAAAACTCACTACAGAAAAAAATGTCATCCTTCAAAGTCACATATTATTCTTTTAGGTTACAATTTGAGGCATAAATAGCAGGGTTATATGTCCTGTGATTCATAGCTGTGTCTGTTTCATTTTACATAAACCTTGACTGCAGCCACATTTGGTCCTGTTGCCTAAACATTTGCCTGCATTTGAAGAGTCAGGGTCACTGAGTGGAGGCTGCAAGAACGGCTCAGCTTTCATCTCAGGGACAGAAATTATTCCTCAAACATGTTTTATTCATTATGCAACTGCCTCACCTCTAAATGAATTTTATTTCTCGTGCATATGGCTGCTTGCATAAAAAAACACAGATGTGAACAGATAAGTACTTGATTACTTGGGGTTAACAGTTTCCAGAAGGTGGACAACACACTGGAGAGTCTGAAAGAGCTCTGAGGTGCAGCCCTGTACTGTACGTGTCTGCCTCCCTCTAGTGGATATATACTGTATTACAACACACACACACACACACACACACACACACACACACACACACACACACACACACACACACACACACACTTACTCATCAACAACATGGGTCACATATCATGTTTGTTTTCACAAATGTATTGTCTTTATTGTTTAAATTCACCAAAATGTTTTCTGCATAACTACATCCAACAGCATTCATAGTTGTCGTCACTGTGACCTCATCAACACCCGAGTGACGACAGTGTGACATCATCAGCGCCGCCATGACATCACAGCATCATGACATGGCTCAAACGGCAGAAAAAAACTACTGACACTCGGTTCGTCCCAGAGTCCATCGTCAATAAAAGCATCTCGCCGCTACCCGTGTAAAGCACAAACATTGCACATCAACTTATAGCATAGCATCAAGTGTCCTTCAGTTTACTGCTTAAAACCAAAACCCACCCGCCCCCTCTCTTTAACATGGAGTCAAATTAAATTGTTAAACATGAGCGGACGCATTTTCTCTTGAACCAAACATGGGTTTATACACAGAGTATGATTTAAAATACAATGGTTGCTGCAAGTTCCAATAATGGTTATGATGAACACCAATAGCACTGTGTGTGCACTCGTACTGTGATGTCATACCTTTGCTTTCTTTTCCCTTAATATCCACATTTAATTTTTATCATGTGCAGACCCAGATTTAGGTTTAGATCTAGAGGGGAATCTTAAACACTTCAACTAAAAGAGGAGGATTTTTTTTTTACCTGTGCTACTTTCTAGATACAGGCATCATTTGATACATTATTAAATAATATTCAATTTTGTATTTGTATTTAAACGTATCTAAGTATATTTTATAGGTTGATCATCCTTTTTCAATTTGCATTTGAAGCCTAAAGTCCTGTCTAAGGCCTCGTCTCTGTAGAAACATTGGATACTCCCAACCCACCCCCTTATGAAAATTTCGACCAGCCACCACAACGGCCTGAAAAGGTTCTTCTTCATTGTTCATATATTACTTCCACTGTCAAAATATATTTTCTGTAAATTTTCTCCCCCTAAATGTTGTTTCAAAGCTGGTATATTTATGGTTTTACCCTTGAACAGATTTTTGACTCTAAAAAAATATCAAAATCTGGCTTTAAAACTTTCCTATGTGTAATTGTATAATGCACAGTTTCCTCAAGTCATTAAGAACCTTCAGATTCCCTAAAATAATACTGTGCACACATCACTGGTGTCCTCAATTATAGCTATGGGTCCAAAATGGGTCTGGATATTTTAAACCTGTTCTGATTATGCCTGTTGAAAGGATTTCTAAAATGTATTGTGGGTTTATAGAGAACTTCAGAGAATATCAGGTAATTGCATTCTATACAAGAACGTTTTTGCATTGATTCTGCTCTTTTCCATCATGGGTTGGGGACTTTATAAAAGTGCTCATTTCATTTCAAACTATATTTCCTACAAACTACACTTCTCTACATTTCTATCTATTCTATCTCTCTGCTCTGCTTCATCATTTCCTATCTAATATACTCTTGTTTGGTATCATTTGACACTTTTGACACAACACTGTATATCTTATCTGTTTTTATGTCCACTTGGTGAAGTTAATATATGGCTATAATCTCCTTTGGTACGATCTAAATGATGAGAAGCCTAACGTACAGTGTGCTCATAGATTTCCATTTGTCCTCAAAAAAAATGAGGGTAAATATAATTTAGACTGTGACATTCTTTGTACTAAAATTTACATTGTTTTGACTATAAGACTCTATTAGGTTTAAACATAAAGAATACTGTAAATGCAGGATTAGATCTGCTCTACATGTCACTCCGAACTCTCCATCTTTTTCTTTTCTAATTCGTTTTCTGTAATATCTTAAGTTCAGTGTGTCAGTAACACTATGAACTATGATGACCCAGATGATACTGAAATGTTTGCATCCTTCAGAACGTCAAGGAATTAAAAAAAAAACAGTCCTTCATTGTAAAACGCTGAGAAACTAAAAGGAAGAAAAATGGCATCAGAACAACGTCAAGCAAAGTTTCCCTCCCACACTACTTGCATAAATCTCTTTGTTAAATCATCTGCTATATACAGTAATACATTTCATTTTTTACGTACACGGCTCATCCAAGCCCAGCAAGTTTCTTGAACAGTACGACACCATATTCCAGCGACCACATATTCATTCCTCTTCATCGAAATAACCAAAAGTCAAAGTTCCTTATACAGTAGACACCTTTCAAGTAAAAGAAGTGTTTTTCTAAGAATACTGCTGTGTTCACATAATTGTAACAGACCTGAGTCAAACAACAACTGAAATCCCTTCTAATCCAACTCATCATGTGGTGAATGTTTCCATCGCTCACATCTGCCAGAACCTCTGCAGCGACCACAAAGCTACAGGACACAGAAGTGCACGTGAGCAGGATTTCAGCGCATGTATTTGACCCACGTCTGCCTCATGGTTATCAGACAAAACTTCATAATCAGATGATTGACAGAACATAGTGACTAATTCTCATTTTCATTGCTGAATCTGATGAAGGAAAAAGGTAAATGAAGTAATTTTTTTTTTTTAAGTACAGAAATGCCATCGTAACCACAGACAACTAAGCCGCCGTTTTCTCTGCTTCAAAAATGTAATTTTTTTTTTTTTGCCTTGAAATAAGGTGAGTGAAAGAGAAACACTCACTACATGTTTTTTTTGTACAGTAATCCATTGATAATAATCAATGCACAAAAGTAAAAGACAAAACCACACAAATATCCAAAAACTGAAATTGAGACAGCTCAAGACAAGATTTTTTTTTTTTCCTTTTTCCTTTGATTTTTTTGTCACTTAAGTTTAAAATACACATATTAACCAGATGTAGAAGGTTTACATAGGAATTTGGATTCATCAAAAAAAGCACAGTTTTAAGTCAGTCCAGCATTCCTGGCTTCAGAGTGGACTTCAGGGCAAGTCCAGGATGGTCCAGTCCAGTCCAGTTCAGAGGAATAGACTATTGGCCATAGCTGGGGCACTACTGTACTGACAACGCAGTGCTGAGGGCCATCGTGTGCTGGGCAGGTGGCTGTTACTGTACGATGATTGCTGGGGCAGAGAACTTGTCACACTGCACTGCATGTCTCACTGTACTGTACTCACCCTGTTCACCCACCTGTGTTGTTAGGCAGGGAAGCACAGTACAGCTTCACACAGCTTCATCTCAGCTTAGTTCAGTTCAGCAGCGTGAGGGGCCTCTGGCTGTACAGTGATGGTCACTACAGAAGAGGCAGTCTACATAAGAGATAGTGACTAGGGGCCCAGAGGGGCCAGTAAGGGCCGGTGAGGCCGGGGGCTCAGGGAGCAGAAAGAATACACAGAGAGAGAGAGAGAGAGAATTATGGCTGAGCATTTGCATTGGTAAGGAGGCTGGAGTGGAGTTGTGACCAGGTGAAAGGGCTTACAGGGCAGAGGACTCATGAGGGATGAGAACAGCTTTGAGCTGCAGATGAAATGAGCTGAGAACAGATAGATGGAGGCCAGGCCAGTGGAGAGAGGGGCAGCTGGAGATCATGTGGGGGCAGAGGAGGGGTCCACTGGTGATGAATAAAAGAAGTGTTGTCTTCTGTGAGAAGGAGGTCCTCTACCCATCCAGACAGACACCTGCAGGAACAGAGTTACACATTTAGCTTTATTTTTCAGCTGGTGATTATGTGTGTATCCATTCAATCCGAAAATCTGTTTGACAAGCACTCGCAAGGGGACGGAGAGCTGGAGAGTCCAAAATAAAAGAAGCTATGTTTGTTGAACCTTCCATTTTTACTAAATCTCCACTGTGGGAGTAAAAACTGCTTCACACAAGACAGATTATCAGATCAGAGAAATCAACTGTTACTAACTGTTAGCAAGATAATTAGCTCTTAGATTATCACTGGGAGGAGATGGTGATTCAGTGTTGCATTCAGTCCGGTGGTCTAAAGTTGTTTTTCTACAGGTACCCAACATGAACCGTCTTTGGGTATAAAGATAAATAACATTTAACCTTGTAAAATGACATTTGCAAAAGGGCAACAAGTTACAGAAAATCCCTTCATCACTAAGCAAACGTGACAACATATTCGAGCAGCACTGAGATGAGCTGACCCACCGAGCTTCCACTCAGTGTCACAGAGGGACGACTTCAGCAGATGGTTTCAAGGTGACGCGAGTTCTGCGAAGAGAAGAAGAAGAAGAACTGCTTCACGCACTGGAAAAATACTCTGAACAGAATGTGTCCACAGCTTGGTACGTCCACTATGTGTCTCACCGGCGTGTCGTTCCACTGCCTCGGCAGGTCTTCTGGCTCAGGTGGGTAGGACATCCAGGATGGGCTACGGTACGAGGATGGCGGCGACATGACAAAGTAGTCTGAGTAACCTGGACGGTTGGATGATATAGCGTAGACTGCTGTTATTGGGTTTCCTGAGGGATGTAAAGATAGATTCAGTCAATTAACGAACTTTACTTAACTTAGCTCTGTCTCCATTTCAACATCCTAACATTCATACTCTTACCTGAGTAGGTGGTAATAGACTGGTCGACAGTAACAGCAGGGAAGGGGGTCCTGGACAGCGGCAGGTAGGGGGCGCCGTTGTGCTGCTGAGCCTGGAGGTCTGAGGCCTCGGACACACGAGGCTTCAGACTTACATCAGGAGTGGAGCTGTTGACGGAAAGGAGGGACAAATGTTAAGCTCATTTATTGTCATCAACCAATTAGTTTACACTTTGTTTATTCCTACTTCTCCACTGCAGTGAGGTGGATGAAGCTAGAAAATAAAATCAAATTTCGGATTAAAATTTCAGAATAAAATTCTGTCTTGACTGCTCGAACTAAAAGAAGTGGAGATGCAAACAAAATCTTAATAGTGTGTTTGGTGGCTAATCTGATGATTTATGTCCTCATTACATGGATGATGGTCATAAACCTACAGAATGATTGGCCACAGAGACGTCATGTGTCTTTTACATGTGGTATATTCAAAACAGTCAGCGTGTCATAGCTGCAGGGCAGATGAGGACGGGCGAGTCGCAGTGCTTCAACTACACAGTCAGACATTTTTCAAGTCAAACAGTCAGCACTTCTGGAGGTGATGTGACTTCTATCTATTAAACCACCTTCATAAGAGTGTTTCACTCAGGTCAGAACTAGGCCCTGAAACACGTTACTGGTAGTAATCACAGCAGTTGAAAAAAAACACAATCAAAGGAGCAGACGATGGAAGGAGGTGACTGAGGCGGTTACAGTTCACCTCACTAAAGGATATGGTGGCGTTCAAAGCTGCTGACAACAGAGGATTTAAGACACTGATTCACAGGACCATTTTTAAAACAGAAAAAAAAAAAGCAAAGCAAAAATATTAAATAGGGAAGAAAGGGGTAAAAACCAAGGTAAAAGGGACGGAAAAAATAAAATTCTTTAGTCTATTTCAAAGTATTGCAATTCAGATTAGGGAAAATTTTGATGCAGGTGGAGCACTGAAATATTTTAAAGAGCAAAATGCTGTTGAAATGAACTGATGTGTGATTGCAAATATGAAAATCTTAACTAGAGTAAGAGCTGTGCAATTAAACCACCAGCTCATATGTAAACACTGATCAGCAGAACTAGACTAAGAGCTAAAAGTACGTGAACGGTTGGCAGAAGAGAGACGGATGAAAGCAGCTGAAACATGAGTCTGTCTGAGATGGAGTTGATCATTGACCTTTATTGTTCAAGAGCTGGAACCAACATAAACCTCTGGGAACACTTTTAGATTAACAAAATCAAATAAATGATTCAGTATTTTACTCCTGACGTACAGAGAGGACATTAAAAGCCTCACGATGTGAAAAAAAAAGACAGGAAATACAATGAAATTATCCCAAGGCTTTCCTTTTGACATCTGGTTATAATTTCAGGAAGTTTTCAGTGATTGATTCTAGTGACGTCTGTGCAGACAACAATTTTCAATTTTCAGTGTGACCGTTTTTTTCATTTTGTTTCTACATTGCAGTACCTTCCTCTCTACTGCAGAAGCCCATGTTACTGTACATGTTCAATGACAGTGAGGTTCTTCTGGACAGATGAAGTCATTGCCAGAGATCAGCACCGCGCACAATGATGCTTCGAAGTGCGAACTAAAGAGGAATGAACATGTCGCGCTCTTCTTTCCTGAGGACATTCAGGAGCTGATGTATGACAAGCTGAGTGATTAACTCCTGAAACGTTCAAGTTCTGGTTTTAAAGCAAAGGTAATGGTCACATAACCATAGTTCTGATTCAAAATTAGATCAGCAATAATTAGAAAATCATAAAACTAGTAAGGCTGTCAAAATCCTAATTATATCTAAATTAGATTCTCAGTAGATCAGTTGAGTTTGAGCGTTTTTGACAGTTTCTTCCTGTCAGTCTGCAGCACATCGCAGCTGGAGCGCGTTAACTTGCCAGTGTTATTTTCTCAGTTTATCCACTAGATGGCGAACATGCTCCTCTGAGGGACCCCAGCACAACAGAGCAGTCAATCACTCTCTGCAGTGCTAAAGTGCCCAGCAACACGGTGCACACAGCAACAGCATTTAAATGAAGAGGCTGCTGGCTTCAAACAGCGCTGACGAACATATGGGCCTGAGAGAGAGAAGTGAGAGGCACAGGCAGAGAGTGGATGTGGAGGGCAGTCGGTTCGAATGATGCCGATTGATATTCTGATGGGGTTTTTTTTTTTTCCCACAATGTGTCCTGTGTTTTGTCCTGCTGCATTTTGATTGGCTGAGGAGTCATCAAACAGTGTCTCTAAAAGCCATGTGTTATAATTTACTTTAGATTTGATGCTCAACACAGTGGATGTTAGAACATTTACTTCAGTCTATATCTTATCTTTTATGGAGTTTATTATCTTTTTTTAAATTTTTTTTTTAACATTTTCTTTTTAATGTGTTTTTAATATATTTTCACATTCAAATGTCTGTTTGGGTTAGTGTGTATTTGGCTATATTTGTGAGTGTGGGTGTTACCGTCGTAGTGAGGTCCCAGGTGGCGGCCCTGGTCTAGAGGGGATCAGTGGCGGGGGCGAACCAATGCCCATATCAGGAAGCTGAGTGAACCGGAAGCCCTGTGGGAACCACAAATATAATTCAGAGCTGGTATCTGACTGGCATCTGCACTCAACATTGTAAATACAAAATAACCAACACAACCTTAAGACAAAGCTAAAATACAAGATGAAATGGTCTTGACTGGAGAATCTGACTGTTGTCTGATTAGAGCACAACATGCAGGATCTAATGCACATACTAAGTCAAGCTGCACAAGGAAACTTTATTCTCTGGCGGTTGTTCAGTCCACTGTCTCTTTTTAATCTCTGTAAAGCTTCTCCCTTGCAGATCGGCTCATGGCCACACACACTGACAGTAGTAAGAGCTTTTCTCAATAGGGACAACACAAATTGCATGACTCTGAAAATGTGTGTAAATGTCTATATAAAAACATAAATTTGTCTGACCTTGACACCAAGAGGTTTTATTAATTTAACAGCGATATTAAGCTGTGGATGGTTTTTAATAGCGCTGGAATATACAATGACATGTAAAGTACAAGTGTGTTTTGGTTCCTTTTAGCTCATTGTTTTGGTTTCCTCATACTGCTGTCATCTGCATTGTTACCAGCAGCAGCAGCAGCTGTTTTCAGCTAAAAAGCTTTAAAAACCTCACTGTGCTACCTGCCCAGCACCAAATGGCTGACAAAGTTAGAGACTAGCTGGTGAAGACGCTAGTGGAGCAGCTGGAGACTAACTATTTCCCCCAGGAGTTGGTCAAGAGCAAAACATTGAAAATGACAGTGAATATTGGACACAAATGCCCAGATGCACACACCAAATGAAAAATAATGTTACTCTGTGTTAACTGCATTTGTAAGCAACTGTTTGTCAGTCTGCCTGGCAGCCTATGGCCATAACAACTTTATAAGGTGATAACATGTCAGTCACAGGCTTCAAGTTTGATTACTGCCCATAAGTGGCCAAAAAAATAAATTAATGTAATTTCTAGTAAATTGTTTTGCTTCCCTGTTTCTCTCCAAGACTCATTACTATGAATGATTTTTATTTGGGCAATTATGTAATATTTGTATTTATGTAGTTTTTACAACGCTGTGCACACAAAATCCCATTGTCCCCCACTGAGTTGAACTGGAGTCCTTAACCTCCTCCTGGTGCTTACCGGCTTGGGCAGGCTACACTGGTGCATGTCCTCATAGCCTGTGCTCCTCTGCCTGCCTCCACAGGGATGGTTCATGGTCCCTGGGGCACTCGTCACCCCGTCACTGTAGTGGCTGGTGTGGGAGGGGTTGTAAGCGCTGTGGGCATGGTGGTGGTGATGGTGGTGGCTGCTGATAAGAGATGGGAAAGTTAAGAAAAACGAAACAGACATGTTCAGATAACTCTACTGTACTTTCTGAAAAACAGCTTGGGAGTGGGCTGCGAACATCCACTGAGTTCAGACTGAGATGTCAGGGCAACTCTCTCTTTTCTTTCCTACACAAAACTATAAATCATGCAGATGTGCTAAGAAATAAATAATCTCCGGAAAAACATGAATTTACTTGGTTGGAGGGGAAGGTGGGTCATGGTCCGGAGGTGCCAGACTGAAGGCGTTGCCTAGCAACATATGCATCTGCGTGCGGACCTCGTCAATGGATGGCTGAGAGCTGAGTGTGGAGGAGTCGGAGCCACGGTGAGCTTTCACCCCCAAGCTGCCGTTCCCGGTGCCAGTAGATCCACCTCCGTAACCCAGAGAGCTCATCAGACGGTCCACGTTGGTCTCCTCAAACGGCTCTGGTTCTCCCTGTGGAGAAGAAGAGCACATTCATCAGATCTGTCCATTAAATGTTGAGGATATGGACACCAGTGTCACAGATCAAGTCACCGTCTCTGAACATCTCCTATTTGAACGTTTGGCCCCCGCAGAAACACATTTGTAGATGAGTCTGGTGTCAGTGTTTCTGTCAGTTAATGGAGGAGCTGAAAAACCGATGGTAGAACAACAGTTGAAAAGGTCAGTTTAGAGTAAAGGAATCTATACTAAAGAGCCAGTTTTTACTCTTGTAAAATCCTCAGTCCTGTACCTGATAGAGCTAGTTCATCTGTAATTTGTTTACATAAGTGATTCAACCTTTATAACACTGGTACCTTCAACAACATCTGCTGTGTTTAAACCAGTATTAATTATCCACAAGTTGATATTGTGACAGTTTTACACACACCGTTCGGACACTCCTACCACTTGAGGAGCCATGAGAGTACACCCTCCACAGAAAAACACATACATACATACTTTATATATTTATGCAGTACCAGTCAAGAGTTTTTACAGTGGTGTTGTACACCTTTAATCACCACATGTGGTGTTGATGTGTTACACCGAAGGTTGTTGGGGAGGTCATGTCGTCTCGAAGCTGCTTGTTTAATTCAGACCAGCCTCACACCTCTCACATTGCTAAAACTGCTTGTGGTTTTACTTAGCACCAAAATGCAAATATGTGAATAAATAATTCTTTAATGAATAATTCTCATACCCCTCAGTAACTGCCCCCTGGGTTGCAAGTACCTGTAGTTGCGAATCACTACCCTTCATAAGACACGTGTAAGACGTAATACTGTCATACCCTCAAGACTGGATAATACCAGAATATTAATAAGAACATTTTCCACTATTGACAGATATTACATTATATGCTAAATTTATGCAAAAATCCCACTGGAAATAATTAATTATTATTAATTTAATCAGACATAAAAAAAAAAACATCAATAACTGTCAGTTTTTAATTAAAATTTGCTCTGAACAGATAATAAAGTATGATCATATCATCACAACAGGATCCCACTAAAAATTGATAAATGATATTAAATTATTACCCAACGCTGACACACAGCATACTCACACATAATACACACACACACACACACAGGCATGAGGCAACAACTGCAGCTCCAAACCAAAAGCCTCAAATATAAAACTGAATATAGGAGGTTAGTTGCAGCAACACCATGAGATGTTGTGTATACCCACTGCACACATACACACAAATATATGCTCACGCTCAAACACACAGTGTTCTCCTTGTGCTGTTTCAAAGAGTTTGGCGCATCCAAAGCTATTAACTGCTATCGAGCCTCCCATCTGAATCCATGAATAGCCTATAATCATATTCAGAGTCATTGACATTCAACGAGGTAGCACCGTTGCTGCTGTTACTGCGGTGCAGCTGAGAAGCAGCATTAAGAGAGTTCAGTCACACTCTGTCTCCATTTTATCTCCTGCTTCCTTTCTTCCTCTTTTCTCCATCGGTCGCTGTCTTTAAAATGAAGGAATCACTCTTTCTCTAATCGTTTTGTCATTTCCCTCCTTCGCCTTCTTACTTTCTCTATATCTTTATCTTTGTGTTTGGTGTAGGTTTCATAGTTTGAAAGGTAATTTGTTAATCCTCCGGGTGTGAGCTCACAGTGTCGGAGCTAGAGTAAAGGAGGGAAAGAAAGGATTAAAGTTATAAATTGTCTCAGCAGATTATTTTATTAGTTTGACAAAGTGGCAGGAGCTTTCCTTCTCCACTACCATCACGCGACCCATTTGGTAGAGGAAGGATTTCATCATTTCCCTGCATGACTCACCTGGTCAGAGGTTGGGGTTGAGCTTACAGTTTGTTACAGAAGCAAAGCTTTTCATGGTCTTACTGTAAGGTGTTTTTCTCGGTTTCTGCAGCAGTGAATCCCTCACATCCTCTACCCACAGATCCTTAGCCCTGGCGTTTGACATTTTTAAAACTCATCTTTATTTCATCTCTCTGGCCATCTCTCTTCCTGCATCATGTTCTCTACTGGCCTCATTTCTGGCTCCATAAGCTCTCCCTTCACTCACGTCGTAGCCATTGTTACGGATCCCCCGTCTGGATCGTTCTCTCAGCACCAGCAGGTCCATCTCTGTCTCCACTGGGCTCGGGCTGCTCAGGGACTGTCTGCTCCAGTAGGTGGGCTCCCGTGGGTGGGAGTACCTGGTAGATAGGTGGAGGGGAGGGGAAAAAAAAAAAAAAAATTGGATTTGGGATATTTTGGATATTTCTACACAATATGTCTTTAGGCAGGCATGAAGAAAGGTTTGTAAAAAAAAAAAAAAAAAAAAAAAAGGACAAGCTTTTTATGTAGGTCAATAATATTCATTATAATCCAGCTGTTAAGTGAATAATTAAAATCATGGTGCGTTTGTTTTGATCCTGCACAATACAACCATGGTGTAACAATTTATTACAGATCTTATCTATGTTTTATCTATTCTTTGTGGAAACAAGTTTAAATTTACTCAGTACTGAAAGAATTTAGGTTCAGGTTTGACCTGATTAATATAATTGTTATTGTGACTATATCTAATTCTAAAAAGGCTAAATTTACAAGCATGAAGCCAAAGGTTTCTGAGCTCATTATCTGTCATACAGTACATTTTGTCTTCAACATAACAATGTAAAACCTTTGCCAACCAGTCACTATTAAGAAAATAAGGTCACAATCTACAAGATTAAGGTTACAAAATTAAATAATGGTCAGAATAAAATGTCATTATCTCAAACATTATGTCAAGACAAGTCGAACTTTGACCATTTGGCTATAAAACGTCATCATTTTATCTTATTGGATTTTTGTGTCATAATTAGCATATTAATTCTTGCCTTATGGACAAAAACATGTCATGTGAGGTCACAGTGAACTAAGGAATTTACTGAGAGATCACATTCAGGAACAGACAGACAAAAAGCTGCGACACTATCAAATACATAGTTACAAGAAATTTGAATCCATCATCCCGTCCCACCACCGTGTGCAGATTGCTCACTGTATACTTCTTTTTTGCTTCAACAGAGTTAATGGGGAAACTATGTGTGTCAAGTGATTACAGTGGACTAAAGCAGAATTTAAGTTTGGCAAATAAGGAAAATGTTGAGGTCTTTATCAGAGCAGATGAAATTATTTTCTCCAGATTATTTATTGCTGCTTAATGGGTTAGAGTTGAGGTTAGTACAGCAGATAAAAGGATTCATGAACTGTGTAAAGGTTGAATGTGTTAAATCAGTTAGTGACAAAGAGAGGCAAACAGGCTACTTATCTGTATGAACTGTAAAATATTAATGTGCTGATCAAAAATCATCTCTCACTATTCACTCACTCCTTCAGCGTTGCTTAGCAACTATGTTCTCCAGCTACAGATCAAGAGTGGATCTATAATTTGTGGTGATTTCACACTTTATTATTATGGATTTCAAAATAAATCATAAATTTATAAAAGTAAGATTCATTCTGTCAAATACCAGTCATTTGTAACACACTTACTTTAATAGTCTGCTCCTTGAATAACAATGAAATGAAATGGAACAAAAACAGAATAATTTCATAGGTTTCAATAATGAAACAGATCAAGACTTTGATACTAAACTCTAATCCTCTAATTTTGGGATTGTCAAACATTTTTACACGACCGACACATTTGGAGAAATTTTTTCCCCTGACTGCCACTGTTTGAATATGTCTAATGTTTAATATGAATATTTGTTTAATCATCTTCAGTGTAGTTAAGGCCAAAGAAGGCTCTGATTAGAGAGACGTCCCTATACTTGTAATGATGTCATGCATTTCATCAAACTCAAATTAAGTCATTTCACATTTTTCTGGTACACTTGGATCCCAAACGCCACCTGCTACCTTACCTCTTATGACATCCTGCAAAGGAGGCTCTCTTCTCCTCTGCGGTCATTGGCTCCTTGACACCATTGTCGTGCCGACCATGCCTGGTGTCACGGTGACTGTAACCGTGGCTGCTGCTCTCAGACAGCGAGAACTCTCCATAGCCTTTTCTGCGGGCTTTCTGACGCAGTTTGTTCCTGTAATGCTCGATGTCCGACTTCTGCTTCAGCCCACCATGGTTTGCCTGCAAACAATAAATTCAAGTATTGAATCAAATCATGTGGCTTGACATGCTGAGAAGCAACGAACTGAGTGATGTTTTAATTTCGTTTGACGAACTGCTTGAATTTTGAAAACTTTTTCTTTGTTCTTTCTCTCTGGTTCTAAGACGAAGCGATGTGTTTAACAAACATCCCCTGCAGTCCGATAATCACAGCATGTGTCACGCCCTAAACATGATATGTTCTGCTAATGTAACCCAGTCAGCTGCAGATGAACAGGAAAACTAGAGAGTCCCTGTGGGGATTTTCTGGTCTTGTGTTTATAGATTGAGGGATAATTTATCGTCAGTCTGTGTATTGCTGTCTCAGCTGCAAAGAGGTGCAGAGGGGTTAAGGGGGGAAAAAGGAGGAAAAGAGGCAGGCTGGGTGGGAGGAAAGTGACAATAAGGGTGAGAGATAAAGGTAAAAGAGAAGAGGCATAATGACAGTAGTGCAATTCTGCATAACTGCAATGTGTCCCAGTTTGAACTAATACAACTAACCCTATGATTAGGTCACTATTTTAAAGGTCCCATATTAAGTGAGACGTCTTTTTTGATTATGAATCAGGTCTAGATTCTATATTAATGCTGTAAAAGTATCAAAGCTTTCAGTCAACAGAGAAATACACACTTCCTGTATTCATACACTGAGCTTTAAAACCAACCGTCTGTAACTTAGTGATGTCACAACAGCAATCACTCAGAAAACAGTGACCTGTTGTTGTTAAAGATCCAGACAGAAGCCTGAGAGTAAAACTACATTAAGATGGTGCTCAAAAACACAAATATATCAAAAGAGAAAAGTGCAAAATATGGGACCTTTAGCTATATTACTTTAAGATTTCAATTTCAACCATTTGTCATCAGTTTTAACTAGTTTCTTTATTTTACCATGGCCTATAGCTAATTAATCATTTACCCATGTTACAACATATCTAGCACATTCTTTTTGAAATCAATAAGCACCAACAGTTCCAAATATAAACATGAACCAAAGAATGAGTGAAAAATATCTGCTGCACTATGTGATGACCAAATGCCTCCGCACTATATGTTACTGTGTGACTCACCATGATGATGATGCGTTAGTCTTTGCTCTGCCCTATACTGTCAACACTCCAGACTTCCCTCACAGCTGAGTGCGATAAAGCCTTGAAGGTGTGTGTACACTATGTATACGTGATGTGTGTGTGTGTGTGTGTGTGTGTACGTGTCTGTCAACTCACCTCCCCGTTGAGGACCACAGAGTCTTGGCTGTGGGAGGAAGAGGAGGGGTAGGAGTAGGTTGGCTGGGCTGTCATGGGTTTAATAGTGATGAGACGCAGAGAGCCTGAATGGTCCTCATACGGGTCTGAGAAGAGGAAGGAAACAAATAGGTTAGTAATAAGCCGGCAGTGATGTTGCAATCAAATAATTTACTACCATCAGTCACATAATTTACATGCCAATTTTGTCCAGTCCTCTATGATTGTCAAACTACAGGAAAAGGATTGCAAATTTAACCACTCATGGAAATCATGAGTCATACTGTAAATTGGTCTAATTTAACTTTTTAGGTCTGAAAAGCAGCATTTTTGCCTTAAAATGAGAGTCTGTCCTCTGTTAGGGAGCATTTTGGTGGAAATATGTTTGCTGACAGAGCGTTAAATATCAATACCTCCATACACTGACATTATAAAGATCAATACCACTTTCAAGTATGTATGGTAAACATGAAGCTACAGTTTGGAGCCGGTTAACTTAAAACAAAGCCTTTAAACAGGACCACCAAGCCTGGATCTGTCTGAGGGTTACAATATCTGTCTACCAAGATCTCTGAAGATCACTTGTTCAACTCATCTGTTAAATCTGCACAAAAACCTAAGTGTAAGATCAGCAAGTGTACAGGGTGGTTATGTGCAGAGCAGGGTAAGCTGCTTCCCTCTTAATGCAAGTCTTTGTGGTAAGTCAGGCTAGTCACAGTCCCTCAAGAACAGAAAGCTATTAAAGTGGTATCATTTGTGAGCAGAATACAATTGCTATATTTGCTAAACAGCTGGCATAACTGTTGGCTGGTAATAGATACATAATATTCCACATTAGAATTCAACATTTTGAATTTTTGATATATAATATCCAATTATTCACGTTTTCTTTAAATGAAAAAGAAACATGTTAATGTTTTTGAAAGAAGGTATTGAATAAAAATTGGTCATTCTAGCCTGGTAAACAATACATGTGCAGAAAAGATGGCAAAACAAAAACCAAACTCCTGAGATCTTCACAGGACTGCAGCGACACCAGGTACGTACAGCATATTAAGTGTGTGTGAGACTGTTATTTCCCTGCTTACCATGCTGTCATGCTCTCCAGAGTAATGAGATCTATCTTATTTTGTCTCTAATGTAAGGTTTACTAGTTGGCATGGCAACTCTAAAGTATTAATTTTCAGCAAAAATACATTAGTAATTTTTTGTCCTGTTACTCAGGATTAAAAAAAAAAAAAACACAACTCGGTGCAGTTTTCAGTTTCCCCTGAAGAGAAAACATCAGCTGTGTGTCCTCATATACAGTTTTCTGTATTTATGGGTGTATGTTATGCAGAGAGCAGCAGATGGACAGTGTTGTGTTGTACTGGGTCCACTGTGACTCACTGCCTGACTGACATCATATGGCAGACTGCTTCATTGTAGGACTACAACAGTCTGCCATTAACTCGGCTCCGAATCCACACTGTCGCCATTCATCCTGCGCTGGAGCTCAAGCTGCTTTATTTGTTGCTGTTCCTGCACCGCCCATCAGAGTGTGACAGTTAAGGTCAGGACAGGCGGCGTCACAAACGGCAGAGGCTGTGAACCAGATTGGAAACCATGACAGTACATGTAGATAACGCGCACTCGAGTGCGGGCTGCTGCCGGGAAAGATCACAACAGATGTCGAAAACTGGCCTTTTGTCTTCCACAAACACGCAGTGTTTTACTGAGATGACAGAGTGGCGTTAGAATAAACAGAATCTCATTATAATCCCTAATTGTTGATCACAGAATAAATGTTTGCATAACTGGAATAAAATAACTTTGTTTTGCAGCCACTCTTACTAAGGGCAGGTGCTTTCTGTACAAGGGGAGATAAACATTGTGACTCATTTGACAATCTGCTTGTTCACTCTGACTGTTTACTGCTTTATGTTTGTAGTGATCTACTTATTGCTTACAAGCATGAAGATGGCATGTAGCCACACAAGTGATGTGGCTACAAGGATGTCATGGTTACTTGTTTTTTTAAACATTAGCAAAGTACTATTTACACATACAAACATGATTACAGAAGAACCAGCGTCACTGACCTTTAGCTGTATAGAAGAATTTGAAACACAGTTTGATCTACACCAGGATATTTGATGCTTTTCTCAAAACTTCACCCATTTCTCTTGCCTGGCAAACTATTAAATTATCTATTTTTATTCATTATATCTGTAACAAAAAACAAATCCCAACTATACAAAGCTGTTTTTAGGCTTGTGCACTTGATCTTAAAGAAGAAGAAGATGTTCCACTAACCAACAGCATCTATTCTTTGATATTTGCTGATTTTTTTCTGCAACTAATTAATGAGATGGAGCTTCTGTCTTTTATCAGAGTCTGCTATCGTCTCCACATACCCTGCATTGATCCTGAATAAACTAATATATGAAAAACATTAAATTAGGTGTCTTTGCACAGTTTAATGTGTTTTCTCATTTCAGTATATGAGCCTCCTTCATCAGCAGAAGTCAGGTTAATATAAAGAACATCATTAAGTTGATCTGATAGCACACACTGCCCTCACACACACACACATCTACTATATACCTGGTTTCATTTTAACCCATTCCCATACTGGTATTGAAGATCATGACGTCTGTTACCACTGGTTACATTGGTGACCTTTTTTTTTTTTTGCTTACATACCAGCTCCTGGTAAAAAAAATTTAAATCTCATTTAAAAAAAAATTGGCTCTTTCATGTCTGTACCCTCATTATGGACTGAGCCAGCAGCTGATTAGCTTTACATCCCTGTAAAGTCATAACTGCGTACAGATTAAACAAAATGCAAGCTGTGTACATATTCGGGGGCTGCATTTGAAGACTGATTGCTACACGACTAGGCTGCAACAGATGGATCCTTCGAGGCCCAACCTACCTCTCATTGTGTGCTGGGAATGGAAATACTATGGCAGCAAACATCGACAGAGGGCACGAGGATTAAACTTTTAAATGTGTTAAATCCAAGGGCTTTAAAACCTCAAGTTTTTGTGATAAAAAGTGAGCGTGTTAAGGTTGGTAGGCGACAGAAGCCGTGCATTGTGACGCAGACGTAAGGGCGCAGCCAGTGATGCAAAGCAGAAACCCTTCGTAGCGTCGGACACAGCAACAGTGTGCTAATTGCTGAGCTTTAAAGTGGCTGGTATTTTTTGGTATTTTTGAAGTGTGGATAGAGTAAGGACAGCTGTTTTCCCCTGCTTTCAGCCTTCATGCTAAGCAAAGCTCATCAGCTTCTGTTTCCAACCCCATATGTAGTAAACACTGTGAGAGGGATCACATTTAAAGCAAAAGCACAACCTGAGCAAGGAGATTAAAGGCATCTATGTATTTTATCTGTAGGTAATAAGTTCAATGTTCTCCTGTTGAAAAACTGGTGAGTGAACTGAACTGAATGATTATTTTCATCTTTTAATCTCTACTGTATTTGATTTGTATTTTGTGTGCAGTCTGAATTGCACATCTATTTCCTTTAGTTTGGATTTACAGTTTTATTAATCTTTCATTTCTTTCATTTTCTTTAACACAGCTCCAGCGTACAGTCTGTTCTCTTTCTTCCTCTCTCTCTCTCTCTCTCTCTTTGTTTTTTTCTCTGGTAACAGTACTTCTGTCCATCTCCGGCTCTCTGTGAACAGTAGTGAGAAAATGAAACAATTACTCATCCCCTCCTCCCCTCCTCCGGGTGCTCATTCATTCGCTTGCATAAACACTATAAATCACACAAATTACTGTGAACACTGGTTTGCTGATGCACAAGAGATTGAAAATCCCAGTGTCCTAGAATGTCACTGAACAGAAGCAACACTGCTGCGTCATCAGTGATCAGAGACATGTTTATGCAACCAATTGTGAGTCTGCAGAGCTCAGATCTGTTGACCAAGAAGATGGTACAGTTACTGCCACCGCTGATAACAGGGAGTGTAGATAAAAGCCTATATGGACTATAATCCATGGTCTGAAATGGACCCTTTTCTTTCTTTTCCCTTTTTTGGTAAAGCCTATTTCTCAACAAAGGAGCAGTAGCGACATAGATGGACCAGGTAACAGTCCCTCCAGTAGGAGTGCTGTACGGTCAGGTCCTGAATTTTTTTAGTTTTTTGTAGCAAGGCACTGTTCCAACCAAATGATGTACATTTCATTAAACTAGTCAAGTTCCTTAGATTCTCTAAAATACCTCAATTACTGCAGGCTGATATTATCAATAAGATACAAGTCGTGGAGTTTTCCATTTCCTGTCAATGTGCGGCTCTAATAAATGGCATATTACCTTTGAATAGACTGATACAGAAAATAATAATGGAGAAATAGGGGAAAACTGATAATATAAACTCCACTCTTTTCAAGCTGGGCCCACAAAAATTGATAAAGTAGAAATAGCGATAACAACACCTTTGTTTCATTTCATTTCATTAGCCGCAACGCAGCTCAGTCTGTACAGGTGCACCAAGCTCGGCCGCACACGTCGTGACATAACTCCTAACTTGTGCTTTACAACTGTGACATGTCAGATCGTTTATTGTGGAAGTTGCTTTTTTTTTTTGCTTTTTCAACACTTTGTGCTCCGAGATGTTTTTGAAGCTACATTACAAGGAAAAATATGATGTTGTGGCTCATAGATTTTCCTCGGTTGATGATTCTGTTGAGCTTCCGGATATTGTCTAGTTTTTTGCTTGATCAATATTGTGTCTCCCTAATAAATGGGTGTGTTAGCTAAAAAGACAAAGTAATTGAAGGAGGATTAACATTAGTTCAAAGACACAAACTGACAACCCAAATGTTTTTCTTGCTGATAAGCATCAGTAATGAGTAAATAAGAGATGAAACGTTAATAAAGTCACAGCTTGGAAGCCCTTTATTAAAAGTGTCTAATTAAAAAGTGACTCCCCAGATTATGACCACTGGTAAAACAGTGTTTGTTTGTATTTTGTGTTTAAACTGTTTGGGATTGACGACATGGAGATAACTGCTAATATACCCAGAACCTCCATATAAAGAAAAAAAGTAAATTCTGTTGTATTGGTGTCTTTTCTCTCAGGACGAGTCACAGGTTTAACAACGAGTCATTTTTCTAATACAACCGTATGCTGTGTGTTGACTGGATGTGAACCTAACATGACAGTATTGTGTCACAACTCTTTCCGCCTACTTCCCTGACATTCCTCTGCGATTCTACTCAAAAGTAATTTGATGCAATGCTCCGGGAACATGCTGGTTTCATCTCCATGCAGTTTTTTTTCAGCTTTGCATCCTGGAACGAGGTGAGTCAAGTGAAAAACACCAGAAAAACTGAAACACAAACTCTCTTTTGATTTGGCTAAAAGTAGAAACCACTGTGTGAGCATGAGTGTGTGTGAGTACAGAGACATGAGAGTGTGTGCGCTGTGACTATATGTGTTGTCAGAGTTATTAGCTGCCGTCGACAGTTATGTGATGCAGCAGCAGACGGAGTGACTGTATGAGTATGAGTGTTCACTCTTTTTTTCTTGTTCATGTGCACTTCATTAGCTCATGTTAATTATCCTTTGGGTTAAATATCACAGAATGGGAATGTGCGTTTTACTTTTTGCAATGGCAGACTGTCAGTCTTCTCAATGTAACAATCTCATTCTCTGTCCTTTTTTCTTCTCTTTTTCTGTCTTTCAACCCCCATTTTTCCTGTCCAACCCTCCTCCTCCTCCTCCTCCTCATTACCGTTGGTGCTCCTCTTGTGCAGCTCCTCCTTGCCATTCTTGGTGCTGCTGCCGGTCGCCGTCCTACGGGCTGACGAGCTCTTGCTGGTGTTCAGCTTCCCCGAGCCGTTACTAGACACCGAGCCGTCCTCCTCACTTGGCAACCGTCTGTAGTAGCCATGGCAACAGAGGGAGGTGAGGGAGAGAGGAGAGGGGAGGGGAGGGCTTGTGAGTCTCAGTGGGTACACAAACAGGGCATCATCTGACAGTTAATACTGGCAACACACCATCTATCAACTACATTCGGTTTTTCCAAAATAACATTGATGGGGCATTTAATAAAATCAGAGAGCCAGTCTCTTTGTTTATTTGATTTGTGGGGGGGGGTCATTCTGTGTGGCTCTGCTGCTCTTCTTTTGGTCCGATAAAGTGTCAGCCCCTGCTGGTGATCACAGAACCCAGACGCTATGAGTAATGTAGCACTCCCTGAAAGCTAAAATTAAAATTATTTCTCGTTATTTAATGATGATTCAATGAGCTTCATACACATTGATTTATTTGTGGCAACACAGACATTGATTTTCTATTTTTTATTGATATTATTGGGTAAAGGTTTACGTCATTTCAGAGCTGCACATAGCGCATTGATCCGATCCTCGCCCCTTTTGTGGTAGTTTTGTGTCTGTTTCTAATTGTTTTCCATTTTTTAAGTCATTTGACTGACTTTCCCAAGAAATGTTAAGACACAGAGGTTGGACAGAGGTTCAGGGCCTGTACTAGTAGGTCCGCTCAGTAGTCCATCCATCTCTCACCTTCTGATTCAGGTAGGGGGGCAGTGAGGCCTGTGCCACCCCTCCGGCTCCTTCCCTGGCTAACCAGGCAAACCATAAGACTGTACATTATCACGCTTGTCATATTTTGTAATGATAATGGATTCGGCAGATTTGCGATCCCACGCTTTTTGATTTTAATTAACAGACAGAATTAATCCCATGCTATGTTAAAGGACAGAAACACAGAAGAAGTACAGGACAACTATAAAGGACAAGAAAAGCAGCAACAATCCTGATTTTGTTTGGCAAGTTGCTCAACAGCCGAGGGCCTTAATGGAGGCAGTTCAGTGTACATGTATGTCACACGCACACCCACACACACACCCACACATACCAGTCAGTCTCGAGGACTCAATGAACTCATGCAAAAACATATACAAAGACTTTGTTTTCTTGTCTCACACACACCAGGTAAACCACGTACAAGACACACACGGATGTGCACAAACACACACACACAAATACACAACACTAACAGCCTCGAGGCATGTAAGTCACAGCAGCTACACAATGTGACAGGCCCATCTACAGGTGGTGTGAGATGCACAGATCGGTGAGACTGGACAGTAAAGAGCCACAGGCAAAACTAACACGCTGTCTGTGTGAAGACATGCACACACAGACAAACGCACATTAACATACACACACTGCGCAGCCAGAACACTGGTCGATGGCTGGCCAAGTAACAGTAAAAGGCATGTGGTATTAAGCAAAGAGCTTGAGGGAAAATACAATGCGTGTGCTATGTAAATCTGTCCGGGAAGGGCAGCGAGAGGAGGAGCAGAATCGATAATCACACTGAGGGAAAGTTATGTTCATCTCCCTTTTCTTTGTGCCTCAAAAACGGCAGCTCTCTGGAGGAAGCAGTGAGCAGCATAAATGCGCTCCCTACGAAGCTGTCCTTCCTCTTTCAAGCAAAGTTTCACTTGTGTTTTAAACAAACACTAAAGTTACTAGAGAAAAAGTTACTCGTGAAAAAGTTCACTAGATCACTCTCTTCTCTTATAGCCTTGTTTGTTTTAAGAAAAATTTAAGATTTATACTCAATATACAAAATAACTCAAGAGAAAAATGATCATTACATTTCAGCAACAAGACTGTATGTACTATATGTAGAGTAATGTCTATGTTTAGTGTGTGCATGTGTATGTAACCCAGCTCCATTTTCATAAAGGCTGTGGTTCTTTTAAAAGTCAGTGTGTATTTTGTTTGAAATTGTGCGTTAATGTGTGATTTAGCCATGCTAGCAATTAGCTTGTTTGTCAGCAAACCACTTTGGCTCAGACTAATATCTAAAAAACATAAATGAAAAAAGAAAAAAAAAAAAAAAAAAAAAAAAGTTGGATGGATTATCTTGGAATTTTGTGCACATTTATCTTTGTACAGATTTTAGATTTTCATGGTTTTCAGAGGAAAGGTAACTTATCATCATCAAAATAAAATTTTAATTTGTTGAATACTTTGGTTTGTGAAAAAAAAAAATCCCTGGTATTAATATTCTCAGCTGTAATTTGTGTTTAATATTAATTAACTAATTTTAGCACAGTAACATGCTGAACTAAAATGATGACCACAGAACATCTGCTCAACATCAGCACGTTCTAAATTTAGCCTCAGACAACTGTAACATCTAAAATCACTCCCTACTTAATACATGGACAATATATCTACTGTCGGCCATGTTTTTCTTCAGAGTAGTGTCCGTGAGATGTACACTTCTGTCTGCTAACAAAGGCTCATTTAACAGATGTTAACAGTGTAGTTGTGCATCTCTGCAGTACATTTATCAATGTAATTCAAAACCCACTATCCTCAATCTGAGTTTAATCCTGACTGTACAGTATTCAGAGGATAGTGAATGAGTCTTGTTTTCCTGTCCAACTCATCTATTTTTACTACCTTATGCCTTGTGATGCACAGATCTGTTTGTGCCTGTGCATCTGAAGAGAGAAAACACACTTCAGAAATCTTGTTCTCTGCTCAGTTACAACTATAAAGCCCATAAATAATTGCATCCTTTGTTGTTGTTTTGGTGTAAGATTTCCTCTCATCCCATTGCACTGCATATTGCACCGGTTAGAGGATGAGTTGCTGCGTCATTTTCTAATTAGAGTACACCCAGGTGGGAGAATAACCTCGATACCGTCTTTTAAAAACTGCTTCCCCATAAGATGTATGTGTGCATACATACAGGTTGGTTAAAGCTGATTATCGCTCTATGGCAGCTCTTCCAGCATTTTACACTGTCATCATTGTTACAATGAAAGGCTCCCTCTGGCATGGCTATAGACAGGGTTATAAATATACATGTGTTTATCAGCCTTGGGAAGCAAAGCACAACTAATCCCACCTCCATTCATTTTGGTTTAGCAGTGTGTAAAAATGAGGCTCTGTCTTACGTGTGTGTGTGTTTGTCTCATTTCAGTGAGAGGAGGCAGGATGCATTTCATTTATGACTCCAAACTTCCTTAAGGAAAGATGTGGCCATTGAATGTGGGATGTGGCCATTGAATGTGGGTGGATGTGTGGGTGTAGCTCATAGTAAATGTCCAGGAACAGAAAAATGGTGTTTTCACTATTCTGTTCTAAAAATTTCTAGCGTTCATGCATATGACCGATTATAACTGATAATCCAAGTGAAGTCTACTGGGAACAAGACTGTTTTGCACATTTTGATAAATACAGTTAAAACTGTGTGATCCCACCAGATGTTTACTAATCATATTCATTGCTCATGCATTCAAAAAAAAAAAAAAAAAAAGGGGAGACAATAACGATTATAAATATTAGTGCAGAAAAAAATCTAATAGTACAAAAAGACATATAAAAACAGTCAAACACCAAATGAAATGCCAGGTTGAGACAGATTACATAAAACATGAAGATTAGCAGCAGTCAGAGCCATTATATTCATCATAGTTTGCAGCCTAATTTTTACAATATCCCCTCTCCAGTTTTGTAATCTTACATTATCCCAGACATAAACACTGCATAATCAGGCAGGTATTCAGTAAAACCAGTCTAATCCACTTCAGTTTCTCAGTGCCCGTGAGGACAAACAAGCATCTGTTTATCTCAAAGTCGAGATCAGATCGGGTCACGACGAGGGTTTGATTAACTTTTCATAAAATCAGCAAAGAAGTTGGAGGCTCATAGCTGCTCAGTGTGCTACAATATCGCCTCGTCCCATGAGCTCACACTTCCACAAAGACAGAGTCAGAAAAAGGATGCTTCACTTTCTGAAACAGACTTCTAAAATAAAAAAAAAAAAAAAAAAAAAAAAAAAAACTTCTCCTGGCTTTGAAACCATTTTGACCTTCTCTAACTCTAAAAGTACCAACACTTAAATCATGTTTGCTTCTCAAGTAACTTGTTATTTTTCTGGCTCAGGGGGACATCACACTTGCTTCTTCTGAAATCTAAGACAAATTGCCTGGCGTACATTTTCTTGTAGACAATTATCTGCGCACTAACTAATGGATTTGTCTTTTTTTTGAAAGTCAGTACGGGGTGCAGAACTTGGCAGCAAGAAACCATCTAATTCCATGTGTCAGCCGCATATTTAAGAATGTGTAGGCGAGAGCAGAGGCTTGACATTCGTTAATGAGAACGGTGCAAAAATTACAGTGTTGGTAGTTTTTGCCACTTTTACTGAAACTGAAGAGAAACTCATTCATCTGCATTTATCTGTGTTTATTTAACCCAAGTATCACCTGGACTTAACCAGGAGGCTCTGGATTTGTAATAAAACAATCATGATACAGTGAATGTAAGTGTAAAGAAGTATTTGCTTATTTAAACAAAATATTTGTATTCATAAGGGGGTGAGACCGTGAATGGAGGTTGGAAAACATCCCGACTGCTTCATTTTTATGTGCTTAATTATTTTCTATTGCCATTTATGGTCTTCTTATAGTTTATGTGTGAGTTTAGCTGTGCACAAAATATACACAGTAGAAGTTCTAAAGTTTGGAATATGCTAAATTAACCAAATAATAATGCAGGAACTAAATCTGAACTTATAAGATCTGGCTGACAACCTCTAATGTTCACAAATGGAAAAATACAAGTCAGAAATTTAGGATTTTGTCATGAGAAAAAGCTTTTGACAAAACATGTCAATAGGATTTATCAATAGCTCACGTCAGTGTGATTAAAATACTTTTAAAAAGCGGCTAAGTGCAAAGTGATGGTCTAGACAAACTTATTTTGAAGAGTCTAAAAAAAAAAGTTGCTGATAGAAAAATGAAAGCACTGTTCAGACAGTCAGCGACCTCAGCTTTTGCAATTTCATCTCTGCTGGTGCCTGGATTTGACATTGTAATGTAAAAAAATAACAGCTGCACAACACCAGTCAGCCTTTAACCTGCCCAACAAATCTGATGAAAACTGATGGAAAGTTATAAATGTCTGAATTTATGGGTGTGGGATTTAGGACTTAATTGAGGCAGCAGTAAGGAGTCATTCCTGCTGATTGTGTCAATGTGTGTGATGTCTGCGTGTTTTGATTTGACTGAGCAATAACTTCTTCTGTGGAAAGAAGAAAAAGATGTTTGTATCTGTGCTGTGTCCAAGGGCAATATATTTTATATTTACTGTCTTCATATTCAGCTATATTCCTTCTTTGCAATTCTTCACTGGTTGACCATTATAAATATTCCCCGACCTGACTGAGACAGACAGTAACGTCTCACTGAAACTCATCTTTCAAGTCAGTTATTTTGCACATTGGCATGATCAAGGAGCTACAGTGGTCAAATCGATGCAAACTTTTGCTGCAGAGTGCAATATTTATGAACAGAGGCCCGGGTTGTATTCACAGAAAATTACACACCACAGCAGGACCTCACAAAATTTGTTGATTATTGTTTGGCTTTTTTCCCCTAAAATCAAAGTCAAACCTGCAGTAAAATTTGTTTCAAACCTTGATTAGATCCTGCACATGAGGGAAAGAAAGACAGCCTCTCACATTTATATCCTGTTATAATTAACAGTCTCTTTTGTGTTCACAGGAAACCTCTCCAGCCCACAGAGATTTATATGTCAGACAGGAGCTCAGACAGGTGTTAGGCTGTTAACAGTTCAAGGAAACAGTGACAATTATTTATCTATGCAAACATGCTACACGTTGCAAATGAATGTTCCCATATTCTTTTTTTTTTGTTCTACCAATCACCCACAGATTAGTGTTAAACTGAGGAATCAAAAAAACTACTGCAGTATTTTGCTACATCCAAATTTCCTGCTCTAAGACAGTACATGTGTTTCCTGTTTGTCTCAGAGCATCTCCTTGTTAACACTGGACTTATCTTCAGATCATGTCAATCTGCTGGAGTCTGCATTGCTTACTATTGGCTTCTCTGTGGCTTAACACTAAATTACACAAACAATGATGTCTGGTCCTCCTGAACAGCTCAGGACAGCTGCTCGAGAAGTTTGGGGGTCCCTCTCACGGGTTTCAGCTGGGAACAGCTTGTCTGCTTTAAGGGTTTATTACACTTATTAACATGTTTGTGGAAAGTGCTATGTGGTATATGAGTATATACCTATATATTATGTTTTATATCTGACCTAAAAGTGCCACATCAGAATAAATAAAGTGAAATGTTTCTTAGAGCAGAGCTACAATCAAGAGGCTCTATGAGGTTGTACTTAACATGCTCACAGTGACAATGCTGTGTCAGCTGGCTCTGATAAAGGCCTCACATCAGAATGAATCAGCAGTCAGTGTTCGTCAGCACACTGTTAGTAAATGAAATTCACCCAAAGATCAACACAAAGGTCATTTTTCTCCTGCTTTAGTCCGTTGGAGTACGTTGATTCTCTCATGAACCGTTTTAGCAGAAAATGTTTCCATGTTCAGCAAATTAGTTTTGCATGTTAACATGTCAATGTTTGCTAATGGCATAAAAACCACAACGCATATTACATATTATAACAAATGTCATAGCTATCCATCCATCAGCTGCTGAGATAAAGACATACATTGCCACAACACCAGCACGGCTTAGAAATATACCACGAAAGCTGCATCATATCTGAGGTGAATAACATTAACTTGTTGCTCTCTAACTGATTTCTTCAGGGTGTAATTGCAGAGTAATTGCAGAGTAATTAATACAGCTCTAAAACAAACAAAAACACTAAAGCAAACATGCAAGAAAATCACAGTGTCAGTGAATGTCTTACCCTCCTTTGTGTATGTCAGCAGATGGAGGCCTCTTACTGCCAGTCCCATCCTGGTGGACCTTCTTATCCAAAGACAATGACAATGGAGCATCTCGCACAGGCAGCCCCAACACCAGTGTTTCCTTAGTAACAGAGGCGGCCTCATCACCCGTCCGACCCATGTGCTTCTTGGCGTAGTCGAAGCCCTGGACAGGCTGGTGGAGAAAATAGTGACAAGTACAAAGAGTCAGAAACACAGCAGCAACGCTCCTGCAATTTTTACATCAATCCACTCAGGAACTGAATTTTCATGATGTAAGACAAAGACGACGGATCAGAAAATAACAGTTTCTTCTTTGTAGACAATGGGTTTTGTTTTCAGTTTGCCTGTTGGATTGATGGACCAAGAGCAACTTGTCAGAATAAAAACAGCCAGTCGTTGTCTGGATGTTAAGCACATGCAAACACAACAAAAAGACAATGCAGACACAATAGTATTCAAGAATACAGTTGTCCATCTTTATTACAGAGCACAGGCTGATGAGAGAGGGAAATACAATAAAACACAATTTATAATCCACAATAATGAGTGTGAGCGATAAATCAAACGGGCATCACAAAGTGAAGCTATTAATGTAAGAGAATTTAAAGTGGCAGGAAGTTGAAAGATTAATCAAACAACCTAAACACGCAACAGAAAAGCAAACCAGATGTTTACTGTGCAAGTTATTTCATGAGACATTTTGAAAAAAAGTTACTAATTCTCCTGAAAAAAGTATAAAGCAATCTTAATATTTTATATTAAAAGGTAAAAATGTTTAATTAGAATCAGAAGGTGAGAGAAACGTGTCACATCCCCCTGTGAAAAAAAAAAATCTACATATTCTCAAAATAAAGTAGATGAAAAGTCATGTTAAGCATTATAACAATAAAAATAATAAGAGATTTCAACTATGGTAAATCAAAATGATGATAATTAATCAAAATTATGACAGCAAATACTATATATTTTACAACAAAATATAAAGGAAATCCAAAATAAAATTACTTAATTATTTAAATGACTAATAATTTGTCTTTAGTGAGTCAATATTTAAAATGTAATTTTTTCATTTTCTTGGCTGAATTAAACTTCCATACCAAAGTGATTTTTCTACACAATGAACAGCCTTGTTTTAATTCTAATTATTTTTGATACATACTGCAGATAATACTTATGTATACCTCAAGTTGTATTGAGTGTTTACTTCTTGGACTATTTTTAAATAATTGTTCCACTTAAGTTCTTTTATCTAAGTGATTTACTTCTTCCACCACTTGCAGTGAATGAACACAATGACAGAAGGAAGCTGGAGTCACTATCATGAGACTTTTTTTCCACAATCTTTAAATATTTAATGCTTTTTTTGTACAAAGCATCACTGGCTGCCTGGGCTGGTAAACATTAGCCTGCTGTGTGAACTCAGTGATTTTCCGTTTATTGTAAGTCAGAATTTTCAATCAGTTTCCTCTCATTGGGTTTGAGTCAAATTTGAATTGTACTTAGGGGTTAGATTTCTTGCAAATGTGAATATCTATAGTTTAGTGAAGCCCTGGAGTTAAGATCCTGAATTGGAAATATATAAAATGCAAGTTAGGGGGATTGGTAAAAAAAACATTTTAATACAGTATGAATCTATTCTGATCCTGATTTCATCAATGGCAAAATCATTCTTGGCGTGAGACTGAGATTTTCTGTGCCGACACGGCTCAACAGATGTCAAAGTTATTTCCAACGTCCCTCCCAGTTTTTATCAGTCTCCAAACACCAAGGCTGGGATAATGAAAAAGTTGAAAAAATAAATAATGTGTAATAAAGCTTAACAGCACCTTTGAAGTCAGGGGTTTTGGCATGAAGAGACAGAACATTAAAAAGGCAGCAGAAGATGCATTTTGCTAAAGCCTCCGAGGCCTGGACACGTTATTTGTATCACTAAATGCCTTTCAATTTACAGAGTAGAGAGCAGGGGGGAAAAAAAGAAGAAGAGAAACACCCCCTTTTTTTAGGTTACACAACAAAGCATATGAAACCCTGATTTTTTTGCCTCCTCTTTTCTATTTTGAGCGGCTCTAAAATGGGACGCCTAATGCATTTGATCATGCATGCTGAATCCTGAGTGCATGTGAGGTTAGGCAGCGTGGGCATCCAGCTGACGGCATTGTTAATAATTCATCAGTCATATACACCATCAGCTAGCTCCAACACACGTGGCTGCAGTCATGGATGAATGTCGGGGAAATTAATAAATTCTCATATAGAACGAACACACACACACACAC
>CM076652.1:5514810-5589427 GCA_038496675.1 Rachycentron canadum
TGTGTGTGTGTGTGTGTGTGTGTGTGTGTGTGTGTGTGTGTGTGTAATGCATGAATCTTCTACCCACTGAAGTGATAAATGGTGACAGTTGTGACTCTTTCGTGTGAAAGATGTATGGAGAGTGCAAACATTAATTTGCCTATGGCCTCTTTAACTTTGCATGTGTGCATATGTGTGTGCGTGTGTGTGCGTGCGCGTGTGTGTGTGTGTGTGTGTGTGTTTTAAGAGGAGAGGAAGGCAGTGAATTTGTGTTGTACCAAATGTATCCCTCCGCCAATACACATTATGTGTATGGATTATTGAGGCGCATTAGACGTTGCAGACGGTGCCAGGTGTTGATCTGAGGCCTGACACACTCTGCACACTGACAGCTAAAGCTGCATCACTCAGTGAATGATGGGTTGGGGCTGTATGGATTCTCAGAAGTGACAGGGCGGTGGTAGCGGTGAGGGGCATATAACCTTGAATGTGCATCTGACGTTTCACAACTGGACTGAAGGTCCAGTCTGTTCCTCTGTCTGTTCTTTTCACATATCTTTCTTTCCTAATTGCTTCCACCTCCTTCCTTTCTAATTCTCCTTCTCTCCCCCCCCCCCATCATCATCATCATCATCATCTCTTTCTTTTCTCCCATGTCCACTAACAGCGTGTTGACTTAACAAATGGTTATCTTTCACCCTGTGCGAGCTGCTCAGTTTAATTAAGATTTCAGCTACAGACGGGGTTTGTGGTATGATGCAAAGCTCTGATCCATCTATCGGAGATGGATGGCAGTGACAGAAGAAAAGAGCAGGAGAGAAGAGAGAAAGAGGGCGACGTGGCGTCCAACCCTTTCTTTTACTTAAAGATGTCATGTGAAGTGAGTGCGAGCACGACCCCGCTGCACCACCATATTATCCACACTTATCTTCCTTGCTCGCACTATCAAACAGAAGCTTCTCCTCTAATTTTAACTCAGAGCAACAGCCAACAGCAGCTTGATGAGGTACAGCAGATGGACGAGATATGCTCTATTCCCCCTGCGGCCATATTGATTTAAATTCAGCTCTAGCAGGGCGGACGGCGGAAGTGCACCACAGAGCTGCATGCAAAAAAAAAACCAAAAAACATAAATGGGTCCTGAAGAGTGGGTACATTTAATAAGTAAAATAAGACACACAGCAAGGCAGACTGGGGTGCACATCGGCACATAGGCAAGCTGAACCAATTAGATCAACTCCTCCTGGGGCAGGTTCAGGCATGATGCAGCAAAAATGCAAAGTACCTTCAGTCTTTTAAACGGCAGTCACCGCATTGTGCTTTCATTGAACACCTTAAAAATGAAAAATGGATTACTTCTACTTCTGCTGATTCCAACTCTATTGTACTCCACATGGAAGTCGGCTATCTGAGGCTTTCACGCCTATACAAGAAGGCGCAGAGGGAGGAAAAGCCACTGTTCTGGCTCCACAGCAGAGTGATGAAGTGAGCCGGACTCTGCAGAATCACTCTTTAATGATTAAACACACACGCACACCTAATGTAAACCACCGTATTGATCAGCAGCTTGCACTTGTCCTGCATGGTGAGTGATAGGAGCGTGGGCTGGGAGCAGATCACACACAAACAGATGCCCACAGTAGATTAAGTTGATGTAGTTTATTATTCTGCGTAGGTCTGGTTAGTGTGTATATGACTTTAACAGAACACACAAGTCACTGAGGTGGGTTTTCAACATGGCACTCCATTTCCACCTGACATTAACATGTGACCTTTATCTGGATATTTGCTCAGGATTAGGAAAAAATGATTGTTGATAAAAGGTTTACACAGAATGTATTAAGGCCAGAGCAGGATCAGACCACATCAGATCTCCGCCATGTGTAATGTAGTCTGCATAGTGTGACCACATTCTTAAGAGAGACGATATCCACCTAAGGGCCTGTTCACGGTGTCTCAGAATTAGTTTGTAACATGCGCTGTCCGACCACATAGGAAACCAAAAAGTGTTGATACCTGATCTGGTCTCACCATGAGGCAGAGTGAAAACCTACTCGTCAGAGAATTTAAAAATGGGGAGAACAGCACAGACAGTCTCGCCTGTAGGACGTTCATAGTGTTGCAGTCACAAAAGTGCCACAAATAGTTATGTAACAATGAATTATGGGAGCTAGAGACAGAGAAACATTGCCTAGTGGATGTTTTCTCGCCTCCACACAGCTGGTTCATCCTGGCGTCACTCACCAAGGAGGTGGGGTGTGGTCGGGGGGGGGGGGGGGGGGTATTTTACACCTATAACCATTCAACATCGTCATTATTATTATTATTATTATCATCATCATCATCCTGGTGTGCATAGAAGAAATTGGGGTAAAATCCACATTCCTTTAAAAAAAAATGTGAAATAAATAAAATCAAGTGGATATCGTCCAACAAAAAAGTCTTTAAACTGCCTTTTGTGTTACTGTTCCTCCACTGCAGCTAAACACTATCTGTGGAAACCACAAAGAGAGAATATTGTTCAAAAAAATAAGTTAAAAAAAAAAAAAAAAAAGTAACTCAGAACTGCAGATCAACGTGGGTGGAGTCACTTTAGAAAGGTTCAAGGGAGTCTGAGATGATGACCATGTAATCACTTTGTCTAGTTTAAGTACAACTGGAGACACAGTTGGATGTCATCCCCTGTTGCTCTTTCCCTCTCATTTTCTGTCACATCTCTTAATTTACATTGTCTGATGTAGCTCAAAAAAATACCACTTGCTGTGAAGTGGATCACAGAGATCAACGTACATCTGAGCATTCGAGCACTACATTAAGACAGACTTGCAAAAAATTCAAGCCTATTTAATCAACTAGTTGTTTAGCTCCAGTTTGCCACATTGCCACAAGCTCTTCCCAAATGCCTTTGTAAAATATTTATCTCATTTGCTCATGCATGCCACTGCTCAGGATCGTGAGAGGGTAAATACCTCTGTGGATAAGAACAGTGATTGTAGCCTCACAGCGCCGCTTGTGAAATCTCATGTTTCAGGACTCTTTAATATTTGATGCGCTCTCTCGTAAAACACAATATAAGTAACATTAAATGTTTACAAACGATTGTGAAAGCAAACAGAACCGTGGAGCCTGGAAATTGAAATGTTAAAGTATAAGGAGATACAGTAAAGCAGGGAAACAGATCCTGTGTATTTATGTGTGTTTTTTTTCTGGGGTGTTACATCAGCTCCATCACCTGACAAGTGTCCCACCCACCCATTCTTCCCTCCACTCATTCATCCTTCCTTTGCCTCACTTTGCCTCCCGAGGGATGAGGAAAGGTTGGACCAAAATAACCCACAAATCAGCTGACATGCTCCATCACAGCAAAACTAACCACAAGAATGGCCTCTGAACGGTTCTTTGTTATTTAAAGAGTTTAAGCTTTTTCCTTTTTTTTTTTATCTGTCGTCTTTGGACACTGCTGCTCTGCTTTGGGTGCATGATAATGTAGCAAACATAATCCAGTGGTGAACCTCATTATAAGAAAAAAAAAAAAGAATTGGGTTAGGGGTCCTCGTAGGGTACTTGCAGAGCCACTGAAGGAAGAGAGTGGCTTCATCTAAGAGGATAAAACGACTGGCTTGAAAAGGAAAGGCACTGGCACAGAGGCAGTCTAGGCTGATGACACAAGCTTGAGTCACTTTTTATGGATGCTACAAAATAAAAATAGATTGGTTTGGTTTGCAGGTGCTGAGCTTCCTTCCCGCCATTCATGTTTATGAGCGCAGATTAGAAATGACTTCCTCCGTCCAGCAGAATTGAGCTCATTTGCCTTTTTTATGAGCCAGCCTCTCCTTGTTAATTCAGTCCATCGACTCAAACCAAAACAATTTAAATCTTTTGGATCGTGCTTGTGAATTTTACACCCCTGTTATAGTTTTTCCACCTTTCTTCATTGCCCCCTCCTCCCTCCATCCTATTGCTCTCAAATGGCCAATGAGGATGGTGGAATAAGTCACGTCCACAGCACAGTAGCCACATGCAAGAATTTACCCAGTAACAGAGACAGGCAGCACATAGAGCAACAAGCAGCCAACAGCGGGGTTGTACACCAATTGATCAAGCCTGTCAGTCGGTCACAATCAGCAAGCAGCAACTCATTCATTCATTCTCTGACACAGTCAGTCAGTCAGTCAGTCAGTCAGTCAGTAATCCACCCAACCAGTAGTTTAGTGAATACCTGGTGGTGGTAACTGCCATCCCTTCGGTATGAGGTCTAAACAGAGAGAGGGTCAAAGGAACAAGGTCAGGGAGGGGTTAACATAGAATAGAATAGAATAGAATAGAATAGAATAGAATAGAATAGAATAGAATAGAATAGAATAGAATAGAATAAAATAAGCATTTGATTTTAAAACATTAAAATTCCTGTTTATCACAACGTGGGTTTAAATGGTATAGTTTTGACCATCGCTCAGTGACAATAACATTGTACTCAAAAACAAACTGTTTAGATCTGGGAAGCCTCAAGTCTGACAAAGAAAGAAACATAAGCAGTTGGACAATTAGACAGGTTTCAAAGGATAAAGATGAATTTATTTCAGATTATTTTATAATCTAGAATAAAGAGTCGGAAATCTCTTGAAAAAACACAAAGCAGAAATGTTGTTTGCTCAATACTGTCTAAATTCCCAGTCATGTCTGTAGCTCTCAGCCCATAACTAAGTATATTGGTTCATACTGAAGTGATGTGAATTAAAAAAAAAAAAAAAAGGTCACAAATTCATAGCTACAATTTAACTAAGGCTCAGTGGGTGCTGTAGTTTTTGGCAAACATTACAAGTGCAAATAGTGTGATTGTTGGAATATTTTAAGATGCTGATTAATACACATTTGCTGATCAACAGGACAGTCTGTGTGGGACAGAAACAAAACAAATTACAGTGTGTGTGTTCATAGTAATTAAGGAACATGTCACCCAGCGGCACAGATGAGTGAGCAACAGTGTATCAGGCTTTAGATACACTAATATTTGTCAGTAGGATCAATTCATTGTTGGTTTTTTCATGGGATTTGTTGATGGTACAAAGTATAGAATAGTGCCAGTTTTATCATTTCAGCAAAGCCAACTGTGCCACTGTGCATCCATCACAGTTAATACACAATTTACCTGGTTCAAACTTAAGCCGTTACACTTGCTGCAGTTGTGTTCAATCAGTCACCAACTGTCACCAAGTTCCCTCTGGTTTTATATCCAAATAATGTGGTTTAAATAATCTAGCTAAACTGTTGCTTGTTTACAATCTGTCTGACCTAATTTCTTTCCCTGTTGGATTTTGTAGTTGTGATGTCACCATGTTTTCAAATTACTTTAGTAAGTACAATGTTATCACAATAAAAAGAAATGACGATCAAGACTGTGATAAAAAAATTATTATAATTAAGGTTTATGAAAAATGTATTTGACCGCTATCTCAGTGATTTGTTTAGTTTAAAAACTAAAACTGTTGCAGTGTTTTCCCAGTAAGTCAACTAACCTTATTTTGGGTTGAAAAATGTAAACAAGATTGAACTTGATCAAATTCAGAAGATCATTCAGTCGTATGCCTCCAGTTATTATGAAATCAAAACATCTTACTGCTTCACTTTTAGTTTGGTTACCCAGAAAAACTAATTTCTCGTTCTATTTCCATGAGAACCAAAAACCCTGTACAGATTTGTAGTCTTTTTTTCAACTACTGCTCAGTCGAGGAGGGAATATTTTACTGATGGTCAAAGCTTTTAAGTTTTCTTTGATCTCTCAAAAGAAATATTCTGTGTATTGGTTTATTCAAAGCATTAGGGAGATTCCTTTGTTAGGTATCAAAAGTCTGTGTGAACAGCTTGACCAGAATAAATTCTTAAAGGTGCTATATGTAAGTTTTCTCCGCTGCTGAATGTGGTTGTTAAAAATCGCTGGCCAAGAGCTTCATCCCTCTTTACAAGCCAAGACATACGGCCTCTGGGCAGAGCTACACCTTCATTATCTGACGCTGAACCCAACGGTGACTCTCTATCGCAAAACAGTATCATGAGAGAGCAAGGGCTGGGGCTAGCTGGTTAGCTTTCTAGTTTAAATAGAAAAAAAGAAGTGAAACAAGAGCCAGCATTGGCTTAGCTTTCCACAGCTGGAGACAGCTGCTGGTAAAGGAATAAAGTTGTTGCTGAATTCACAACCTTTTGTATGGACTCGTAAGTAGACGACTGTTAATGCTAATGTTGGTTACGTAGCAATAGCAAAAAGAATAAATATAAATATATATGCAGTCAATAGGAGAGTTATTCAGTGCATATAAAGCCAGTGACAGGAATTCTCACTGGAGTGGAAGTTTAATCATGATATCAAATGAGAAACCCACTTTAAGATTATGGCATTCTGAACAAAGCCACTTCAGAATAAATTAGGTTGGCCAGTTTATTGCTTGTTTACTTCCTCACTGACTGCAGTGGCACAAGCAGCTGTTGCTCTGGCGTCATGCACCACACTGTGTCCAGTGAAACAATCTGACCTGATCAAAGCAGCTGGTAGCAATCTATTACACACATGCTCATTTGAAATGATTGATTTTTATTTGACCTCACATTAACTGATTGAGTGAATGCTACTATTGTGAAAGGGCCAACACTACCCTAAGGTTCACTTCCAGTACACTGAGCCCTGCCCATTCCTCTCAGCCGATTAGTCTTTGCAGCATGCATGATTAGCAATGACCACGGCCTATTGGGCTGTGAGAAGACAAATGAGCAAGGCCCGGACAGATGGCATTCAATTTTTATGACCTGAAGGAATTACTTAACACAATCGATTCGCTGTGCAATGCGTCACATATTCAGAACCTGGTTATGTAATCACTGGTTTGGTTATTGGGAAAATATTAAGATGAAGCAGTGATGTTTGGACATTTCTGGTTGAGACTGAACACCAAGAGGGAGGGAATAGCTCATTTATAAAGAGTAGAGCAAAGAGTAGAGAGAGGAAAAGAAGCAGGAGAGGAGACATACTTGGTAAAAAAAAAAAAAAAAAGTAGCAGGTGAAAGGGAAAGAGTTGGAAGTTTGAGAGTCTTACCTTTGAGCGAGTTTTGAAGGTCCTAAAGGCGCCAGTTTTGAAGATGACCCTGTTTCTCTTACACAAAATGAAGGCCACCATGCCGATCACCACCATCAACAGAAAGAGAGGCGTGAGGACGGCCATGATCCACAGGTTGCTGGGCGGCGTCTTTACCACAGCTACAAACACATAGACATTACTCATCAGTGTGCGTTCGATCAGTCCTAACCCTTTAGTGATAATTTGTAGAAGATCAAACACAGACACTGACAATCACTGATAATTTCTAGCTAAATATTTACAGCACTTGTGCAAACTAACAGCTAATGGTTCAACTCAACAAACAAGATATAACGTGAATTAAAGATCTTTACAGGTCTGAGCAGAGCTAGTTAGCTGAATACCCCTGTTTTTTTTTTTCTTTTGGTTATTATTTGGGGCCATTTTTACACCTTTATTTGATAGGGAAAGTGGAGAAAGTAGAGACATGCATTAAAGGATCCAGCTGGGCAGGAATCGAAACATTGACCTTCTGCTTAGGGCTCAGTATATATGGTATGTGTGGTACGTGGTCTAACCACCCTGGGCACAGCCTTTTCCAGTCTTTTCCCTCGCTCTTAATTCATTAAGTCATAAACATGAAAGTGGAATAGTTGTTTTCATCTAATGCTCAGTAAGAAGCCGTATGTGAATTTCCTAAAATGTGAGACAACTGTAAAACACAACTTTTGCTTTAACTGTATATAAAACTGTATATAATAAAAACAGAAATGTGGTAAAGGTAAACAGATTTCTACAACATAAAAAAACTTCTTTAAACCTAAAGTTTTTAACTCAAGTATCTTTCTTATAACTTCTCTAAGCTTCTCTGTCACTGAACAGTTTGCCAAAGGGATGTTTTCATTCTAAGGACTAATGCAGTTTGTTTCCACTAAGCCCATAAAGGCAAACTAAATGAATTTTACAAGAACACTGTGTTCAGTTTCTGGCCTGAGCACTGATAGGAGGAGCTGTAGAGGGCGGCTGATAGTTGTTGGTATCTCTCCAGTTTGTTAATTATAGATTCCGGGGAAATGTGAGGGAGAAAAGGTGAGAGGGAACATTTTGTTCTCTCTAGCAGCTAAAGTGTGAATATTGTCTGACAGCCATCTTAAAAAGAAAAAAAAAAAAAAATCTATACACCACTGCAATCCTCTGAATTTAATATCAGATAACAATGTGGAAAAACAATCTTTGATTTTGAATTTGTGAATTTGTATCGACATTAAACTAAAGCTTTATTGGATGCAAAGGGCATTATGGAAATTTATGGAAATTTATGGAAAACCCAAATGCCACAGAACGTCACTGTAAGCCAAGACTGTTACGCTTCAGTTCAGCAGATAAACCCTAAAGAGCAGTAACACTGGGAGTGTTTCTGGCAGTGTGGTGTCTCTACTGTAGCTGCTGAATGAGAAATGAGAGTTGACTGTGCATCTATAATATCTATGTACACTTACATATTGATGCTAAATGCAAAAAAATAAGATAATCTGTAAATATGTTAATTAATATGCAAAAAATGATTCACATTTAGGTTTATTATGTTATGCATTAATTTCATAACATTAGAATAATGAATAGTAACAAAAAGACCTGGAACCTGGTAATAAATGGAATAGTTAAATATATGCATATATAATAGGGACATGTATAATAGAGCTAGTTAGCTTAGCTTAGCTAAGGAGAAAGAACAGAAACAGCATCTTTGAAGCGCTCTAATTCATATGCTGGGTCTTGTTAGTTTAAATGTTTAAAGTGTAAACAAGAGCTGGCCGTCCTAGATGCAGATTATGTGCTAAACAAACAAAGCGCAAGATAGGTGTAAACACAAAAAAGCTAATTTATTGTTTTGATATTATTATACATTTAATATTCTGATGTTTTTTCAGTTCAAATAAAATATATCTGATACACTATAACTATACTATACATCTTCTAATATATTCCATAAACAAAAGAATGTGTCACAGGCTTACCTGGACAATATAAAATAAACTATGACTGCTCTGAACCAGCTCAATAGGATTCATGTAGAACTCAAAATATAAAGTAGTAGTAGTAGTGCTCCACCTACGTTTCCTGCAAAAACAGCTGCATAATGTAATAATGCGTAATGTCTTTTGTGGCTCTGGAGGGAGCTTTGTAAAGTCTAAAAAAATACCTTTATGAAGTTTTTCCAAACTTTAGAAAAACTTAGATCGTTCCTTGTTAATCCTCCAGTTTTATGGAAGTACAATGCTAAACTGCGTCATGTCACACATTAATTCCTATTTTTATTATTATCATCATACATTTAAACCAAAAAACAGGAAAAGAAATTGTGGATAAAACTAAGAAACATTAATATTACCCCCTCACTTAAATATAGTGTCATGTATGTTCCCCAGCCCCCCTATTTGTGCTCATACGATATATAATAATGTACTATATGACACTGGTTCAGTAAAATAACAAGCTTACGTTCAGCCTGCACTTGTACGAAGTATCCCAGCGTCAGAGCCATGGTCTGGGAGTCCAGACTGCTGAGGGTCTTGGCAGCGGTGGTCCCAGTGATGGGTGCTCCATTCAGCTGGGCATAGTAGGTCATCTCTGCTGGGTTCTTGGGACCAGGCAGTCGACGCATGCTCACCATCTGGGAGAGTGGTGACAAGGTGTCTAATATCCAAGCCTGACAGTGGACTACACAAATACATCCACAACTCTGAATTCATTTGTTCATTAAAAAGATGTATCTATAGTTTCTTTTAAATATAGAGAACATAAGAATCATTTAATACAAAATCCTTTATCTCCTCAAACCAAAGATAAAAAAAAAAAATCCTGCTATATCCACACAGACTTTGAGCTTTGATCATGAAGAACCATTTGCTGCAAGATAACTACACTTGGTGAAGACACTCAAGGATAACTGAGTCACTTGAAATCTCAATATCATTTTATCATACATCAAACTTAACACTTTAATCAGACGAATATACATCACACGATTTAATCAAGTCTGATAATTTGATTTTGTCATAAAAAGATGGGATGTGTGTTATTAAATGGCTGGATGATTCCTCCCTTGACTACACCCCGCCCCCCTCCTCCTCTCTCTGTCTGTGAGCGTCTCCCTCCTTCGTCACTGCAGCCATAAAACTGGTCATCTGTGACTCCCCATTAAACCTTGCGGGCGTGTGAGGCGTAAAGCCCAGGAGGAGTCAATCGTTCTCTTAATTTGCACAATATGGAACAACGAGCAGAAAGGTGACACACGCAGAAAACAGCATACACACAAAACTTTGTACTTTTGTGCTTATAGTGGATGTAAACCCATTCCCTAATCTTCATCCCACATCACCACCTCAGCAAAATCCTAACACTGTCTAACCTGCATGGTCCTGCCCCAGAACACAAACAAATCATTTACAGCACACCAGGACTTTCTCAATGGCTTCTCCTCTCTCCAGGCTGCAAGTTCTTTTATTTCAGATTGAAAAGCTACTTGCAGAAACCTGTTTATCATGTATTGTTAAATATAATTATTTTTTCTTCTTAGAGAAAATAAATACTAAATAATATGCATATGCTGTTTGTGTATGAATGATTTTATGCGGACTCCAGGAAGATTAACAACTGCTGTGGCAACAGAATCTGAATACAGAATAAAGAATAAAAATTACAAATTTAGCATTTTGTCTTCTTTCTATGTTCTGTTTCTGGCAATAATAATTCTTGAACACTTATCTGCAGCTGATTATGAATATAATAATCATAATTTTGATGTTTTCTGAAACAAAATAAATAAAATAAAAATGAATAAGGAGCGAAACAAAAAGGTGCTGTCCAAGGTGCTGAAAGTGGAGCTGTCCCAACTGTACACTGACCTTCAAGTCGACAACATGAAATCTTGTAGAGACATTCACGTTCCCCTCAGGATGAATTGTAATAACTTTTGAGATCACGTCATTTTATGTAACATCAGCATCAGGAAAATTAAACCAATTGTTTGATTAACAGCAAACTAAATGCTAAACTAATGATGTTACCTTCAGCCTAAGTTGTTGTCAGCATTTTCACATTGTCCCTGTAGCATGCTGACATTAGTGTGTGGCTAAAAGTGCAACCTCATAGAGCCACTAGATCTTAGTATTGTAGTATTTTGCTTCAGTGTGTGGTGAGTTCTTCACAAAGCCCAAAAAACAGGAACAGTTTAGAAAATAATTCCCACCACAACCTTGTATGGGTTACAATCACTGTAGCATCCTACAAAATGCAGAAACATACAAATGATTGATTAACTGTAATGGATTATTGCACTGTAATGAAATAAGTACAAACTGATGGATAGACAATCTGAACAACCTATGGACTGCTTAGTTACTGAAAGTAAAGTAGGATTAAAGTTAAATCACTAAACCTCATCTTAACTCTAAGATTAACCTTAGTCTGATCTCACTAACTAACAACCTCAGTCTGAACTAAGGCTGCACACTTAATGTGGCCAAATGTAATACCCAAATTGCAGGAGCTGCAATTATTTGATAGAAGTAAAATGTGTCATAACATTGTTGTCCGTTGTTTGCACCATTAGTGTTATGGTGCCTACAAATTATATTCTCCAAACATAAGGGAGCATATTTGTTTGGTACAAGCCGCAACAAAAAAATCACATTGTCATCAGTGGGAAAAAAAATGCAAAAAGGATGATAAACTAAAACCCAACTGAAATTGCAATCACAAAGAATACTATAGCTGATTTTTTTGCTTATTGGGTAGTGTACATAGTCTGTACCATAAAAATCTTGCAGAAGTCTAGAATTTCCAGATGCAAAAAGGACAGAGGTAAAAAAATAAAAACTCATCTCACCATCTCCATCACAACAGTAATTTCACACAATTACACAGAAAAATCCCATTCCCACCTACCTGTACAGTGTAGCCCCCTACAGTGGTGGCCCGCCGGGACCGTGCCGTCCGAGAGCCCTGCCTCCCGGCCACCAGGAAGAGCTCAGCCAGCCGCTGCTCCATCAGGCTGGCAAAACTCTGGTAGTTGGCCTCCAGCGAGGAGCTGTCCACATCCTGGATCACTGAGAGGACAGAGGAGGGATTCAGGGGGTGAAGAGGCATTCAGGCGGGCAAAGAGGGGCAAAAGCAAAAGCCGGTAAGGGGATGGAGGGCGACAGGGTGGGAAGGAAAGCATGAGACAGGAAGAGAACGGAGGCGACGTGTGAAGAGGAGAATAGTGTGAAGACAGGAGGAGGTGAGAAAAAGAGAGATCATTTGAGAATAGTATTGATAGTGAGGAGGACAAGAGAGGAGAGAAAGAGAAACAAGAGATGAGTGGGATATTAGAGACTGGGTGATCGTCCCTGCCGTTTAAACGCTGTTCATCCACAAACTTCTATTACAGCTGCAGTGACACACCAATCACACATTGTCTACTTCTATGTCACAAACACAAAAACAAACACATACAAGTAGACACACACACAAAGAGGTGTTTGCATCAATCTTGCTTCTGAGTCTAGTCTCTAGTCTTACTAGAGGTATAAGTGAGATGGAGCAGTGGACAGACTTCAGATTTCACACACAAACACACACACACACACACAAACACACACACACACACACACACACACACACACACACACACACACACACACACACACTCTCTTCAGCATCATTCACACCCAGGCGTGATGTGATGTGAAGCGATCTCTCCCTCTGCCCCAGTCAGGAAGCTGTGAATTATACATCAATAGGTTTTCCCAGGAACAGAGCAGCTAAAGACACTGAGCACAGAGCGAGGGAGCAGACGAGGGAGCGAGCGAGGGAAGAGGTGTTTAAGGGGGGGAAGGAAAATGTAGAGAACCAATACTATTGTGCTGAATTGCACAGTAAGCATGCAGCAGGGCATTTAACTAACTGCTCTTTAGTCCAGTCGATGCAGCCTTTGATTACCGCTGATCACCCAGTAGCACTTTTGTCTCTTTGTGCGAGAGTGTGTGTGTGTATAAGAGTAATTTACCTGTTATCACCCAGTAGTTCTTGGTTGCTGTCGACGTGTTGAGATTATGGTATTCAAGGGCTGGTGGAAGAGAGAGCAAGACAAAGAGAAAGTTATCTGCAGATGTTAGAAAGCCTAATTTAAGACTTTCAAATCACCACCAGGGAACCAGACAAATGTTTTAAATGGATTTTCTAAACCACACATATATTTTCATTCTCATTTTATTTTCTTTATTATATTTTTCAGATTCCAGATTGTAATATAATGATCATATTAAGATATTTAGAAGCCCATGACAAACATTTCAGCCTCTGTTGACCCCCCACTGTCCATTGTGTATTATGAGGCCCTCTAACCTCTTAAGTTCTCATTAAGTCCATTCAGACAAGCCTGTCCTCCCTCTCAACAACCTGATCACACCAATAAATCACTACCTCATCTGTAATATCTGCTCCTGGCAACATGAAAATTAGAAAAATAACCTTTGTAATGAGCTAAACATGCCTTTAACTTATGTCTCTTAATACTTCTTAGTCAAGTTTAGACTGGATTATTTTGATTAAAAGCTTTTTAGGGAGCCACTGATGTCTTGTAAATGTGACAGCACTGTTTGTGTGCTGAAGCGACAGATCTGCAGAGGAGGAGCTTTTTCACATTGGCCCTTGGCACAGATGATAAAATCCTTGTCAGGTTTCATTATCAACCTTTACATTTTTACTGCTCACTGTCTACTTCCTCTATCCATCTGCACCAGCTCTCCTCCTTTCTTCTTGCCTGCATGCCTCTGTACCTGTTTCATTCTCTACCTGTTTACCTGTCCGTCTATTCATTTCCTTAAGTGCCTGCTCCTTTCCATCCAACCGCATGTCTCCTTCCATCTTTCTCTACCCATCATCACTCCCTCAGTCCTTCGGCTTCTTTCTGTGTCCTATTCGTCTGGCAACCTATCTATCCTTATTTCCCATCTGCCTGTTTCACCATCTGTCTCCACCTAACTCCTCCGAGCTGGCCGTCTGCCGAGAGTTGTGTTTAGCTCGAGTCAATGGTGTTGCAGCAGCAGTAGCTGTTAATACCAGCCAGTGTTTCTGCTCAGCTCTCTGACTGTTCTGCTACCGCCTCCCTCATGCATCTGTACGTGAGCACATTTACATTCACCGAGCTCTTCTCCGACTTAAACAAGCTCGCAGCACTGAAGTGTTCGGGTTCAGACTCGTTCATCGTGCCCTCTGGTGAATCTGTTCAATGGGCAAATCCAGTGCATTCATTTCATCAAGACACCAGCTGGAAGATTTAGTTGCATAATTCCAAAAAATAGAAAATACTGCAGCACCAATGTAATAATAAGCAAATATAGGTTTAAAGGATAAGGCTGGTATTAATCTATGCTTTTTATATTATCAACAAATCCCACGAGAAGACCAAAGCAGTGTGTTGGGCTCTTTCTAACATTACCAATCTGCCTGTTGCCCAAAGCGCATCAGTTCCTTTTAGCAAAATTATTCAAAATGGAGAAAATAGACCAGACCATTAATTGGCCACTATTTGCGATGAATGCTTATCTTAAAGAGACAAATCCCTCGAGCAGCTGGAGCACAGGAAGACATCATGATGCTATAGAGCAACATAGTCTGCAAAGGGAAGTCATTATTAAAAATTCAGACTTCAGAGATCACTGTGTCAATACCATTTTTTTTAAATTAAGACCAAACCATAAGCATGTGTTTATTACTGTAACCACAGATTTTAACCCAATCTATGATCTTTTCCTGAACCTAAACTACAATTTAACACAGCATTGCAATGGCTACGTCTAATAATTTAGTACAAATGGTGAATGACACGACAGAAAAAAAACCCGGCTGTGTCGTGTTTATCTTCTGAAGTCAAGATCATGAATGAATCTCCTGTTCAGTTCTCTCCAGTTAAATGGCTACATGTTGTAGACATGAAGGCAGCTGTCTGCCCACTGATAATATTCAGGCTGCTTTGATCACAGGACAAGTGATCATCCATTTGTGCTCTCAATGAAACCAGAGTAAATGTGTCTATACCGATAAAGGTCTGGACTATTCACCGTCGTCACTGAGGCGTCTATGAATTGATATGATATGATTATATTTGCTCAGTGCTCAGTACAGAACCTGTTTTTAAGGGAGAGCAAAGACTTTTTTATGGTGATTCCAAGTGGGCTTGGATGCGACTATGTGAAGTGCAATGTTTGGGTATTGAGAGCACGCACAAATAGATACTAATCTAATCGCAACAAGCTAAAATTAGCTCATTCAGGGGACACGGACAACAGATTGCCTTTGGCATGATTCAGATGATAGGAGCTGTACAGCTGTTTGCCCTTTTAAAATCTCACAGATGGCATAAGAGGTTGGAGTGGAATATAAACAGAGCTCATGTGGCTCAACTTTTTGGTCTATGGTCCTTCAATTATGTTATATTTCCATATAAGTTGAACTGAATACAACAAACAATATCTGTGCTGCAGTAAACAATGTTTACTGTAAATTTATATCTATTGTGAAACATGTTTTATTTTCATTCCAAGAGATTCACGACAGTAGTTTACCCAGGTAACTATACCACTTCAGGTGCTTGGTTAAGGTTAAGGAGAGATTTCAGCCTCAAATACAGAAAAAAAGACATAACACTATTTGGAGCACCTCACAGGAAAACTGACATTTTTAATATTTAACCAAAACCATGATCTCCTGCTAACTTTAAAGCACTACTGATCAGTTATTCTTGGATACTTGGAGGCAGAGTTTCACAACAAGCTGAACATCATACGCCCGTTCGACATATAAGTGGGTTAGAAAAGAGTTGCCTAAATCCACAGCCAGAAAACATGGCGCCCCATTAATGTTCATCTGGAGTCATGATTCATGCCTGCCTGATGAATATCTAAAACATGACCGCCTTAACGGGCTGGCTAGCTGGTTAGCAAAAGAGGCAGATGCTGTTTAACTGACACACAGCAGTGCGTCTGCTGACTTCTATCTCTCTGTGCTCCAATATCAAAACAAGTCACAGATGAACATGATGACGTATTTAAATTTAAGGCGGCATTCTTTTGTAATTAGTGGCTGCTCTTTCCAGCTTCTCTTTTTTTTTGTGTTTGGAAGGTTGATTAGAGCAGTGGGGCTGAATCAAAACACAGAAACCCAAACAATGAGCTGAAAAGAGCTAAAAAGCTGCACAGAGGTTATGATTCTCTGTGGGTTTGACAACAGGCGCCATCCCTTTCACATTATAGTCAGATGAGCCACTGCTATATTGATTAAATGCAGAGGGTGCAGTTCCTTGCCCACCCATCTATTCACCTCCAAAACATATTTGTGAAAACAAACTAGTATTATGGATAGTTTTATAGATGGGATGGAAACACGAGGTTCCTAAGATGCCTTTTTTAGTCTTGTATCCTCTACTTACACAATAGAGTGATATCTTGAATTACTCCCTTTGAGAAGCAGGTCAAACATTTGCTAAGTCAGGAATCATGCATCGCCCTGTAGTGGAGTCAGTGGGTCTCAGTTAGGCACCCTGCATATGCTGTATAAGTCTGTTTCAGCCCAGCAGCACAAAGCTACACAGAATGAGCAGGGGAACAACTGTTATGTAATGACTATAAAATTAGCATGAAGAGACCAGACTCTTCCTAATGTCCAGTTCTGTGGGCAGAAAACAAGCAGCAGTTGGCTGGTTTAGGTCATAGTCTGCCCCCTCTTTAAGCTGCACATATTGGTGTTCCTCTTGTGTAAAGACTAAAATCCTTCACTGCTTGGGGTTCTACCATCCTACCTCCAACCTCTGTCTGTTTAGACTTTCAAGACTAAAATAAAGCTCTGAGTGCAAAAATCTTTTTTTAGTATTCAAGCTCAGCTCAGTACACTTGTTCCCTTCCTGCTACTGAAAAGCTCACAGAAACACATGGAGCATGGATGTGGGCATTGTCACTATCCGTCTTGCATTTTCATGTCAACCTTCACAGCTTGAGGGTAACACTAACGCTAGTTATTAAAAAATAATAAAAATGCCTCCCTCACACTCTTCTAGCACATTAGAGGGTTAGGATTTTTTGCTGTAACAATATTTTGATGCAAGACACAGACACACATCATCAGCATGTCTGAGTCTATAAAGCATTTACCTTGGTGAAATAGAGCACAAGCGCTGCAAAAAAAATGAAGTTACAGAGGAAAGAAATGAGCCAATACAAGTGAGAGAGATGATGAAAGATTTCTGGGTTTAAAAAGTCACCTTCTGAACTATAAATGAACATAGACAGTAATGGAGAGAAAATCTTTCCGTTTTGTCAGCGTAAGCTAAAATAACACCCATTAGGACACAATGTCAAGTCAGTGGAATGTTAACACCAATTCTGTTTTGCAATACGTGCACTTAAATGTCAGTTTAGATGAAACTGGCAGCCACACATTATGTTGTTTTTGATATTGTTGTGGAAATGAGCTCTAGCACAGCACAAAGAAAATACCTCTGCAGCATTTAACAAAACGTTTAATCTGTCAGAGCCACTTTTACACTGCTGTTTATTTTCATGTCCAGCCCTCTGTAAATAATTACAAATTCATCATACTTGTCCACCAGAGCCACTGAGAAGATGGCTAGAAGGTATATCAAGTGAATGAGTATTGAACAAGCACCTGCAGTGAACTGTAATTTGTTGGCTAGTCACCATTAATTGTGGGTTAGACAATGCTAGCCAAGTCTTTATAAGTAACCCTAAGAGCAAAGCAAATCGTTGCAGCTTTGATTGCTCAGAAATGAGCAATGACCGAGGGATAAAATGTCTTCAAGCAGTGGAGCTTTCTCGTGTAGCTGCTTGCTGCTCAAAACAGCCAGACAAGCTCCCTGATGACTTCACTTTGCGTTTGAATTCATGGAAGTTTTCACTGTGCAGAAATGCTCAATGTTTGGATTAAACAACATCCTTTCAATGTATGTGTAACGGTGTCAACCTTACTGAGATGCTATCAAATGAAATCAGCACATCAAAGGGTTAATTCAACCAAATAAGAAAACTTATATCTGGTGGTATCTAACCAGATATTTGGCTGATTTCTGCCTCCACTGGGATTTTGGATGTGGTAACATGGAAAGAAACTTTGCAATGCTTTGACAACAGTGCTAAGATAATGGTTTGTTACGCAACGGCTTCACTAGAGACTGGAAAAGGGCAAAAATACTGATATAAATCATATCATCATATGCTGTAATAGGAGAGTGCTGAACAGGAAACAACGCAACTCCAGGAAATATGAATGCTACTCAGCGTATCGGCAGACGATTCCTGTCATCTTTGTAAAATAAAATGAATCTGCTGCCAGGGGGTGATTGGTCCAAACTACTGTGATCACAAGTAAATAGCTTTGAGGCAAGATGGAGAAATCCAGCTGCCTTGCGAGGTTACAAAGGGGCATTACTCAGGAAAAAGAAGGCTGAAGCTATAGCAAACATAGTTATAAACAATGGATGATTAAAAATTTGTACTCGAGGTTTGTTAAACCTGTAGGATGCACATAATTCACCTTGGTAAGATCCACCAAATGAAAAGTTTCATGGGAAAGAAAACTTCTCAGTGCACCTTCAAAATTATTTTTTGGATCTACATCACTTGCCAGAAGTTTTCAAAGATCACTACAAGACATCGAATGAAGTAGTGTAAAGTGTTATCACTACAACTCCCCCCCCCCCCGAAAGACCTTTAGGTGAATAGCGGGTTTACTTACGCTCTGCGATGATGAGAGGTGGGTAGAAAAGGAAGTAGCCCACCAGCTCAGCAGTCAGCTGGTTGAGGAGGCCACTGGAGATTGTCCCGTTAAGAATGGCATCCTGATTCTTCACCACGTACACCAGAGTGACTGACGGAGAGCCTGGCTCCTGGAACACACTCTGGATCTGACGACACGCACAAAAACATTTTCACATTTTATTTCAATCCACCAATCAAATAAGTCACTATGTGCCCCATTGGTGCAATATTAGAGAGATTATTCTGTTCTTTCTTTATCGCAAACACACAAACAGGCATCAGTGGGCATGTGTATAATTCAGACATTCATACAGAAATATCTAATGGTATCATGCCGAACGTCCAAGGTGCCCATAAAGAATGCATAACAGAGCTCCAGACATAGTATGACACTTTGAATGAACAATGTTTTTTTCTTTCTATAATAAGACCTGTGTGGTGCTCTGAAAATAATGCGACTGAGTCACCACAGTAAAGTGGATGATGATACAAGATACGAGGAATTCCTATTACACTGTTCCATGAGTATTAATATTTCACAGGATGAATTATGAATGGACCCTATATCTGCCACTGACTGCTTAGACCTACTTTATGATTATGATGGTGTGTGCATGTACATGTATATCCTACAGTCATGAGAGCACCTTGACATCTAGAGAGAAGGACACAAAATGAGGGGATGAGGGAGCAGAGAACGAAAGGAGGGAAGGGAACCAAAAGGGTTGACACATAAATCAGCCCTATAAAAGAATGACCTTTGATTATGTCTCTGTAATAAATAAACTTTGTGTATCTCGATAGCCACTCCCTCCTTTAAGCATATGTTGCTGCTGTACCAAACAAGTAAAAAGTTGTTTTGCTGCAAGTATCCAGAATTTTACCAAGAGCTTTATGACTCATGTCAGCCTGATTAGCATGCTAATGCAAATATGACATACTTGGCTATGTGCATGTTGCACTAAGAATAGCCTCTATGAAACATGCAGTACCTCCACAGTGAGCCTGTTGTAGGTCTCCAGCACTTTGTCTTGAGCCTCATCAAAGGCGTTCTCAAGCCTCTGCTCCAACATCTGGACAAAACTGCAGGAGTAGATGTTGTCTGTTGGGCCGACGAACCTCAACACTGCGAAGGAAAGAAAAGCATTATTTTGAAGCACATACATCGTGTTTCTCTCACTTCCACACAGTAAATTACACAGGGAAGAGCAACATAAAGTGTATTGTGAAGCCTGATTTAGGAAACTCTGTGCTTTAACATAATATGTGAGTAGTGTCCAGCACAACAGTGTTTTTTTTTTTTTCCTAATTTTATTTATCTATTTTTTTTTTTTTTTTTTTAAATCAACCCCAAAATTTGTCTAACTTATTCCGTTAGACAGTTATTAAATTTCATCTTCACATGTAAACTTTTACTTCCAATAACAAAAATCAACTTGTGTCAGCAGCAAATAAAGTGAATTTTGTTTTGAAAATCTGACATATATAATTTGTGTAAAAATTTCACAATAATGAGCCTAACACTAAGCCTTGAGGAATACCACAAGACTTAACTTGAAAAATTTTGAATTAATTGTATTAACCTGAACACATCTCACCCAGTTGGCACTAGGGTTTAACATCTGACATAAAATTTTAACTGGAAATGAAAATCCGACCTGACAATTAGCAGATGGTTTGCATGGATCAATTCAAAACCAACAAACTTTCCTTAAACTGACAAAGACATTAGACGCCATCCTGTCATTGAATTTTTGGTCAATTGACAGCACAGCCTACATTTCAACATCAAGCCACCTGCGTGCCTGCTGCGTTATGTTCAGATACATAGCCTTTAATACTTATTTACCAGACAGTTACTGAATCAGAAGTGTTAAATTTTCCTCCAATAAAGGTACATCCCATCTAATCATAACCCCTCTATAACAGATCTGTCTAACATCTTGTAATGTAACACCCATCTGTATATTTCTATTGATATTTCTTCAACAAGTAACATCAATGACAGTGATGTCGTCATTATATGTAAAGTTTAAACAGTTTAATACAACTGCATCTGCAACAATCTACTTCATTAAGCTGCATGTGAAATCTGTATCTGGGGCTAGGTTTTGAGTATTAAAGAAAGTAGCGCTCTAGATAGATGTTGTCTGTGTGACCGATAAACCTAAGCAGACAAAGAAAGAGGATTATCGCCACTATCGAGAATGAGAACAACTAAAAAGAGTTGTCTGTCAGCATCCCACAGCTCCACACTGGGAGGAACAGGGTAAACAATATTGAGTCCATCAGCAGATTATAGAGGATGTTATTAACGTTGTCTCAGTCCTTTTTACCGCAGTTGCCCTCCATTCTTCCTCTGCACTCTATATTTCCCTGTTATTTTTAAAAACCTCTAAAAGGACAGGGATGGGAGAGGTGGAACAATATTCTGACCTAAATTCAAAATGCTGTGGTGCTTATGAGTACAGGCTTCATCTCCCAAAAAAAGGCAAAGAACTTCTTTTCTGTTTTCACTGGTCTTAGTCTGCAACACATTGCAAGCACAAACCCTGTTGACCCAGTTTGTAATCGTGTGCAAATTGGTCTGTGGATGGTAAATTGGCATATACTGTGTATTTATGGTTTATGAGCTGAACAAGTGCTGCTTCAAGTGCACACTTCATACAAAACTGGCATGGGAAAAGTCTTTACTGCAATATTAATCTACCACAGCTCAGATGGTATTAAAACTGTGATTTTTGTGATTAGTAAAGCCACAATGTGTAGGATTTGAACATTATGTAGTTACTTTAAAGCCCCCTGATACAGATCCAAAATTCAATGAGATGGGTGAGTTTGGTAACTCGGGAGCAGAGGAGATTCCCAAATACATTTTGTAACACACAGCATAATTGATGAAAGCTGTGGTTTTACACAGTGAAAAACACATCTAACAGCAGCTATATGTTAGCCCAAAAGAAATGATAAGAACTAAATTAATTTTCTTATTACATCATTAATTGCATATTTTAATTACAAGGTACTAATAAGTGTATTGGCTTATTTTTCTGTTCTCGTTTTTTGGCAGGAAGTAAACATCCTGCAGACAAACCGGGCACAAACAGTACTAGACAAACAGTGGACTGCGAGTGAGGCCTGCTACTGGAGGCTGAAGCATCATGTCTCAGCTTCCTGAGGAGAAACCTGGCTCCCAGACAGGAGAGAGAAAACTGGAGGCGGCTGTATGTCACCCTGTTTCTCCCCAAAAGTGCGTAGTGCTGTAAATTCACCTGCTGGGTGTTTAGTTTTTGCTCTTCTTTTAGCTGACATTTAAATTGTGGTGATGATGATATAATTACCATTACATTTTACAATTAAAATTGCTTTTGAACTGGAGAATATAATTTCTTATAGAGGGTATAAAATCATGAATGAAAAATGTGGCATGCATTTCTGCATAATGTTGTATTTTCAAAGTGGTGTGGCCTGTGGTGGTGGTGGTGGTGGTGCCCAAGGTGATATCTTTTCATGGGGCCCAAAATGACGACACCCCTGAGAGGGACTTTCTAAGTTGTTTCATGATAAAACAGTGATGGTGCTGGAAAACCAGACTGATGAGAGCACTGATAGTGAACAAAAACATTAAAGTTTGGAGGCCATAAAAACCAAAACAATGAAGTGGAAAAACACTAAAACACTCTGAGGAGGATAAGGAAACTGCAGAGCTGGGTGGTAATTCACTGTTGCTTTGTCTCCCCCCTTTTACATTACATGCAGTCATCTGTTTATGTAAAATATATAAAATCTATATAAAGTAAATCTAAAATCTAACAAATGAATAAATCTAACCGGACCACTGTGGACTGACGTGAATTTAAAATTCTTTGTTTAGGAAACTAATGGATTTCCAATCAGCACATCAATTTGTTATTTGTACTAATTTTCCCTCTCTTGGTCCCACAAGACTTGATTTAGATGTGTGTGTGTGTGTGTGTGTGTGTGTGTGTGTGTGTGTGTGTGTGTGCGCGCACACAGAAATGCGTTTTTTTTTTTTTAAGAGGCTGACTAAATGAATGGACCAATTTGCCTTTGCTCTGCAATCATGGGAGTTTGTATGGGATTTAGGGTATCAGAGAAGAGTAAAGGAGAGCAGACATGTAATCAGAATTTTCTAATTTTGTCTCTGCTCTACTCTTCCCATGTGTCTCCCTCCCTGTACTCTCATTACATTTTCTATCTCTTTGCTCACCCTCTGCTCATATTCTCTCCCTCCTCCTCCTCCTCCTCCTTTCTATGTATCTCTAACCTCTGCTATTCTTTAACCTTTCAACACTACAAACATCATGAGACCATAATCAAGCTCTGTTTTTTTTTTTTTTTTTTGGGCTGGATTCGATTATGTAAAGGTTGTTGTATCTCATCTTATTTTCCATCGGGTTGTATCACCTGTTTTCAGCTGCAGGTGAATGCTCGGAGTGGGCACCCAGGTTGCCACGGGAACCAAAACTGCCTTAACCAATGGGATATGCTGCCTGATGTCCGACAGCAGCTTGTCAAAACCGTAAACATTCAGCGCCTCAATCACCAAGGAGGAAACAAAGACAGTTTTGCCAGTGGTCACGTAGTAAGCAAGTGTCACGTTGTGGGGGCTGCAGTCATCACGTTCCACCTGTGACAGAGACATTTTTTTTAACTACATGGACTAAAAGCATGTAGTGTTGTTAATTCAAAGCACATACACAGTGAAGAACAAACAGTATCAGTGGAGGAATCAGTGCAAGCTCAGAAGACAATAGAGCAGATAAGGTATAGGCATCATTTTCTCATGCATGTTGTACTTAAGGTATGGGTTTAGAATACAAACGCATCAGATGAATATTTATAATCTTTTTTGGATTTTTTTTTTTTTTTTTTTTTAAAAAGCCAAATCTGCCTCGAGGGCATATTTTAGCTTGAGCCTTCAACAGTCATAAATCTGACTAACTGTGTCCTGGAAAAACACATACAGACAACAATCAGTGGTGAGTCAAGGCTTGTATTTCTGGAGCTATAAACCGCCCACCTTCCTCTACCCTCCACCTTCAACTGCTCTGAGCAGCTGTGGTTGTTGTTACTATGGCTCTCTCTCCTCTCCTCTCCTCTGTCCTCTCTCCTCTCCTCCATCCTCTCTCAACTCCTCTTATTAACTATCTGCCTCTGGCAATTTTTTTCTCTGAAAAACACACCTTTCTCAGTGAAACCGAATCTCATTACTTCTCTCCCTCCTCTGTTCTCCTCTTTCTACCTACAAAATTAAACGAGACTCATCCTGTTTTTCAAACTTTACCTACCTGCCATCTTTGTTTAAGTCACTTTCTGTTGCAAGCACTTGCCAAAGCCTTGGGCCCACTTTTTTACGCAGCCCTTTAGTTTTTAATTATACTCAGCGACTCGTTCTTTTATTACAACAACCCACCTTTGGGTTTTGCATTTCATTAGAAAATAAAAAGAGAGCGCTTTCAGATCTTTCATGTTAAGTCTTAACTGAAATGGAACAAGTGAGGAATTAAATTTCAACAATTTCCCTCAGGTGTTTCTGTCTGCATCATGTTTCATGTCCCGACTGTACAGGATTATATGTCATGTCCTCCTACACTAACAGCATCTCTGGTGTCCATTTAGAAAATGATATGATTGATTTCTTATTTTCTTCAGCCCTGAGACTCCATCTTCAAACCATCAACACATGATATGTTCCAGTGTCAAACAGCTGAATAAAGTTATGATTTTGGGTAACATTTTATTTTAACCTCCTCTATTTGGCATTTATTGTAAGTACAGACAATTAAAAATAGATGAATATATGAATGTTTAATTCTGTTGGAGTAGATGTGAAGACAGTTTTTAAGTATTTATAGTTACATTAATAACTATAGCTCCTATGCATCCATAACTGGTGTATAAACTATCTATAAATAGTATAAAATGTAGTTTTTAATCAATCATATGAAATATCTCAACAATTAAACACAATATGTAAATTAGATGTTTTTATGTTTTAGAAAAGTAGAGGTATTTAAAGGTTATGAGGATATATGATTTTATATCAGGACATATGAGAATAAATTATAAATTATTATGAATAAAACATTATCAAGCAGGTATGGATGATTCTTAATGTAATATGGACTCACAATTGTTGAGAAATACATTATTACCTCTTGAAAATGTCCATCTGTTCACAGGTACTGCATTACTACTTTATCAATTTTTAAAAAAATGCTAATTCTTAAAAATGCTAAAACTAGGTCGTCTTTATTTCACTTTCGCTTTGCAAACTTGAAAAGAAGTGTTGTGTTAAAAGAAGTCAATCACCCCTGACCTCACCCTCTGCTCTCACTTTCTCTCCCTGCCAACAGTTGAAAAAAAACTTTTAACAATTATGGTTAACCACATTGTACAGTGATGCGTCGTGAAATGCAGCTGCATGTTAATTTCATGCTGTTTGACAATCCTTGTCCCTGCTGGAGCCAATATTAACATCAACAATGCCTCAAAAGACAAAACACTGTCTATGTATCGTGGTTTAAAAGCCTCTGGCCAATTTTATACCTTGTTGTTGTCGCTGCTGATCCAGATTGCCCAATAATAGTGTCTATGTTATCTGATGGAGAGGATGAGGATGAGCATGAGCATGAGTGTGTGTGTGTGTGTGTGTGTGTGTGTGTGTGTGTGTGTGTGGGGCAGGGGGTAGATGAAAGTGGACTGGAGCTCAGAGACACTGAGTCACTCCCAGTGCAGGAGGCTCACAAACAACTGGATAAAAATAGAAAAAGCAGGCGGATCAAGACAGAAGACAGACAGACATGAGATGAAGAGAGGCAGGTGGACAGACAGAGAGGCAGGCAGGCACAACAGGCAGGCCAACAGGCCGACCAGCAGACAGGGAAGACAGACAGGTTGGCAGAAAATCAATCGACTTAAACCGAAGGAGCAGGGGAGACAGAGAGGGGTGCGGTGAGATGAATGTAAATATTGAGAAATATGAGGGGAGAGGGCAAGAGAGCAGCCTTTTGAAGGAGAAAAGAGACAAAGACAATGAAGAAATACAAATAGACTCAAAAAGGAACAGAAGGGAGGTTGGACAAATCAAAACGAAGACAAAAACCATGAGCACAAAGCACAGCAGAACAGAAAGATCACTTGACCGTACTGCTCTGATGCAGGAAAAAAAGAAATAATTTTTAGAGCGAGAGAGAGAGAGAGTATGTGTGTGTATAACAAACTCTCTAAGCAAAACACTGCCTCACTATTCAACAGGTAATTTCTATTCTTGAGCACTGTCTGCATTAGTCACCTCCCCCTGTTTGTCTCTAGCACCATTCAGATGAGTCCTTATGAGCTAAATGTAGAAAATGATGAATACTGCAGAATATTGTAAACTGGTGGCAGACAGACACACACTTTTATTTCTAATTTTCATTTAAAGTATTCAGACCTGCAGTTGGCATTACATTTCATCTGTGTGTACAAGCCACTTAACTATCCACTGACATTACCTCACTAGCCACTGGGTTGTGTTTATGAGCTAGCTATGTCTACCAGCTGCTGATATGGTTATACTGAGAGTTTAGCTAACTATGTATACAAGGCATTAACCTGTGTTCACCAGTCCCAACCATTGGTTACAAGCTACTGACCTGTAATATACACATTATATTTATTAGCTTCTGGCTTTATTAGCTTAAATCTACAAGCCACATATGTGTTTATTCATTTGTTGATCATTTATTTGCGTCCTGTTTTTATTATCCACTCACCTGTTTACTAGTCATGTCCTTGTGGTTACAAGCCAGTGAGCTGTGTTAATTAGCCACTGGCCTAGGCTGAACTCTGAAAGACGGACTGACCTGTGCGTAGACCGTGGAGTCATTCAGGGCTCTCTGCAGGGCGTGGCTCAGTCCTTTAGAGAGGGTTTGTTTCAGGATCAGGTCCAGTCGGTTTCTGCGCAGCTCAATGGACAAAACTGTGATGGAAGACACATAAAAATTTAGTTTGCAACTCTGTTTGTATTTGGTTTGTTGTATGTTGTTTTAGTAGTGCCACATATGTGTGATAGCCCGTAGACCCACGGCTCTGGGGATTGAGGGTAGGGTCTGGTTTAAAGGCCTCTGTTTAAATGTGTCCTTGGTGGGTACAGAAACCTGGTAATACCACACCACCTCTGGTAAATGTAATCAAAGGCTACAGTCTCCAGTGTCTTATTAATCAAACTGTTTACACTCAAGGAAAATCTGCTCTTGTTTTTGTTCAAGTTTTAATTAATTTAAGTGTATGTAATTATAGCTTGGTCACACAATAGGTGCATTGTGCCTAAGCTGAAATGGCATTTCATGTGTATTCATCATCACTTTGTAATCATTTTGCTATAAGATTGGCTAAAGCCTAAACATAATGTCAAGTATGTTGTTGGTAATTTGATAAAGGACATGAAGCACCTGGGGTAACAGTGAACGTTCCCAGTTGTTAAAGTATGTAAAATACTTTTGTGACACACATCTACCCTGATTTCTTCATTAAGAAATTCTGCATCAGGCCTTGTATCCCAACTGATGAAAGAACTGATGATATCTGTGGCTCTAGTGTTTACACGCTCAAAATACTACACAATGCTTTGTTAACAGCAACGACAACAAGAGGCAAGAAACATCAATGTCAAGCTTCCCACTTCTATTAGAGCACAGCCACTTTGGCTGTGACGTCGTCTCCAATATTCGACTTCCAAAGTGAATGGTGCACAGTATCGGTTCACCAGTGTCACTGGTACAGAGCATAGCCAAGATGAAAATTGATCGACTGCTTGTTTTTTTCATGATATGTGTTGCATCATACAAAAAGCACCATATGGACAAAGGTTATAAAGGTCAAACGCCTGCTTTTTATTGGCGGGGGGGGGGTCTTTAAATGTCTTTTATAATAATCACCTGAGGCATTTTGTCATTTATCCCACTCTGTTTACCTTCTGTTCTTTGTCTCCCAGTTTGTCTCACGTCTAAAATTATTTCATTTTTTTATAATTTTGAGAAATACATCATTAATTTATTATCATTGCTCTACTCTAAATAATCCTTATGGTGGGACATGAGTCTCCTACCTGTTTTGACCCAATACTTCTCAGTCACGTTGCACGGTAGAGGACTTTCCTCTGCAGTGGTACTGGAGGGAGGTTCTGTGGTCGTGGTAGAGGATGGTGTAGTGTGTCCCAGGATGAACACAGTGGTGACAGGTACCTTTGTTGTTGAGGTTGTAGTTGTTGTAGTAGTAGTAGTAGTGGTGGTGGTGGCAGCAGTAGTAGTAGTAGTAGGAAGTGTAGTAGTAGTAGTGGTAGTAGTGGGAGAAGGAGTAGTGGTGGTAGTGGGGGTTGGGGGTACTGTAGTGGTGGTAGTAGGGGCAGGTGTAGTTGTGGTGGTTGTTGTAGGCTGAGTCATAGCCACTGTGGTCAGTTTGAGGCTTGTCGTTTGCTGCATGGTTGTAGCAGCAGTCATATTTGGTGGTAATGTCACAGCACTCACGGTGGTCGCTGCCTGTGTTGTCACCTCATCAGCGATCACAGTAAGAGTGGTTGTTGAGGGTGTCGTCGTGCTCACTGTCGTCAGCTGAAGGCTGTCGCCGGTCACAGTGTCCTGGGTTGAGTTGATTGAACCCGTTGTGGATTCTGGGAGTGTCTGTTGTCTCGCCGTTGTGGGTAACGGAAAAGTTGACGTGGTGGTGGGTGATGGAGATGTCCTTATAGTGGTGCTTGATGTGGTTGCAAGCCGTGAGGTGTTTCTAGTGCGCACGGGCACCGTGGTGTTCCATTGGTGGGTGGAGAAAGGGCTGGTGACATTGGCAGGAAGTGTGACATCATGGTCGCCCACTGTGGACAGGAGTGACTCAGGGACAGTGGGGAGGTCCCAGGCTGGCAGGCTGCTCACTGACTCCTCTGCAGGGAGGAGAACATTTGGAGATTAAAAACACTAAAGGTTAAGTCGAGTGAGTGAGTCTGTTTTTGTGAATAAATGTCATAAAAAGACCAAAACCAACAATGAATTGATCTCTAAATATCCAAGCTCTTATTCCTCTATGGGACATAGGGCACCATTGTTGTCCACAAATTATTAAAAATGCATCACTGCACTGGGTGACAGGTTGCTTCAATATCATGAAAATACATCATCCTACTGCCATAACACTGAGGGTGTATCAAAATGAAGATAGTGAAATATTCTGCGCTGAAAACAGTCTCCCAGCTAATGTACTTTTTACTGGGATAGAGAGCCACACACAAGGTAGGAAAGTCTGAAAAATGAGAGAAGGTCTACCTCATTTCTAGTCTTTTCATGGCAGTTGTTGCTAAGAGAAGGATCTAACATGAGGAGAAGATGAGTAGGTTATTGTCAGTTTATAATACATAAGTGTGCAGCAGTTCATTTCAGACAGAAAATAGAAATCCAATTTCAATGTGGAAACCATTTTAATGCCAGAGCTTTATTTAATCCATGTAAATCATCTTGAGACAAATTAAGGTATAAAGGAGTCCTGAGAAAATGAAAGGGAGACAATCAAACCTTTCAGACCAAGAGAGATCCAAATTTCCTCTTATTCTCCACTCACAGCATCATATGAATATGTGTTGTATTGTTACTGTGAGGTCATTTTAATGACTGTAAATACTGGACAACCAAGATATTAGTTTTTAATTAACAAACTGGAAAGTGAGTCTGGTGTCAAGTTCCTATAATACATTCATGGACAGGAGGTGGTGATGGTCAAGATGAGGACAAAGATGATGATAAAGAAGAAGTTGTTCAGGTGGCCATAATCATGGTAATGCTGAAAATGTCATCCTGGTGACTGGTTATTAATGAATAAGATTGACAACATGCTTTTGCAACAAAGCACATTGTATGAAGCCAACTGATCGCTATTTCCCAACCCTCTTACTTACTGTTGTTGCACTGCACCTCCAGTCAAGAGTCATAATCTTCACTGTCACGGTACAATATTATTAATAAAAATGTAATACTACCCTGTTGGGATGTTATCTATATAAAATAAAAGTTGGACAAACAAAAGAAATGTTACATGTATTCTTGAATCTATACATTTAATTTTCTTCAAGAGAAAAGTTATCTAGCTAACAACCTCCTCCTCCTCGTTCGCAGGTTATATTAATGCTGGTAAACACAACGTTCAGTCAATTCCTTGAACTCTTGCGTTACGTTTTATTGTTGGTTTTAGAAAGGTTAAACGAAGACATGACACTATGGGTTTAGCTCTTATTACAGTACCATGTACACTGTTTTGAGAAATTAAAGCTGGACAGTCCTGCTGGTCCATTACAATGTAAAAAGTCAAGAGCTGAAATATTTTTACATGACAGACAACCTGAAACCATACCCAGACTGAAGCTGCTGTTGGACGAGCTGTTGACAGCAACCGGAGAGATGATGTGTGATCCCGCTGTCCTAGAGCCTTTGTTACTGGGTGGGGAGGAGGAGGATAAGGAGGAGGAAGGCAAAGAGGATGCTTTTGTTGTCAACGAGGAGGAAGAAGAGGAGGAGGCCTTGGATGATGATGAAGAGGAACCTTTGGTCCAAGCAACTTTAGACAGCAGCCCTAAAGGTTTTCCCACAGCTGGTGCCTGTAGCTCTGCTGTCTCTGCCAGCATAGTGAGGACTGATGAAAAAGCTGCCTGCTCTCTTTGGCCCTCTCCACGTGAACGCAGCCTCTGCTGCCCCAGCCAGGCAGCCGGGTCCCTGGGCATGTTTGGCAGGTCACCCCCCTCCCTGTCCACTGGCCTCCATTCAGCCCCAACTTCAGCCCAGGCACCAGTTCCCGTCATAATCTCAGTCTCTGCAAAGACTTTGCCACCTGCTCCAGCGCGCACTCCTGCTTCTGTTTCAGTCCAAACCGCCGTCCTGGCCTCAGCAAACACTTTGCCCTCAGACCAAGCTCCAGGACCGACGTCAGTCCCATCCATCACATCTTTGTCTTTACCCCCAACTTTGTCTCCAATCCCAGGGGTGGCTGAGAGGTTGGAGGGCACAGCGGGATCCAGGGGCAAAACAGCCCGCCTCATTGACTCATGATGACCTCCCTCAGCTGTGGAAAGAGAGAGACAGAAGGGGGCAAGTGGGAGAGAGAGAGGGAGAAAGGGGTGGATGAAAGAAAAAGCAGAAATAGTGTTTAATTAGGAGTTCTGAGTCTTTGACTCATCAGTCCCACAGGCCGGGCAGTGACTTATTTGGAAATTCAGCCACCGTGCCCTTCCATACACTTAAACACATACATGCGCGCACGCACACACACACACACACACACACACACACACACACACACACACACACACACACACACACACACACACACACACAGCTGCAGTCCTCAAATCATTAGTCCTCATAATACCACCACAACTGTCCAACTGCCAGGAGAATTAAAACTGCCTCGCTCACACTCACACATACAGTCACCATGAGAACGAACACACTTCTCTTCTGCTCTCTGGCAAATATGCACATACATATTCTTCTTCTCTCTCTCCTCCGTCTCACACACACTTAACCGAAGGGATTATTAAAAAAAAAAAAAAAAAAAAACCCTCTAAAACTGCAACTGTGGAAAAATAGTAATAATGTCTAAAGTAGGTCACTTATGTTTTCATAGGATAAAGCATAGGGAATTAATTTAGATGTTCCAGGGTGCATAAATTAGGACACACACACACACACACCCTAATCAGCTGTGATTTCACAGATATTAATCTGATCTGTTAGGTTAGCCATGTTAGCCCATGGATTTATTATTCCTAGAACATACACAACCTCTCAGGCTCAGGCTCAGCTCATAGCTCTTAGAATAAAATATATTTCCTGAGCAAAGTTTGGTTTATTATTAAGTTATTTCTAAGTGATGACAGTTTTATGGTTTTATCATTTTTCTTCTTCTTTCTTTTTTTTTTTTAATTTTACACTAAATGAGACAGACACAGAATGAACAGTGGAGATAGCATCCACTCAAAGCAGTTAGCTTCAGCCATTATCTCCATTTTGTGAACTGCCTTCATCTCCTCCATAGCTCCAACAAAGCCTGAAGGTTTGGCAGACCGAGGCGATTACCCTGCCATAATGCGTTCAGCCTCAAAGGCACCTGGCTGTAGTGGAAGTGAAAGATGAGAAAAAAAAATCAGGCTGACCGTCTGACTGGCTCACTGACTGTTTCAATGGTTGAAGCGGTTTTTGGCATCTGCCAATTTGACTGAAGGTTTGGTTTTAGTGTCACTGCAGGCTGACGTTAAGTTTCCTTTGTTCTCCACATAAGAGGGAGACAAATGTTGGGCGGAGTGTTTTTTTTTTTTTATAAGCACACATTCAGCCTTCAAATGTGTTAAGTGTGCATGTGTGTCACACACTTCCCACACTCCCCATGTCTCTGTGGAGGATCAGTTAATTAAAAGCAGCTGTGTATCCTCTGGACACCTGGTATAAACCATTTCAACCACCACACTATTAACTGCAACCACTGAGCAATCTGTTCCTTGTCACAGGACATGACATCATAAATGTCATTAAAAAGGGAAATTAATCCGTTGATAATTCATATATCAGCTTCTTCAGGGTCTATGTTGAGGGGTAGTGCAGCATCCAGAGCTCCGCGAGAGAAAAAAGCACAGCTAGAAATGGCCGGGGCAATTACTCAGGCACCGCAGGGAGAGTAACATGCTCGTTAAACTTAACCGAAGAATCATCTCTCTTTTGGTTCCAATTCGTCTCATTCACAACCACTGCAGCTTTTCAACATGTAGTGTTTCACAGCCTCTGAACAGATGGTGATGTCAAAGGGGGATAAATGCTGGTAACAAGCACCACCTGAACGTAAAGACTCCCTGCTTATGTGCTTTTCACTCATTTAGAAAAAAATATGTATATGTTTAAAGAGAGATTGTTCTGTTTATATACCACAGATATATTTTCATGGGTTAGCTAAAACTCAACAAAGGCTGAACTGAAATTACTGCACATACACATTAAAGTACTGTCACTCCAACCAGTGGAGGTTATTTAAGTAACAATAATGAACATTTGTATATAAAATCTAATAAATATGGATCAAACTAATAGCTTGTCACTTCTAATAAACTTACACGGTATCATCAAATACAGCAGTTCACACAAATGCAACTTTCATTAACATTATTTTCAACAGAAACAGCAGGTAGCTGTTTACAGCTTCAGTGCAATACCAAATGCCAATGAAGCTGAGGTTAGCGACTAGTTGATGAACATAGTGGAGTGTTTAGTAGCTACAGTGCCAGATATTTCAATCAGGAGATGGTGGAGACCCAAACAGAGCTAAAAGGAGAGTGAATATTGGGATTACATTCCTTAGATGGTGTGTTAACAGCTTGTTCTGATGCCCCTAAGGGAGCTGCCAAAAAATAAAGAAGTACAGCTTTAAGCAACTTTTATTTTACTTTTAAATTTTATTTTATGCTAAAGAGCCAAGATATTTTCCTAGGCAACTTTTATTTTTCTTAAAAAAATTTCCTTTAATGAGTCCTATTGTTGTATTTCTTCATTCTTCTTACGCACATATATATGTTTCACTTTTTAACTCTACTAAGGACCTAATATGAGTAGCACAAGTAACAATATAATTGTGTTAATAATTATTGAATCAGAGGTAGGAACAACTGTATAGAGATACTTCTTAGGAGTTAGCTAGTTCAGTTGAATGAAACAATGGATAGATAAATGGATGAGTGGATGGATGGATAGTGGGATGGATGGAAGGACTCTACCATATGTATAACTGTTACCAATGTTTTGAGTGTTTTCTCCTCCAACAGTTCACCACCTGCTCTGGCTGAGAGCAACATATGTGATTACCATCAGACCTCTGACAAAACGCTAGGAAAGAAGAACCTCCACTGAGAGCAAATATGGACAGGATGGTTGAATGGATGGATGGATGGATAGATGGATAGATGGGTTGATGGATGGTAGAACAGAAAGTGTGGATTAAAGATGGATAAATGTGGATCAGAGCAGAACTGACCTGCTTTATCTGTTTGGACAAAACGCACAGGACATTTTTTTGGGGTATTTCCGTGTTAGAACATTCAGCTTATAGCAGATTATGAGATTCATCACATGGAAGTGGTGCACAAAGCACTACTGGCCATTTACAAGGCTTTGGACCAATGTCATGTTATGCATTGACCATAGTGCCTTGCCAGCTGGCACTGTGTCTGCTGATGCCCTGCTGGATCTCTGTAGATGCCAGCCTAACCCTGTAAACCCTTGCCAGGTCATTGCGAGCGCTCTGAATATTCAGACTAGCTGAGCCCAGGTGCTTGTGAGAAAACAATTGTAAATATCTATGGGCTATGGCCATGATTTTGCCCTCCTCAGTTGTATGATGGAGCTGTGGGCCAAGCAGAGTTGATCCATGCTGCCACCCCAACTGTGAGCAGGGCAGGTGGTTAGGAAGTGTGAGAATAGTATCGAGCCAACTGGTCCTCAGCTCAGAGGGATAAGTGAAGAGGGGGAGTTTGGTTATCTGAGTCTGCCAACAAGCCAACTGGTGGCAAATTCATTGTAGTAATTATTAAATAGCCAGATGCGATACAACAAATTTAAATTTTAGTCTTAGAGCTGCACCAGGCAAGATCTATAAAACTAAACCAGGCTGGGCTGCAGTAGAGAGTGTCACATAGCGCACAACAATAAAAACTATTTAGTTTCACCTCATTAGTCCAAGTGGTACAAAATCTTCCAGCCTCAGAAACTAATAAAACAAGGGGACAAGATGATCGCTACTTAGTCTATGGAGAGATGTGACCACACCCAACACCAACCATGAGATCTTTAGTCAGCGTGGCTCTAGGGGTGGTGTTATTGGTCGGTTGGTGCAGACTGAACAAACACTGGACTCTGATTTATGACCAAATCATTGAAAATCAGCCTCAGCTTTACTTTGTGTTTAGTACCAATTAGTAAATGTTGGCATATTAACGTGAGATGGTGTCCATTGTAAACATTACCTGTTAAATATCAGCAGGTAGCATTTTTAACGTGTGCATGATGTTTATATTTAGCTCAAGGCTGTAGACTAGTCTTGTTGACCATGAGGGAAAAAGACAACAAACAGACCATAACATCCTATTTGCTTATTGAGTTTTTATGGCTCATCTGTTGGCAGATAACTGCCTACGTTCACATCCAGCCAACATAGTAAACATGTCTCAGAAAAAGTCCAAGTCCAGTATTCACTCCTCAGAAACATTTCTCTCTGCTGGTTTAACATTTACAGGACTGGTCACTCACAGCTAGGGTACAGTTGTCTTAGTTTGTTTACTGGCTTATGAGCAGCTGAGCTTGAACTGCAAAGAAACTAAAAAAGTGACCTAAAAAAGGCTAAATGGATGAAGTAAAAACAAATGGGGTAAAAGCTGTGTAGAACTGCAGATAGGCAGACATTTTATATGAAATTCTGGCCTTTGTCTGAGCTGTTGGTGACAAGTTCTGAGCTGAGATCATTTCTCAAAGGTTATTTTAGTCCAGAGTTGCATTTAGAGCAGAAACTAAAGGTCATACCATCAGACCCTGTGTGCAGCCTCACTGCAGAGTGAGTCGTCCGAGGATGAGGAAACAAATAAGTGAGTTTTTTACCTTTAAAACTTGTTTTAAATAAAGCCTCTGTGGTTAGAGTGGGAGTACTGGTAGCAAGTCAAAGCGCTGATATACTCGTAATGCGATGCGAGACTCAGTGGGAGTAAGGATGGTCCCAAGCCAGTAGGATTTGGCCAAGAGAGTGAGGCCCGTCCAAGAGGATGGACATGTAACCATTTCCTGGAACTATTCAGGGCATCCATCTGTCTGTGTGGAGGCGAGAAAAGGAAACGAATCGGATTGACTGTCAAACAGATAGATGGTCAGGTAAAAAGCTCAATGGAGGCTAAGGACATGTTTATACTATGAGAAATACATTGTGGAATTTTCCATGTTAATTTTTTGAGGGTTTAGTAGTTGGTTGTAGTCTAGTCTTGTATTCTTTGGTTGTGGTGACCTTTTTTGTTTCCCACTCCAACAGATTACTGTGACCAGGACTGTTGCTTTAACAGGATCTGACAGCAGTGAAACAATCCAGAGCGTCCGTCTGTTTGTGTGTGAGAGATCAAAATTTCAGTCAGAGCCCAGAACAAGCTGATGGAGGAGCGGCCAAGTGTGGCATCATATCATTATATGGATCAAGCAGGTATATAAAACATTGCATATTTAGTAATTTCTCTCACAGTATGGCAGCAATCCTGAGCTCAGTTCTTGTTCTCTGAAGTGTTGACAGAGAGTAGAATCTGGGAAAATTTTCCATTTTTTCTCAGTAATACTCAGAGATGCCAAGATGTGAGAAAAACTGCCTGACAACAATTTCTACCCATTGTTTGAACTGACTGCAACATACAAAACAGTGACTATGAAGGAGAGGTCCATTTTCAGCTGTAACAGTTACATAAAAAAATAACTTCAAGGTGATACTATAGCTTTTTCTGTAATTTCTTACCTGTTTTACAAAGCCAATCCAAGGTGTGGCGACTGTCACGACCGATGTATCCAACACAAGTGGATGAATGGAATAGCTAATGGCTAACGATAAAGCACCACCGTTTCTTTAAATTGGATCATTTGGCTCATTTGGAAAACACACACACATTGTTAATGTAGTTGTGGGGACACTGACATAATGGATTCCCTAACCCAGGGATACTCAATTAAAAAGTCAAAGAGGACCACTTAGACAGAATTTACTACACCTGGAGAGATTATAAATAAGAAGTCCTCCAATAATAATCTGCTTCTTAAAATAAACTGCTCGAGTTTCCCTGTTTCTTACTTTTTTTAGCTCCACTTCGCATCTTAACAGTCTCAATCACTTTTAGAATGAAGAATCTCGACACGTCTTAACAGCGGAACAGATTTAACACCTAATTTTCTCTCTTTCCCGCTCGTCTATATCAAGGCTGTTAGCTGTTTTGAACTAGGCATGGCAGTTGGTCTGGTGTTTAATTTGGAATAGGTTGATAGACTGACAGAATCACAAATATCACACTCCCTTACAAGTTCATTTGCATAAATGTTACTGATTGGAAGAAATGTTACTGATGAAATCTACTTTACACCAAAATGTGTATTCATTTCAAAAGTTACTGAATCATTTCATTCTGAAGCGCCTCAGCAATGGTGAATATTTTTCTGTCCGTAGGCACTCAATGATTTTCTGCCTTTTATGTGTGTAAATGTGTGTGTGTTTTATTTGGCTGAGGGGAGCACAAAAAGTCATAAAATGTCAAGCTGAAATGCCACTTTCACAGCCGTTTAATTCGAACATTTTGGGTGTTTGGGTCAATTCAGAGCTAAACATAAAAGAATCGCTGTGTCTAGCTGCGCCAGGCAGTTATTGGAAATTGTTCAACTGACAGATAGGGTAGGGAATAATTGCTTCTTTTTTGCCCCTCTGGTTTCAAGCATGTTTTATCATGAACAAATTCAGAACCTGAGAGCTTTTTGAACCACCCATGTTTGGCTTCTCCTTCAGGGCACACACAGTGTAATGAGGCTTTGATAGCCTAATATCCTCCAAATCAAAGAGGACAAGACGAAAAGAGAGAAGTCTTATAATATCATCAGAGAGCCCAACTTACACCCATATGTTTTACAGAAACTTAGACTAGACCTGGACTTGCTTTCAATATAAAAGTCAACGGTGTAGACATGATAAACTAATGCCACCCAAATGCCAGGTCAGTCAGTGGAAGAAAAGAAACAATGCAGAGACTGAACCTATTTGAGGTAACAGTAAATCAACAGCCCCTTTCAGCTTGACAGCAGGGCTGCTTCTGCTGCTGGGTCTCCACAGCAACCACAGGGATGCTGTCACCAAGGTAACCATTACCACAGATAAAGAAGGAAACAGAGTGTTCAGTGTTTATGTGACGTCCGTCCTGTCTGTCGTGTATCGCCCCGAAATACAGCTGTAACGACAGGAAGCTGCGAGAATGTGTTATGATGTTATCAAAACAAAACACAATATCAATTTCACGCATCAACTTCCGACTTTGCAAGTTAACAGAGCACAAAATGAATGTGTCATTTGACAAATAAGGAGAAAAATTAAAAAGCAGCAGTCAAAAGGGATTTTATGGACCAAAAATATCTGCTGATAAAATGAAGTAAGCAGCAAACACATTTTTTTATTTATTTGCTTGACAGACGGTCATTGGCTTCCACTCAGAATAAACCATATGATCACAATCACCCACAATGCTCCACAGAGATCAGATAAAGCCCAACCTATACTTGCATCAGTGCCCAGTGTATTTACATAGCTTATGATAAGAAGCAGCATTTGAGAGTATTTTTTATGACAGGATGAAAACACATGGGGGGGCTTAACACGCCGTGGCAACAGTTCAAAGATAAATGATAAATGGACCCATAAATTGTTTATTAATCTATCATAATAAAATTATGAATACTGGGGAATTACAAGCATTAGCTGGCTACATGAACAATGGACAAAATGTCCACTTTCATTTGAATTTACTCACACAGGAAAAATAATAAACGTTAGATAAAATACATTAACAGTCAGGGTGAGAGGTGAGGAAAATTAAACTAAGAGTGGGTGTCAGCTGTAGATTATATTTAGACCTGAGTCTGTATGGTTCTCAGTTTGATGTGAGAGGCCAGTGGGCTCAGTATGTTCTCGTCCCTACAGAGTGAGCTGCATCAAAATATCCAACCGTCCATGAGCTATATGGCAAGCTATCACACACTTGATTCCATATGAAATTACGCTTTTCTCACATGAATTTTTTATTGCCCCCGAGATCCAGCAAACTGATTGAAAGTGGATTTATTAAGTTCAAAAACGCATAAGTATTAATAGTAAGATCTGACTGTTTTCTGCCCTAAGATGTGGATTTTCAAGCCGTTTTTTTCCACTGGACATATTTCTCCTCTATGGTGAAGAGGATCAGCAATATATCAAAAACAAAGAACAACAGACTGACAGCACCAAACCAACTTACGGTAAATTGGATTACCGGGCTCAAAAGTTAAATTTGTGATCTAGATACAGTTTAGATGTGGTCAAAATACAGTTACACTGCACAAATACCAAAACAGTGAACCCTAAATCTGACTGCATTTATCACATCACATCATCTGTTATCACATATTTGATGTATTTTTGACCATTGGACTTGCAGTGACAAACCAGAAGCACCATGAAGGACTTTGCACGTAAAAATATATAGATACATTATTAAATGGTCCCCTTCCTGTGACGAACCTCACGAGAACTAAAAATGAAGAGAGACTGAGGCCTTTTTAAGGAAGAGCAGAACTGTTGGAGGTCAGGATAAATACAGCTGTCAAACAGCTAGTGGCAGATTATTACACTGCATTTGTGAAATGTCAGAAAGTTGGCAGCAACGTAGTAATAATTTCACCTTGTATGCTGCTGGACACTGCCAGGTGCCTAACAGGAAGCAAAATAACACAGGGCACTCTGTTGGGATATCTATTATTGTTAGGTTGGTGTCTATCTGCCTGGCTGACTGCCCCTGCACTGCTTTCCTTCTTATCAGACATCTGCCACTGTCTGGCATTATTTAGGGAGCCTGGCTGCTACCTTCGCCAGCTTGGCTCCCTGGATGTCATTCTGCTGCCTATTAGACTGATTATATTGTCTGAAAACCTGTAGTTACTCAGTTAGTTGCCTAGTTAAAGGGACAAGGTGCAGCGTGCTCATCACCTGTGGCTGGCTCTCCACGGAGAAAGACGGGCCAAATATCAGCAGCAGTGTAGGAGGGTGCCCAATAAGAGCCCAATGGGCAGGTAAACACTTTAATCAATTTAGTAATTAATAGTTTATCAATAGTTAGAAGACATCTTTCCACATTGACTACCACAAAATTGAAGTTGTCTTGCCATCTCTTAAATTGTATTTCAAGAAAAAGTAAATTTTTTTCTGCAGAAACAAATAATAGACAAAACTTCAACATATGAAATATTGTTTTCCAGGAGTTACAGAGCAACATTATCAGTCATTTGCAATAATGCAGTTTCTGTCCCCTGATGAGTTAAAGTCCATTATTCAATTCCTTTTAGCTCTTTTGGTCTCTACCAAAATATCTGGTTCTTCAGTTGCTGAATGCTCCCCCATGTTCACTGAGTGGATAACTATCCATCTGCTGTACAGTGGTTCTTAGAGGGTTTTTTTTTTTTTGTTAAAAACAGCTGCAGCCAAAAAGTACATTATGGTAGGTAATGTACAGTGCTGCAACAGAGCAGATCAGACAGCCTCTCACTGAGCTGAGGCTCTGTAAGGTTCTGGTTTGAGTTCATCACCATGATCGACCCCTTTCACATGGTTTCCTCATTGTCATAGTCTAATTAAAGTCGACAATAGAAATTATGCTTAACAGTGGCCACTATAGATACAAGTAGCAAATACAACAAGGCATCTTGAATTTCCGCTCATTTCAAGATTGTATTGAGTCCATAGTTTTAAAAGCAGGATCATTTGGTGACCAACAGATCAGAATATAAATATAAATGGATGTTTTATCACATCATCAGTGCGTTTACTCCTAATTTAAATTTTTTGACAAAAGTATTAAACATGTTTATGTCATGTGCTAAAGTATGGTGTAACAGCAGCATAAGTCATGAAAAGCCATATTAGAGTCAAGTGAAGTCACACAGTCAGTTACACAGAAATATCATGTAAAGTCATAGCAGATCAGGAAAAAAAAACCCTGAGTGTAACTGAACTGGGCAGGGTTTGTTTTAATTTAACTCTTTGTTTCTAACAGTCTCTTTACAACATAATGCTGAAAATAGCTTTTTGCTGCTTGGTAGGATGACACCACTTCAGCAGAGTAAACATGCGCATTGTTTCATATTCTGTAAAATTAACCCGTTTTTCCCAGTATTCCCAGTTATTCCCATTATGTGTGTGAAGGAAGTACTGTGCTGACTGCTTTACTGTGAGAAACAAACTTCTCAGACTGGCTGTGATTATATATTATGGGTTTAAAGGAGATCAATTTCTGGCCCTTAATACCTGATAGTCAACACTGTTGTATCCTTCAATTTGTTCTATTAGATTATATATTAACATCACGTGCTTACAAGCCAATGGAGCCAATGAGAAAATACACAAAAATGAAAACACCTTTAGGTTTGATGAATGCATAAGCACACAACTTAAGAGTCTGAGTGTGAATGTGAATTAAAACACACACACACACACACACACACACACACACACACACACACACACACACACACACACACAAGGAGGTGAAAATATCAGTAAGGCAAGTATGCATTCATGCAATAATTAAGACAAACACACACAGGCAGGCAAGCAGAAGGCAACATGGCACCTCATCTGTGCTGCTCTGCTGCAGAGTCCCGTGTGACTGGCTAACACAGTCATGTGACTAGCTCTGGGGCACTCAGTAGGTCAGCCAGTCTAGCATAAACAGAACCGGGGAGACATCCTGGGCGGCTGCGATGTGCGCATACACACATACGTGCATGAGCACACAAGACCTTAATTGACACGTGCACTGCCAACACATACACACAAGCAGGCAGACATTCATTCGCAGAAGAAGACTTCAGCACAGAGACTGTCGGGCACCCGCAAACACTCAGACAGACATTTTTACACACAGAAAACACCACTCTATCACTGTCACACACACTGTACACACACAACAATGGTATCACAGCCACAGCAGTTCAGTGACGGCTGTATAAAGAGTCACATTTATCAAGATTTAGAAAGTAACCATCTGGTAGCTGAGCCATACATAAAGACAAAAAAATAAAACAAACACTGAGTGTAAGACTGAGTGTTCGCTCCATGTTCAAATTGTGGTAACAAGTCTGAAATACTTACTATGCTATACTATAAAACTCAGGAGACAAGAGAGATGAAATGCAGAGGGCCTATTGATGGAGCCTACAGAGGAACATCATCATCTCTTGAAAGCTACTACAAAAAAAAAAAAAAAAAAAAAAAAAAAACCTGAAAGAAACTCGACTTGAACACATTTGATAGCAACATCTCCAATCTCCAGCAGGGTTGGAGATTAGTTGTAGCTGTGTACAGACTGAACTGAGGCTGTGAGGCTGTGAGGCAGAGCGGCGACAGATTCTGCATACATTCCTAAACAGTTCACAACACCCTCCCAGCTGGCTGGAGCTAATGCCGGTACAATGTTCAACAACCTCCCATCTGGCCAGTGTTGTAGCTGCTGCTGTGTCTGATGACCACCAGAAACTCTGCTTGGTGTTGAACCAACAATGTCCCCCACAAAGACAGTGGGAGACAATCTATAGCATTATAAAAAGGTAGTTATCTGTTTTCTTCACCTCTCAGTCATTGTGTCTCATTGATATCCAATATCCTGCTCCAACTGCATTAAAAAATGGAAACATTTAATAGACCACACATTCATTCATTATCATAGACTGTCTATAAAAATGGACTGAGACTCCAGGGCTGAAAAATTAAGCCAATGCTGAAGAGCCTTAAACCTGCATTTTATCTAATGACTATCAGGGGGCGACTCCACTGGTTGTAGTCAGATTGTATAGAAGTCTATTGGGAAATGGCCCTATTTCTCAATTGATTCTCAGTAAATGTTTTCCTAATGAGTTTATGGTCTCAATACAACTTCAATACAACATGATGTTCATTTATACAGTGATGGTCCCATTATGTGCGAGGGTGTGGCTACCATGGGATTGACAAACTGTACATCACACTAGGGACCTGCCCGGCGATTCACCCCTCGGCTCCACCTTCTTATCCAAATATGGTTTCTTCTGGCTTCAAAAAACCAAGATGGCGACAGCAGAACGGCAGTTTACAAACCAATGAATGACATCACAGTGGTTCATTACTCAGCACACTCGTTCATTACCCCTACCACTTATCCTAATAGGACTGCAGCAAAGGCAGAGTACAGGTCACCAATCGCAGGGCTGACGTATAGAGACACGCTCACATTCACCTACTTATTTAGAGTCGCCAACTGCCCTAACCCTGCATTCTTATAATCACATCATCTGTATGCATATGAGAATATGCAAACCCCAAATGGAAAGGCCTCAGCCAGCCAGCAGAAGGTTGTACTTCTTAGCTTGTAGAAAAACTAATAGCTAATAGCTAATAAAGAGGTGATTTATCTGTATAATGGTTCATGTGCATTTAAAGCAGAGGTAATATTGGCATCAAGTTATGTATTAATGTCAAATATATGACTATAACTTCAACGTCTAGTCAGAGCCAATCAGTGCTGTAAGTACCCAATGAGCATAAAGCTACCTCCATCCTAAGATAATAAGGTTGAAGGAGATAATAATACACATGGAGGATAAGTCACAGAGGAAATTTGTGAGGGTAATTGCTTTGTATTTTTTCCATCCTCATGTATTAAAAACTACAAACCTAAATTTCAATCAACACAGATAAAGCCACCCTAATTCAAGCGTCCATGCTTGTCGCTATTCATTGGATTTTGGAGACATGCAGAACTGCCCCGTGGTCATCATCGCCATCTCACACGCACGCACATCTGTGGAGACTCGCACAGCGTGGCTTGCCAATGTGATCGTTTATAATCCTGGACATCTTGGGGGCCTTCGCACTCTGTGCCTAGAGCATATTTACCCAGCAGGATGGGCTGGATGGTGCTGAAAGCATTTGGAGAAACCAAAAACAATTCTGAGGCGTTTTATGCAAATAGTGGAGATTATGGACCGTCACCATGGACATGAGTCTGCAGGCAGGCTGCAGGAGGTCTGAGCAGACTTTGAAAAGAGGAATATGTTTGTTTGAGACACGTTTTTCAAGTTTTTCTTAACGGTGTGAGATGTTGCCATTACTTGTCCATGGTCACTCGGGACAGTGTGACCTTCTCTCCACCACTGGAATAAAGCCAGATGTTTTTCACTCCGTTTAAGAGCTACGTCCTCGTACAGGAGCATATTAGTATTTTTATCTACACCATATTATTTTTCTGAGGTCGTTTTAAATCAGTCTTAACAAAACCATGTAACTTCACAAACGTCATAAATTGCTTGCTTCACTTTGACAAACACCATCTGTTTATGAGTAGGTGCGTGTTTGTGAAATTACATCATCAGCATCTTACAAGGCTACCTGTTCGGCTTTATTTGTGTGCAAGTTTCTTTCAAAAAAAAGTTTCCAAAGAACAGAAAAAACATCAGCAGCCAAGTTTGGCAGCTGCCAGTGAAGTGTTATCAGAGCAGCACCGTACTGTTACACAAGTAAAGAAAGAATGATTTGGCAAAGTTACATCCTAAAAAACATCTTACAAGCAGAGTGGTCCATGGCTAAGACGGGACGCCCAACACTGGTTCTAGACTGGTTCTGATTCGGGGGCATTAAAAGATGTTGACTGGTCACTAACTGTCAGACTTCAAGTCTTGTTACTAGGATATTTTTGTGAGTTTTCTTTAGGACTCAAACTAAAGCCATATAATCTAACAACACATACACCAATAATGTATTTAATTTAAAATTCACCTCCAGCCCCTTCATAGGAGGACAACTTCATATTAATACTTCATATTATATCCAATTATCTGTTCCTACATAAACTGGTAAATCCAGTATATTTCTCTAGTCTGGAGTGTACAAATGTATTTGCTATTTATATGGGACACAACAACGTAATTGGCAATGTCAGTTTTGCATTTTAAAACTAGGCATGCACCGCTTGTACAACTGGGTCAGGGATCACGGGGCCGGTCGAGCTGAAGATTTGCACCATGAGACGACATGTGGTGACTGCAGCCATCTACCAAGCTTTAACAACCAGAGATCAGTGCATGGTGAGAGACACACTGACCACCACTGCCATGTCTAGAGCCATGCTGATTGTTGGCTAAAACATGATGAGGTTGATGTGTTAATGTTAATTTTACATGGAGTCAGTGATTTCTTTTTATTTTGGTTTATTTTAACATATTTAAACTTAAAAATAATTCAGATTAAGGCATCAACAAATCTGTTTGTACAATCTGTTTGTTCCATTAGGGCTGTTGCATTCACTGCAGGAGTTTGGACATTTCAGATACAACTAGAAGATAAAAATAAATAAATAAAATAACAGGTCCTCTATCAGTGAACAGAAATAATTGTTCTTATTTTCCATGCAGATAAATTACTTACTGACATTCATCTGCAGTGCCTCAGCCACAAGTGCTCAAAGACACAAATAGTAGGAGGTCGGCTCCACTTTGTCATCGCTTTCACTTTTACTTCTTATTCTATTGCTACTTTGAGGCAGATGCATTTTGAATTTCATTTTCTCGGCCACTGCTAAAAGCTCTCATCTTTTGAAATGCTGTACAGTGGCATCATCCTTTCTTCATCATGGAAATGTTACTCACATTGCTGTGGAAAATGGGAGCAGCAAAGGTCAACTACTTCTCTTTATGTAATGTATTCTCATTCACGCCCTAAACTCATCTTTCTGCATGACATGGACACACTGCACTGTGAATCATAAGCACCAGAGTTTGGTACCAGAGGTTTAAGGCTAAAGCAATTAAGAAGAAATACAAGTTTGTATAAAGCTGTATCCTACTAAACAGCACCACTCTCCACAGTGCCTTTGTCACTTCAGCTCAAATTGTGGGAGAGGATCAGGCACTGTAGCTCAGTTTGTGCAGAACAGCCAGCCAATAAATACTGAGAAGCATAATGGAGGTGCAGGGTGACGATTTCACCTATTTTCTCCTGAGCAATAAGTGATGTCAGCTTCAATTATGCTAATTTAACTTTAATGTATTGGCTGTAATGGCTGTTAAAACACACACCATTTGGCCTCAGAAATTAAGCAATCAAATATTGGTCTTTGATAATGGTGTGTCACGTCTCCACTAAATTCAAACACACTCTTTGGAGAAATAAACCAAAACACCTCAGTTACATCACTGATGTACACTGATGATGAAATCTGCATTTTAATACGGCACTTTAAACAATGAGGGATTACTGCTTTGCTAAGCTGAGTACCTTCTAATCTTTGTTTTAACAAGATGCATCTAGTGAAACTGCACGTCACAAATACACACACAAATGCATGCATACAGACACACTGATGTGGAGTGTGTGTGTGTCTCTCACACTCAACTCTGAAACCTTTAGTTCATGTGGAGCAACACACAAGGAGACAAAAACTATTACATCATCTCCCTAAATCCATTTACTCTGGCATGCATGCACACACACACACACACACACACACACACACACAATGGCAGAGCTACACATACAGTGACAGGGACAAACACGCACAAAGCAGACAAGCACAGACACACACACAGGAACCCAGACATCTACAGTAAGCAAGCACACAAACAAGCAGAGCCAAGATGGAGGGACACACACACAAAAAAGACAAACATGGAAAACAGACAACCACTTACACACAACAGGAGCAGAGACAGACTCACACAAAGACAAGTCACAGAACAAGAAACACACCCAAATTTATGAACACACACACACACACACACACACACACACACACACACGCCAGCTCAGATCTCATCTCTCGCTTCATTTCCCACAGGCAACCTGCTGCTGCCGAGGCCTCGCTCGCATGACAGCAGCTCTATGATGACAGATGATGATGGATCGCTGTGGAGGTGTTCATACGAGTGTGTGTTTGTGTGTGAATGGATGAATGCCCATTGTCATCTTCAAAGGGGATGCTTACATTTCTAAATATATAGAGAAATAATAGAATCAAAGGGAGAATAAAAACCCAAAAGAAATGAAACATAAAGACACTTTTACAGTAATTCAGTCTATTTGCCAAAAACACCATCTCTCAATGGGCAAAGAGCTGTTTTTCTTGGTATAATGGACATTAAATCTGCCCAAACTGTAACTGACTTTAAGAGGCTAAAAACTCCACCTTCATTTAATCTCTTAATTTTGAACTTTAATAAAATTTTACCTGTTTCAATTTGTGTTTCTATACTGTTTTATTATGCTTTTTACCTCTACTTTTATTTCTGTTAAGCACATTGAATGACCTCTGTGAGTGATAATGTGCTATACAAATAAACTTGCTTTAACTAGGAAAGTTTGACATGAACAGGTTCTTAAACTCCAGGTAAGTCAGACACCAAGATAATTAAAGATGTGTTCAGTAGGCTTCAATGGGAGTTTCTGCATAGTGGAGCTCAAGCGCTTCTTTATTTGTCGGCTGCATTCTTATTGAGGATGAGTTTGTAGCCGGAAAATTGACTGAAATGGTCCAATAATTCCTGGGTGGCTGTTAGAGAAGTGACGGGTTTAGAAAGTTTAAAAAGTGACTGTCAAATGTGTCTCAACAGAAAGAGGGAAATCAGGCTCAGAAGGTTTTGGAGAGTATTAAATAACCAATGAATGAATGAATGAATGAGAGCCAATTTTTCATTTTATAGATACCCTGGTCGATTGGGGGAAATGATTTTGGGTAGGACAGCCTTTATTAGCCAAAACCTCGGGAAGGACTTTAACATTAGGAAATTGGTCTTTAGGAGATGCGGTCCATTGGATCCTTTATCCTTTTCTAAGTAAAGAGAGAGATACAAGCTTGGTTAAATAAAGAGGAGAGTGAGCCAGTTCCAGAGAATTAAGCAAGGACAGATACTTGGGGCTAATTTTCTTTTAATATTTTGAAGAAATCTGTAGAGGATCCATCACAGCCCGGGGGCTTAAAAGATTGAACAGTAGATATGGCAGCTTCGATTTCGCCTGGCTAATGTGTGTCTCAAGGTCAGCTTACAGATCATCAGGAGGGGAAGGGATTTCCAGACTGTCAGTATTTTCGTAAAATTGCTATTTGGAGCACTGTCCGAAGGGTACAACTTTAAATAAAACACTTTGAATTAGTCAGTGAACGTCCTGATCATTCAACAACACTGGGTCTCATCTCCAGTGCTTCTTTGTCAATTAGAGTTTGGGAAGAAAAACAGACAAACTGTCAGAAATTACAATACTTTCCTCAGAGAATCAACAAGGAAGGAAGGAAGGAAGACTTGAAGTCCATGGAAAGCACCGACCTGTGATCAGCTGATTCATCATCGGCTTCTTTCTCTGCAAGTTACTCCCAAACAGTAACAAACAAATGCTCCTTTTGCAGACAGAAAAACAGGTTGCTATTTGAAATTTGTCAAATTTTCTACCCAAAGTCTTCAGTCTCAGCAACATTTCAGCTAAAACTGAAAGTTTCTCAAATTTTTAAAAGCAACTAAACCATCAGTCAACACAACAATAGGTGTGTGAGAGAGGAGGGAAGTGTGGTTCTTTGGGTGATGATGAATCTATAGGCTGTAAAGAATTTTTACATCTAGTTTAAAACAAAACACGAAGCCAATAAAAATGCCAGGAAATGTATGAAACACACATTTGGATAGAGCCAACTATCTCATCGCAAATTTAGTGCTGTGTGCTAATAAATTTGTCAGGAAACCTGGCATTGCAGATGAAGATTTATCACAAGCAGTGGAAAGATTTGAACACTAAAATGGGTTTAAACAAATGTGACTTAACAACTAAAGTGTAAACAGGGTATAAATAAAGCAGAAGCCATGAGCTGTGTGAGAAAGACAGGGGGAAGATTTTTAATGAACAGTCTCTGCAGCATGACATAAAAGAAAAAAGATGGAGAAAGTGGAGCAATTGTTGAAGCAGAACAGGCCCTGGTACCACTCACTAAGGAGGAAAGTGGAGCCCCATTGTATCATGGGTCAGTGCTGCTCACTTCTGTGAATCCTCCGAAACTGTATTTTCCAGCACTGGGACCAGTCCCTGAGGCTCAACAAAGCAACTGCAGGGCTGTTCAAACTGAGAGAGAGGCAGAGGAGTAAGATATAACCAAAATATCTCTCAAAGTTTTTGCAAACCCAGTGGGATTCATGACTCATGAAAGAGTGTTCTCAAAGTTTCACCAGTGACCCAAGACCCTTTCTGCTGCTCTGGTCAGCTGGTAGATCACAGCTACAGCTATGAATATATCCAGGCTGCAGAGTATTGCTTGCTGCATCTTTGCTTTTGAAATAGCGTTGATTTGAGAAGAGCACTTTGTAGATTTGTCATAAATCTTTCCAAAAGTTTTTAAGGATGAAGTTCTGTGGTAAGCTGAAGTTGCGATGCGTCGTATCACTTCTCTGCGATGTTTAAAAGCGTTAAAAAGCTGCTGTAATCTAAATTTTCCTTTTAAAAATGTGGTGGTAATGTCAACATCACAGATAAATCACTTAATTTTACAGTTCGCCTCACTTCTACTGGATGTTTAAGAGGTGCAATGTTAAAGGTTTGGCCAGAAATTTAGTTTAATTTAATTTTAATGCATAATAAAAAAATATATAATCAGTAGTCTTTGAAGGAACCACAGCGATGATTAATGCACTATTGAATTTCAGAGGTATCTAGAGTGATATTAGCATGCTAACCTGCTAGCTCTGTCCTATCCGGGCTTTAAATACCACTTTGAGACATTAGATGCAATGTGAGTCAGTGTAGCATCTACTCTGTCCTCAGTCCTACCTAAGAGGATGAAGAAGAACAGCTTCCTCCTGAGCCTGAGAATTGGCTACAGCTCCTGTTTAGCTTCACAGAAATGCAGAGATGGCTGAAGCTCCTAGAAAGGAGACAGATCTTGGCGAGTAAAGAGACTCAGTTTGATGCCAAGCACGAAACTTTTCTTTTAAACTGGTGAGTAACATCTTATATTGTCTCCTTACAAAAAGTATCTTCAGTACAACTGATGACAAACATTTCAAGTGATGATAGATTTCTATGGTAATTGATGTTGACTGTCTCTCTTTAATTACATTTAGCCTAATCCTGCCCAGCTGTTGTCCAGCTAGTTACATCAGTCACTTTAGGTTTTAGTTGTAACCAGGGACTGTACACTGAGATTGTATGGATCTAGTAGCGTGAATCAATCGGTTCAATGTACAGTAACCACGACACATTACCGTTATTAGATTAGGCAAGATGGAGCAGGGAAGGAAGGTGGTGAAGAGGTGAAATGTTGCCACCTATTAATGAAGAGCAAGTAGCACAATCTTATACCTTAAAATTATTTCAGTTTTATTGATTTCTACTTAACCGATCCGATCTCTACATATCCACTGTGCACAACCTGTCCAGCATCAAACAGCAGAGAGACAGAGCTAGAATCCAGCTGAACAACACGGTGGAATATTTAGAGTCACAATCATATTCTTATGTTCATGAGGAGTCAGAAACATGACCTCAAATGAATGCTAACAATTTCCCTATATCAACTTTCTAACACGATAAGTCAATACTGTGTTTACAGCTTCTTTTGCCCCTGGTGTTGAAATAATCAGAAAATGGAGCTTTAACAAGCCACGATCACTGGCAGATTTCATAAGTTTGCACAGCCCACTGTGTTGACCCCGTTTGCCCAAATTTAAGTCTGTTACTGGGTGAGGTCACTGGTGGGAAATCTTTTCCACCTACACAAAGGTCCAATCTATTTAACAGCAAGAAGATGTGCTCTGATCAAACAAATCTGGACTCAATTCCTCCAACATCCCCTGCGGTATTTAAATGCATTGTTCACACATGTGAAGGATGTTTTCGAAGGCAGACATTTATAAAAAGGAATTAAAAAGTGGAAACTTCCTTGTGATGTGAAAGAGGCAGATGCATCATGAACCAGCTGCAGTATAAAACAGACAAGATGCTGCTGACTGTATGAATGACAAAATAATTCTGGGTAATTGGAGTTCGAACCTGTCAGAAGATGCTTTTGAGTGAAACACTAGAAAATCTAATCTAACCTTGTATGGGTCACTGGACACCCCAAAATACCTCTTAGTGGCTTTTACTTGTGCTCTGCATTTTCACAACATCCCACGCTGCAGTTTGCTTTATTTTTAGATTTCAATTTTCAACCCTGGTAAAGGTAAAACGGAGAGTCACAGACTGTTAGATTAAGTAGTGTCTGTTTTTGGACCAGGGAGCTGTCACTGGGGGCGAATTCAATCCCGTTTTATTGTAACGGGACAGCAATATCAAAGCCAGACAGTAATAAAATAGTCTGAGGCTCAGTTTCTCCTCACCAGTGGAGGGTGCTTTAATTTTGTCTCATAAATACAAAAACTGACAGAATGTTGCATAAAAAGTTTTACCTCTAAAACGGATGATTGATTGCAGTGTTGCAGGCAGATACTTTACTCCATAATACATTAAAGTACATTGGGTTTAATGTCACGTTTTTGCAAAAGGTGCTCAATAACAGTTTCCGTGTTACTGAGAAAAGATACAAATTCGCCAAAGAGTGAAACAAAAACAAAACTGACAGAAGTATTGAGATATTTCATTGATGTAAAAGTACCATGACATCAATGTAAAAATACTTGAATGAGTGAACTGAATGAATGTTTAGCTAAAGGTTTGCTATTAGGGCCTCCATTAGAGGTACAGAGCAACATTAGCTTCCATTTAGGGTTGGGTTTCTCTCCACTGGATGAATGAAAAATACATCATCACGCTTCTTGTAGATCTGTTTTGGCCTCGACCGTCTACCGAAAGAAACTCTGTAGTTGCCCTTTGCTCCACTAAGTTCAGCAACTGGTCGCTGACTTTGTGCGTTTGCTTCTTCGGTGCTGGGCAGTGAACGTACAGAGGGAAAATCTGATCTTTTTTTGCTCCAACAGCTGCTTGATGCTGCTGGAAATGACGACTGCAGCTGTGAAAGTGTGAATTAAAGTCCAGAAAACCAAGACAGTAAGATGAAAGATGCTGAAAAGCTCCAGATTATTCTGTGGGTTCTTTACCATGAGTACCTCCTTTCACATTACACATAGCGATGATCCTGTATTAATAGAAAAATATTATTGGGTGCAACTATAAGTATCTAAAATAGATGTGTTCATCGTGCAGGAGAATGGCTGCATTGGTCACATTGTTCACCAGTGTGTGGCTGGCATATTAGTGTCATATTGTTGTTGTGTGACTGTAACTGATGAAATAGTATGTGAGCACAATTATAATGTTGCATCTGGTCAAAATGGGACAACTTTAATTACTTTCCTCCAACAAAACAAAATAGAGTTACATTATCTAAGCAGATAACGTTTTCTGTTGTAGGTGACAATCATAAAATAATGACACACACACAAATAAACTTACATCATCCAAACTGTAATTCTTGTGTTATTGTACCCAGAACAAACTATACAATTGCATCAAAATTATCACTGTCATTATCACCATTTCCTTTCTAACACATGAGCTGTAAAGGTTTCACTTATATATTCAGAGTAACTTTGAATCTTGACACATCAGGTTGTGTTTTCACGCAGCTGTCAAGTGTTCGTCAGTCGAAAATGGCTGTTTTCCTTAAAACATGAAAAACTCCATATTACTGAAGACAGCCACTTCCTCTGAAGAATGTCAGAAAGGAGGACAGGCGTCTTTGTCATCTGATGCACAAACACATCTCAGACACACACACAGACACTGTATTATACGCATTAACACACAGTAATGGGAGTTCAAAGCCCTAATTCGCTTATAAATTCCTATTAACTCAAGTACGCCCTCAAAAAAAGAACACATCACACACTCATGTCGTCACACAAGTACACACTTAGGCACTCACTAACTCACTCAGACACACACACGCTTATATAAAAAAAAAATAATCATAGTGAATTGTTCCGGCACTCTGACTGATGATTTTTGAACAGTGCATGAGTGTGTATGTGTGTGTGGTTGTGAGTCTGTGCGTGAGTCACCGTTTGTGTGGTTGTGTGTGGAGCAGTATTGATTCTCCAGTAAAACACATGGCAGAACTGCTGCAGGATGCCCCATGTGACTGTGCATCAACCAATGAGTGAACTGAGTGAATGTGATAGGCCCTGAGCGCCTGATGTGCGTTTGCCCTTACTGTGTCCCGTGGTGTGTGCAGTAGTGTGTGTGCGTTTCATAAGACACATATGGTGTGAGTACAAAGTGCCATTTCATTACTGACAGTGGAAATCGCAGACATTAATCTGATTGAGCGTAGAAGTCCTCATTATCCTCAACCTGACTCATATCAGTCACCGCTTCCACCAAGTGGCGATGACACGAAGAAGATGGCGATGAAAATAAAGTTGCTGTAGTTCTTTAAACTGCAGTAAAGAGACTGAAGCCTACACTAGTTAGTCTCTCCATAATCACACACACATGCACACAAAACAGAGTTCAACATCTTCACCGACAGTTTTGCCAGTTGAGAAGACATCACAGACTCCTGAAGGCGATTTTACAGCAGAGCTCAGTGACAGCGCTTTGCTTCAATCCTACAGAATTTAAAAAAAAAAAAAAAAATTTTAAATACACAGCAAAAGATACTGTTCTGCTCAGTTTTCATCTTTTATCTTGAGTCTCTCAGTCCTTAAAGCCAGGCCTTGGATTCATAATGCCTCTGCAGATAACTACCTCTGATCTTCAGTGAATTTCGTGCAGCCATGTGAACCAGCCAGTGTGGAGCTTTTAAACATTTCCCTCTCGCAAAACCCAAAATCTAATCTGGGTTGTTGAGCACATGGGCAGTTTACAGCTTCCTAACACCTAAACTAGGTCTTGAACAGCATGTCTGATTATGCACAGCTATGAATATTTCATGTTGATTTTTTTTCCCCCCCTTTCTCTGAGCTGGTAAATAGACATCAGAGCATGTGGGAAGGTCAGAACCGTGTGAGTTGACTTTGATTTACCCGAGGGAATAATTACCTTCCTCATTGAAAGCTATTGTTTCCGTTTACACAGCAAAGAAACTTCGGTTGACCAGACAGACATAATGAGGAAAATAAGCTGCCATGTGGAAATGGATATTACACTTAATTGCAGCTGATTCTAGACTTTAACCACAAATGAAGATAGTTGAAATGGATGCAGAGGAATGCATCGTAGTTGTCATGAAAGCACGATATCATTTATGACCATTATTCTTTGTCTGTTATCCAAACATTTTGCAGCCTGAATTGTCCTGGTTTGGAAGGCACTTAGGTTTCGCTGCTATTTACACGTACAGAGTGTGCAGAATAAAATCCTCACTGAGGTCAAACTCTGGATAAGCTGTTTATTTTTATCTTCAAATTCCCATCAAAAATGAGCAAATAGAATATTTCAAACATCACCATGGAAACAGGGGAGACTTACTGCAATAAACATGAGCTTATCTACTGAAAAACGTAAGGTAATTTTAGTCTGATATCACCACACTGCAGCTGTTACATCATCACATTCATGAGTCTTATTTATTTTATATTATCAAATCAAAATATGATTTTCAAAATAATGTTCAATTATGTGGCTGATTTAAAGTCAAACTCTGGTTTATTACAACTTTGGTCTTATTTTTGACAGACATAGACATAACCCAGTGTAACAGGAATTACATTCACATTGAATTAGCAGTGCACAATTTCTATCTAATGCTAATGTTCAGTACCAGTGCAGGAAGTAAAACAAGTGAAGGTCAGTGGATGATGGATGATTTTTGAGCTCTCCGTTGGTGGTGGAAACAAACACCGACATATTATCATCTTATAAAAATGATAACTTATTAGCAAACACTGGCGTATTTACACCTCCAGCAGAACAGAGCAACATCAGTATTAACTTGAGGTTGTTTTACTGGTCACCTGATAAATGTAAGGCCAACATTCACTCTTCCTAGTCTCTGTTTTGGTCTCATGTATTACATATATCTGGATGTTTAGCTGCTAAATGCTCCACCATCTTCACCAGCTTGTTGCCTGCTTTGTCTGATGTGTGGTGCTGGGCAGTAAGTTAACTGTTGGTATACAAGTTTTTTTTAAGCAGTGATATTGAACCAAATTTGTAATGTTGGAACTTATAAAACCAAAACAATGAGCTGAAAGACTCCTCACATCACCAACATCATCAAACCTGTGATCTGTGACTGAAATAATATTAATATTGTCAATTAAATTCTGCGATGTACGGGAAAACAGCATGTTTTCTATGGAACATGTTCTGACACTCGACCATTTTCCGATCAGTAAAGTTTGGACACAAAGCGGTCTACAGATTATGGCTTCAAGCAGACGGTGGTTCCCTGCATCAAAGTTTGTTTGCACAAACATCAAGAGCAAACTCCTTCCTAAGGGAGGTATAACAAAGTCATCCCTCTCCTTCCTTTGCTCTTGAGGAGTCACAATATCAAACACAGAGACTCAAGAGGTCACATGTCAACACATCTAAAGTATGGCACATACTGAAGGCCAGAGTTTAACCAGTAAATCAGTCTGTGATGGATATTTACAATGAGTTTGAGTAATAATTTTACTGCTTGCCCATGTTGTTGTTAAATAGGTTCCCTGATTTCAGCAATCACATTGGTAAATATAATTTTATTTTTACAGTTAGTTATCTTTTTGTATCTCCTCATACAGGGGAAACACAAATGGAGAGACACTTGAGGACAGACACACTCACACAGCGGTGAGTGAGTGATGGAGGGCGGAGGGAGGTAAGCAGCTGCAGTGATACATGGTAAGTTGAAGGAGAGGAGGCCAAGCAGCTATAAATCCCTCTCTCTCTCCCAGTCGACCCTTAAGAAGCGGAGCCTGATTAAATTTTCATTCTGTCTCTAGCTTTCTTTTCCTCTCTGCATTCTTTTCTTTTTCAGATGCTCCAGTAGCAATAAATCCCTGCTGCCTGTCTGTTGGCCTGTTTGAAGGCTGGAACAACCTCCTGTGGGTGCGAGAGGGAACTCAAAAAAAAAAGCTTCTACCCTACAAGTTTCATCAGAACAAATTGATTCTTGTCATGGGCGTCACAAAGCTGGATTGCATTTCCTGTGTCCTGGAAGGTTTTGGAAGCGGCTGAATTTCAGTTCAACGGTGGAACAATTTGGGACTGGGCATCTTGAGGATGGGATGGCAGAGTGAGTGAAAGAAATGCACCTAAGTTTTATTTCACTTAATTTCAGCAACAAGAGTGGGGGGAAAAAAAAAAAAAAAAAAAAAGTTCTTGCTCACAGATCCTGAGGCTGAAGGGAAAAGAACAGAAATAAATATCGCTCAAAGAGCCTCACTTTCAGAGAAACTGTATGAAAAGCAAACTCCAGACTCTAAAGCGAGAAGGACTGATCCGTTCTTCAGCTACCCTCTATATGTGACTGAAATCTTTGGTTTTCATGTGTTTGAATAGACACAGCCATTACAGCAGCGATGATAAGTAGTGCTAATGATGGTGATGTTATGACGGCAATGCTATCGAGTGAGTGTCATGTTTTTGATACATTTCCTTCACAAGCCGAGTTGAGTCAGGAAGTCATCTTCTGTCACACCCTCTCCGTCTGTTGATTTTTTTTCTCACGCTGTCAGTCTTTCCCACGTTTGATAGTTCCTGTCTCTTCGCTCCATGTTTAACCAATTAGGAAATTAAACATCCACGCTTCTCCCACTACTGCTGCCTTTTGCCGCTGTCATTTGGGACGTCCGCCCGTCCGCCCTGACTGCTCTGGAGGGAAATTTCCAATTCCAGGGTTGACAGTTCATCCACTCAGTTGTCATTACCAAGGACAGTGTGTGCTCTCCATCAGGGGAGATCTATCATTTGCCGCCTGTACAGGGGTTGACCACCTCGTGAAAATCATTCGATGATGGGGTCATACCAAAACCTTTTTTCATCAATCCAATCACGCAGCTTGACAGAACTAAAAGCATAAACCTCCGCAAGCGCCCAACAATTCTTTCAACTTGCTGTTATGAAATTGATTTCCTGACCTTAGAAAGAGAAAAAAAAAAAAAAAAAAGAAAAAAAACCACTAATAGGATCTGGAAACAAATTTCCATTAGTACCATTTCAGCTACGAAACAATGACTGACGTTTCACATTTGGATCATCAGCTAAATTTCCTCAATTGTTTCTTCTGTCCATCAAATTTTTTTGGGCATTTGTTCCTGTTTTTGAGACGCTACTGAATGAAGCAAAGTATATGTTCAGATCTTAACATGTCCAAAATATCAGCATTTTATCAGGTTTATAAAAAAGGTAAAGTAATCAGTATCAGTAATATTATGTAATCATTTATAATGTATGAAAAACAGGGTTGACTTTGTGTAAATAATCAATTAAAAAAACAGACATTATCAATAATACACTTAGACCTACACACAAAAGTTAAGAGAAAGGGTACTTTAAGTGCATCCTATAATATATTTTTAATTTGGATGGAAAACGATATGAGGTTATGGAGAGGTGTGAAGAAGGGTTCGTAAAGACTCAGAAATAGACAACTGCTTTGGAGGTTAGGATAGTGCAGAAAGACAGAGATGCTGAATGACACGCAGGAAAGAGTCCAGCTAGCTGGGAATCGAACTTGCCTGCTCAGAGCATTTGCGCTTGCATTGCCCAAAGATTAACATTAAAAATACAACATTAAAAACATCCACATTAAAAAAACAACGATAAAAATCTGTCACCCACCTTCACAGCCACTAAATTTAAACTACAGGGCGCCTGCTCCACCTGACAGGTTTAAGCAGTAAAGCTTGTTTTTTGAGCTGTAGCTTTATATTTAGTTTAAAACTGAAGGGAACAATAGAATATCAAATAGACTGACAATATCATGTCTCTGTGTACCTTGTCTTCAGCACACAGAGAGCTTCTTAAAAGGGTTGGATACCTCAAAAACCTGCCATTCAACCCCAAACTACCAGAGCTACCAGCTGTGACTGAAGGCAAGTGAGAAATTATACTTGTTGGTGTGTAATTAAGATGAATCACCCTTTATGAAATATCAATTTCTACATACAGTGCAGAGGTTCATTGGTCAAAACACAGGGTAATTAAAATGCAGCACCTTTCTTGCAGTGCAGGACATCTGGAGGGAAGTATGATACTCATTCTGCAAAAACACACGCACACACAGACACAGATGTCGTAGTTTACTGCAGGAAGCTAAACGCCTGCTGCTAAACAACCCTCTGCATGTAGAAGTCCCTACGGACACCGTGAAGATGTACACACTTCACAAACCTCATTGCATGACACTAAACAGACTCCACACTGAGTATCGTGTGCACACATGAATGAGCTTTAAGCAAGATAAGCGTTCTCATGTAAAGATGCTTTGTACATCAAAGTGCTTCTCCAATGAGACAGCTGAAAAATAATTAACCTTCCTAAAACACACCAGCAAGGAAACATGCAACATCTCAGAGCCTCCGCAGATTAGAAAAATACAAAGTGTAGCTAATTAGGATTATAAATTCAATTTATCCACAAGAGCTACTGCCTACCCTGTATGATTTATAACAGGGCCTTGCCACGCAGAATGTAGTGTAGAAGCTGGGGGAAATACAGTATTTACGATCTGCATGCAAAGCATCGTCCCCTCCTTGACTTTAAGTCTTTCTCAATTTTCCTCACTCAAACATACGCACACACACATATTCCAAAAATAGATAAACTCCAGCAGAAAAAAGCAGCAGAAAAAAGCCTGTTAGTCTGATGCAACTGAGTGTGACATCCAATGTGTGTGCGTGTATTTATGTGTTTTCATGCCATTATTTGTGTAATGTGGGAGAAAAGGCTGAGCTGAAATAAGCAGAGTGTTGGCGATCTTTAGTGTGGTTACGACCGCAGTAACGCTGCAGCCTGAACCAGAGCAGTGTCTCAGACAGAGTTGTGTCAATCGTATCATTACAATTCATCTTTCCTCTATAATAAAGCTGCTTCTCTTAGCTTCTGCCTGGCAACAGTGAGTCGACGGCGCTGCCAGTAGAGACGTTTAAGTTGACAGCGAGGATCGTTACACCGTCTCCCTGCAGAGATGAAGAGTCTCATAGGTACAGATGCATCAGATACGACAAATATTGGAAAGAGGACTGACAACACCATGTTTTAAGTTCTCAGAGCACATTATAGTATCGTTGTGTAAATGTAAATTCTATAATTAAATGTCTACTGCCTTCCATTGTCTAATTGTTCTCATGATTTCATTTTAGAACTGTGTCATAGGTAAAAGCCAAACTTCCACCACTTTCTTTTTTTTTTTCTTTTTTTTTTTTATCTTGTCGGGTTGAGGACGTCCAGCAGCGCACAATCAGAGCGGCACAGCGAAGTACAGCAAGGCAGAGTGAAGCAAAATGAGCCAGTGCTGCTGCTGCTTCAATACTGAGAACATGTGCAGAGATGATGCAGCCCCCCCCCATCCTGCCTCTGGGACTACATCCAGGATCTTTGGCCTTGGATCAATTACAGCCAGAGTCCTCTCAGATGTACTGCTGCACTTCTGATCACCTGAGCTCTTTGGACTCAGGACGCAACAGAGCAGAGGAGCGACGGAACGAGGATGTGAAAAAGAGACAGCTGATGTCTGAGCATGAGCAGCTGCCATGAATTAAAGCTACAACATGAGAGCCTTTATCCTTGAGGCTGGGGCAGATTGATAGTCCTGTCCCCCTCCCTCACAGCACCTCACCGTGCTGAAAACTTTTACTTTAATTACCTCCCGAACAGACATAAACCAACACTTTTGTCCAACTATAGACTGTATATAAAAGTGGACATAGGTTTTAGGGCTGTAAAGTGAAGCCAGTGCTGAAGAGCCTTAAACCAACATTTTAATCAATGACAATCAGGGGGCGACTCCACTGGTTACAAAGAGAAGTATATTCTCACTTGATTTATTAGCTCGGTAAACATTTCCTAATGAGTTTATGGTCTCAGTCTCTATTTTCAATTCTTCAATACAGCACGATGTTCACTTTTTCTTCTGGTTTTAAAAAACAAAAAACAAAAAAACAAGATGGCAACAACCAAAATACAAACTGGAGGCTTCGAAGCAGCAGCTCACACACCAATGCGTGATGTCCCCGTCTATCCATCTGCCCTGTCTGTAGCCTTCAGCCTCACCTAGGAGTATTATCCTGCTACCCCTGCAGCTGAGGCCGCATTTATAAAAATGTGCATAGGATCCGTGTGAATTGTCTGTGTGAATACAGACCTTTACACTGACCTCCTTCCTTTATAAATCACTATCAACTTCTTGTTCACTTTGACAGCCCTCCTTCCAAGACAATTACACAATTAACCATAAGTGGTCAATGCAAGTCCCTCTTGAATATTGATAGATATATTGTTCCTGTGGAGAATGGAGGTAGTGCTACAACCAAAACAGAGGTCTCCAAGATGAAGCCCGCACCAGCTGATGATCCAACAAACAGGACAATTTCCAAAATCAATCAAAGTGTCCAGACGTGGAGGTGGATGCGCTAGATGCACCAGGGACCCACCAGCGGAGGCACAGGGACACCAAGGCTCACTGCTTAGTATTTGTTGAGCATCTATGTAAACACTGAGACCACAAAATGAATATCTAAAGAAAAATAATGTGATACTAACACAGTATTTAACTAGAGCAAACGCAGATGGTGGAGAGGTGTTGGGTAAGATGTTAGAGAAGGCAGGCCCACGGTGTCCCTAGGGTGCTCTGTGCAAGTGCATGGTGACCCTGACAGACTGTGGTCACTGGAGTGATATTGTACCAAAAACTAATTAAAATCATTTCCAGTATTTATTTTGTTAAAAAAACTAAGAACGCAGGATGAACCGGTAGCCGAGTGGTTAGGTTGCAGACCACATGGGTGCATATGCTCTGAGCAGGTGAGTCCCCGGTTTGACTCCTACCCAGGGGACTTTCTGTTTCATGTTATTCCCCCTCTCTCTGTCTTTTCATTTCCTGTCCTCTTTAAATAAAAAGATTTAAAATACCTAAAAAAAAATTGAATCTAACAATCGTAGGTAAAGATGACCCTCAGTGTGACCATCATGTGGCTCTACACTTTAAACTACAGCGACCTGACAGCCGAATGGTTAGAGCACACGCCATGTCGCAGACCCTCGTCTGACTCCCACTTGTCTGTCTGTCTGTCTCTCTTTCTCTCTCTGTCTCTCTTTCTCTCTGTCTCTCTCTCTGTCTGTCTCTCTCTCTCTCTCTGTCTCAATTATAATTAAAAAAAGAAAAGAAAGGTACTTAGTGCATAATTAGTGACTTACATAAACAACCTGACACTGTGAGGCTAAATGTTTGTCACCTTGTGGGTTAATGATTATCCACAATGTGATATGAGGGGAAATTAAACCTTTGAGAAGGTTCATTATCTGTCAAATCTGGCTTCAGTTCACCACCTCACCATCTGTGTCCCACTTTTCTCCAAGTCTACAAAGTTTCTCACAAGGTTTGCACACATTTCCCTGTCTTGTTTTTTTGCTTTTCACATGAACAGTGGCATATCCATCTTTTAAGCCCTGTTTTGTGTATACACAATTGCATGAGGTCTCTGGGTACTGTAGTTTTGGAAAATGTTACTCAAACAATGGAGGACTTTTGGGGACTTTCCACCACAAACTAGTGTGCAGTTAATGCTCTAGTGCATATTTATGGCAGCATAATGGTGTTTGTGAGACTGACTCAAAATGAACTAATGTGTTCAGTGCAATGATCCAATTAGATGAAGAGTGTGGCTAATTGATGTGAATGTGTGTTTTAATTAGTTTTTGGACAGCAATGGAGGACAACAACAACTTTATCATTATGTACAGATCATGCGTGTTGGCTCTATCAGGCGATGAAAAACATCCAAACTTGCCACAGCACTGTGCTTTATTTCCAATGTTTGGTGACATATCCCTCTTAATACATTTTAAGAAATGTGGTCTGACACAAAATTAATTGAGCAGAAATGAACTGCGGTTTCAGGAACCTTTTGGATTGAATCTTGGAAGCGTTATTTACTTGAGCGCTGAAGGCGGCCGCGGCAGATCATGTGCTGCCATTCATTCAATTTGTCAGAGCTTCTAAACTGATGCACCGAGCGAGAAGCCTTATGAAGCCAAGTAACTGGCATCAAATGAAGCAGGTTTGTAGCACAGCAAGTGTTCTCATCTGTCAACCATCATCAGAGCTTTCAGAGGTATCAAATCTGACAAGCTCCATGCATTAAACAAGAGCACTGAGCTTAAGTGCACCATGAACCTTAAGAAATTCACCACAATTATGAGCAAAGCCTACTAAAAATTGACATATGCAGGAGAACATACAATGAACTCATTTTCCTTTCACATTTGATAAAACTCTGCAAAGATAAATATTAATAGATTTTTATCCTTTTGATAATGCAGAGCCAACCCCAGATTTGGTATGTGTCACTGCTGCACAGCTTTGTTCCCAAATCAGCTTTAACATCAGGTTCACTCATATGAAATGTGTGCGATTGTGTGGCTGTAGAGCAGCTTTACTTGGAGCTGAAATTGTATCAACCCTGCCATCACATTAAAATGCAGCCTCAGTAAGCGCCTGAATGGGACTGATTACTTCTCTTTTTCTTTCATTCTTTCTTGTAAAGGCAGGTAACACAACAGCTAGAACACCGTTAACGTTGCTTTTCTTCTGACTAGATGGATCACAGGACACTTTTTCTGGCTACAGACAAACTTTTAATCAGACTGTGCCAGCACCGACTCTCGGGGCTGTGATCCTCAGCCAACTCCTCCACTCTTGGAGGCAGAGAAGCCAAGCTATACTGTACCTAATCAGTACAATCGATCACTTTAATTGATGACAGCAGATAAATGATGATCAGCAGAGGACTTATCAATGACTTTCTGGCCGTCCCGCCCAGGTCTTTAGACTACAGGGGTTTGTCTGACTCCTCTATTTAATGCCAAGAAAACAAGTAAACATCTCATCTTATGCTGAGCCTGTAAGGAGATGAATCATTGATTTAAATATCATGAAAGTCATTAAGTAGTTGGGCGCTCTGGCTTTGTCTGAACTGCAGGATTCAAATCCAACCCTTGGCCTGACTTTCCTGTCTCTTTCTCTCTCTCACAATGCTGTCCAAATAAAAATATGCCAAATAATAATAAAAACTTACCTTAATGGTCACTAGAGTCTTTCTTAAACAACAAATCATGGCACCAAGAAGCCTTAGATTTGTAAAATTTGAACCAATGTTTGAGACGCTTTATCTTTTGTTAGTTTAAAATTTTGACATCTACAAGTGCCCCTATTAGGCAATATTATTTTTATTTCTTTTTATAATGGGACACTTGAGATGCACAATCTTCCTCCAAAACCAAAATGGTGTCTGAGGCTGGGCATTTAAATAAAACACATTTTTGGTACAAACCAGAATACGTCAAATAATCAAATCTATGATCAGATAATATCAGATACATAATCTCTAAGACTTTTGACATTTAGTCGTCTGCCACAGAGATTGTCAGGTAAACAGTAAAATTACAGGGATAACGATATAAAGTATTCTACCAGGAATAATCGGCCATCGCGGTCTTGACAGATGCTGTCACATCGTCTGTTAAAGGTTGAGTCAAGTCGACCATGACCTTAATCAGCATAACTGTCACTGTTTTCTTGGGGACTATTTTGTTGGTAAAAAGAAGCCTCAAATAATGTGGTTCCAGTTTCCCTGTACTGACCAACGTTCAGTTACTGCACAAGCAGAAGAATCAAAAACACCCCAATGGCATCTAAAACTGTTTAGATTAGTCCAATGGGATCCCCAGTGGTCCTTAAGGGGGTTCCTGGGGGTCCCCAGCAAAAAGTGGGGAAATTAATGTTCCCGTAAACCATCAATAAGTAACACAATGACAGAATGTTTGACTGCCTTAGTCCGATGTTTCAAAAGTTTCAGTAATAAAATATATGAAAGCAAAGATGTTATCAGGTGGGGGTGTGTGATCTAATTTGTTAGTTTAGGGTTCATAATGTGAAAAGGTTTCAGGGCCACTGGTCTATTTTGGATATAGACAAAAATCCTGCGAGTTTCCTTCCTGTTTGTTACAGATTTTTGGAGGAAAGATATGAAAACAAAACACAATCTACTATCTTGCCACTTGCTTGTGTTAATTTTGAACAAATTAGACAATGGCTGCAGTCCAGTCTCTTAATCTTCCTTTATTCCCCACAGCCCTCTGGACACAACTGGTAAATCTAATTTACTGCAAGAACGCTGTCCTGGCACTGACTACCTGAACTGCTTGGAAAGTGTTTCGAGCACAGAAAGAGGTGAAAAAGTGACACATACACAAATGATGCTTAAGTCTAAGAAAATAAAAGAAAGTCGTGTGTTTAACGGCTGGAAGCATAAAGTTTGAGTTCAGTTCAGAGCCCACAGATTCCCCTGTGTTTCAGACTGTGTTTTAGCTCCTCGGGTGTGTCATCTGACACTGATTATTAGGCAACAGACTCTAACCTGGCACTTACTCAGTTGTTATTTCAACCTCTGACTGACAAACACAGACGCACAGTGAGAAAAGTACTAGATGTAGATCTGTTGCCATGGTAACACAGACCAATAGATCTCTGCTATTGACTGAGGTTGAAGATCTCTATAGACCTATTAAAGAAAACACCCACCCACACACACACACACACACCCACACTTATGTGCCTGCAGACTCAAATTCTGACACACACATAAATCACACACGTAAATCACACACGTAAATCACACACACCAGCAGCGAAACATCAGCCCCCAAAACATCATTTCTTGTTATAAATAGAGATGGAGAATACAAAAATACAATGGGAACGTTTTTCTCTAAAAAGACCTGAAACAGCTGAATGCTTGAGTAAACCAGGTAAGAGAGAGAAAGTCAAATCTCCCCGAGCCATCCTATGGAAACGCTTGCTTTTGAGTAGCACAGCAGGATGATATAAAAGAGGATATGTTGAGAGTGAGTGAGATAAATTTGCGGACTTAACTGGGGAGGCTGGGCAGATAAACTGTCTTTTTTCCCCAAATACTTATTGCGATTGCCTGCATAATCTGGAGCTCTGCTTTCATTCTCAAATCTACACTTAACAAAGGGGGTCTGCATGTAATACATCTGTGCTTGACATAGGGGCACAGTCTGTCTTTATTACCCTCAAATGACACCCAGAGGGCAGATTGCACGCGTTAAGAAGAGGAGCCAGTATTTCATTATTTTCCAATTTGAAAGTTAATAAGAGAGGTTGCCGAGGTGATACTGAGAGAGAGTCGACTCCTGACTGTCTGTCTCACTGTGATTGAGCACGTCAGTGAATCAATCACTTAATTCACTATGAAAATATGAAACAGTGACAAGCCAACAGAACAGCTGGTGAACCATCCAGCAATTTAATCAGAAACAGAACAGGGCCATTTGTTTTGGTTTTGTCCTCAAATTCATCAATTTTAGGAAAATGAGAAAACTGACTTTAAAGAGAGTGTTTGCCATTTGTATCTTTAGTACATTTCGTTGCAAAATGTCCTGCCTAAACATACTTGTTGCGTTTTTTTGTTTCATCGGTTCATTTTAACTGTGAAAGTAAAATAAAAATCAACATCTAGAAAACTTCTTGTCTAATACCGAAAACCCTCCACTGTTTTCTGAAACACCCCGAGAGTCATTGTTCCTTGAAAGAGACAGGACATTTGACATTTAGGTTTTTCAAATGTCAACCTTACTGCTGCAAGCACCAACATTGACATTGCATCCGCATCCACTGTGAGTTGGTATCAGGAGCCTGATTTTCCCCAAACATCTACAAATAAAACTATGTGCCGTTAAAGCTATCTGCATGGCTGGTTCCCAGTGGAGCGATGTGGAGACAGATTTGGGTTATTTGGGTGAACTGACTCTTTAATAGCCAGATGTATCTGCAAACAGCTCCTAATGACTGGCAGATCCATTTACATCAACATTGTGTGAAGTTCTGCTGATTGTAAACAAAGTTTTATCCCTTTCTGTGTGTATGTAGGATAATGTTGTTGTTGTATTTATACTGAATTATCCTTGATAATAAATTGTTTTCAAGAAATTGTCAAAACAGAAACTTGACTATGTCCGAGCTGCTCCAACATTTAATCAACTCAAAATTAAACAAAAATACCCAGTGTTTGAGGTTCATGCTGCCAAAAAGCCAAACCTTTCAGTCTGAAAAGCATAAACTGTGGTTTTGTGTCATGAATATCATGACAAAGGGATAAAGAGACAGAGTCAGAGCATTGTGACTGAAAATGTGAAGTAGGCGCCGTTATCCAATTTTCCTTGAATGGATGAATCATAGATTATTTATCTCTGCCTACTATGAAAACGTCCCCTATGGATCTTGCGCAGGGTTTACGACCTCGGCGCTCGATGCTCTATGAATGAATAAAAAGTTTCCTCCTTGATGCTGTGCTGTGCTGTGCTGTGCTGTGCTGTGCTGTGCTGTGGCGCGGCGCGGCGCAGCGCTGCGGATCCACCGTGCGCTCCGGCTGCGTGTTTGGGGACGTGACAGGGTTTAGGGCCTGTGGGCTTCTGTGCCGATGGTTTACATATAAAATAAGCATATATCAAATGCTGTTGGACCTATTAATAAAATTAAAAAGATCATATAGGCTATGGGGATGGTGACAAAGCCCTCACAGATCACCAAAGCAGCGCCGGACGCATCAAAATGATGATGAAATGGTTATCACTTAAATCTAATAAAGTCTGAAGAAAGCTTCCACACGTCCATCTCCCCCTAAACTGGCTGATGAACATCTACATTCATAACAACACAAATCAAGGCAGCTTAAACAGGAGTGGGAGTCCGAGCACTCAGCGCCCGCCAGGCTGCGGGTCATGTGTTATTCATGCTCCATTTGTATGTTTGTAAGGAATAAAGCGCCACTCGTACAGGTTGGATAATAACACAACATCAGTGTCTTACCGTCAGCGGCCAAGGAGCTCTGCATCATCAGCATCAGCACCGTGCCGATGGTCACAAACCATCGGGCCATCATCCCATTCAGCGCCCGTGTCCTCTTCCAGTTCCTCGGCGTGCACACGGCCACCATCCCGGCATCCCGGATCCATGCCGCGGGAGAGGAGGCGCGGGGCTCTTCTTCAACATTTATCCCATCGACCCCGGGGCCACTGCTGCCGCTGCTGGAGAGGAGCGCATGTTTAGGAGCCATTGGTCAACCAATTAATCCTGGATGGAGAACATCTAACGGCGCTGCTGTGGTGAAAGGCATCCGATCAACCTGCCCCCGGTGCGGACAAGCAGGGCTCCGCTCTCCATGAGCCTGCTGGAGGCTGCGAGGGTCGATAGGGAAACAAAGAGTGTTTTCCTCTATGCGTCTCACTGTGTGTGTTTCTCTGTGTGAGCAGGTCTGGTGTCCCTACTGCGACCGTGGAGCGCTCTCCATCTCTGCTGGCAGCGGCGTCAATGCACTACTACTATACCGGAAAACACCTGATCCTGCCTTCAAAATAAAGGCGTCAGACTTATCTGGATGTGCATTTGGCATGATGGTGTTAAAAGGGCTAAGTTTTTCACAATAAAATCTGTTAAGTAGTACATGCCGTTAAATATAATTGTATAATTGTATAAAGTCTAATGTCTGTGACCCTGGAGCTTTAAATTTGAAGTGTTACCTTAATGTCTCTGTGTTATCCAGGTTTGGGTTTGAAGAATTTTTTTAAATTAAGCTGTTACATACATGCGGTTACAGAGTGTGGAAAGGAGGGGAAGCAGGAAAGTTCAGGATACTAGTCTATATTATGACTTTATTATATATTATGAATTTTAAACACAGAATCAATATAGCCAGTAAAAAAGTCTAAACTTCAGTATGCAGGGACAAACAAGAGGTGTGTTTGTTTTATTTAGACTATTATTAAAGAAATACTTCAGATACCAAACACCAGCTTACATGGTATAGATTTTTTTTTTTTTTTTTTTTTTTAATGATACTAATGAAGTTGGACGGAGAGACGTAGAGGAAAGGTAAAGAGCTCAAACAGCTATTTGAATACTTGTAACGAACCAAATTTCCCCTGGGATTAATAAAGTATTTTGATTCTAAAGGTCCATGGTTTTTACTCAGATGAAAGCCTAAACAGAAATAATGATCAAGTCTTTTTGTGTAACAATCTTAGTAGCTTCCTTCATGCTGACCTAAAATATTTTTTTGTTTAAACCTACAATATCACAGCAGGGTTTTAAACTTGTTTGGCTTGTAAAATGCAATGTCTGAAACAATCAGGATGCCCTTCAGCTGTACTGTCTCCCATATTAATAAATAGGCTAGAGAAATAACTTTACACAACTAAAGCAAATACTACATTTAGTCCTAGTGTTTGTAAGCATCAATTTCACAATGAGGGCATCACTCTTCATGTTTTTTTTTTTTTTTTACTCAGTATCAACACATTGTTTGTTCTGTAAAAGCCATCGATTATGTTTTATGTTTGTGGCAAAGTAAATTAGCAGCATTCATTTCCAATAGGTAAAGTGCCAAACTTCCGGTTTTCTTTCTGGCTTATTGTGTCCAACTTTACACAGCTTCAAGCAGGTGGAAACAGCCTGCGCGTTTGGTGTAAATGTGCTTTAAAATGACAGGAACAGTCTGGTCCAAACGGGAACAAAGTACACCCTCTCTAAAAGAGGACACATGAGCCCAGGCTACTCACTTGTCTCCTTCTTTCCTTGTGAGTGTGAAGCCCGCCGCATCTCTAAAGGGCTGAAAAATCGAGGCAGGCTGCGACGCCAGCGCTGCTCCGCTGTGAGACGTGTTTTCGGCCGATCCGAGTTCAGCGGGAGGCCGGCGGCCCCTGGTGGGAGCTGTGGGCACTGCCACTCTGCCTGTGCCCAGTCACCAAAGCAGGATGTCAGCCACGCCGGGGAAATCCACTCATCGTTAGACCTGCTCCCATTGTGCCCAATTTACTGTAAAGGCAACGGTGGTGAAATCATTGTCTTGCCACCGGAAACCCCTGTAGGACAATTAATTTGTAAACACTGTGTTGTGTCAATGCATTAGACTAAATCTCCACGGGGGGACTTACGAGAAATTATTAACGGCTTGTTTACATAACACATAAAATTAAAAAACCAAAAAAAAGCAAAACGCTTTTATCATTTTAACAGACCTCAACGGCTTTACGTTCTACGTCAGCACTTCCGGTGGGCTCTGTAATTAATTTTAATCTAAAAACGTTAAAGGAGAAAACGACGATGTGAAAAACTAATTGTTCCCCGGTAAAGACTTTAAGTACATGTTTGTAAGTCTGTGTAAAGTCTGTGTCTTACCACAGTTGACCCTCGGGTCGACGTACGAAGATACAGGGGAGACGTAAAGATAATGGCGCCAAAGTCTATCCTCTCAGGTGCGCGCTACCATTAGCATTAGCAACCACACAGTTGTTTAGCGGCGTTTAGACTTTAGAAGAAAAAAAAAAACACAGCCTGCACTCGAAAAGTCTTTCTAGGGAGGGTCCTAACTGAGAGAAATGAGCCGAAAGTATCCAAGTAGTCGCCATGAGTAGAGGGCTGCGGTCTAAAGTTTTTTTTGTTTTTTGTTTTTTTGTTTTTTTTTTAAAGAGACTTCCTGACTTAGTAAAATGACCCGGAAGTAGTTAAGTGGCAGCCATGTTGAGAGCTGTTCAATCCTGGAATTGTTAAGGAAAGGAGCTTCTGTGCTTCCTATCTTATCTCCTTTAGGATAGGATGCACTGGACCTCCGTGTACAAAGGGAAAGGAACACGAGCATGTTCAATAACAATCGAGCTCTTTATTGTTTTTATTATATTTGTGATTCCATCCCAAACTTAAGGAAATCCTTCTATGATTGGCTGTGACTCCAAATCAACAATGGATTTCTTTAGTCTTTATCATTAAGAGCAAGCACATCATCTTTATCATCATTACAGAAATATGTGCATCAATGTTCACTCATTGCCCTTAAAAGATGAACATACTCTGCTTAACAAATGTATTAGAAAGATGCCTACGTAGGCCTACGTATGACTATGATTTATTCTGGACCATACTCACTGTTTTTCATGGCTCAACTCTTTGCACTTGAACATTTCTTTCATGTTATTGAATCAAGTTTTTGTTGTGTTTGTGGTTAGGGAAAGAGTATATGTTGTCAATTTGTTATAAATAATGTTACTTTAAAAAGCATCCTAATGAAAGTGCAGTCACATTCTCCTCACCTCTCCTAAGTCCTTATGAATATCCCTTCACATCTTCCCTTGACCTTGTGATGTTTTCCATCAAGGTCAAGGAAAAATGCTCAGGAAGGGAAATTATTTAGACTTTTCAACTGCAGTCAGTTACAGTAATGATGGTGTGTGGTGAAAATGGTTAATCAAGTTAATTTTAACAACTTTTATTGTCGCATCTCCCTAAATGTTTAAAGTACATTTGTCCACAGAGTGGTGCAGAGAAGAGGTTTTTTGTAGGCCAAACCAAACCTTGACATCACCACAGTTCCTTTAACAAAAAGCCAGTGTTAGTTTACCTGGCTTTTTGAATTACTGCAGAGAATAAGCTCTCCGACAAAACTTTATGATGCTTACACATTTTGTTCAGCACAACAATCTTCATATATGAAAGGCTGTTTTTATGATTTTTGAAGCCTAAATACGATACAATTTTTCATCATTGAGCGAGGTTCACCATGGACAGGTCCACACATGGTGGATGTGGCTGACTCATTTAGGCTAAGAACTACAGAAAGAGAAATGTTACTTATAAATATTTCAGTATTATCAAAATCAATCTGACACTGAATATCAATCTGAGACAAATAAGATGGTTTTAAACCAGTTTATTTGTCTCATGATCATTTGTCCACAGATGCTACACGCTTGTAAATGCATAACAAAACATGCAACATATAACTTCTGGATCAACAAAGATGACAAGCACTGAATGAAGCAAAAGTTTTTTTTTAATTCAAAGTGAATCTTGACATAGTACACCATCAATTCATAATTTGACACTCACCAATAAGAGTCACCAAGAAGGACCCGCTTTTTGTGACAAGTACATAAGGCTTGGTCACATTGAAACTCACTGAGAACAAGAGGGGGGGAAGAAAATGACCGCAAACTGGTAAGACACATTATTACATCCAAACAATAAATCATTTTCCCAGTCCTCATAATGTTTTATATTGCACAGTGCAGTTGCTACATGTCAAACTAGTGTAGCATTTAAGAAAAGAAAAGAAAATCGTAAAGCCACACAAATCTACATATATTTAGAACAGTAACAGTTTCAATTTAGCCATCATGTCTACATATTTGTGTCTAAATACAATAAATGCCAACATAATTAGATAGTTGTGAGACAAAATCTACTCAAAACATGTTTTAGGAGTTGAATTTCACAAAAATTATCCTTCAGCTCAGTACCCAAATGAGATGACCCGTGCTTGGTGTGTTGGTAGTTCTGACATGAGGGGGGCCCAATAAAAATAGACCTAGGACCAATGGGCTCCTTTCTGAAAGCCAACTACAGCCTTTAAGATGGACTGGTTTTTAATGTCTAATTGAAGGCCCTCAATCACAGAAAGCTCAATGTCACATGGTTCCATGTGCTTGATGAGTTTTGGATCTGGGACTGTTTGACAGTCCACTGACTTTAATGATGCAACCATCATTGTAAAGCTGCAGGGAGGTGGGATTATCTACCCTAAGCAATCAACCTCAAAGTGGAAGGGTATTACTGTGTGGTGCATCACTGAGGTGGTACATATATCCATCTTGTCACAGGTGCTGAGCTGACAGAAAGAATAGAAATATGGGGAATTGACGAGAGGCTGCACACCAGAGTTGAAAAAAATAAAATAAAATAAAACAATTTCCTTGAAGTCAAGTACAGATTACTGTGCCACAACACACACCTATCCGTTATGATTCTAGACTGCACTTCAAGCTGAACAGTGTGCATCCTCTCGTTTGCTTAAGGATCGTCAACACATTAGCATATTTAGACAAAAAGACAAGCTAAACCATAACAATGTACTACAATAAGTTGACGAGGATGGGACAACTTTGGACCTAACCCTTGAATATGATTGATGAATAAAGCATTTTCAAAGAACCCCTGACTGAAACACGTGGTTATTTCTAACAATGGTAATAGCTGCATACAGGAACTATCAACATCCCAATCACAAAAGGAGAGAAAATGCTGTGTAGCCATCAGAAATGCAAACCAAACAGATGTCTTGAGTTCCACAAATACATTCACGGCGTGAGAATAAAGCTCTGCATTTGTGTATATTCAGGCCCCATGTTTTTGAGTACTGCACGGTTTTCTGGGTGAGCACAATAAAACATTCCCTGACTTGTACTTTCTTAGGATTCTGTTTTTTAATAAAAAAAGAAAAGAAAAAAAAGATTGTTTTCAGATCTTATCTTAGTCAAACAAATAACTTTGGGGTTTCGTGATGTGAAAATTGGAGCTGATCCCCTAAAAAGGAATAAGTCACCACATTTCAGACTGCTTTGATATCAATGCAAGACGTCATCTGCCAGCCACTTGTTTGAAGAAAGGCACTAGTTGTACAGTACGAAGAGTTGCAAATACAGTCCAATAACGGAAATAAAACGTCAGACAAAAAACTAGAAAAATCAATAATACATCAACAACACACCGGTTACAGAATCCAAGAGTGAACCCAGCCTACATCTGAAATACTGATGCTAAATACACACACACACACACACAAAAATACACGCACGCACACACACACACACACACACACACACTGAAAAGCAACAGAATTTAAAAAAAAATAAAAGAAAGAAAACTCATAACTTCCATTACAGCAGTTTACAATCACTTCAAAACAACAAAGCCAATATACAGAGGCACTAGCATATAGGAATAGCATTCAATACACTCTATGATCAAAAATAAAACCCACTTCTAATGTATCTAGTCAGAACTATAATACAAAAGAGAGACTGCAGGCTAGAATGAGATTAATCCTCTAAATTCACAGCTACGAAGTGGCAGATAATCAGTACATAGCAGCTTATTATCTATACATTCCAAATACAATTTGCCAAACATAGCTCAGAAAAATAAAACCTCAACCTCATCTTTAAAATAGAGATCTCAATATATTCCAATGTTGATAACTGCAACAGTATGCTGGAGGTGAAAGGAGAAATAGTAGCGTCCATGCTTCAGAAAAGATTAATGAACAGTCTTTGGTGCTGATTGGAGTAAAATACCGTTTGATATGATGACAGGTAAAGACGCAGCTCTACTACACACTGGAAATCAAAAACACAAAACCAAAAAAAATAAACACAAAAGAATCAAGGCTATACATCCACCCTGAAGGAATGTATCAAAACTGACAACAGGCTTCAATACATGGACAAAAATTTCATCTCACACAAATATTTAAAACAATTACCAATACACCTCTAACACTCAATAGCCCAGCAATGATACTGCAAGCTGATAGGTTATTCCAAACACTGACAAGCATTTAAAAATAAAAACACAAAACAAAAATCTTATTTTTCTTAGTCTATGCCACTCCCAAAAATCTAAAACATAAAATGCATTACTGCAAGTCTAACCTAAATGCAAAATAATAAAAACTAAGCAACCCAGAGGCCATCTAGATTGTATTGCAGTTACAGTAAACAGTGACAATACTGTTATGAATTAAGTACTATAGTGAATAGAAATCGATTATCAAAATATCAAATCACTCTTTATGTACATAAAAAGCTCATTCAGTCAAAGCCCTAAATGTGCAGCCTCTAGCTAAAGTAAGTCCATACTCTGAGTTAGAAAGCAAACTGAAGTTCAACATTTGCCAATATTAAAACATTACCACAAGCATTATCCTCATATTTATCCAATAAGTCCATTGTAATCAGAGTCTGAAGGTTAAGTGCTAAAGGCCCAGTTAAATTTACAATCTATAAGCTCCTGAAGTAACGTCATAGACTCTGGTTTTAAGGCACTAGGAGATGGCAGCAGCAAAGTCTGCCTGAAACAAAGACAGGAGCATTAGATCCTGGTTAATACAGACTGGGATGGCTTAACAAACAGATCTGACTGGATAGCACATGCTACAAGGCAACAAAGATAAAGGGAAGGCTGAGCGATCTGACAGCAACAACAAATGATTTCCAGCCTCTAATTAGATCATGTTGTCTGAACACTACACAACAACAAATGACAGGAGGTAATGTGCAAAGGACACATTCTTAATTAAAATTTCCTTATCATCATTGTTTGTGAATGAATTCACTCTTGTAATGCTCTCTTATAAAGCGTTGCGGGTTGAGTCAAATCTTTGTTTCCTCCCTTGGCTGACATGATTTCGCAGGAAGTCTTTCAGATCCAAAGTTGCTCTTGACTTTTGACGTGAACCTCCAGATTTCAGAGGCTGTGAATTTCTGTGTCCTCAAAACACCATAAAACACCATCTTCAGTATTTTAAGCTTTTATGTTTCTTTCTTGATCCCCCATGATAAACTCTTATCCATGCTCCTCCTGTTAACCTTTATTTTTGTCATCCTTATCTTCATCATCACAAGTGTCCGTGTTGTGCTCTGGTGCTAGCTCTACCTGCCCAGGTTGCTGCCCCAGTCCATTTTCCATTGCCCCTCCTGAGCAGAAGGTGCTGCTGCGGCCCCATCCTGCTCCTCAGATATAAGAGAACTGGGGGTGGTGGCTGAGCTTGGTGGGGCTCAGAGGGAAGCCTGTGTAGGCAGCTGGAGAGGCCATGTAGGGGTGAGGAGGGGGTGGGGGAGGGGGGAAGGGATGCTTGAACT
>CM076652.1:5589798-5615435 GCA_038496675.1 Rachycentron canadum
GAGGCTTGAACTGGTGGGGGTGGTGGGCGTAGCCGGGCTGGTGGTGTGGGTGGATGGTCGGGGAGGGGAGGAGCCTGTGTGGGTGGGCAGCGGGATGTCCAGCGTGGTGGGGGTGGGCGCTGATGCCCAGGGTCACCTGGTGAACTATAGTGCCTCCTTGGGGGTGGGAGAGACTGTAGCTGTGCTGGAGGAGAGGGGGAGGAGGGCGAGAGGGCAAGATGGGATGGGGGTGGTGGGCGGTGGTGAGCGGGCCGCTGGGAGGGTATGACAGCAGGGTGTGTGTGGGCAGGCCCTGGGTGTGTGTATGTGGGGCAGCCGAAGTGTGCGTGGGGCTGCTGTGCGGCAGGTGTGTGAAGGTGTGTGTGTGGACAGTAGGGGGAATGTAGGCGTGCGGCCGCAGTGGCCCATAGTTGCCGTTCCATTCTTTGTTGCTGTGGTTTGAACCGTACGGCTGCACCTGAGAGAGAGAGAACAAACAAACACAAACTGTGTAAGATTCTCATCACTTTGTTAAAGAAATGGCTCATTATTTTCAGAAACAGACTTGTGCGTTTTCTCGCTTAAAGTTACATTAGAGGACTGACTCTCATGGCTGTTTAGTATGAAGCTGGAGGAGCGGGTTGACTTAGCTTAGCCCAACTCTGTACAAAGCTAATAAAACTGACTGACCGACACCTCTAAATCTCACTGATAAGCAAATAAGGAGAGTTCCAAAAATGTTGAACTATTCCTTTAAAGTCTCTGCCTTGTGTTTGACTTGAACAATATTTCATCCAGGTAGTAAACGTTTTTAGTGACTTTCAGGAGACTAAAATAGTGCTGACCATCAGGGCAGCGATCAAATTCCCCAACTGAGTCAGTCGTTTTCAAAATGAACATTTGGCTAGCATTCCTATCTTCAATTACTTTTATGTAACCAACGGCAACATGTTCTATCTCTTGAGGTAAGTGTTCATAAATTGCTTGACTAACAAAGTGTCAAAATAGCTTTTTGGTGCTCACATCTGTCTGCTTCCAACAGCTCCCACCACATGGCCCTTTGGGTTTAAACTCTTTTGTTGTAGTGCCTACACTTGATTTCAGCTGTTGTGTAAGCTCATTGAAATAACTATTAAATGACACAGCCTCCATTACTTTCAAATCAGAAGTATTCCTAGAAAACTAAAAGTGACCTCAGCTCACAAAAGATATCCTGGAGCTCTCTTCCAAGGTAATATTCCCCAGTAGATTCAACTAAATAAGAGTTCTGCTCCTGCATTGTCCCCCGTAGTTTAAATATAGATAGAGCCAGACTGACCTGCCCAAAGGCCAGAGGGGGCTGGTGCTGCCCTGCTGCCTTCTGCTGCCGGGACAGGAGAGGGGCGGATGTGAGGAGGGGGACAGTGGAGGGAGTGCTCTGTTGTCCTACGAGATTGCAGCGCCCTTTGGACCGGGACCAGGACTCTGAGACTGGGACGGAGAGAAGACAGAAGTGAGTCAGGTACTTTTACTTTAAAAATGGTGGGTAGGTTTAGTCCACATGACCTGCAAGACTTAAGACAGTGAGGCAGAGCAACAACTATCAAGACTTCAAACAACAAACAAGCATGCATACCAGAGAAAATACAGGTGCAGACAGTGCATACAGCAACTTCAGAAAGTATACAGAACCTTTACTTTTTGAACACTTTCTGTTGTAGATTTACAATTTTTAATTTTTATATAACCCATGATTTGTGCTCTAGTGCATCCTGTTTATTTTACTATCCTGTGTGATGTGTATACAAGTTGACTGGAGTCCACCTGTGGCAAATCAAATTGATTGGACAAGTTTACAACAGCACACACGTGTGTATAAAGTACCACAAACCATGACATCCCATAAACTCTGTAGACCTGAGCAATAGATCACATAAAGGCTTTGAGTGTTCCCTGTAGCACAATGGCCTCAATCATTGTAAAATGGAGGAACCAACATGACTCTAGTGTCAGCTGTCCAGTTAAACTAACTAACGGGAAAAAAAGACCTTGGTGGGTCTTTTGAGTGTAACGTGGCTTTAACGGGCAGATAAAAGCTGCAAAGGCTTCAGAGCAGCATGTGGTGTGACTGGACTTATTTGGTTCTAAGCAAAAACAGAAAAACCTCAAGGCACAATAATATCTGAAGACCAGGAGAACAGCGCAACTTTAATTAGTCAAAGCAGCGTCTGCACTAAGATATGAGGCCATCTAAACAAAAGCCTCATTTTAAGCACAAGTTAAAGCTCCTCTGGAGAAGCTCAGGCTTAATAGTTGAGTTACCACTTTGGACACACTGAGGTATGACCCCAGTGAACACAAGCAAATCACCTGCTTCAGATGAAACAGTCAGTGGTGCAGATGAATGACAATTTAGCATATCATGGTAAGAGTGTAACTGAAATATCTGCTGCTGTTACAAGGTCAGAAGTGTCTTTCATATTTAAATAGTTGAGAAACACAGCACCATAAAACTAGACAACAGGACTCATAAAGCTGGGGAAAGAGAGAGGGAGATTGTTGGCACTCAGAACAGGCACCTGAGGAGCCTGAGAAGTTGATCCTTGGACTGATCTGCTTCAGTTTTCAAGTCACTCAACCATTCATAAAAATGAACATATGGAGAACAGATGAGTGAAACTGATCTCAGATCAGTACCTTGGGAAACTTTTGTTGCATGGCAAGAACAAGCAGAGAAAACAGGACCTGATCCAATACCAAATGAAATGCATCCACCTTTCCCCCCAATGATAGTAACCTTCAGACTTATGTTCAGAGAATAAGTCCATATCACTATACTTCAGTTGAAGTTAACCGTCATCTTCCTCACTGATAATGCAGGGATAACTTGGTGTTGTCAAATAAGGAAGAGTGGTAAGATATATTATATATTCAAGCTGCAATTATAATATTTTTTGAAAGGTTTCAGTTAAGGGAAATAACAAGAAAAAACAATAAATTAATTTACTGAACACTCAAAATTCACCATGAGCCAAAATGGCTGTTTTGATGAGAAGAGCATTGTTTTACTCTTTTTGCACAGCATCCAAATGGAAATACCAAGCACAATAAAAGCCTAAAATTTAGAGCGTGTCCAAACACTAAAAAAATTATGACCTGAAGTGTGAACAGATAATAGGTAAACAATAACCACAGCAGCTCTGCTATCCAAAGATTTTTTTCTCTTCATGCTTGGAAAGTTTCCTTGAAGAAAGCTGCTGTTTCGATGGAGGGAAAGTTATGAAGAATAATCACAGGAAATGTTAGCATTGCCTGCTATGGATGCATCTCTGAGGTATTAGACTTCTGTCTCTTGATCACCTGTTAAAGCCTCTATGACCCACTAGAGGGCGATAAGGCCCTACTGCTTCCATATCACCTGCAAAGCAGACGCCAAAGCACAGATGACAGACCACATGACCTGGTGGCAAGAGGTGGCACATTTATGACAGTTCTCTGGATGTTAGTATACAAACAGTTATTTCACGATTAAAGCATTAAATTCTCATAAAATCCAATTCAACACATTTCTTAAGGTGGAACAAGTGATTGTAATCCAACACACTTGCCATATTCAGTGAATACCTCCTCTCTTATCCATTGGGATCATTATGACGATCTCTGAACTAAAACTTGACCCATTAAGACGACATGTTACCAGCAATCACTCCAGAGCCTTTTTCAGAGGTGCCTTTGTTTTGCTGTTGAGTTCAAATGTCAACAGTTTTTTTTTTCAGAATAACTGACTATGCTAGTGTGCTAAGATCAATAAATGCTAATCAATGAACATGTATGAGCATTAAAGGTCTGAAAGCACACCACTGAAAAAATATTCTCTGGAAAATTTTCCACTGACCCATTCTCTGGACTCGCTCCTCTGTCCCCTGGCTGTTGTTGTTTTGCACTCTCATTGGTGGAACAACCATTGTCCTGACACCACGGGGACTCCTGCCCTGCACTGCAGGGGAAGGCAGTGGTGCAACCATGGAAGCCAAAGGTGGGCAGTTGTTGTGGTTACTGTTGTCAAGGTAACGGTAATGGCTGTTGCCACGCGGGGAGCTTGATGTGTTGGACGTGGGGGAACCTTCCACTGTGTCGCAGCCACTCTCATGGCCGTCGTCCTCAGACATGCTGATAACAGAAAGAAGAAAACCCCATTAACATGAGTGTGTTTCTTTGTTATTTGGACATAAGTACACACTTTGACCAACGACTACCTGTTGGGTCTCTTGCATGGTGAGACAGAGGGGCTGGACTGAAGAGAGTTGGAGGCCAGAGAGTTGGTGCTAAGGCTGCTGTCAGGGCTGCTGAGGGAACACACTCTCTCCATGGACACACTGGTGTTTCTGCAGGCCTCACACACACACTCTTCTTTACACCTACAGGCAGAAGAGTGCAGGTTAGCATTTAAGGCTCAGACTAGGTTTAATATTTTGAAAGAGACACTGCCTGCGACAAAGGCTTGTTCAGCTATTGGAAACATATAGTACTCTGACTGATTACAATCAACATACACTGTGTTTGATGTTACTTACTCGCTCAAACGGCACCTCTGAGGGTCTTCATCCTCGTCCTCTCCGTCAGTCAGTTCACTGCGAATACTTATCACACTGGGAGCAGGGCTTGGCGTGTCACCCATCAGGACTGCCACATCACGTTGTTGTTGACTGGACAGTTCCAGCTGTCTATTACCATTGGGCGCCACCTCTCTAAAGCAGCTCACCTCCTCTTCTGCATCATCTTCCTCCTCATCTGTGTTTTGAACCTCCAGTTGCCTGGTTTCCTCCAGAGACACCTCTCTCCGAGGCTGTTCCCTCCCTGGCACTGCCTGTCCAACAACATTAGCCATCTTGGGGGTCCGACATGCTGTTACATGGATGTTGCTGGAGTGGGACAGGTTCCTTTTAACACAAAAGTTGATATATTAACTATAAACAAAATAGCAAAGAGGATTAATTTAAAAAAGATGCCTAAGATGCAGAATCTCACCTGTTGTGACTGTGTCTGTTCCTTTTATTGGCTGGCTGGGGCCACACAACATGGGCTATGCCAATGTTGATAGGCTGATGGGCAGAGAGGGCTGAGATCTGGTTGGTCAAGAGAGGCTGCTGAATCACTGAACTGTAGTGGCTGCTGTGAGGACGCACTTTCCTGTTAGAAAAACATAAAAAGAAAAAATGTGGTAAAACATAATGTTGCTTTATACTTTGAAAGCAAACAGTTCAAATTCACAACATATATTCACTAATACTACATTATATCCAACATTTCATATGTGACGTCCAAATTCTTTGTCATATACATGTGCACATAGAACAACCTTGTTAGAAACCTGGTTAAGAATGTACATGGATTAGAAACTGAAGAAGTCCAACTATGTTTACCATTTTTGATTAGATTACATAAGTCGTGTATGCACACTGGCTACAACAAAAACATTTTGACTGGTCGAATTCTTGAAATAGGGAATTTTCCGGACTTGCGTGACTCAGAGTTCAGTGACTCACCCCCAGTCACTGATCCTTTGAGGACAGGCTGTGGTGTCGTTTGTAAGGGAGGTCGGGGGTGGTGGAGGGGGATGGGAGGGAGGAGGACCCACTGGAGTCATCTGCTGCCATGCTGCTGGGACGAGGACCTGCTGCCCCCTGCTAGACCAGGCCTGCTGCAGGGACAGAGAAGGAAAAGCAGGGATTATGGGTGAGGTGCACCAGTACGATCTCAAACAGCTCTGTTAGATCTAGGCCTGACGCTGCTTGCGTGTCTCAAGACAACTTCTGACGCCAAAGTGACCACAGGATCCTAAACTTGGACTGTGTGTTGTAGATAGAATTTCCAACATTACAAAATCCCTATTGTTCCAAATGCTGACCTTAATATGCTTCTGACACTGCATTACAAAACATTTCTACTTCCTGATACTGTAAACACTTGCATACTAACATTGTCTGTTGAGGTATGTTGCAGGCAACAAATGCAAGTGTGACTGCTTATATCTACGCAATCCATGTCATGAATCTGTGTCTTACCTGAGCTATTACACCAGGCCTCACAGGTAGGGGCTGTATGGGAGGGGCCTGAGTTACCATGGGAACAGAATATCCTGCTGGTTGATTAAGGTTACCTTAAAAAAAAATAATAAAACAACCCATATGTGATTTATATAGCTGAAAAATGAAGTTGAGTGATGTCAAAATGTGAAATCTCTGTGTGAATACCTTGCATTGTGGGAGGACAAAGAAGAAGGGCAGGTGGGAACGAGTCACTGCACCCAAACTGCCCATTTCCAGTTGTTAGAGCTATTCCTGGATGCAACACGGAGGGAGCTGACTGGGTTATGGTCTGCATTAAAAAAAGAGCAGGGAGGCGGTGACAGGAAGACAGCAGAGGGGAATAAACAGAGATGAGACACAGGCAGAGAAGAGAATATAGAGAGAAAGATGAAATGTAATAACAGTTGTCAGGAAATGAATTTACCAGAAATTAAGTAAATGACAAAAAAGACAAGAGAAGTAGAGACATGGCAACATGATTAGACTGGCTGTCACAAACACCAACACCATTACGTTGGATGGTTTGTTATAACACCTTCTCTCCAGAAGAGGGCAGAATGAGGTCAACAGTACAGAAAACAGTTCACTGAAACATTATGTAACCAAGGATTAGACATATTTATAGATATATATTTATGTTCTCTGTCCTTAAAAAACTGGGCGTCACCAAGAGCTTATGTGTAGTGGAATAATTTTTAACTGAAATAATCCAGTTGAATGACATTTAATAACTTTAAAGACTCAATGGCATTGCTAGTAGTTAAAAAAAGAACTGACTGTGGTGGCAGTGTAACTGATATAAAAGATTAATGATGCACTGACTAACAGGGAAGTATGACATGCCCTGGAGCAGGAAGACCATAAAAAGTACTAGTGGCAATAACAAATACAGCTCCAGTACCTGAGTGTGGACTGGTATGTTGCTATAACCCAGCGGGAGGCCAGAGGGGGCAGTGGGGGCCACAGGAGATCTTGAGAAATGAATGGTGTTCTGGTTGAGAGCATCAAAAACTGCATTGGTGGGCCGGCTGTGGCACATGTCCATGATTCGGAAAGATGACTGCACACTGGAGGAGAACAGAAGAGTTGTCGTTCATTGAGGGGGAAAATTGCATCACTAGAGTTAAGGTTACACTCCACCATATTGTATTTGTACATTGATTGTAACTATAGCAAGGAGAAACAAAACAGTTACAAAACAAAGACTCTGCAAGCCAAAACATTTTGTCTCAGTGTCAGCCTTACTGGTTACTATGTGGATAGTCCAGAAGATGAGTCATAGTGAGGAAGGGATGATTGAGAACATTGGAGGGAACAGTCCTGTCCTCAGCATCAATCAGTAGCATGCTCTTCAGCAGAGACACAAACTCCCTTCTGTCTGCCTTCTCTGCTTGCATGTCACTGTTATCTGGACTTAGCACTAAGTTCACCTGATGGATGGAAGCACACAAACAGGAAACACATGAATACAGAGAACAACAGTTCATGTCACAATTAATTAAGAAACAGAGGAGCACATGAATCGCTGCTACTCTGGGCATTTCGCAGGTTTTAATACGTCTCTGTCAGATGTGATCAAGAAGCAAACATTCTTTATAATCACATTAGCGCCTAAACTAGGCCTCAATTTTTTCTAATAAGTCTTGCATCAAATTTTTGTTCATGGTTTGATGGGTTTTGAAAACAGCAACTAAATCTGTGGCCCTGAACATGAACTAGACTCTGGTTGTACTCACGTGTGCTATGTCATCCAGACAGCTGAAGATGTACTTTCTGGCCTCTTTGGATTTAAGTCCTGTCTCCTTCTCGTGCTCTTCTGTCGTCTAGAGGAAGAACAAAAGTATTAAAAGGTAAGAATTTCAAGTATGTCAGTAGCTTAGGTCAAGATTTTTGCTTTAACACAATTTTGGTTTTAGGAATGAAAGGTCATAGTACTAGATATAAGAAATACAGGCTATGGAAGCAAACTATGTAAAAGCTCCATGCAAAGTAGTGTGGTCAAAATGTTGGCTTTTCACTGGGAGGTTCATGTACAGATAAATATTAGTCTCACATTCATTTTAAATTTATTTGGAGTCAGCTTGGTAGGTAGTCTAAACACAGTTTCACATTTCCTTGAGCTTTCTTCAGGGTGTGCAGGCTTTGTCCTGTTTTGAAAAGCTTATGCAGCTGTTTCCTATTGGGGAGGCACTGCTCCCGCTTAATACGCTTTTTCTCACTGCAGGTCCCTGCCATGAATAGCTCATGCTTTTGCAGATTAAGTCTCATCTTCCCAGTTCAACTGTGTTTGTCTGTGTCCCAGCCACCACCAGCATCAGTGATGATTGATGTGTGGTTCACCAGAGGATGTGTGCATTGTGCGTGTAGGTCTAGAACATGCTTGTACACAGCGTGCCTGTTATATGCGTGCATGTCTGTGTGATATGCATGCAGGTACTTTTAGTCTCCAGGAGGCGTAGGGAGAGTCTGACTCTTTGGAGAAGAAACGAGAGGTCTTGGTCCCCTTGTTGAGCAGCTGCTCTGCAGGCAGGCCCTGAGTCTGAGAGATGTACCGGATCTGAGGAGAGTGACAGGAGAGGAAGAGGAAGAGGAAGAGAAAGGGGGGGAGGGGGTGAAAAATAAATTCAAGGTTTGAGGGAAGAAGGGAAAGAAAGCATGGGAAGGTATGTGAGAAATTAAAAGTATTTTAATTAATTTTATGCAATTACTGTAAATACAGCCTTTAGCTGAAGCTTCTTAAACATGTATAATTTTTAACTTTGTTTCAGTAATTTATTAGTGTCACGGTACATTGACATGCAAATGTATGATTGATGTGAATTTCTTAACTCCAGTGGTTTAAAGGTAAGAAAACGATAACTACATTATCTACAGCATGTTAACCTATGTTATACTCTGAGACCTGGCTTGTATCCCACTGCTCTAAAGTGTCCTGTTATCTAATACAGCATGTTCAATTCCTGCACTTCAACCTTTAGTGCTCTGCCAAACTGACATAGTTCGAGCACTTCACAGGCCCAAAGGCAAATGCAGTAAACAAGCCAAACACGGAGAAAGGGGAGTCAGAGGTCATTAGCATTTTGTGAGAAGATTTTAGCACAACTAAAAAATTATGTCATGAACAATGAAAGAGCACAGCACTTATAAATGTGCGTTTAACAAATGCCTTATGTCTTTGATGATCTTACTTGAACTGAAGACACAGACTGAAATGTCTCGATCTGAATCGACTTAATGACTACAGCCTGCATCCTTGATCAAACCAGTGATCTTTGACCATTATGGAGAGGATAATTGTGAAGAAAATAAACAAAAAACAAAAAAAGTATTTATTAAATCACAGCATGTGATTCCCAAACAGTGTGATTTCTCACTGCTTCACAGCACCTCAGAAACCCTAGTGGGTTTTTGTGATCAATAAATCCAAGGGGAGCAAAGACAGCCACAGTTACTCTGTCACACACAAACCACAAACTCAAAACCTTTTCACCTGACACAGACAGTTAAATCTACAGTTATTAAGAGTTATTAAACTGAAAATGAGATACAGATAATGCAATTTCATAGCATGTTTTCACTGGAGGTTAATGATGTCTCCATGGTTTAGTTTGATCGCTTTGTCCTTTTTTTTTTTTAAATTATTTTACTGATTTTTCATTACAAGGTTTAGACCTATCCAACACAGTTTGATATGCAAGTTCTCAAACAACTAAAGCATATTCCTGGTATATGCCTATGAAGTGAACAATCTGTAAGTTTCCCAAGAATTCACTTAAGTTTGTGGTCCATCTCTTGATTTCCCCTCAAAATGGGGAATAAAAATACTCCACATGACCAATGTCAATCCTACAGCGAGGTTTTACAGTGTGTATGTGTGAGTGCACATGAGCACACGTGCACATGTCTACGGCCCAGAACAAACACACTGACTGGCCAGAGGGCACTGGACTGAGAACCTGCTGATGGTGCACTGAACACTCACCACAGTGTGTGTGTGCGTGTGTGCACATGTCTACCATCAGGCTTATGTTTATAAATACATTTTGCTGTGTAGAGTGGAACTGCAGTGAGCCTTGGCACAGCACTGCATGCTTTTGGGGGATCAATGTGCACGCGTGAGTGTGCGTCCTGGCATGGCCCTGTGATACAACAGAGCTGTCACTGCTCAGCGAAGCTCTATCAGCCACAATCTCTGACTGATGATTGTTCAAACTGCTAGCTGCTGCTGGATGCACAAGTGACACGTAGCCAAAAACCTCCTAAAAACAGATGCATGCACAGGCATTAAACAGGGTCCCACCAAACAGGCCATCAATTCTTTAAAAATGTTAATGAACGGGAATGTTTGGTGCTGGCATGTACTATGGAAATGCAGCCAATGTCAAACATTTAGTTTGGCAAAGAAAACCAAACAAGAGCTGTGGAGAACTCTGTAGATGCCCATATAAGGTCAATATCATTTTCTCCCAACATAATAAATGTCAGGACATGTGACAATTGGAGGATGATCAAATTTTATTTCAGTAATGCATTGAAAACATGATGGGCTGGAGTCTGGTCTTCACAGAGGTGCCTACAGTCAGAGACAGGGTAAGCCTGCACTGGTCTGTGAATGTGATGTGGGCCTTTTCCCATGCTCCCTCTCCCTCGCCGGGGGACTCCTTTTAGAGTCCCAGCAGTGCAGTTTAGACCGCACAACCCTGTGGGAAGATAATCACACATTGCCAAGAACAATTTCCTGATTCACTCAAGGCAGATTAGCATTAGGTGGATTTCATGCTGGATTTGTTGGACTTCAGTCATACAGCAAGAGAGAGATGAGGGAGCAATAACAAATAAAGGTTTAACTATATACTGAAGGTACTGTTGAGTTTTGGCTACAGGGAAAGTACAGGACAGAGAACTCTAATCATTTTAATCTGGGAAAAATGTCATTTATTGTTGTTTTCTCTTCTTCACTGCCACTCCTGCAGTGAGGGGATACGTCCTGAGGGTGAGTGAGTGACCTGTACTTCTTGTGCATGTGTGAATGTGAGGGAAATGTTACCTGGTCATACTCCAGTGCTCCAGGGTACAGAGGCCAACCCAAGAAGAGCTCAGCTATCACGCAGCCCAGTGACCACATGTCTATGGCCTCACAAAATGGCAGGCCCAAAATAATCTCTGGAGCCCTGCAAAGAGAAAAGAGAGGCAGCAAAGGTTACGTCTGGAGTTGGACACCACGTATAATCAGAAACCAGTCACGCGGTCACAGCCTGGAGCACAAAATGTCTATGATTTCACAAGAGTGACAGTGGTAGGATCTAGTATGTGGTTTCTGTTGAATGGAATGAGCTCAAAAAGTGAACAAGCATATCTGATGAACAAAAAGGCAGCATAGCTTAGAGAGTAGTGCAAACCAGTAATAGGAGGACAGTAAGAGGACTCTAGTTGTGAAATAAATATTATTACTACCTTAAATACTGTTACTTGCATAAAGACAGTAAAGAAAAACATAGGATGATATACTAGCTAATTAGCATTCAAAGCTTATTTACAAGTAGTGGCAGATTTGTGGGAACTGATAATAGTGTGACTACTGAATACTTCAGTGGTTACTTGTAGGGGAGGTGCATGTTAAAAACAGGAAGGTAACAATAACATAACCAATGTATTAATTCTTAGATTCGACTTACACAATCACAAACAAGAAGTATCTTAACATTTTCAGCTGCCGTCACTGAATTAAATAGGTTTTTATTTTTATGGTACTCGGTTGTACATTTTAAGTCCAGCACTGAAAAAAGATCTGTCACATGCATCTGTGTGTGCAATGGTCTGTAAAAATTCTTTGTAATATTTATATGACTGACTTGTTAGGTCGTCTTAATGACTTGAATTAAAACATTATTAATCAACAAATCAATGTTTTTGAAGAGTCATTAGACGGCGCCTCTAAAGGCAGACAAGGCAGATTGGGCCTGATTAATTTAATTGGTGGGCTTTATATTTTATATAAGCCTTTTCTACCTCTAAATTATGTTTGATTTTTAAAGTCACTGAGTTGAAAAACTAGAATGATGATTAATAATACCACAGTGCATGGCACATGAAAGAAATTATGGCCTCATCAACAAGATTTTCTAGGATCTCACACTCAACACTACACCCATATGACGTGCATGCAATGTTTCTGCAACAAAGAACTAAATCTCTTCCAATGAAGGGACTTTGCCACTTATGCAATTCAAATGGCCTTGTAATCTTGCAGCAGTAGTGTGAGGTACTGTATGAAAACAATGGGCTATTAAGCCTGGACACAGCAGCTGAGCAACACTGCTGCAAATAGTAACCACTGCTATGATGACCACAAGGGAAATGACTGTTGCCAAGCAACAACCAGACACAAGACCATAATGTAACAGTATTATAAATGGGGCCATTGCTCATCGTTCATGCGTGTATGACTGTGAACAGCTGTGAGTTTCTATATGTGCATCTATGCAAGCATGTGTGTATATATACAGTTGTAGGTCGAGTCTACCACTTTTCAGTACAGGCTATGCTCTCTGCCATTGGTGGCCTAAAGGAGGAAATTACACATCGCTATTTCCTACTGCTCCTTCAAGAGGAAGAAGTCAAGTTATGCAATATGAAAAAGAGCCTTGGGGGAAACTTGCCTCAAACATTTACAGAACAATCCTTCAAAGCAGGGACAATGATTGTGGTTTTCCTCATTTTAAGTGCAGCAGGTTCATTTGCCCAAAGAGAAAAACCTCAAATTACACAACAACTAGATATTCACACACCATTAGAAGCCTTCAGCAAAGGCCACAGGACAGTTATAATACTTCACACTTTATGCAACACTTTAAGGAAAATAAAAATGAAAAATAAACAGAGTAGCATAAGTGAACAAACTACAGAGTGGCAATAAACAGAAATCTATTAATACAAAACCCCTTATTTTGCTTTTATTGCACAACTTTTAGCTTTGCTTAACTTTCACTGCACAAATTTAGGATGAACTAAGGCCGAATTAGGCAACTGTACAGGTTACAAAAACCTACACCCAATGTACTAAGAGGAAACAAGGTTTTGGTTTTAACTGTACATCAGTACCACATCCATGGCCGTTGCTGTTGCTTAATGTTTGAGGTATATAAACATAAAGATCTGACCATCCTGCAATATTCTGTGGACATTGTGGTAATAATATACTGCTAAAAAGTCAACTTGTTTCAGTATGTGCCCATTTCTCTCAGAGATGAATGTTAACTGCAGGTGATAAGATGATTCAACTCAGTGGGTTAAATAAAAGAGTTAAATAGATAAAATTCAAAAATACTGTCTACAAACACGGGCTCAGGATATAGCTATCCATTACAGGCCTATAACAAAAATAAACAAACGTGTTCACACACATAGTTGTGGGAGAGGGGATTTGGGTGTGTGTGTGTGTGTGTGTGTGCTGCTCCCAGCTATACTGCCAGTCAGAAAAGCAGCAGCAGCAATGGCCCCAGCTTTCCAGAGCTATAACAGCTCATCACATAACACACGTCTAACACACCCCGCACACACACCCACAGGTGTTTGGCAGCCGGACCAGGTTCCAGAACTAACTAGTCACACTAGAGAGGAGCAGTTACAACAAGAACAAACGCTGTGGACTGTAGAGTCAACGCACTGCTGCAACAGAAATAACTATGGATAAACAAGAGTGTTTATGTTGTTGTGAGTGATGTTAAATGTGAGGACACTGTATAGGACACGTAAGCTCACTGCTTCTATAACTGTACACAAAGCTGATCCATGATGATCACAAATCAAGCCCTGCTTTTAATAAGGCTTAATGTGTGACCCAGTTACATCAGAGTGAACATGCATGTGCAGCAAACTGACTAAAAAACACAAGAAGAATCATACACTAGTGGCATGTGATTACTGGCACGTTGTAGAAGACCTAATTCCTGGGAATCTCTTATCTCACCATCTTGGCCAAGCTGACTCAAAGTATTTGATGTTTTTTCTCGGTCTTGAAAAAAATAAATATGCTCTTAGATGATATAATGATTGTTTCACTAAGACATGATACCCTTTCATTTCATCATTTAACAACTTGCCTCCCAAATGACACTCGCCTGTCTGGTCAACTGTATCCTGCCCATGTCTTTCTAATTGATACCAGATTTCTTACACACACACACACACACATATATATATACACACAAACAATTGACCCATAAAACAATCTCTTGCAAAAGGGGTGGAGGACTTGGCCACATGACAAGAGTCAATAAGGCAAGTAAATAAATCAATAAGAGCACAGCAAATTCATCGACTGTACGCAAACGTCACTTTGACACACACATAATCAGGCCTGAACCTGAATCCACAGTTCAAATAGTAAACAATGACCATTTCTGACAAATGTGATACACAGAAAGAAAAAAAAAAAAAAAAACAGCGAATACAAAGTCTTCACTTTATGAAATGAAAAATATATATATTTTTTTTTTTATAAAGTGAAATACTACAGTGACACTATGTTACATGTCTTTTCCCTGGTTTTACTTTTCAAACCAACAAAAAGTCCCCAGTTGTGTTGAGATTCTTCTTCTAGTCTCTTTTTTTTTTTTTTAAACTGGAGTGAAACAAACAGTGAGTCTGTCACCAAAACTGGCCCAAGGTGATCTGAAAGGGCCTACACAGGATGTGACTTCCCTGCTCATCCCAAAGAGAACACAGTGAAGACACATCTATGTGACACAGTTGAACACATGCGTACAACCACAAATTATTGCGATGGAACTGGGTGCTAGCGTGACAAAGAAATCACACAGAGGTAAAGGAAGCTCACACAACCTGCCCAAATCTGCAAGTGAGCTAAGATGATAGCCGTCTTTCCTTCTACCTGATCTGCCTCGCTGAATTATTCACATAGCCCAATGCTCCATTTTCGTTGTGGGAGGTGGTTTTACGTCACCAGCCCCCACAGGATGAAGCACTCACCTCATCGGGCCCTGCTGTGTCAGGCTACCATGGCAACAACACATTAGAGCATGACAAGCATTGAATAGCTTCTGCCAGAGCCGTCTATCTACAAGAGTTACACTTACAAAACACAATAGAGTTCAAGTTCTTATTACCACCTCACAGTATTTTCAATTTAAGGACAAAAACTATCTAAGTGACTAAGCAGGAACGGTTCCACCTGTATGGATGCAGCTGAACAATAACAGCTAGAGCCCACTGTAGCATATATCTATCTTTTATTTGCCTTTCTATGGACTAACACGGTTCATTCAGGTTCAAAGACAATTTGACATATTATGGTTTAGGAATGAGTAAGTACATGTGGAATAAATAAGTATAAACCCTGACTAACTTGAGTAGCAAGCATTCACTTGAGGACACTACACACGTAAACAGGAGGATCTGAGAATCAATACACCACCCTACAGATCCTGGGCATGCTACCACCTGAGTCAGTGTCAACCCAGTGAGTCAGATTAACTACACCCATATGCAACCACAAATCCAAACTGAACCCAGTGGTGAATTAAATCAAATTTATATATTACAAGAGGGAAGTGTTAAAACTGCATTGCTACTAAAGAAATATGCCACCAAAAAAAAAAAAAAGACCAACCAGCTTAATCATTTAAGGTAGCAGCATGCTGCAGAATAATAGTAGGTGGGAACGTACTGACAGGTAGAGTCAACCTGAGGCAAATGGCGCTAGAAGCACAATGGCCTGTAGCTCCTCTTGGTCAAAGCAATAACTGAAACCATAAGCTGGTTTATTTACAGGAGCCGGGCTATTTAACTTCCACATTCACACAGAAGCTACACTAAACAGTTAGATCCAGATTTGTACTGAATCAGCAAATAGTGGCATACACATCCTAGCATATTATTATTATAATTATTAGGAACACCATAGTAATACTAGGCAGGGCCTCCCTTTGCTTTAAAAACACCTTTAATTCTTTGCACCATCAATTACACAAGACTTTGAAAACATTGCTATGAGATTTTAGTCCATGTTGTCATGATCACATCACATAACGTCTGCTGATTTGTCAGGTGAACATTCATTATCACACTGAAAGCAGCCATTAGAGGCTGGTAAACTGTGGCCATGAAGGGAAGCAGATGGTCAGCAACAATACTCAGGTTGTGGCATTCAAGCCATGACCGATTGGTATTAAGGGGCCCAACATTTGCCAAGAAAACATTCCCCACACCATCACACCACCACCAGCCTGGACTGTTGACACAAGGTTGGAATCATGAATTGATGCTGTTGACACTGAAATCTGACCCTACCATCTGCTGCCTGAACAGAAATTCATCAGCCCAGGTTACACTTTACCAGTCTTCAACTATCAAGTTATTTTTTTCTCTGTTCTTGAACACAACTCCAATGTGTCTTCTGATGTTGAAGCCAATTCTGTGTATTCAGAGATGCTCTTCTGCTCACCACAGTTGTAAAGAGTCTCCAATGTTGTGAATGAAAATCGCAGATCAGCAGTATCAGAACTTAAAATACTCGTAAAAGTCAAAGATCATGTTTTTATCCTATACTGACTTATGTACTGCACCGTTACCACATGATTGGTTGATGGTATAATTGCATGAATAAGCAGGTGCTGTAATGAAGTCCTCAGTGAGTGTATAAACACTCCTAATTAACATCCATATTAATTAGATCAATTTTAGTTCCCTCAGCGTTATGCACTAATTGTTACAGGCTTACATGAATTTTTGAACGTTTCTCATGTGATCATAACCTTAAATACAGGCACATTTTACTCTTCAATGTGCCTTCACTGGTAAACAAACCTATACCAGCATCAGTAAACCTGAGGAAATTGTTGGCAAGTTCATGTGACCGATGTAATTCTGCATTTAGTGCACTTTACATTTTTATCTCAGACTGTGACTTTGTGCACGTTAAGACAACCTTAATTTTCTCTGACTGTTCTTTTTTTGCATCAAAGCCACATTTCTGGCAATACCACTAACTATGGTTCTGGAAAATCCAGGGAAAACCCCAGAGCTGTAAATAAAAAAAAACAATCTCCTCCTACACACTGTGGCGAGGCCAGCATTTCTTAACAGCTTCACTATGGTAACAATACAGTGCAGCCATTATATAACCTGAGCAATGAAGAAGAGGAGACATTGTGTCCTGCAAACCACCGTACTGATAAGCCCGATGTTCAAACAAATTGACTCACACACCCCACGTCAGACGGACACACTGCTCTGACATAATCATATAGATGTGGTGTGTTGTGACCTCTTCCACTGAACACAAATATTTACCTAGACCAACTCCCACTCACTCACACACACACACACACACGAGGATAAGCAAATACACAGAAAAGATATAGGTTCAGAAGTGCTGATGTATCATTAGAAACTTTTATTAACGCAGACTGCGGTCAAAACAAAATTCCAATGAAGGGTTTCCTTCCCCTTTTGAAAATATACAGCTGCAAACATGTTAATGACAATTATATATAAAATAGTCTGAAAATTTTTTTTAAATAAGCTTATCTAATGTTTCTTAAGTTGTTTTCAACAACATACTAATTCAAAATAAGTTCCCAATGCACATTTACACACAACTCCTCATCTAATATTTTAAAGCTGAACGATCTCAAAAAAATGTAATTGAACTCATGAGGTGTAAAAAGGAAAAGTGTAACTTATGTTATTTTCTATAGCTACGCATGTCCTCTAAACACATCATATGCAGCCTATAAGCATTGAATTGCAGCAGTCAGCTACAATTTACCCATGTACCCTAAACACTTCATATGGATGGCATCGCTAGCCTTTAACTAAGTTACTACAGTGCATACAACTCATACAGGTGTTTTGTTTTCATATGGGAAATTCTTGGTTGCGTACACACGCACAGAGAGAGAGAGACAGAGAGAGAGAGAGGGAGAGAGAGAGAGAGAGAGAGGTTTCATAGAGCGTGTGAGAGGATGCAAACATGATACCAGGGCCTTTGTGTACACCTTGCAGATGGTCCAGAATACGGCAGCCCGTTTGATCTTCCATCAGCCTAAGGGGGCATATTTTCTTCCTCTTCTCATTGACCTCCACTGGCTACCCATGACTTCTGGGTCTGAACCCATTTACTTGGCCCCAGAAAAAAAACGACCATGTTACACTTCAGAAGATTTCAGGTCAATATAGTTTTGTGGCTCCAGCAGGTAGAGTTACCAACCTTGACGCACCAATTTTCTATCCTCACAGCAGCTATTTATCATATCCGAAAAGAGCTATTGCAAAGCACGTTAGGGTACATTGTGTAACCTACACGAAGGATCCAGCCTTGGCAGCTGTTGCAAGACCAGGGGCGCATATATGAGCACACCCAGAAACACACAGGAATGTCTGAATGTTTTTTCCTGGATCTAAATGTGGGTTTTCACATACCACATTCTTCGTTGGCCTTTTGTGTCCTGAGTGACCTTCCTGAAATTCAGTGCCAGCCCTTTTTAACTGCACTGTGATCTCAGCGTTGTCAACACTGCTCAAAGACAAAACACACGCTGGCACACTTGAAAGCACACTCATACACACTTAACCAGGTCAACTGAGAGAAACCCCTTCATGTTATGCAACAGCTACAGCACCAGTCTCCTCCTCACCTCTTCAAGAGGCAAGGGGGGGGGTTAAAAGCAACTTGCTTTCACTAAAATAGTTAAGTTGCATCAAGTGATAACACTGGCATTTAGGTGCTCTGAGGCCTCTTGTATTAGATTTTAGTCTGGAGGAATTTTCAAGGCAGGAATCCCATACTCTGTACATACACTGTAGAGATAACTGAGAAACTGTGATCCTTACAGGGTAATAAGATCAGGACTGCAGAGAGTTGAATGGTGGGTGTGTGCAGCACATTAGCTACAGACATACCCAGTAACTCAACAGCATTTGTCATATGTTGCACAATGTTTGGAGAGTTTGTAATAGTTTACCCAACCTGACCAACCCACATGTTGAAACTTGCTAGTAAGAGCATAGATTAACCAAAGTTGGCAGCCTGCTGTCCATTAGTTAACACAAAGGAAATACTTTGCATTGGAAACAAGCTTGGACATCATTAAATATGTCACACAGCACCAAATTCCACATCCACAAAAGAACACAAAAAGTCATCAACAATTTAGAGTACATTTCAAACAACAGTTCAGATTTTGATGTTACACAGATGATCTAATTTGTGCAATTTATTTTGTATTTTGTTTTTTAACCAGCAGGTACTTAAAGTATTGTGTGGTATAAATGTGGTACAAAAGTTCAGAAGTCACGTGTTCAAGTTCACAAATCTGGCTACATTTCATAAGCATGTTGCCTTTCTCACCATAGCCTAAGAGACATGCCAAATATTTCATGGCGCTGTTCCTCATATAAACATCTCAGTTCCTCTGCACGTTATGCAAGACCAGCAGAGTTTAGGGCGTGACACACAGAGCATAGATCAGATATTTATGTATGCAGTCAAAAATGCATATGTGCATTCAAAAAATAGGGGAGCAGGGCAAAGAAGATAAAAAGTAAAGACTGACTCAAAGAATGGGGGGCGGGGGCTGCTGTGCGTGCCGTGGAGCTCCCAGTGAGAGGGTGCAGGTTTATACAGAGCACCTCAGATAACATAACAGAGAAGGCCTAAACATATAAAGCTGGGGCAAGACTTTGCTAAGCCCTATGAGAAACACACAGACAGACACGTAAACAACCATTACACACAGGATTAAGTCAGCTCACCATTGTGGCATATCATGATGACGATTGACGCAACATTTCACTTTAAGTCATAACCAATCTTTATCAATAATATTCTACCATCTTAATCTTGTACATGAATATTTTGTACCACTTGAAAAAAAGCTTAGTTTCTTTCTGGTATGTAACTCTTACTTCCTTTCAACTATTTTTGGTTTCTCTCATAACAAAACTGAATAGTATTAAAAATAAAGCATCACCATTTTCACTTCTTAGCAGCTTAATCAGTGTCAATAGTGTAATGTGACTTATAGGTTATTGTAAGCGGACATCATACCCACTCAATCAAATACTGACAGTTAACGCAATGTTGATTCATCATCTGTCTCAACAGCTGAGCCAAAATATTTACAACACAAAGTAGCATTCTTAGACAGTAACAAAAAAAAGTTTTAGAGCAAAATTTGGTCCAAAACTGTGTTTATCCTAGAAATCAAAAACTACACAACGCATCATAAATACAGAACCTGGGTTAGGGAAACCAGTATAATAGTAAAAGACCAATGAAGACCTAATCTGCAGTCATTTCTAAACTGACAAAAGCCTCAGTCTAACTCATAATCACAGCATTAAGTAACTCTCTAGTAGTGCTTTCAAGGTCTGCTTCCACAAATGAATTTCAGACAATGTCCAGAGACTCAGGTCTAAACATTATCTGAAGAAACTCTTGCACACATCTAGCACACACCTGACTGTGTGTGACACACCTAGTGGAAATACTGTTTGGTTCAGGCGAAGGGTAGTGTCTGGGTTAAGCACACAGGAGGCAGCACACAAACGCCATCAACACACCCAAATACTTGTTGTTAAATCTCCAGACAATGAACTGCTCTTTTCACACACAGGCTCAATTACATGGACTTTGTACTAGGGAGGTGACAGAGTACAGTCCTTTTCATTTCTGGTCCAAGTGATTTAACATTTGCTTCTCCAGGTAACTTTCAGTGCATGTGTGAAAGCTCAACAAAACATACTCATACAAAGCTGGTTCTAATCTTTGTTAAACTAAATAATGTCACAATAGTGGATAATGATGAGTTATCCAGAGATTTAAGTGAAGGTCCTCACCTGTAGTATCTGGACTGCAGGTAAGTGGAGCACACAGCCTTGGAGACATGACTTGCTGAACCAAAGTCGATGACCTTGACTCTGTAGGGTTGCCTGGAGGGGTCCACCAGCATGATATTCTCTGGCTTGAGGTCAGCATGGATCAAACCCAGAGACTTCAGCTTCTTTAAGGCTGTTGCCACCTATAAAGATTGAAAAAAAATACAGAATATGAGCAAGACGCTACCTGGCAAGTGATTCCATGCTCAAAATTGGTCCATAAATCCATAAAAGAAACCATGATTACCAACCTATTCTTAAATTCTAAGGAGTTACATCTGTATATGGCTGCAATCAAGGTCACTTTACCTGCAGCAGAATAGGCCTGATGATTTTGAGCGGCAGAGGGCTGAATTTGTTCTGTTTAAGGAAGTCATAGAGGTTTTGCTCCAGCATCTCAAACACCAGGCAGGTGTGGCTGCGGTGCTGAAAACACTCCAGGGCACGCACCACATTGTGCTCATCTGCATTCTCGCTGCTCAAGCGGGCCAGGATCTCCACCTGGAGATTCAGGAGCAAAGAAGAACAATGCATGAAGAAACTGAAGATAGTAGAAAGTTCTGTAGTATCTGGAAAGATCAACAATGACACTGACTCTCTCATCATTAGAAATGACAATAGAAGCAGTTTTCCTGCTGTCTAGTGCTGGTGTGATGCCCAAACAAAATTTAAGCAGACGTTTATCCATATTTTTAACAAAACAAAAAATCCTCACCTCAATCTGTCCCTGGCGAGCATAGGATGGATGGTTCTTGAGTATTTTTACAGCCACTACTTCATTCGTTCCCCTCTTCCAGCACTTCACCACCTGACCAAAGGTGCCGCGACCCAGAAACTCCAAGACCTCGTAGCTGTTCTTCAAGGAGCAGAGAACCTCGTGCTGAACTAACTGATAGTCCCCATCTCCTGATCCAGTTCTAGTCACTGTAGCTCCTGCCACTGTCTCAGTACTACCATTAGTTTCAGTCCCGTTGGTCACTCCATCAATTGTGCTGTTTTGAGTAGGCAGCGTTCCTCCGCCCACTACTCTGACAGTGTCTGCTTTGTTCCCGGTGCCGGTCTGCAACATGGCCACAGGGGGAGGAAGTGAAGGAAGAGCAGATACCTCCTCCACTATCTGCATGGCTCCAATGCAGTTGCTCTCCTGTGGTTCTCTACTTTCACCTGCCGTCTGTTCACATCTCTGAGTGGCACCTGTGTCTAAAAGGTTAACATATCCCCCTCTAGCTTTTACTTTTCTGTTTCTGCCCTCTTCCTCGTCTGCTCTGATACAAGCCCCTGTCAGCAGCCCACAGTCCAAGCCTCCTCCTGATGGAGTTCCACCACTGTCCCTGTGAGGCCTCCCTTCCTGTGGAACTCTGTTCTGGCAAAGAGTCTCCTGATGGGTCCGAGCTAGACCCTCTTTTTGTCGCTCAAAACTCTCCCCTCTCTGTGATCCACCTGTCTGCAGTGCCCACTCCTCCCCTTCTTCCAGCTGTGCTCCCGTGTGCTGGCCTCCTGAATCAGCACCAGCTGAGGATGGGACAACGTTGTTGGGATAAGCAATTCCGTAATTGACTCCAATCACGTAGGTCTTGGGTGGGGGACGGTGCTGAAAGGCTCTGCTGGTGTTATTACTGCGGTGGGCTTCACCTGTGTGTCTGCTGGTACCACTTCTGCTGGTTCCTAAGGCACTTGTTTGAGCTGAGTGCAGGTGTGATGGGTAGACCAAGACTTGTGAGGCCATACCTAAAAATAAATGAAAAAAAAAAAAAAGAAAAAAAAAGACAGGAGGTAAATAAAAGACCACCCACATGTTGCATTTACTAAAGGTAATGGAAAAGCTGACACAATTTGACAGGTGTTTAGACTCTGACTTTGGTATTAGGATGTGTACACACTGACACGTAACATCGAGCAACAGCAACATGTAAATGTTAAAATGAAATTGTACAAATTCACTGTAAAATAATAAATTAAAAAAATCTTTCTGTATAAAGAGAGATTAACTCAAGTATCAAATAACACCTTCCTCATTACCATCCTCCTGAGGAAGGCTGCAGTCTAAATAAAGTAGTGCTAAAAGCTAAACCATCAAGTCACCCTTACTGGAAAGGGGAACTGGTCAAGCTGTAATGGGAGATGGGGGGAAGCCCATTGCATTGCTGGCCTGTCCCTGCACACGACACTGAAGGGTCAGTTTCATGCAAAGTAGAACAGCAAAGCAAGCAGTACCCCAGGGGAGAAACGATACACCATGAAGCACGAGTGTTCTGTGACTGACATTTTGCAGATGCATCTCTTCCTCTGAAAAGACTATTGACTGCTTTAAATGCTTGAACTTTTCTTTCTGGGAAGCTTTGTCTATGTAACTTTTTTTTTTTGTGGTTACTCAATGTGACGTGGCCATCTAGCAATATTTTCAAATTTAATTCTAAGTTAATCAAATACTGCAGAAAATTCATTAAGGGAGTAAACTGTGAGCTCAACTCACAGCTGCTTCAGTTTATGACCTGAGCAATGCTTCAATTCAACTGATATAATGCAGCAATCACTCACAGAGATACAATCATCCAAGTCTCATTTGACTACTTCTAAATTTTGTGGTGCTCTTTAGGATCAAGGGAGGTGTTGTGAAATTTACATTTAAAAACAATGTGCATTCAGCATATCCCACCATATGTTTACATCTACTTTTTGATACCCACATGTGGTATGAAATTCCTTTGACATATCTGATTTGTGATGTGATATCTTTGTTCTGCAAATGTGCCAGCCTAAAAAAATAGGATTCCTTGTCGTGCTCCACTGTTCACAGATTCATTACTATTTCCAAGTGTAAAGAGTCTATTTTTAAATTTCTTTTGAAGAGTTTTTTTTGAAGGAAAACAGGCAGAGGCCAGGCCTGTCAGCCACACATCCTGAATATATCCAAACAGAGGCATATGTTGTGCCTGACTGGGTTTACACTCTCACTCAGGTGATTCCAGTTTTAAGGCCACATCACTCACTACATATAAACACACTTCCGAAGTTCACTGTCATAGGCACAAGAGTTTGTTCAACAAGAAATGCCTGCCAAAGAGCTAGTGGCCTCCCTAACTACTGATGCTGTCACACACAGGCTCAGACAGGCAGAGGGGTGTGCCTCAGCGTCAACATTACAATACAACACACTTCATTTCTCATAACTAGTAGGGGTGGTGAATTTTAACACATACAGTGCTGACACATTACAAACCACTGTTATGTCCAAACTTTCCTTTCCACCAGCTGTTAAAACACACTGGATTCCAATCGAGTTAAAACAAAATCCCTCACTGTGCAAAAGTGATCGGACTACTACAACACCAAGGGGGTTGATAGAAACTTCATGATGCAATTGGCAAAACTTAGTTGCAATAAAGCAAAAGACCCACCGCCATATGGCTGACTGGTGTGATCTGATTTCACCCTGTGTACGCCTGCCAAACAGCCACATCCACTGGTTTTTGAGGGACAGTTGCTCAGAAACAGCTGTGAACACACTGCCAAAACCAGGTAGCTTGATATCCCACAGGGCAACAAGATCTAAAATGACACACAGGTGTGTACACGCATGTGTGTGTCTGTGTGGTACAGTTGTACAAGAATGCCAGCTGTACACACAACTTGTTACTGATCAATCTAGTAGACAGTTAACATATGGGAGGAGAAGGGTGTGTGTGTGTGTGTGTGTGTGTGTGTGTTTGGGGGAAGGGCAACTCTAGCCTAAACACCTGTTGAAACTTGTTAGTGACAGGCGGCTAAATAATCGGCGTGTTACATTATGCAGATTAAAATAACCAAACTATAACTACACAATTTAAACTTAATGTGAGACAAGAGCTGCGTGTTGAAGTATTTTTTTTTAAATCAAGTTTAAGTAAATTCCACCTTTGTCCATTTATTTCCAAGGTAACATGGACGTCACACAAATAACACAGCTAAAGTTATTTCAAATCTAAACACAAGCACGGGCTCCTCACAGACTCTTGAGCTGAGCTATTAACCATTTAGCTCAGGCTACAAACTCTTGTTTACCGAAGGGAACAAACAGAAGTTAGCTATCTTAACAGTTAGCAAACTAGCTAGCTACGAGCGAAGTCCTTTCAACGTTAGATTGATCGTTTTCAAAAAAAAAAAAAAAAAAAAAACCGAAGACAGGCAGAGAGTATTTGACAATAAAAACATACCTTCAGTAAAACCAGTAATTCATATCACCCAGAGCGTCAAGGAACAGGCTAGCAACGAGGACCCGCACCACAGTCAAATCCTGCAACGATGCCGCTGCTGCCGCTGCTGCCGTCGCTGCTGCTGCCATCTTGTTCAACGACGAGGAGACACCGAGCGACTTTTCGCACATTTGAGGCTCAAAATAACACGAACAACTATATATTACGAACGCCAGCCATGGCCCATGGTTTCAACAGCCGCCTCGGGTTTCACAAAACGTCGCTCCTGCGTCTGCTCAAGGGCGAGGAGCCGTGTTACTAAACTTTTGCATGCTAATACGCCTCTCAACGGCTGCTAGCTGCTGCTGCTGCTGCTGGTTCAGGAGCTTGTTGCTTCTCCGCATGTGTGGAATGTTGGGGAGGGGAGAGAGAGGTAGAGAGACACAGAGAGAGAGAGGGAGGGAGGGAGAGAGAGAGAGGGAGGGAGAGGTAGAGAGACACAGAGAGAGAGAGGGAG